>CM022770.1:4130116-4847616 GCA_012411365.1 Ameiurus melas | reverse complement strand
CAATTCAACTCCATAGTCTATCAACTATGATTTTATTTTATTTTTTTAGTTCTGTGTAAAAGTTTGTGCGCCCCTAATTTGAAGTGATTTTGAGACATTGAGTCAAAGTGAGTTTTGACACACACAAATGATCAAATATTTCTAAATGCAATAAAGATTCATGAAGTGAAAAAAATACTTTATAGAGAAATAATGAAACATATGGCAGTCAAAAAAGAAAATTGTAAAAAGGCTAATAATAATAATAATAATAATAATAAATAATAATAATAATAATAATAATAATAATGCAATAAATAATAGCTACAGATAGTAACATAATAAGTGCATACAAATATAATATAGGTTCTATAAGTAAATAATATTAATAATAATTTAACTTTTGTATTCTATTATTGTCTTCCACTTGTTCATTGTCTTTGTATCTGTGTTTGTTTCACGCCTGTATTACAGTTTTCACTGTTCAGAATGCTAAACACACTGATAGCTCGTTATCCCGTTCTGCATCTCTGTGAAAGGAAATATTTTCCATTTTTAGCTGAGATAGCTCTTTTTCCTGACTTCCATTTATTCTTAACTTGATGACTCACAGCAACCTGGTTGGGAGATTTAGCCTGGACTTTCATGCCATAAATAAGACGAATAGACTAAACACTTTATTAATATAAACTTTATTTATATACACATTAAATACGTGGACTACTGGGTGGGGAGGGGGCATGGTGGCTTATTGGGTTCACACATTTGCTTCGCAATGCCAGGGTTAGGGGTTCGAGTCCTACCTCTGCCCTGTGTGCGCAGAGTTTGCATGTTCTCCCAGTGCTTCGGGAGTTTCCTCCTGGTACTCTGGTTTCCTCACGCAGCCCAAAGACATGCACTATAGGCTGATTGGCATTTCCAAATTGTTTGTGGTGTGTGAATGTGTGTGATTGTGCCGTGCGATGGATTGACACCCAGTTCAGGGTGTCCCTGCACCTTGAGTCCCCTGGGATAGGCTCCAGGCTCCCCCACGACCCTGTGTATGATAAACGGTACAGAAAACAAATAGATGGATGGATGGATGGATAGGCTGTATACTGGACTCCTTAACGATGTGCACTCACATAATAAAGATATCTGCTGATTTAGAGTCAACTGCTGTAATAATTTGGGTTCGAACAGCAAAACAAACAGGCATGCAAACTTTTGCACTTAAACGTAGTCTCTAGATAAGTCTTAGAGTGTGTAAACGGACAATATGCTGGATATTATTGGAGTCCAGTGTACTGCATAAACCTCCCAGTTACTCGTGTTATTCTTCTTCCCTCTCCCCGAGTCAGTTTGTACAATTTGGGAACCGTCACAAAACAAGCCAAGTTACTGCCATTTATATTTCACTCTCCAAACACACGCACATCTCCCACATCTCATTAAGACACAAGTTATGGCAGAAAGTGAAAATGAATCGCCGCTTGGAAGACGCAGTGCACGTTTATTGATGATGTTGGCTTTCTCGCCGTGTTTAATAAACTCCTTGGGCAAGGGATCGCACAGTAAATCAATGTTGGGCTTGCGAGAAGTACCGGGAGTGGAGCGCTGATAACTTTATCTCACCTCAAATAACTTTCCAAGAAACAGCTCTCGGCTCGCATCTGCTCGGCCACCGCACACAATCCATCAAACATCCTGTTTAGGAGGAAAAGGAGGAGGAGGAGGGAATGGGATTGTGTTAAAGGGAGAGGAATCCACCCTTCCCCTTTCACTAGAATGCATATATGTTTGTATTTCAAGTCCTTGCTAAACACCTCAAAGAAACGGTCATATTTGACTTCCACCCTGCATCATAAGACTTACATAACCATGCTATAAACATGCCACGGGTGGTGTTATATACCATCATGAGCCGCCTTAACAGTTTACGTCCAAGGATATGAGTGAAAAGTGTTTTATTGAATGATTGTTTACGTCATGCTGTTTTCTTTTTCTTTTCTTTTTTTTGCTATAAGTAACTGTTAGCTGTTATAATATGTGCTTTCATAAGGAATAAAACACTTGGGGGTGTTCTGTTAGAGGAAAATGATCAACGGCAGGGCAGCGCGGTATAGCCTAACACGAAGCGGAGTTACTGTTACCGCCTCGATGTTGATTATTTACACTAAATGACACGCCCCAAAGCATGTCATTCCTCTTAAACCACAACACTAACATTCTTTTATTTATTAACAAACGGCGTGTCATACTTTTTTTTAATCCACTTATAGTTATGTTTACATTTGCAAAACAAGTTAGTTCTTGTTATCACTTAAATTATAGCGTAAGTCTTCACCAACCTGTCTTTTTTCTTTGTTTAAATATAAATAAGCTTGTTATGGCCTTTCGTGTCAGAAAAAAAATAAAACCTGTAATGGTAAGTTTTACCTCTGGTTTTACCTCTTTCACAAAGGGCTGACACTGGAGACTCCTTCCAAAAATCAACTCACAGGAAGCTATGATTGCGAACGTTTCTTTTCGAAATCCATTTTTAAAGCGTGTCTTATGGAGAAGTCCTGTTCTAAGTTGTTCTCATAGATTCAGTAACATCTTAGAGTGAAAACACGTCTGATTGGCTTGTCGTTCCGGTTACTCTCTTAGATCTTCGTTTTTTACAATTTTATGACAAGTCCGTAATAAAGCACGTGTCGACATATAGCAGTAAAGCACCGAGAAAGAACCTATACCATTTAATGAAAAGTTATCCAGTGTATGT
Organism: Ameiurus melas; assembly: GCA_012411365.1. Classification (NCBI taxonomy): domain Eukaryota; kingdom Metazoa; phylum Chordata; class Actinopteri; order Siluriformes; family Ictaluridae; genus Ameiurus; species Ameiurus melas. The sequence continues at coordinate 4,844,891 of CM022770.1, read as the reverse complement.
CAAGTGAGATCTCAGTACTTATAGTTTGTCAAGTATTATAACAGCTGGCGTGCGGTACATACAATAGCATCTTTCATAAACATGGGATGCTAACACACTTAGCAACAATTAGCATGTCGTACATATGCGTACGCTGTCGTGACTTCGGATTTTCCGACAGTTATAACGACGATGATTTGTAACCATGGTAACGATAACGACACTGCAGTACACCTGGATATAAACCTGTCCGCATATGCACTCTACAAGAATAATTCACTTTTAATGACACTTTTAAGAAAAAATTCAATCTAGATTTAAAGGGTTCTTCTGCACGTACTGGGAATTATATAGGACCGTAGTTCTCCATGCAGAGCCCTTTTAGTAGAACTATCCAAAGGGAACCCTTGCGTTAGGGTTACATCAAGGGACAAGATTAGACGGTGATCGTTCCAGGTTGCACTAGAGTCATGCTAGAGTTTACGTGTGAAAGTGTGTGACGGGTGTGTGAGAGTGTGTGTGAGTTGAGGAATCTGTGTGTGAGAGGAATATAAAAGTGTTGATGTCTTTGCAGCTTGTTCCCTGGACTCATTCTGTAAAACACCCTCATGACGCACACGGTGGTTAACAGTTCCCTGTACGTCCCCATTAAACAGCACTCCTTCATTAAAGTAAGAGATGCACTTGATCTCGCTCTCGCTCTCTCAGGACAGAAGATTCCAACATTCAAGTCACGCAGTAAACAGTATTTATGAGCTCTCAATGTCCAGTCCTCATCCCTGCCAGAGATAATCACATCTCATCCTGACTGACACATTTGTTTCACATCCACCATCCCGACCCCACCCCATCTCACCCATCTCGCTCGGCCCAACACACGTGCTTTCAATCAGATTCGTGGTCTCCTAGCCCATCGCCTTGGCCAATTTTCGAAAGAGCTAATTGCATGTTTAACTTTTTTTCCCCGACAGCCCACTTTCTCTTCTGTCAAAGCTACAAAATTGCACAACATGACACTGTTTCCTCTCTTATTGTACACTTGTATCATTGTAGACTTTCTCTTCCATTCCTTGGCAACGTAACCCAAAAATGCATGCGCGCGTGAGAGAAAAACATGTCCAGCCGCACAAGTGGGTGTGTGCGTGACTGGCATATGTTTATTGATTGCATCTGTGAGTGGTGATTCAGCTAGTGGGTGTGATAATAAATCTCCTGAAATGACAACCTGTTACACCGGTTACATGATCGGCGATGTTAAAGTCCGTCTATCAGTCTGTCTAATCTGTCCTTTTCCTCTTCGCGCCGATCTTGATGACATAAAAACTGACCCTTACCTCAATGCACCTGCATGTAAACAAGGCTGTTTTGACAAACGTTCCACCATCCGAGCCAGCATCCTGAAACAATGTGTGCATGTGCAGAATGAATTAGCTACTTGCCCACGCTTGTTTTGCTACACAGGTTTCCCCATGCCTTACTGATACAAGGTTAAGCCGGGAAGTACGTGCACACTTCCTTTCACATGCGAAAAAAAAGTCTGCAAGAGGTTCTGTTTCTGTTTCTGTTTGTGTCTGTGTGTGTGTGTGTAATTTTTTATTTTTTAGTACGCCATGTACCTCTACATGTGCTTCACGTACCCAGAACAAATTACTCAAACTTTGCTAATAGTATCCTTGGTAACTCTTTAGACTACGGATCCGTCATTAATAATTATCTACACAGGACGAAATGAATGCAATATTATCTTTCTAGTAACTACTATTAACTAACTAGAAACTCGGATTAATGAGTTAGTACATAATAGCACACAGATATATGCGCTAGTTCACTATTAGCTAATGGATAACTACTATTTCTTGCATTGCTCCTGGAGAACTTCGGTTACTACGTGCAACTTTGGGGGTAACCATGGACAATCAACTGTCCTTTTCCTCTCACGCTGCTAATCCGACACGCTCATTTCTCTTACTCCTACTACTACTACATAATCAATATGTAATAGCAGACTTATGATTTGGGTAAGCTTTTAATAATTAGTATATCGTAAACGCACGTTTCGGGACCTTACTCCTGTGGCCAATTTTCCGTCATGCCTTTGAACTTCACCCTTATTTGTATTCATTTTTTCCCCCACATTATTATTAATACGTAAATAACGAGGAAACAGCTTGGGTCCACACTTCTCACTGAATCACTAGAGAGTCATGGAGACTACTGGAACATTTCAAGTGATACATACCCTAAATGCCAAACAAAATAACCTATACAGGGATTTGTTTATTTAACGTGCCTCACAGAAATATATGGCTCTATGTAAGTCTTCTACCTCATGGTTAGAAGATTCTATACTTCACGATTAAGTTTTGATGAATAACTATTCACGAATAAAGAATCACGGTAGCACGCTAAGAATGACTTAAATCACGGTAGCACGCTAAAAATGACTTAAAACGTTACTACACACATCTGAAGGAAATACTAATATTTGGAACAGTATTCTCAAGTGAAGATCATGATAAGTCCCTGGTAATGACTCAAAAGTTACCAAATCCTTCAGAAGGAATTATTAACCATAATATTACAAAAACTTCAAAAGCTCAATGAGTGTTTGGCTTGACATGATATTTATTCATCATAACTGGGGGGCGCATTTCCTTTAGTTTCTTTGTTTTCTTTCACACAGTGATTTGTATATTACATTGTGGGCGGCTGTGGATCAGGTGGTCGAGCGGGTTGTCCACTAATCGTAGGGTTGACGGTTCGATTCCCGGCCCGCATGACTCCACATGCTGAAGTGTCCTTGGGCAAGACACTGAACCCCAAGTTGCTCCCGATGGCAAGTTAGTGCATTGCATGGAAGCTCTGCTGCCATTGGTGTGTGTGTGTGTGTGTGTGTGTGTGTGTGTGTGTGTGTGTGTGTGTGTGAATGAGATACATCACAAAGCGCTTTGGAACCGTTAAGGCTAAAAAGCTTTATATAAGTGCAGACCATTTACTATATTCGCATATCGGTACATATTAATACTCAGACTCAGTTTATGTTTCATTCAAATACTTTATTACTTCCAGTGCATCATTGAACCAGTTGGAGTGCACACATTCTACAGTACTTTATCTTGTACTGTACACACTTTTGTTAATCCTGTTTACTTTGAGTTAGGTTAGTGTTGTGTAAGATGAGCTGAGGAGTGAACGGCTGGCGTGTAGGAATCCCCGATAGGGTCGGTGTGTATTAAAGGCCAACGCGCCACATTCACTGCTGTTTTTAGTTCTGCTTGCTGGTACCAAGAGGCAGATTGACTGTGGGGAGATTGGGATGTTTTGTGTTTGTTTACTTTACATTCTTATTCATAATTAAGTCTTTCTTTCTTTCATTTCCTTGATTTGTTTGTTTCTATCTTTATTTCAATAATTCAGCTGGCCTTGTCTTTAATGCTATACTGTGAAGTTTGTAGGGGCTTAGGAAATTGTAACCTGTGTGCTAGAATCACAGAAATAGAACATAGACTTTACAAATTGTATGCTGTAATACTTATTGTATGCTGTATGCTAATTGTAGTTAGCCAGCTAATGTTGTATGGTATAATATATATATATATTAAGTATATAAGTTACTTAAGCCAGATAGCTAACTCAGATAACATTAGCTAGCTAGTTATGATGAAACCATTATGTGAGGCTTTGCAATTTCGTAATCGTAGCTGAGGTAACTACATGGCTTAAATAACTTGTTAGGAAGTATCTAACATTAGGTAAATGTTAGGAGAAACTTTGTTAACTTTTCTCAGAAAACCTAGCGAATGCGATGCTTAAGAGAGCTAGCTAACACACATAATATTAATTAGCTAGCTCTGATTAAAGTGATTATGTGGTTACAGTATACTGTCTGCACAGGCATTGTAAACAGTGCTGTATTAATTGCTTGTTCATCATTATCTGATTGATGTTAGCTAAGTTAGCTAGCTGGATAGTTATGTTGCTAACATTAACACTAGGTGAACGCTTGCTAACCTTTCTCTGTGTCTGTGGAGTGAAATGAAGTGTTGTAATGTAAGGCAGCTAATGTAAAGTTAGCTAGGAAAATGTGATTGCAGGACATTTAATCAGTTCATGGAAAGTATTCAAGCACAAGGTTTGTGGTGTGTGTGTGTGTGTGTGTGTGTGTGTGTGTGTGTGGGTGAGAGAGAGAGAGATGAATTTGTCCTGTTTTATTCAGAAAGAGACATCTGTGGACATGAGCAACCAGCTAAGAAAAGTTACTTGCACTGTTTTTCTTTCTTGTTTTCTCACGATCACAACTTCATATTCTCGTGATCTCAGCATAACAAAACAGTGGTTTTCTCGTGGTCTCGACTTATTATAGTTCTTATTGTTTTTATTGTTCTAGACTTTAGTGTAGACTTTGTTGACTTTATTGTTTTTAAATCTAGACTTTTCTGTAAGTGCAATCCCACAGCATCATGGACGAACATTTTTACCTCGATCGGGGACTCACACAAGCTGAAATAGCTCTATGTCTGTTAGTGATTGAAGACTTCCACATTAGTGTCTGACCCCTGAGATGGGGCCACCCCTCTCTCATAATATATATATAATGAATAAATTAATAAACAGAACAGTGTGTGCCTGTGGTTGGAATTTGATTTGGTACACCATGTGCAAGTATGAGTGCTTCATGTACCAAGAAAGAATGCAAGTCTTAATAAATCATTCCTCATCATTTAATGACTATTGGTTAAATGTAGCATGTAAGGGCAGAATATCTGCAGATTCATGAAAGTGGAGTTGCACTCCTATCTCCACTAACCAGCGAAAAGTGAACGTCATGATTCTTTGGCAGACGGATCAATATGATGAGCAGGTTTGCAGTTGTCTGTGTGTGTGTGTGTGTGTGTGTAGAAAAAAGAGAGAGAGAGAGAGAGAGAGCAAAAAAGCATAACATGTTCGAGCAGGTTTCTCTGATTGGTAAAGCTCTATGTCACATAAAGCTTAACAACTCATTTCATCAGAGCACAAGCAAAAGAGTGTCTGAAATATGGAATCTGTGGCAAGTGTATTTCTTAATCCTGACCACAGGCAAACACACACACACACACACACACACACACACACTCTCTCTCTCTCTCTCTCTCTCTCTCTCTCTCTCTCTCTCTCTCTCTCGATCTTAGGCATCCTGAAATCTTAGGCATCCTGTTGTTGTTTCATTTTTTGTTTTTTTAGTTATTGTGGGGGGTTTGCATGTTCTCCCTGTGCTTTGGGGGTTTCCTTCGGGTAACCCGATTTCCTCCCCCACTTCAAAGACATGTTGGATAGACTCCAGAATCCCCATGACCCTGTGTAGGGTAAGCAGTATAGAAACTGGATGGATGGATGGATGTTTATTTCATGACTTCTGCATTATTGAGTCAGTACAAAAACATTTTATATTTCCCAACATCACTTTTCCAACAAAAAAATTAAATATCTGCAGAAAAATGTTGGTACAGTGGAGCCCAAAATTCTGAGAGCACTAGTGAAAATGCTCCTCTATTGAATTCTTTTCGAATTCAGGATGTAATTGCAGTGTACTTAAGTACAGGTACACAAAGATTTGCATACAGAGCTGATGAATATCCTGTTTGTCTAGAATTTTTTTTGCACATTACATTTTGCGCACACACCCACCCACACACACACACACACACACACATACACACACACACACACACACACACTTCATGACATGTATTCAAGTAAAATTCTATAGAATTTGACACAGTATGAAAGATGTGTGAACTGGAAAAAAGATTAATCACTGCAATTAAGCATGTGTATGTAGTACGCAACTTACAACTGATACGGTGGATATAAAAAGTCTACACACCCCTATAAAAATTGCAGGTATTTGTGTTAACAAAAAATAACAATTCAACCATATCATATCAGATGTTTTTCCACCTTTAATATGATATAACAATTTAATGAACAAGTCCTTAAATACAGATTTAGGGGTTTGATTTAAGGATTGTTTCCTTTTTCTCCATACTTAATTGCCAATTGTGGTTACACAATCAACATTTGAATATATAATGCTGAGATACATTCATTTCTAAAATATACTGTATTGTGGTTACCCAGAAAAATGATATTGGTGTACCACAGAGCTTGGTACTCGACGTGCTCAAGTTTTATTCCTCTTATATATGCTGCTAGCAGTTCAGATTATAAAGCAGCATGTGGTCTATCTTCAGAGCTTTGCAGATGACTCACAGCTGTACATACAGTGAGGGGGAAGTAAGTATTGGACACGTCAACGTTTTTTTCAGTAAATATATTTCCAATGAGGCAATTCGCATGAAATTTTCACCAGACATCAGTATTAACTCAAGAAATCTGAAAATATCAAGAATTCACAACAATAAAGTCCATAAATAAAGTGATGTGTGATAAACCAAATGACATGAAAAAAGTATTGAACACCATCCATCCATCCATCTTCAACCGCTTATTCCTTCTTCAGGGTCACGGGGAACCTGGGTCCTATCCCAGGGAGCATCGGGCACAAGGCGGGTTACACCCTGGACAGGGTGCCAGTCCATCACAGGGCACATACACACTCACACACCCATTCATACACTACGGACAATTTACCAATCAACCTACCATGCATGTCTTTGGACTGGGGGAGGAAACCAGAGTACCCGGCGGAAACACCCGCAGCACAGGGAGAACATGCAAACTCCACACACACGGCCCCGGCGGGAGTCGAACCCCGGACCCTGGAGGTGTGAGGCGAACGTGCTAACCACTAATTGAGCACGCTGACTGAAATGTATTTAATACTTAGTGAAGAAGCTTTTGTTTGTAACGACAGCTTCAAGACATTTTGAAATACGTCTGTATACAATTCCATCAATATGTTTTGTAATAATAAGGTTGTGAAGGTCTTGGGAGAGCTCTTTGCTTTTACCCAACATGAGATGTTTCTTGCATGACACCTTGGTAATGAAAAGCCTTTTTATAGACCATCAATTTATTAACTCCACTGATATTAATTTGCACAGATAGGGGTATAATTACTTACGGATTTCAGCTGGTTCCTTGCCTTACCTTGCATTGCAGAAATACTTTTCTTAGCGTGTTCAATGCTTTTTTTTATTACACATAGCCTCATTTATAGACTTTAATGTTGTGAATTCTTGATATTTTCTGATTTCTTGAGTTAATACTGATGTCTGGTGAAAATTTCACATGAATAACCTTATTGGAAATATATTTTTTGAAAAAATGTTGACGCATCCAATACTTATTTCCCCCTCACTGCATGTGTAGTAACAAGTGATGTCCATGTCCTAAATAAACTAGCAATCTGTCTATCTGAAAACCTTGGAGTGTGTTAGGATTTTAGATTAGATTAGATTAGTTAGATTGCCCAAACTGCGTTCTTCCTTTATATATAAGGAAATAGTTCTCAAATTGGTGTCCATGCTTTTTAAAAATTTGTGTTACAGTGATCAAAAACACAACCGACCACCAAAGCTATTATATTTATTATTAAGTTTTTTTTATAGTTATTAGTTAACTAGCCTCTTGAATAAACACCAATTTATACCTAAAGATGGAAAGTTCAGGAATGTTGTCAGCCTACAGCGCATGTCTTTGGACTGGAGAAGGAAACCGGCATACCCGGAGGAAACCCCAGAAGCACTAAGCATGCAAACTCCTGAGGCAGAGGCGGGATTCAAACCCCCAACCACTAAGCCACCGTGCTTCCAGCCTAATATTTGAACAGTTGAATTGTTTTCATAAAATAAATCTAGACTTTCAGAATCTCTGGAGTTCTCTGCAAAACAAGTCTGAGAACCACTGCTTTAAGCTCACTTAGGTAAAAATCTTACGCTACCACAAGTCCAGAGGTGGACAAAATAGGTAGCTTCTTTTCCATTTCTAGAGAGCATTGTGGCTCAGTTTCTAATAGTAACGTCCAGATATGATATAATAGTTTAAAACACCCCCAACAGCAAGTTAAACAAGAAAAGAAAACTGAAGAAAGTGTCCAATTTCATGATGTCTAGCCCGGCTCTAGCCGTTCCGAGCTGCGAAACTGAAAGTGCAACGCATGGGCCTCTTCCCATGCGCGCTCCCCATATGTGCCCAGCCTGATTCTCTGCAAAGCCTAAAAATAAATGTTTTCTGCACATTGTATAATTACATGGTAGAAACTAGGATATGAGTGAGTGGTGTAACGTGATGCCTCTTTTCTGAGTGTGTTTGTGGAGGAAAGGGTTTTCTGGTTCGGGGGAAGGGATCCTGGGCACAGTACAGTGGTATTGTATAATTAAAACAGGATGGTCTGCCAGGCTGCACTTGTTATTATAAATTCGAGCTGAACACTCCAGCATTTCAAAAGCAAAGACTGAAATAGACATATGATCATTTGACTCATTTGAAAAAACTTCTTTTTCACACACTGCTTTTCTTGTCTCTATAAGTGCAGTAATATGACCTGAGTATGGGTTTGAACTTTCTCAAACGTTCTCGTGCTGTTGTAAGGCAGGCCATTCTTTAAAACACTTTTTTTAAATGTTAAGATTCTTCCCGGAGCTACCATGTAGAGCTGAATGCCATCCAGCTGAAATCCTATAGATTAGATCCAAGGCTGGGCAAATCAAACCCCAGACTGGGGAGAATGAGGTCCTATGTTTGTTACACAAGGTTTGCAAATTGGATGCTGTAATCATACAATTTAAACGTAGTTGGCTAGCTATTGTTAGCTGGCTGAAGTAATTTGTTGCTAACATAAATTTTAGGTGAAGGTTTGGTGACTTTTGTGAGAGTTTGTGGAGGTAAATTATATATTTTTCACAGAATGTACTCTGTAAGTATGTCCAGGGTTAGGTAGCTGGCTAGTATTAATTTTTGCATCATTTTAAACATAAATTGCATGACAGTTCATCATAGATGTGATAAGAGGAACTAACTTCTTTTGTGGAGATGTACACAGCAATAAATTTAATGGATTTTATATATATATATATATATATATATATATATATATATATATATATATATATATATATATATATATATATATATATATATATATATATATATATATATATATATATATATATACACATACACACACATACACACACACACACACACACACACACATACACACCCTGCCAGTGCCCAGCAAGCACTTGGATTTATTACTTGATAAGTTCGTCAAACAGGTCCATTGTGGTTCTTGTCTTACACGGCCTGCAATTAATTCCTACAAATATCCTTCTTAGTAACTGTTGATAATTGAAAAAATAAATTAATTAATAAGTAAATTCCAGGAAAAAACATGTCCAAAAAATCCCAAACAGGAAGACTAAAAGGTTTATTATGTTTCAAAAGATGTTTGTACAGCTCAAACTTGCCAGGCTTCAAATGTAATTATATTTTTGGAAGACTCTCAAAAATGTCAAAAATGTAACTTTTAGTATGCGGTGAAAAAAAACAACAAAAAACTTGTATCAGGCAGTGAGGGTAAAGTAAATGTGTGTGTGTGTGTTGTGTGTGTGTGTGTGTGTGTGTGTAGGAAGGAGCATGCTTGGGGTTGTCCTCAGATGTCATTAACTGAGTTATTTTATTGAAGTGGTGGTGTGTTTGACGTTAAATGGAAGGGGCTGAGGGAATGTGCACCGGGTGCGAAGGGACCGTGCGTGTAGAAAGAGCTCATTCAGAACTCAGGTCAGCCTCAATGCCTGCATTTGTCCTCGAGTGTAAACAGTGATGCTGGAATCCCTCTAATGTGGTGGCTCAGGAGTTCATGCCTTCACTTTATCACCGTGTCCAACTCGGACCATCCAGAGGCTCTACGTTTCACACTCACAGAGAAACTGCAGTGGTTTAGAAAAGCCTGAGAATATGAATGTATGCTCTGAAAGGCTTTTGGAAAAAAAAAAACTTCAGGTCAATTTAATGAAGAAAGGCGTAATTGGGGCGGGGGGTGTAGACTTTAAAGCTAACACGTTAGAGATCAGAACATTAATAAATCATCTCACCGAGGAATGCGAGAAGGGGTTTGTGTCCAGTTGAAAATATAAATAAAGGAATTAGGAATTTATTTATTAACTGAAAATGTTTGGATAAATGAAATTCGCATGAAATTCCCTTAACATGAACATGAGCCTTAAAATACACATAAAAGTTATGAACAACAATACTGCCCTGATAAATGAACATAATGTGCTTCACTCGCCCTTCATTATTATTATTATTATTATTATTATTATTATTATTATTATTATTATTATTATTATTATTATTATTATTATTATTATTATTATTATATTAACTTCCATGTCTCGTTGATCTAGAACATTGTGTACATTGTTGAATTATTGAATATATTTTATTTTTAATCAAAGTCAATTTATTCTAAGAAATAAAGACTTATGAACAAAGATTTTCCTAAATAAATTATGTCACAATTAATGGCACCCCTGCTTTTACACTGCTTTTATACAACATGAGTCTTTTATAGAACATGATAAGTTAACCGAACCCTTCAGGGTCCTACACATCCTCTCTTGCTGAACCTCCTCTTCAGATCTCTCCACAGGTTTTCAATGATGTTTAAGGCAGGGGGTTGGGATGGACCAATTCTTTGGTCGTCGAAGCATTTTAGTATAGATTTGGGTTTGTTTTGGATCATTGTCCTGCTAGAAGATCCAACCATAACTCCATGCAAATAACACCATACAACCTAACAAGGTTCCCAGGGCGTTTACAGAAATACAGCCCCAAAACATCACAGATCCTCCACCATACAATATGTAACAATGGGGATTCATTGGGGATTATTCTTTTTTGAATCTTTCTTTTCTATTTTTTTTCTAACCCAGTTCCAGTCAAAGATCCAGTGAACTCCAGACACTCATGTTAGTGGATGTACGTACAAATAGAAAAGGAAAAGGATTTCTTATGATGCACCTTACAACTAGTTTGTTGACATTAAGGTGGTGTATAATTGCAGATTTGTAGACATGGTGACCCCAAAATGCTTCTTCACCCAAGATCCATGAAGAAAAAAACATTTACTTATATCCTTTACATTACATCTCTGTTTTTTATATTTCTTAATTATTACCTGAGCATTTATTATAGGCTTTTATTTTATTAAAAATTTCAAGGTGTGTAGCTATAGCCGTTTCCTAATTCATGAAGGTCAACAAGGAAGGAATTTGAAGGAATTTGGCTTCTGCGTCACCTCTTATATATATATACCTCAGTGAAACAGGAAGTCATGGATGACTGCTTAAGAATAAAATATAAAAAAGAGTAGAATTTTTATGATTTTTTTAAAGATAAATATAAATGGGAACATGCTTCAGTTACATTTCATCGTGGCATAAACATATTTTTGGTTTATTGTTGTTAGAATGAATGTATTTAATTCATTCTAATTAAAGCTAGATTTCCCTCTGTATGAGAATAAACTAATTATTATTGTTTATTATAAAATGTTTTTTTTTTTTTTACAAATCTTTATCAATGTTGCCATTCATTCTGAAGCTGTCTGTATTGTCTATATTGTACATCTTCGACACAAAGCCAGTCAGAAATATACAAATACATATACTGCTCCATAGCAATAAATCTCAATAACCAAAACAAAGTCTGTTTTGTCCTCCAACAAGAGGATTCCCATTCAGGGGCAGGCGTGTCCGAAACGACACATTAGCATACCTTGGAATGTTCTCATTGTTCCAGGACAAACTTGTCCTCGTACATGTCAGCTGTTCCCACGTGTGTGATGCCAGACACAGGTATGTTGATTTTACTGACAGGTGCCATCATGCATGACTGTGGTTGCGCTGGTGAGGAACACGCCTGTTAACACCAAACACATTCCTGCAAGTCGTGCTTACGCATTAGGCCATGTGCAGATTCCTACACCTACGACCTGTGTAACCTAAAACAACCCTTGTTCGACTAGTATGTTCTAAGAACACATATTGAAGAACAAGAAGATATCGAAGAACAAGTACAGATTAAAGAATTAAAAAAACAGGGCGTGAAATTAAATCTGAACAGGACAAACTGCTGTGGCGTGTTTTTTTAATTTATTTATTTTTTTATTTTAGCCAGTTAATACTATTCAAAAATCCCTCAAATTAATTATCCCCAAAACTCCTTTAAATCCAATGATTACATTATTACTGAGTGGATGCATTTCTTAAATAAAAATTACTGGAATAAATAATCTCACATCAGTACTGTTGCTTTGTACTTAAGAACTGCTGCTGTAATCATAAAGACTTATGTCTTGTGCTCATCCCAGAACTCGTATTCACATTCTGCTCAAACTGAACATTCTTTCAACACTTAGTACTGTTTGCCTTTATAGTATGCTTTTGTAGAAGGCTAATAATTTATAATCCCACTATCTGATATGACGCAGAGTAGGACGCTTTCCATTTTAGACTCTTATCATTTCTTGGATGATGCAACTTCCTGTTGAACATGTGACTTTCTAAATATTTTCCTGGGGTGAATGTGTTCAGGTGACAGAGTTGAGTCAATGTTGTGAGATGCGTAGGATTCGAATAAAATGTACGTTTCGTAAATTGTAATGGATGACTCATGGAAAGGGACGTGTTTTAGATATTTTCGATATGAAACAGATTCACACAATTGTTCGAAAATACATCTTTTAAAAGAATTTCAAGTGTTATATTTCAAGGTAAAGTGTAGATGTAGTGAACTGGGACAGTACTGTGGATAGATTTTATTACTGGCTAAGCTGTTTATAATATATGGCCAAATGTTTGTGGACACCTGACCATCACATTCATATGTGCGTGTTGAACATCCCATTCCAGATTTAGTTCTTCTCTTACTGTTATAATAACCTCCACTGTTCTGCGAAGGCTTTCCACTGGACTTTGAGGCGTGGCTATAGGGATGTGTGATCATTCAGAAACAAGAGTATTAGTGAGGTGCCAGTGATGTTAGGTGAGGAGGTCTGGAGTGCGGTCAATGTTCCAGTTCATCCCAAAGGTGTTCAGTGGGGTTGAAATCATGGCTCTGTGCAGGACACTCGAGTTCTTCCACTCCAAACTTGGCAAACCATGTCTTCATGGAGCTCGCTTTGTACATTCGGGCATTGAACAGGTTTGGTCCACTTAGTTCCAGTGAATGTACATCATACAAAGACATTCTATACAATTGTGTGCTTCTAACTTTGTGGAAACAGTTTGGGGAACAACCACAAATGGGTGTGATGTTCAGGTATACAAAGATTTTTGCTCATATAGTGTAACTTACTTTCCATGTCTATTTGTAAATGTAATATGAGTGGGACACCCCAATTAACCCACTTTTCATGTCTTAGGCCCTCCGTAACCCTTATTATTTGCCCCAGGCTATTCACACCAACTGTATGTCACCAAATTTGGCCAGACTTGCTTAAATAAGGTGAGAGTATATAATCACAATTTTAGCTGAGTAGATAATAACACACCAAGCTACGAGAGATGAGACAAACCAGTTGCAGAACTGAGTCATGATGTGCACATTCTGTATAGACCAAAAAGCCATCAGATAAACCATTTTCATAGTGTGAATACAGTCTGGTCCTTACATCTGATCTCATGTACTGTACAGATGCTAATTAGATATGGGTTTTGTTTTTTTTATGCTACGTGGAGGCTATTTGGTCACTGAGCCTTTCAGCTCTGCGTGTAGCCTTAAGAGCTTGCTGTGAATCTCTTCTTGAGCAACGCCGCTATTGTGCTGTTCTGAGATCCTGCTGTGCAGTTGCGCAAGAATATGTTACAACCTGCTTCCTCAAGTAAACAAACTGCACATGAGACTGAGCGAGGGAGGATTTTTAAAGAATGAGTTCTTGATCTGCCTTCCCAGGCTAAGGCAATATATAGCAACCAAAAGAAAAGGAAGAATGAAGGGGGTGAGTGGGGTTTATTAAAAGGTATGCACTATAGCAAACACTGCAGTTGATGATTCATCGAAGTCCTCTTTATCCCTGTGCTGGAACCTGTTTTTAAAAGGATTCACGACTGTATAAATATGTTTTTATGCCTTCATAATTCAGCATAAACGCTCTCGGTGTGATCCCATCCGTCGGGTTTTTTTTTCTTGTAACGCTTTGGATATTGTAATTTGTTCGGGTTTACTTTTACAAGCTAACAAAAAATAGTCCACAACACAACACTGTAAATGGAGAGTTTGTGCTAGAGCGCTGTTTCCTTGTTCAAGAAAAGATTTCAAATGTTAAATATAGCCTGGAGATGGGAATGTAACCCCAAATTATATCATCTAACCACTGTAGGTATACTGTTTGGTTTCAAAACCTGCTGAGGTTGCCATTTTTTAGGCGTCATTGTGAAGGGTACATGCTAAAGGTCCACTACATGTTTCTACCACAAGCCTTGACTTAAGCATTTCAGACTTTCGAGTCAAAAGCCTCAGTCTGTGAAGTTAGATCTATTAACACACTAGTTTTGTGGGCCACATCAAATGCTGCAGTTTATACAAGTCTGCTGTGAATGCCACGTACTGCTCTTTTTGAACTGCCTTTGTTTTTGGTTTGTGGTTTTTCTTTGTTCCAAATCTTGGTGGAACCGGTGAAACCTAACCTAATCACGGCACACTTTCTCTCGTTCGATAACAGAGTTTCTCGGCTTCCTCCCCTTCCTCCAGCTCCATAGTTCTTGCAACGGGTTTCGGTTTGTATTGTTTAGGATGTCCATCAACATCTAAAATCACGTTAATTGTAGGGAGGAGTGGGTTCAGCATGCTGTAATTTAAAAGGAATATGCGCCTTATTTAGAAAGAAATGGTGGTTAGGGGGCAAATGTACAGAAAAGGCAGGAATTCGGCCGCTGATTGGCTACGTTTGTGCGAAGAACCAGGGCCTTTCCACTGGTCATGACCGTGGCCTGTGATGTGGCTGACCGCATGGGGACAATGTGGGCCCAATGCTGGCCTGATGATGGGTTGTGATGTGTTCTCTGACCCAGACCATAATGCACGATTTTTGCCAGCCGGAAGAAAATTACAGCCCTCACAGGAATGTTGCAGTTGTTATTATTTTTCCGTATTATAAGACGCACAGAGACGTTCCTGCGGCCCTGGAAAACAAGCCGTGTTTTAAAAAGTGTCCTAAGGAAATGTTCTCTAGGGAAAATTGCTGAGACTGACAGAAAAGGGGGAAGGCCAAAGCACAGGATGGGTTGATTTTCCCCAAAGTGGCTTCAAGTACACTTGCTCTAGCGCTGATATAAAGATACAAATCTAGGCACAAAGTATTTTGATGCTTTGGGACTCAAAACTTTGGCATAATCTAAAACTGGAAAACAGCTAAAAGAAAATGAGCAGAATTTTAGTTTTTATGAATAATTCCATGATGGATTGCCATTTGTGTCCCACTTATATTATATTTACAAATTTACAAGGCAAAAGTCAAGTAAAGATAAAAAAAAAAAACAGGTGAAGTGTCTTTTTACCAACCTAAAACCTTTACAACACTTATAGAATAGTATTTCTGTTCTAGTCCACTTTAACCACACTTTACCTTGAACTATAATCATTAAAATACATTTAGCATCTCATGCTGGAGACATCCTTTTCCGCAAGTAATTAAAAAAAATGTTTAAAATGTACATTTAGTTAACCTCTATGATCAACAGGAAATTACAACATCCAAATTTCCTGAAGACCAGGGGTAAAAGAAAAGAAGATTCTCTCTCTCCATTTTTATTTTTATTTTTGTCAGTGATATTGTGATATTAACTGACAAGTTCACTTTGAAAGTCCAACCCTGTTACCCAAATAGATAGAAAGTAAATTATTAATACATTTAGCAGTGTTGCTATTTAACGACGTTTTGTGTATTTGCTAATTTTGTGTATTTACTAATCACATTTTTATTTTTTTTTATTCCAGAAGCAGAAGCATGGAGTGGTGTGAAGACTGAAGATAAGTCAAAATCGAATCAATGATACTTGGGACCTTCTGTACAGATAGTTCAGACATCTTAGTATTTACTAATCTGCATTTTTTTTTTTTTTTTTTTTTTAGATTCAATACTTGTTTTTAAAATAATGATTAATTTTTAAGAGCTGCAAGGGATAAATGACACCCTAGTCATGGATCTATGATGTCTAAACTGTCTGCACAGAAGGTCCCAGGTATCATTGTTTCTATTTTGACTTATCTTCAGTCTTCACACTACTCCATGCTTCCTCTCCTGGACTTCCTATTTGATAGCATTGGTGAAATCCTGAACAATACCTCAAGTACACCTTGGCTTGATTTCCCTAGCGGTCTTTAAACAAAGCTGAGAAAACAAAAAACCCTCTCCAGCACTTTCATAAGCACTAACAATCACTATACACATTTTATGAAGACCTGTACATGTGCTGATCGTGCAATTGCGGAATCAGCCAATCGTGTGGCAGTATAGCAATTCATAAAATCACAAAGATACAGATCCATCCATTTTCTGTACCGCTTAGCCTACACAGGCTCACGGGAAGCTTGGATCCTATGCCACAATACTCAGGGCACATTTCTAAGGACACCCTGAATAGAGTGCCAACCCATCGCAGGGCACAATCACACACACATTTACATACGACAGACAACTTGGAAATGCCAATCAGCCTACAACACATGTCTTTGGACTTGGGAGGAAACTGGAGTACCCAGAGGAAACCCATCATAAAACACTGGAAGAACATGCTAGCTCTATGCACACAATGCGGAGGTTTAGTTCGAACCCCCAACCCTGGAGATGCGAGTTACCATGCACCTCCAGATACAGATATAGAGCTTCAATGATCTATCAGTACCAAAGAACCCGAGTTCTTTTACTGGACATGTCTTACATTGTTGTTGTCCTAAATGTGAAATATACGTCACAGGTAAAGAAGGTTTAAAATTCTCCTCTCCGTGAACTCCCAACCCTGGAACTCAGAACGCTCACTCCGCTTACGATGAACTTTGTGCTAGGACATGTTTGGGAATACCACCATTAACTTGACGGATTTCCGAACTATTATTCAATTTGTTTAAATGGCTTCATGTTACAGCTTTTGAGCGTACAGTGGTTTCAATGAGTATTCCATTCTTAAATACAAAAAAAAAATTAAATAAATAAAATAAACGTCTTCTAAAATATACAGATGTGTTAGAGCTCAAATGTTAGGCTGACTTCATAAAACCTCTGTATATAATCTTGAACTACTCTTGGACTGGGGAGCTGAGATAAATAAATTTAATAGGAGCCGCATGAGCTAAATGTTCTGACCACGAAGGTCGAGAGTGAGAGTGAGTCTGGTTTGGCTGGGATAAAACTTCACATCTGGGGAAATAACCAAGAACTTACTCCATCTCTCTCTCTCTCTCTCTCTCTCTATCTCTATCTATCTATCTTTCTCTCTGGACTCTGTTGCCAGCAATGCTTTTACAGGTGACTGCGGCAGGTGCCTTTGTCTAGTTATCCAGTCCAATTTAAAACCATGAGACAGAGGGAACGCTGGGATTTAGGTGTCACATTAGGAACGAGATCTTCTTGGCTGTAGCCAGTCAGTCAGCCAGAGGGGCTCTTTGTGGTCTTTTCAGCCTTAAAGGCCTTGATGAGAGATAATGATCAGAGCAATCTGTGCTGGCTTTAATTGTGTCACTGCTAGAGGGGGTCTAAAAGTCTGTGAAGTGAAGCCACTGATATCATCTGATTCACAGGATCAAAGCTCAAGCTGTGACCTGGAGGACGTACTGATGCCACCTGCTTTGTGATCTTCGGGTAACGTTGTCCATCAGAAGCTGCCAAATTCAAGAAAATTAACGGGATCGTGCTGCAGGTCCACAGGCTATTTACGGTGGTCAGATGAAACCCTTATCATGGCTGTATTAGTTCTGTATGTGCCGTTATATTGATTGCATTCTAGACAAAGGGTTTTATAGTACTGCAACGTTTTGAAGCCTTCAGAAAAACATGTACTGTATGTAATTAAAAAGTTAAAAATGGCCTGTTGGTATGTAGGTCAAGCAACCTCAGAAGCTTCCTAGTTTGTCTATAGTTGGTTAATAAAAGAATCAGTTGCTTCACGCAACGTGGCCACTCACTCGCAAATGCGTTCCCTAACATGACTCACATTGTATTACAAGATACGAAGGTTAAAGTCAGAGTTAGGGGCAGGGTTAAGCATACCTTACCTTTTCTTTGTGTATAATTCATATGGAATTGCACTAGCCATCGACCGTATCACCCACGTTTGTTTCAGTTTGTACTGACTTCTCAGAAGATCGGGTTGTTTTGCACTGAGATGGACATTTTGAGACTTGCTTTCTTCAGTGCAACACTTTTACCTGGACAGCTGGCCTATTGTGACACAGAAGGAAATGAAGGTGTGGGGTAAAGAGGGAGTGTGGCTGGCCCAGTGCCTGCTGACTAATAATGGATCAATATTGGCTTTTATTTTAAATAATGCCACTACCAGGTACCAGCTTCAGGGAGTGTCAGCAAACATTGACCTTTTGTCCACTGCACAATCCTGTCCATTCCTGTACCATTAATAAACTAATAATAACCCTTACCTCATGTTTGCCTTCTTAAATAGATTGGATTTTCCATTGTCCAGTTGGTAACAGATTTCAGATTTGAATTCTAGCCCATTTCATTAGTTGATTAATGCAAAGTGGACATTCAATAAGTATACTCATTATTTCCTCAAAGTTGATATCCTTGATATAACTTGCTTGATAAAAATGTAAATGTTAATGATTACTGATGTTAAGATCTCTTGCCCTTTTTGACTACTTTCTAGGACAGGGGTTCCCAAAGTAAGATACAAATAAGGTCTTCAATTATTTGAACAAATTTATATTTCTAATATCTCTCCAACTGTGAAGAAGGATGCTATGTGCGACTATTTTGAAACGTTAATGACAATCATATTCAAACAAGGCCATTTTTTCCCCGCAATCTTGACACACCACCCCAGCGTAAGAGTTCAGCAATAAAAATGGACAAATCTACTTCCGTTAGTTCTGACTTCGAGTGTCAAAAAAAAATTAGCATTTTCTGCAAACCATTTGGGATGGGTCACACAAAATCTTTGGGAACCCCTGCTCTATGAGTTTCACTTCATGACTTCTATGAGTCATCTCACTGATTTGATCTCTGCAGCTAAAAATGATCTGTTTTGTCATGTCAGTGATGCATATAGATAGTGGAACAGAGCAGATTGGGAAATCTATACTGTTGATGTGAACGGATTAGTGGGAAAGTTAACAGGTTTATCAAGCAGGTTTGACACTCCTGGTAAATGGGTAGCAGTGAGTGCATTTAAAAGTGACAACAATGGCAAAAGTGTGTGTAGTGGTTTATTGTTTATCTATCACCCCTATGTACCCAGTGAACGCTCCGTGTGTGGAAATAGGAAACTCAGTTGACTCGGAATGAGTGCTGGACACAACTTGATTTGGTCCTACAAAAATTCATCAGTCACTCAGGGTGTTGTATTAGGCCCGTTTTAACTTTGAGAACGTTATTGAAACCTCATCGTCTTCAGAACGAGGGATCTGGATTGTAGCGCAAGGAGGTGCGCGTGTAGAAATCGGGTTGTCGTGCAGGCTTGGTGTCTTATCAGGTGGAGTGCTTATCATGAAAATATTAGGATTATGAGTATAGGTGTGAACTGAACTTGTGACCGCCGCTGTCGTTAGCTATTATAAGACTACTGATTCAAGCTTTTTGTTTTGTACTGCTTTGTAAGATGATGTCATATAGACCTGCCTTTTATATTATTAATGGTCCTCAAAGCCATGAGCACCTCAGGATAAGAGTACTGATCTAGAATGAATCCATAATGACAGACGTAAAAGTCGAAAACTTTCCACAGTAGTCTGAAATTCTTGGTAAAATGATGCCTTCCTTTGACAGTCCAAATGGAGAAAATCTCTCAAGATGACTGGAGAGCAATTCCATGCTGGGTAATTTTTACATGCTAGACCCTTCCCTCATAAATAAGACCCTTTTTTTAAGTGAGTAGACCCCAGAATGGAGGTGCCTGATTATAAATAGTCTTTTTTGTGGTATCTATTTGAAGAGATCCTCCTGATGTGGCTTGCTATTTTGCTATTTTCCTATTTTCGCTTCACCCTTGAATTTTCCCTGACCAGAGAAATATCTGTTACCCCTCGCCGTTCCTCTGACCGACTTCTCAAACATAATTACCCCTGTTCCGTGCAAATCATCTATAGATTACTAGTTTCTTTGTGTGCTATCATAACAGCACCGAGTGAATGAGAGAAGGAGGGGTGTCATGAGCAATGCCCCTACTCTTGCCAAAACCCCATCAAATGAAACGCCTGTGGCTGGTGGGGTTATTTTTTGCCGGGCTTCGGGGGCTTGTGGCACACAAGCGGCACATGGCCGCGATGGAGAGTGGTCGCGAGTGAAACGCAGAGCTCCAATTATGGCAGTAGTACACATGTCGCTCAGGCAGTTAACTCTGCTGTCTTGTGGTGGAGGAATTCATGGAGGACGGTTTATAAAGGAAATAGATGGAGCGAGGGATTGGAGAGAGACAGACAACCCGAGAGAGGGGTACAATCATACATCAGTGAGAGGGAAAACTATAGTTATAGGTTGTATTTTTATAGAATGCGGTCTGTTTGTTTTACATCCTTTGACCGGCAGTCGAGCGTTTCGTATACAATCACACGAAAGGTGGTCAGGCGTAAGTTGAGCGAATGTGTTTAAGGTAGAACAAAGACTAATCAAGTCACCATTAAAAGGCCCACAATGTTTCCAGTGCCATGGTATGCAGTCATGAATACCATATGAAAACATTGGCAAACACTTTCAAACACCTTACAGTTCTTTTTACACCTAAATGCTTGTTTTATTTGTTTGACAGGTGGCAAACAATGCAGTTTGGTTTGCAAGGGCATCTATCATCTGACACCCTATATATACACCACAGATCTTTTCAAATGAGGAGCTGTATTTATTGTAAGACAAGTGTGCAGTTGCTTTAATGTTCGAATGTCAAAGGAGAAATCGCCATCATTGGAGCCACCCAATACAGGCAGGGATTTCCATCAGCACATATTACAACCTAAGACAGATTATTCAAGTCCCAGCACTGCCAAGCTGCCACTGTTGGGCCCTTGAGCAAGGCCCTTAACCCTCTCTGCTCCAGGGGGCGCTGTATCGTGGCTGACCCTGTGCTCTGACCCCAACTCCCTGGCATATTGGGGTATGCAAAGAAAAGAATCTCATTGTGCTGTAATGTATATGTGACCAATAAAAGGGTTTGTCGATTGGTAGGTCATGGGGTATTGATGTATTTCAGCTGATGGAACTGAGCACTTTTTTTAAATACTGTAGCAGAACTGATCTGCATATGAATAGAAAAAAAAGAAGCTGTCTGTAGTTCAGCAACTGCAGATTTTCTAAACATGAACCGTGGTGGTTTCTGTGGCAGATCTTCTACTGCAGTTTATTCAATCGCATGTATTTATGTACTAAATGATGTAGCTCATTGAGAAAGGAAAGAGACTTCATGGTATGGCTTATTAAAACCAAAGCTGACAACAACAACAGAATGTTTAAAGATGATTGGACAGAGAAGTATGTGTTTGTTCTCCACGTCAAATTCATGGTGCCAGTCATGTTTCAGTGGTAACATGAAACACCAGTCAGGAATAAAACACAACCACTTCAATTTGTCTTATTTATTGCCATGAAGTAAACATTGACGTTTAAGCATTAAAGCTTTTACGAAAGGTTCCAGCAAACGCCATGTCATGGCAGATGAGAATCTAAGATCTATGTTAGAGATGGTGTGACCCTCTGCTCTCCAAAAAATTAACTTCCATCCATTTTCTATACCACTTATCCTACAGGGTCACGGGGAACCTGAGCCTATCCCAGGGAGCATCGGCACCAGGCGCGGTACACTCTGGACAGGGTGGCAGTCCATCACAGGGCACACTCACACACCCATTCATACACTACGGACACTTTGGACGTGCCAATCTGGGGGAGGAAACCGGAGTACCCGAAGGAAACCCCCGCAGCACGGGAATCGAACTCCCAACCCTGGAGGTGTGAAGCGAATGTGCTAACCATTAAGCCACCATGCGATTTTCAGTTCCTTGTGTAGGAATAAAGAAAAACATGCCAAAATGGCAGATTCAAAGGTGTATTGGTGTCAAGCACTGGTGGGTTCATTAGGCTTCCACAAGGCACTCGGGGACAAGGGAAAGAAATGAAGGGAGTTCCATGTCTGAAGCAGTGAGATACTTCCAGTTGTTGGAGAACACGTTGTAAAGAGGAATAGGTCAACCCTTTTTTCGGAATAGGTTTATTTCCAACAGGCTTGTTTCCCACAAAAGCAGAACCTTTGTTGTACGTTCAGAATTGGTCGTTGGTTATATTTCAGGTACACTTGTCTTTCTTTGTTCCAAACTAAGCCTGCTGATTGGCTGATGTAAGTAAGAGAGCAGGTTGCCCAGCATCAGATGTACTGCATGTAAAATTAGTAGCTTCACAGTGGTTAATTTACTTGGATTTAGTTCTAAAAAATAAAATCCACATGGTACCTTTGAAATACCCTCGTGCACCACCAAAGGCAGAGTGACCGCATGGGTACAGTAACAACAGTCCAAAGCAATGACTCACTTCTGGAAATCCAAATAAATCCACGAGCATAACTGTTTTGTACGATTACTTCCCACTCGAAATGTCAACTAGAGAACTGCATTGAGACAATGAACATTATTCTAAACCATAAATTATAAATATGGTCAATTTGAGTCAGACATGGGATTTTTTTTTATCAGGTCAAATACACAACACTAAGAACAACCAATACAATTCGACAACGCTGAAACCGAGCACAATAACCAATTTGTTTGCCGAAGACAGAGAAAAATTCAGTCACTGAATGACTCAAAGTCTCAAAAAAAACCCAAAAATAGACTCGTACATTAAGGCAGCAAGTGTTGCCTTAAAACACGAACGTACAGTCAGTGCAGTACATCAAATTCAGTTAAATACATGCACTTTGAAAGAATCTTGGAGTCATTAAAATATCACTGGGGTTTGTGAACTTGGAGTCATTACCTTGGGCTTCACAGACGTAGAACTCTCTTGGTAACTAATTAAAATTAGGTCTGTGTCCTTCATTTGGGCCAGCGAGGTCTTAAGGCCTGTCTGTGCAAGTGTCCCTGATGTCAAACACATGTGTCCTGGGCACTATGCAGAAACAAACAGGCCTATTTTGAGCCCTGGTTAAGCATGCTGCGTCCCCACGCCGCCTGTTTGCAATCTTCCCGCCGCAGCGGCTTTTTACACAATCAGTAATTCACAAACGTGGTCGGGGCAAGAATTCGGACTGTTTTACCGTTGCTATGCACATGTGCGAAAATATCACCGGGGTTTGTGAACTGGGGAAGAAAAAGAAATGAAAAAAAAGAAAAACTGAGTACTCAAGAAGCCGTGCAGTAGGAAAGCAGTATGAAAGTATACCAGACGCCGACCCAAGGCTGATTGGATTTCTCAAGCAGAAAAACCAGTGGGAAAATAAAATCCCAACTACTGCCGGTAGCAATGAGTAAAAACCAAGAAAGCGTTTTTGTGGCCCATTGGAGAGCGAATTAGGGGTTTTGACAAGTGACTGAATCTGCCTCAGCTGTCGAGTTGCTCATCGCTTCCAGCTGGAGAAGAGTGGCTTGAGATCCATCGATAATGAAAACGGAAGAGTTTTACAGACAAGCTGCTGTTCAAGCCCAAGCCTGTTCCACTGTACTGTACTCATGAAGAATGGAGGATAAGATTGATTAAGACAAGCAGCCTCAGTCGGTCTCACGAGCTGCTGGACCTCAGAGTGTGTGTTCGTTCAACAAGATCTCATTGTGCTGCCTCGGGTTTCGCATTTATACCGCCCGAGGCAAAGTCTCCTTGTAGATGATCAGTCTTAGAAATGGATGTGTACAGTCGGTGTATTAACCACCGATCGACAGTGCTCGTCTGGGTTTTTAGATACGCAATTTGAGACAGATTTGAAAATATTTCAGTTATTAAATACTAATCACCTATAAATTACCTAATGTGTTCATGGCACAACTGATTTACTTTTTGTGATGGCCACAATACTCAATAAAAGTAAAAAAAATGCAGAAAACCACAAAATGACAACTAAACAGTGAAAGAGCACCTCGTAGATGCGGCAAGTCTTCCAATAATGCAGCTCAGCCACTGCAGCGCACCAGCTACCATAGACAAGTAATAGCTTTTCTGCCTTTTATACAGCGCCATTACTTTTGCCCTATTTGAGCTATCAACGTGTGACATTGACTAAGTGAGGGAATCACACTTATCTAGGGAGGTTTTAGACATCTTTATGCAAACTGCTCCTTACCCAACACGATGTTTGAAGAAAGATAGCCTAGGCGATATTATTCGATTAATCAACACATTTCCATTTCATTTAGGTAAAATACAGTCCACTCCGAAAGTACTGGAACAGCAAGGCCAATTCTATTGCTTTTGTTATACCACAAAGGCACTTGGGTTTGAGATCAGAAGATGAATAGGGGACGGCAGATCAGAATTTCACCCAAACGACAATCGAAAGAGGCTGAGTTGAAGCCAGGAAGAGAAGCGCAAACGAAGAAACCAACAATTTGGTGATGTCAATGCGTTGCAGGCTTTAAGAAAGCGATATGCAACCAAATATTAAGTGTTATTAACTTTAATTTACTTCAAGACGAGTCCGTTCCTATACATTTGCTCGACTAAAAATCGGACGGTCTGGTGCAAAAGGTTCGATGTTTTATGTTGTTTAACACGTCTAGATGTAAATACCATGAAATAAACGCTGAAATCCTAAACTCTCGTCTCATGTCCATGTTTTGATCTCAACCCCAAACGTCAATGGTGTACAGCACAAGCAAAATGACCAAAATTGGCCTCGCCGTTCCAATAGTTTCGGAGGCAATCTGTTATCTTAAAATTGAGCCATCAAAGTATGTTGAAGGCAGAAAAACCTCATTTGACATCCAATGGGTTTTCACAGTTCTCCACATGTATTAACGATGAAAAGAATCTAAATGATCATTGCAGTGGATCTGATTGGCCGGATTCGTTTTTTTATTTCACCGAATATATGTCTTGTATAACGTATAGTATAAAAATTTTATCCGAAAAATTAAGACCAGGTCAAAGGTCGATTGCTTAACCGGAAACGTGAACCAAAGTTCATTTCGGATCTCTCAGTTGCCATGGATGCATATAAAACATCAACAGAGCACTAGAATACAGCTCTGTCAATTACATGACAGCCTTTACAGCAGTCTCAATTTTTCCACAACACACACACACACACACACACACACACACGCTCGCACGCTCCAACAGTGCATGTTACAGCACAGCTCGCTTAATAGGAGTAAAAGTATACATAGTACGGCTTTAGGAAAACAGGTCCAGCAACAGTTTGATTACATTTGTGCAACTCCGTTTGTTAACCGCCTGACGTGTTTGGTTACACAGTACATCTGTGTTCCAGCGCATACTGTCTGGCACAAAACAACCGTGACTAGGCAAACAGTCCTTCGCTTTTATTTAAGCTGTTTATGGTTTATGGATTTGCAAAGAAACCCTGGTGCTGTTGGAGGGTTAGACCTGTGTGTTACTCAACGGCCGGAAGTGCTCTTAAGGAATGTGTTGCATTGTACAGTAGTACTCACCTGTCCTGCGTCACACGCTCTCAAGCTCCAACCCCCGTGCATTTAGCACCATGGCAATGAGTTGACAAAACACAGGTATGCCATCGGAACGCCATGGGACAGACAGGAAATTATAGTTGAATAAATATAGCTGTCTATTAAAAAAGATGGAAGAAGGAAGAAAAATCTGTTCAAAAAAGTCCCAAACATGTGGAAAATGGTAAGACGGTAGGAGGAAAAGGTTTTGTAGGCTACACTGGACAAGCACTGTTATTATTTGAGTGCGTAGATATGTCATTATATATTAATATGCTAGGCTTGCTTTAAAAAACAAGAAAGGTTTTTATAAAGTGTACGTGTGCATGTAGTCATTTAGATCTTGTGGAAACATTTAGCAGGTCCCTCTGAGGAAAAAAAAATTCTTTTACAAAAACTGCACCTTTTATCCATCCATTTTCCATACTGCTTATTCTACAGACAATTTAGAGATGCCAATCGGCCTACAATGCATGTCTTTGGATTGGGGAGGAAACTGGAGTGCTGAGAGGAAACTCACGAAGCATAGGGAGAACATGCAAACTCCCCGTACACCTAGCGGAGGCACAATTCGAACCCCCAACCCTGAGCTGCGAGGCAAATGTGCTCACCACCGAGCCACAGTAGCCCCGTTCACTTTTATTTAAAAAGCTAAAAGAGACAAAAGGTTCCCTTCTGGTTACTGAGGTTAAGGTTAGATTTAAATATGGGTGTAGCTAAGGGGTGGGAGATGAATGGTAAATGGCGCTTTACACTGTGTCTCATTCACCCATTCGCACACACACTCTCCCACCAATGGTAGCAGAGCTGGTATGCAAGGTGCTAACTTGCCATCGGGAGCAACTTGGGGTTCAGTGTCTTGCCCAAGGACACTTCAGTATGTAGAGTCACATGGGTCGGGAATCAAACCGCCAACCCTACGATTAGTGGACAACCCGCTCGACCACCTGAGCCACGGCCGCCAAGGTGATGATGACGATGATGATGATGATGATGATGATGATGATGATTCAGTGTGGTTACAAATGTCATGATGCAAACCTGAGCGACTTGCTAAATCTCAACTTGCTTTGATCAGCTAGTTTGAATAATAACACAATGACCACTACACCACGTGAGACATCTGAAAGTTCATTCCATCACCGTCCAATGGCGCAGATTGTCAACGAGTGGAACGTTATGCAGGAGCGAGCAAGTTTAGCTAACAGAAGCTAACACGATTCCCTCACCCCACTGACCACACCGAACATAAACAGATGAGCAAACACTGATCAAACTGTTTTTATATTAGCAATATTCCTTGATTGGAGGCATCACATTGGACTCCTTAGGTTCGTTATGAGCTACCGTTAGCTAATGATTTTGAATTGGTAACGCTAGCATACTTCATAAATTGTAGAGAATGTTATGCAAGTGTTTTTTGCTTGTTTTTTCTTGTAGCTTGCGAGATGACAAATATCTGGCTACACAACCTTGGGTTTAGGTGTAGCCTAGCATTCATTTAGAAATGTTACAGGAAACGAATACTACTTTAAAAACTTTCAAGAAGGTATAGTCCATCCATCCATCCATCCATCTACTCCTTTTCAGGGTCACGGGGAACCTGGAGCCTATCCCAGGAAGCATCGGACACAAGGCGGGGTACACCCTGGACAGGGTGCCAATCCATCGCAGGGCAAGAAGGTATAGTCTTCGCCCCAAACATTTTTAGGCCTAAATTCCTGTCCAGAAGTCGTCACTCTGAGCACAGCCAGGTACAGGAAGATATGATGTTAGACAGCCTCTACAGCTGGGGGGAAAAAACGTGGTTTTCTTATGATTCAGCAAGCAACAAATCTCACAGTAAAGTAGCAGAGTGTTCCAAAAATGTTTCGGGGTTTCGGGTTAAATGCAGTGAAGTGTTCGGTTCTATCGGTTCTCCGGGCTTCCTATAAAGCCTATAAAAGGCTCTCGTGTAAAGAACAATAACCGGTTTCTGGAGTAGGAACATCCATTTTTGAACTCCTTTGTGTTCAAAAACCTGACCAAATCATCATTTCTAATCATGTCAATGAAAGGTGGATAGTAATAAGCATGTGTTAACTGTCGTGTAGGAGAATTTGCATCAACACAATGGAGTAGAACTGTTAGCCACATCAGTGAGTTATTATCTCAGGAGTGTCCTTCCTCGTCTGACTTGTACATGATGGGTCTAAATACACAAACTCGTTTTCACACACACACACACACACACACACACACACACACACACACACACACACACACACACACACACACACACACTATAGCTATGCAGAGGGTTCCCTCTAAACCTGCTGAACTCCTTCTGCTCTCGTCACAAGTGGTTTATCTCCACGCAGGTGAGAGAACACCCCTCGGTTTAGGATTGCACGCGCGTCCAGACAGCAGGGGAACGACCGGTTCGTGACGTCACCACGGAGCTCACGCAACCAGGGCTTCCCTCTGTGAGCCAATCAGGGCTTGCCTCGGCGTGCTGTTGCCATGCAGCTGGTGTACACAAGACAAAACACAACATGGAACGGCACGCGCTGGAGGGGAAGTCGGGAGGGGGAGGGGGTGTTCAGAGGGCGCGCGCGTACACACACACACGCACAGGTGAGCCGACGGAAACGCCACGTTGGCTCGCGACACAGCGACGTCGTTTTAATCGGTATCGATTTCACAACTGGACTCCGTGCTGAAGCGTTTCTCACGCTATGGTTTAATCAGCCATGTCAACCCTGTGCATGTGTAGTGACCACGCGCGTGCACGCGGAAATGAATTTATTACTTCATAAAACACTATTAACAAATATTATTAATCAATCAGTCCGGTAATGAAACACCGTGACACACGCAGCGCACGTGGCAGAGGCTTCTGTCTGCAGTTTCTACACACACAAAAAAACGTTTACAAATTTTATACATTATTATTATTATTATTATCATCTTCATCAAACTTTAACAAACTAGCTTTTTAAACTTTTTTTAAATTATATTTATCCCCCCCCCCCCTTTAATTTTAGACATACAAAATTTGTAATATTAGAGACCAAACATTAATGAACAACTTTACACATTGCATTTATTTATTTATTTTGCATTCATGTTTCTACCCCTTAAATTCCATTTTTCCTTTAATTTGCTAACTGCAGTTGAATTTTTCTTATTTATATTTAGGGGAGAAAAGGTGCTTGAATTTCCATGCATTGAATTTCTTAGTAATCAAAGCCATCTAAAACATTTCGATATGTTTACCCAAAACAATTCAACAAACTAAGCCAAGCGGAGAAGATTTATGAACAAAGATTCACATTTACGTACACAATTCCCACATGTCCCCTTCCCCTTGCTTTGATTTAGTTATTTCCCGAATGAATAAAATCATGCCCACATTTTGGTTTGATTCTCAAATCGACTATGTTACAGTGCAGTTTAATTAGGATTCATTCATAAGTTAGAGGGGAGAAAATATGGACATACAAGTAATGTGCAATAGGTCATGCCTTGACACTTAAATTCCATGTATGATATCATAAAAAAAAAGTATCTCACAAAACATATATTAAAATTAAGATATTGCATCTTTTAAATGATATCAGCATATTTTGCCCCTTGCTTCTAATGGCGTTGTGTAAGAGGACTCTAACCCTGAATCTCCTCATGAGTCATCTACTTTATTTCCATGTATCTAATGACATCATTTAATCAGGCTGTAGTTTAATTAAGGAATTTCTGTTCACAAAACAGAGGTGAAGCTCGTCAAACCCAACTGTAGCTGTTTGTTCAGTTATCCATTACATTACATTACATTACATTATTTGTTGAAAATGTGAGCACAAAAGGTACCAAAAATTTGGCATCATTGTATTAATTATACAATAAAATAAAACACATGCGTCACAACGTTGTAACCTTAACTTGGTGTAACCTGTGTTACATAATTACCAAAAAAAATATGCAAGGAACCTCTGAGTGTCAGGCTTTAATACATATTCAACTGGGAGGCAAGTCTAGGCATAGATAAGGCTGTGCATGCACACGCACACACACACACACACACACACACACACACACACACACACACACACACACTTTCATATCCAGTATATCCAGTCCACATACTGGTGTGTTTTTGGGAGGGGGGAGGAAACCGGAGAACATAAAGGAAACCAACACAGACACTGGGAGAACGTGTGAAAGTCCACAAGTGAAAGTCCATGCTGAAAAAAAGAAGAAGAAAAAAAACAATAGAAACTTTCACATAAATTCTAATGGTTTTCACTACAAACACCATTACAAACCATTACCATTATTGGTCCTTAATGGTATCCACTAGACACAACATGCCACCAATAGAAGGCAACAAAATACCAGCGGGAGTATTAAAACGAATACAATTCCTTTTATATCCATTACAAATGTTATTTCTATTTAGTTTCTATTGTTTGTTTGTAGCACGTTCGCCTCACACCTCCAGGATCGGGGGTTCGATTCTCACCGTGGCGCTGTGTGTGTGTGTGTGTATGTGCGGAGTTTGCATGTTCTCCCCGTGCTGCGGGGGTTTCCTCCGGTTTCCTCCCCCAGTCCAAAGACATGCATGGTAGGCTGACTGGTGTGTCTAAAGTGTCCATAGTGTATGAATGGGTGTGTGAGTGTGTATATGATTGTGCCCTACGATGGACTGGCACCCTGTCCAGGGTGTACCCCGCCTTGTGACCGATGCCTCCTGGGATAGGCTCCAGGTTACCTGCGACCCTGAAGAAGGAATAAGCGGTTGAAGATGGATGGATGGATGGATGGATGGATGTTTGTTTGTTTTGTTGTTTTCCAGCAGGAACAGAACCTGAGCTCAGGACACGTGATTATTTCAGCATCAAAGTCTAGAACACGTCCAGGTCTTAATTGGCACCATGTTCCATTTCTGTTTTCTTCTTCTACTTCTAGAATTTATAAAGCTCAGAAGCCGTACAGGTGTACCTGTAGAAAATTTGCACTCCCTTCCAGAACAATTTCCATTCTCCCAATACACCAAAGGAGCTCTGGACTCATCCCTAACTTCTTCGGTTAAAAAAACAAAAACGTTCTTTTTCAGCTCATACATGGCTTCGGATAAGCAGCCATATATGCAAACATATGCAAGCGAGCTGTTGAGAATTTTTCCCCACACGCTCGACAGCACGACCGTTAAGTGTGTGCTTTTTGAAAAACGGTCTTTTCCCCACTCTTCGGCCGTTATACACCAAACTGTGAACTTTGCCAAGCATCTCAGATGAGCCGAGGCCAAAGAAAGTTCCTCTTAGAGCAGACACGGGCTGCATTCTTGTGGTTTTCACTGTGTGTGGGGGGCACTCATACAAGGAAACATTCATCTGGTGTGAACAGATGCCATACACACTGCGTATGAATGTATACGACAAACTGTAGACTTACCTGTGCAGACCAGGTACATACCATTGTCGTGGTTTTTTGTTGTTTACACCAACACAGTGTATGAGTCAACAGCGCATGGGCTGGCACCATGGACAGAGTGCCAATACATCACAGGGCACAATCGCACACATGTTCACACACTACAGACAATTTAGAAATCAGCCTACAACGCATGTCTTCGGACTGGAGGAAGAAACCGGGGTACCCAGAGGAAGCACAGGGAGAACACGCAAACTCTGCACACACATGGAAGAGTCAGGATTTGAACCCCCAACCCCGAAGGTGCGAGACAAACGCCCTACCCACTAAACCGCTGTGCACCCGTGTGTAGATTTTTTTTTTAAGGGGAAACTCCCAAACCTGCTTGACAGATTTCCATATGGAAGCCATCCAAGGTATAGCTTATACAGCTTGGCGTTCGGTCCTGTAACACCTGGCAATGTCATCAGAAATCTTTATTAGTGCTACGGGACTGTATCTGCGACCGGCTAGTGGAATTTCTGACACGTAAGTAACATTCTGCAACAGAATTAACGGACCGCTCCGTCCTTTTCGAGTGCTGCATCCAAGTGTAGGCCTGCTCGACTTAAAATAACAACACAAACAGGATTTTATCATTCCCTGACGACGCCACAGTAAAAGAACTGAGAAAAATAAGAAAGCGGTTGAAGTCGGAGAACCGTCACGAACGTGCCGAGTCTGTGTGCGCCAAGAGTTTGGCGAATATCAACGGCCTTTTTAGTGGTCACGTCGGATTTCAAAGCCTGATTTATAGCAGCGCTTTACATGTCTGTAAAACCAAATGACTTCATTTGGACTTCATACTCTATTTCATACAAATACCAAAAAAAACAAAAACAAAAAACAACAACCAGCAAACGCATTACTGATATCTCTATGGACATTTGAATTTAAAGCGCATTGGAACATGCTACACCGAGGAGAAGTCACTGTTTACTACACAGACTAATGAGAAACCTCCCTTATGACTAGCATTGCATCATGCTAACTGGTGGATATCGGCTTTTATTCGCTAAACGTCCATCACCTGAAAACAGATCATCTTTGCTAACACTTTACACTTTGACATCAACAATCCAAAAGCTTCAGGATCGAATTCAGGACTCTGCGGCGTTCTGTTACAGGAAAATAATCACCAATGTTGAGAGATGTTGCCTCGAGAGTTAACACACACCCTGAAGTTGATTATTTCACAATAACACAAACCAAAGTGTTTTAATCCTCTTATACCACAGCGATTTGCCAACGATTACATTTTTTTAAAAAGTTGTAATTAAAGTGCTTACATCATACTTTTTTTTTTTTTACACAAACGGCCACTCAAGTTAGTTCCTGTTATGATTTACAGCAGATCAGTTCGAAAACTGCTTCATCATCAGCCCTCTTTATGCTTTCTAAAACAAGGGGGAAAAAATGAATACACCTTGCCATGTTAGTGAGAAAGTTCGAGAGAGCACAAAGTCCTCGGCGTGAATACCTTCCCTCGTCGGAAAACTTACTCTGGCACTGGAGACTCCTTCCATAAACGTTTATTTAATAAAATTTGGATATTTTAACTCGTCGATAAGCATCACCATTTCAACGATTAGGCGTTGATATTTGGTAAATAACAAGTCCCTGTACAGAAAATGAATCAACATCCAACAACCAATCAAATTAGAGGATTCAACAGTGCTGTGAAATAAAGCAAGTTCCCAACCTGTATTCATTCGTTTTCATGTAAGTAGATACCAAACGCCAACACGTTTATTCATAAAGAAAATGTCAAATGATGAAATATTAATTATGTAAATAATATTCAGATTCTCAAGAAGGCAACACAGGACATTAAAAGCCAGGGGGGTGTAAACTTTTGAACAAGTGTAAATGATTTTGTTTAAAAAGATCTTTTCATGAAGTACTGCCCTTCAGAATCCGTGAAAGGTGTTTCAATGTTTCCCCTAAGACAAAATTATTTACACTGTCCATCCTGTTCAAAAGTTTACACTCCCCTGGCTAATGCATCGTGTTACCTTTTGTAATAGGCGTGCATGAGTCCTTCAGTCGTCCTCGGTGTGAGAGATGGATCTCGAGATCATATAGCCGCTGTTGGAAAGGGGTTTCATTTTCCAGATGCTGGAAAAGTAAAGAATGTGCAGGACCTGGAGGATTTTTCTGAAGAACAGCGGACAGTTTAACTGCTCAGGACAAACGAGGGACTCGTGAAGAACTCTCACAAAACATCATGTCGTTGATCATCCAGGTAACGAACGACACACGGGATTAAGAATCAAGCGTGTGTAAACTTTTGAACGGGTTCATTTGTGTAAATTGGGTTAGCATTGTGTCCTGTGGACGATATGTGAACATCTGTTATGAGAAGTAGCTTATTCAGGGTAGGACTAAATAAAAAGCCCAATGCTATTTTTATGATCCTTCTTATTGTTTTTATTATTTTTAGTTACTAACCTTTAGCAGATTCTGTAAGGTATATGTAAACTTATGACCTCAACTATGCTTTGTCTGTTTGTGTGTGTGTGTTGCAGCAGTGCATTTCAGTAGTGACGGTGAGGATTACACAAGAGGCATCATCGCACTGAGGCATGTATCGTGTCCCTGCAGCTACGTAACGTCAATCTGGCCTGGTCAAACCGAAGAAGAAAAACAGTTCTACACCGACCAAGCGACTTGACTGCATATGAGCAGAAACACAGTCGCACAGTATCTACATACCTCAAAACTGCTAACCGCCTCCCACATAAGAACGAACGAGATCTCAGCAGGAAAAAAAAAAAAAGAAGCAGTCATTCAAAAATGTATGTGATTGACCTCAAACCGTAGGCGTTAAACGAGACAGAAGACGACTGTCTGGATGCTTATCTCAACAGTCGGGACACAAAAAAAAAAAAAAAAAAAAAAAAAAAAAAGGTAAAGAACGTCAAGATAAAAACAAAAAAGGATCTGCTTTTGAACATGTCTTTGTGTCACATGAGACAGAAGGAGACAATAAAAGATATCAAAAGCACCGAACTCTTGCGATTGTCTCACACACTTTAAAAGCTTGAGAACCTGCTAAGATGACCTCAAAGAGCGCAATGACATCACGACAGACCCAAGCTCAAGTCCAGCCGCGTGTGAACGATCACGCATATCAGAGAGGATGTGCTGGAGCTGGGTGGACGAGAGCGTCCGATTTACACGCTGGATATGTATGAACAGGAACCGACATCATGGGGTTGACCAGATAAAGCCAGACATTCCCAGACAGTCTTCACCGGTCTTTGATGTAATGTGTGATGGAACAGTGCAGTCCTGCGTTAAAAACAGTACCATGTTCAGAGTGCAGTTAGTAGTGTTGAACATGTTTCTAACCATGAAGTAATCAAAAAAAATAATAAAAAAAGTAGAATTCAGAACATTTCCGTGTACTGAACCGGCACGGGGGATTGGGGGTGTGGCTTATTGTTGGGGGTGTGTTAAGGCGGTTAGCACGTTTGCCTCGCACCTCTGGGGTTAAGGCTTCGATTGAATGTTCTCCCCATGCTTCGGGGGTTTACTCCGGTTTCCATCCCCCAGTCCAAAGAGATGCATTATAGGCTCAATGGCATCTCTAAATGTGTGAATGATTGTACCCTTTATTGCGTTGGCACCCCATCCAGAGTGTCCCCCATGGCTTGTACCCAGAGTTCCCTGGGATAGGCTCCAGGTTCCCTGTGACTCTGTGCAGGACAGGTAATCTGGAAAAATGGATGGATGGTTTCTTCGTTTCAAGCTTCTCTTAGCGTTTTTCCGGCCCTGAAATACGCTCCCTAAAGCGTAAATCATTTCAAAACAAGGGTGTGGTTTGTTTCAGGATGGCGAAGTCAGAGGTTTCGCTTTCAAGCAGGAACACACATTTCGAATCATAGGAAATGTATTAATAAGTATGCGAAGACGCTATAATAAGACAAGTCCACATGAAGTGCTGAGAAAAGAGGAACTTCATTTTATCTTCATTGACATGACATGTTCAGGAGAACGCACGTACGCGACTCGCCTCATCGCCAACCGTACAGGTCATGCATCATCTCGATAGTGATTTCTAATTTTTCTACCTTTTTTTATTTTTTTCCAATCAGGTCAGATCTATGCAGCAGAGCGGAGAAACACATATACACATAACGTATGCTGCTATGTCGTAACAGAGTGTACAGAAGTTTAAATTAATCATACACCCTAAACGGCACAAAGTTAGTAATAGGAATTGTATTTACTTGCAATGACATCAAGCACCGTTTTGGTGTGAAATGGCATTATTATTATTATTAGAATTTAAGCTTTTTGGTAAACATGAAAGTCGTATCATTAACATACCGACATCTTGAACTCTACTCGTTTGCTAATACTGAAAAGAAAAATGCCGGACATTGTAAAAAAAAAAAAAAAAAAAAAAAAAAAGAAAAGAAAACCTACGATTAATAAAACCTACCTAATAAACACAGTAAACGGTATACAATCGACAGGTGAAAAGACAATGGAGAGAATAGAACAGAAGGAAATGATTTACCTGTGAGGTTTATGACTGAGCTTTTGTAA
Source organism: Ameiurus melas (assembly GCA_012411365.1). Lineage (NCBI taxonomy): Eukaryota > Metazoa > Chordata > Actinopteri > Siluriformes > Ictaluridae > Ameiurus > Ameiurus melas. Next base: position 4,809,122 of record CM022770.1, on the reverse strand, counting down.
ATGCATCTCTGTTAACAATAAGAGATGGCCTTTAAAATGAATTTTAAACCAAAATACTGTATTTGATACTTAAGATCAGTGACAAAAAACAAAACAAAACAAAAAAGATTGAAACGTGCGTAATCATGGGTGGACAAATCACGGAACTGGGGAGCCAGGACGAGTAAATTTCATGTTCGGGCTGTAACGGATGAATTATACTTGCTTTTAATTGTGTGTATGCAAAATGGCTGCCGAACGTGTCCTGAAGTCGGCTGGGAACGTCCTCAGAAATGAACGTCTGCGTAACTGCAATACCAACGCAAACAGCGGAGGCAGTATAGCACCGTGTGATGCTGCATCCGCTACCGAATAAAAACCATCATCGTGCCACAAGTCATATACTTTCACTATTCTACACAGTGACTGAGTACTGGTTTTTGAGTACTGGTGCTGAGTATATGTTTGTGTTTTTAATTTCAAACCAACTGAAGCCAACAGTCTTTTTTTGCGCAGCAGCCTTTTTGGCTTTTTTAGATTAGTAAATATTTTGATTTGAGACGCAGATAATGACAACCATCAAGACGACAGCGGAAACGTTTCGAGAAACTGAGCTCGTCCGTGTGTGTAACGGAGAGAATGTCTGTACATGAAAGTGCTAAACATTTTACAGTTTGGATTGGACATTGTATATACATTGCTCTCCATTAATATTGGCACCCTTGGTAAATATGAACACAAAGGGCTTGAAAAAATTGTTATTGTTTAATCTTTTGATATTTTGTTCAAAGAATTCACAAATACAATCTCCTCTTGTGGATATCAAACACTTGCCAAGACAACACAGGTTTATCAAAAATATCCAAAACTTAACAGACTTTTTTTTTTTTTTTGATAAACCCGTGTTTGTTTGCAGTTGTTTGATATCCATGAGAGCAGAGTATTTTTGAACAAAAGATCAAAAAACTAAACAATAAAGACAATTTTTCACAGCCTTCTTTGCTCATATTTACCAAGAGTGCCAAGATTAGTGGAGGCCACTGTAGCTTTCATCACATTTAACCCTCCGAATGTACATATAAGATACACAAGGGTGTATGTGAACAATGCCATTTGTGCACACCCACAAAAGACCATGAGTAAAAGTCAAGTATAAACCAGGCTTTAGGTATTTATTCACGGGTGCCCGGTGGACAAGTAGGTTTAAAAACCTGAGAAGCAAAAAACCTCTCAAAAGAAAATGTTTATATTTGGCAAAAACGTCACTGCTCACAGTGGTGCGAAACATCTCAATGTTGTAATGACAGCAGGTACCTCCGAATCCCACCACCTGTCGCACTACACACATTGACGGTCTGGCAGAACGTTTTGGTTTTTATTAGCCAGAATAATTAGATCTTAACAGCAGAAACTCTCCTACATATTGAGAGAAAATTAAAGACTGGCCAGACTTATACAATCCGTTATGTGCAACGCGAGGACTAAACATCGTATCTCACGACTAAAACGTCAGCCAATGACTCGCTAACTTTATGTCGAGGTTGCAAAAACGATGTGCTAAACTGATAAGGTTTGTTCCCCATAGTCTATATTAATGCACTTAAGCTAACTAGCTCGCCAAAATATATTACATCACATTAGATACCACTTTTTAGCTTCATCAATTAGTTTTCTGGGCAACCAAAACATGAGCCTGGGCAACACATAGGAGATTTTACTTGCCCAATGGGCTAACTAACGAATATATGATTTGTCCACCTCTGGTAGTAAATAGTACATACTATTACGTGCACTGTAAACACTCCTGTAACACACATAACCGATTACACATTGAACCACTGCTCAGGATTGTTTTAAATTGGTTATGAAGGAAACAGTTCTCCTACCATTGACCATAAACAGAAGGAATTTCTCTGAACATACAGAGAGACACAGATGGGTTTTTTGCAGATGGACCGCAAAAAAAAACTAAAAAAAAAAAAAAAAAAAAACAACCACGGCCTGTGTCACAGCAGGCCTGAGATACACAAGTGTTTGCGAGACTTCTCGGAGCAGCTCACCACTTTACACTATAACGCATTAACTTATCAAATCAACTCGTGTAGGAACCAGTAACAGGATTCAAAAGCCCAACTTGAAAAGAGCTCCCAATGGACAGGTGTGTCGAACAAGCAGTCCTTGTAGATCTTTGATATCATGAAACCAGAGAGAGAGAGACAGGGAGAGGGAGAGTGAGAGAGAGAGTGAGAGAGAGAGAGAGAGAGAGTGAGAGAGAGAGAGATCCAAGTCCACGCGGGTCAGACAGCAGGAGATGAGATGAGTGAAGTTCTACTACTGGGTCCGGAGCTGATAGTCTGCAAAGAAACAAGGAAATGAGGCACGCTTAATTAAACAGTTCCAAACGGCAGGAAATTGGGGGTGGGGAGTGGTCGAGAAAAAAAAGAAAAAAAAAGTTAATTGTGGCAGCTGAGCTTTCCACCCGGCCGACCAAGAACACAATGCAAAATAAAACAGGGTTTGGAGACGCGAGATAACCTGATGATAGTGGCTTAAATTCAGGATATGAGACGCTGCAAATGCAGACATGAGAGTGACAGGTGATATCTGCTGCACAATAAATACACAAATATACCAATAAAGGAGGTTTGGGTTGGCTTCTGAATAGCATATGATGTAGATATAATATTATTATTATTATTATTATTATTATTATTAAGTAAATATTGGATGAAAAAAAAGTCTAATTACTCCATTATAATTAATGATAATTAGTGTAACATGAAAGATCAAATTTGCTGTAGTGATGTACCAAACATAAAAATAAAAATAACATCTAAGGAAAATTGTACCTTTATTTATCTTGAGATTTTGGAAGCCAGTGCTCTGCTGTTCTCCAGCCACTTTGGCTTAAAAACAACATTTTTCCCCCCAAATAAAAAAAAATAAATCACTTTAACACACACCCTTACCTAGTTTGAGTAACCCTGTATTATCCAGAGTGTGTGTGTGTGTGTGTGCTACTATGTTAATGCGTTAATGTGCAGTTACACCAAGACTCAAAAACCAGATTAAGAATATCCTTAAACACAAGACCTTACAGATGAAGACTTGAGGCCTTTCATTTACACAACGTGATTTCAGACTCGGTTCCTCGCCACGAATCCAATCTAACCAAGTTACATTTGAAATTAGAGAAAGTACAGAATGCCCCATCTTTCTCCATCGTACTATTGACTCAGCACAGCATCTCTGCAGTGAGCCAAGTTCGATCTTCTTCTTCTCAAACATCCTCTTTTCACAGAAACCATTGCATCTCCACACACAACTCTCTCTCTCTCGATCTCTGTCTCTCTCTTACTGAATTGCCCAACTGTTGCCCAATACCGGTAACAGTGCAACACTGCAAAACAGTGATAAATATAGTGCCAGAAGGACTGTGAGAACTGTGCGTGTTTGCAGTGAGCATCATTTTACCCCATACACTTTAGCTGATGTTACAACTATGCTCCCCCCATACTGTATACTATAGAGAACTTATTATTATTATTATTATTATTATTTATGGGTTGCCATGAGTGATGATGCTTACCTCCATTCTGAGTGATGTATCGTACCCATGGGAGCGCTTGGTATCCACTCTTCTCAATGATCTTCAGATAACGCACCTGTTTAAAATAATAAATAAATAAATGAGGATTTCAGTACAGATCGACACGGTCCTGGGAATTCCACGCAAAACCCTTCGTGTTAATAGCGTACAACCTTGACAGCTGAGCGAGCAACTATTCAATCAATACAACACGTATCGGCAAAATACCGTATTAGTAAATGCTTCTCAATCTGAAGTTCTCCAAGTAAACACTCAGGGGCATGCTGTTATAGAAAAAAAAAAGAATAAACTCAACAACATGGTGCTGAGATGCGGTCCATTTCTTATACCACATTGTAGTAATTAAAGAACGATGCATCGCAATTTCTATCCAACAAACAAAGACGAAAATGCAGATACACGGGTTACTGGGAAACCGCGAAACCTTTCCGTCCTGAAGACTTTCCTGTGGTGGAAAACGTACAGCTATGGACACTGGAGACTCCTTCCAAAAATGCTAAATAAGCATCTTACTGAAAATGTCAACGTTACAACAATTAAAAAGTGCTTTTTATATCCGTTTAAGTGGAGCTTAAACCATAGTCCCTGTGCAAGCCTTTATTATTATTATTATTATTATTATTATTATTATTATTGTTATTGTTCAGTCTGTACAGGATTTCACCGAGTTCATTTCATAATCATTGATTGTTGCGACCAAAAACTACCGGAATTGGCGAAATTGCAATTGCATGAAATCTTTCGCAGTGATGTTTGTCGGTAAGCGAGAACTTTTAGCTGAACTCATGTTCGACACACGTGATCAATAAGGGCTTTGACGCGTCTTCGCCAAAATCTGCTGGAAAAACTACAGTCTTTTTTTTTTTATTTATTGCGAAATCTGCAATCGTAAAATCCTGGAGGCGCTGCTTAAAACTCGGCACTACAGTCGGAGCCGCTGTTGGAGAAAATTAAATCGATACCTTCTGACTGATCAGAATCAAGTGTTCTGTGGTATAATAACTATTAATACATTGTGTGGCGAAACATAGTTGTGTTGAGGAGCTTGGTTTACACACAGTACTGGCACCAAAGCCTGGGAAAGTGACCGAGCGGCACACAGGAAGCATTTGAAGAAGTGAGATTGAGGAAATGGCACCTTTCTCCCCTGCAGAGATATTGAGACATGCTCCGTGACCTTGATAATCAGCTGTTGCGTCACTAAAACTTTGCACAATCATACAGAAAGCAAATTAAGAAAAAAACAATATAGAACACACTGAAAAGGCACTGGTCAAAAGCAGCTCAGATACTCTGGAGGTTATCTAGTACACTGGGTGTTCTCCCAAAGTAAACGCGTAGTAAAATTCGAAGCCCTGCCATCTGGCCTATTCGAACACTGTATTCCCGAAGGACAGACGATTCAAAATAGCACGTGTGTAGACGAAATAGCAACTGGGCTTTTTTTTTTCCTTCTTCTTCTTCTTCTTCTTTTTTTACAAGAAGCAAATTCAGAGCATGCATCAATATAGGCTACAGTTTAAAAACAGCCTCTCTGGCTATTTCCAATCAAATTTGGTGGAGAACCCCACCAACGCAGAGTCGCTTCTGTGCATATTTCAGGCTACGCATGTGGACTTTAGTTGGGTGCAGCAGTGCCACCCTGGGTGCAGTGTCCACTATTTAAAACTCATCAAAACCTCCCTTTGGACCGACCCAGACGGGCCCGTGTACACACTGGCACGGTGACGAGACGGTCACGACTTGAGATCTCCAAATGTGGCTTTGTGTTCACGGCCTTTCGGGCCACAGACCATGTTAAAGTGGTGGTTAGGCAGCACTTGGTTCATGTCACAGAGTTTATAAAGTGCTGCGTCACTACAACGCCAAGGCACTATACTGTCAGAAACGGCTCCAGCAGACCGAGTGCACGGTTCCCATTTAACCAAAAAAGTCACCTTACAAGACAAGTGTAGACAGTGCATTTGGTGCCCAAGACGTCTTTGGATCAGCGTGTGTGTTTACTGGTGTACGCTGGTCTTTCATTAACGCGGCATGGCGTGGCCTAGTAGACCTTGTGGCCTACAGAGCATGCTTTGCAGCAAGGAGACAGACTCCCAGACTTTCACAGACATGCAGTCTAGTCACTTTTTCTCCCAAAAGTATGCACTTGTAAAACTCCAAACATGCTGGAGAGCTTGGTCGCCGAGTCAGCGCTCTGGACGGGCAACGGGTCGAGGTCATGACACCTGAGAGGACACCTCAAGCCCTTAACCTAATAAACAAACAGAACTGCAAGTAATGAGGAAACGGTTCATATTTATTCTACAAGCTGATCTCAGTTCAGTCTAAAATGAGGTGTGGATGCGAAGCCGCTAATCGAGACGCTTTGGCGTTTCAGCGGTGGAACCATCACCACAGACTCATTCCAGACCAGTGAGAAAGCAATTATGTATAATCTCTAAAAAAACAAAACAAAAAAACACCACTACTTAAGTATCGTTGTACGTAAAACTGACTACATGAAAATTACAGGCCTCTATGTAAGGCCAGGCCCTAGCCTTTGAGACTGATTAACTGTTAAGGGTGACATCTTAAGTGTGTGAGAGCAACCACCTTTTTTGGCCTCGCTGTCCTCGAGACGAGACCGATCGTGCTCGTAGCTCGGTGCCGCTTGCTTAAAAGTGGGATCATGAATTTGAGAGCGGTGCCGCCTCGTGTCATTACGGACTCTCGAAAATGCCACCCATAAAGTCTTGAACACAGAGCTTGCATGGCTGCAGAAAAACAGGGCTAAATCCAGCCATACTAGAGAAAAAGAAAATCCCTCTTAAAAAAAAAAAAAAAAAAAAAAAAAAATCACGGGGGTGCAAACACAGGAGGGAGTCTCCGTTCACGGGCCGTACGAGGACACCAGTAAAGCAGACAGACATGCTCACCACAGGAGAGAGACAGGGAGATGGAATGGGTGAGTGTGTATATAAGCGTAAGGGTTATCAAAGCATCCCTGAGGTTTTGTCCAAAGTCAAGTCAGCAAGTTCACTCCGCAGCCGTCTGGCTGGGCAGGATCTTAAGCAGCACAACTCTTAAATTTCACGCAGAAATTCCAATCTTCAGCTCTTTTCCCAGTTCATCAACATCAGGATGGTCATGAAATGCTTCAAATGTACATGTAAATTAAGCACACAATGACTCAGTAGATCTATTAGAGCAATACTGGCCTGAAACTTTGGATCGTACTGAAAATGTTTTCTAGCTAGAAACTTCACAACGCATGCGAAGTGACGCGCAGACAGCCGATTTGACTTCTAGCTCCAAGCTTTGACTTGAAGCTGTTGGCCAATAAAGTGTACAAAAGACATCGGAGACATTGTATCCTGTCTGAGACGACACTATGAAAGAGGTTAATCGAGTCTAGTGTTGAATGTGTTTTGTGTGAAAAGCTTACATGCAAGACGATTTCATGTAGCAGTGGAGTTCAATGACCGCTTTGTGGGGGTTTTTGTTCAGTTTTGTTAGTGTTTCTCATCGGGATTTCCAGGTCAATGAACATTTTCGATGCAATGGGTAGCTAGGTTGTGGTACAGCTATGGCCTAGAATAAGGCTCGATTCTGACCTAATGGCATCAATCACAACTTTTCTATAATGAAGACTACAGCTTCATTTCTGGTAATATTTAAGTTTTATTGATGGATCCAGGTTTTACACTGACACTAGACAAATTTCAAATACATCCATCCATACAATTATCAATCACTGTCCTTCAATCCATCCATCCATCCATCCAAGTTTCCTTCAATCCATCCAAGTTTCCTTCAATCCATCCATCCATCCATCCTTCAATCCATCCATCCATCCATTCATCTAAGTTTCCTTCAATCCATCCATCCATCCTTCAATCCATCCATCCATCCAAGTTTCCTTCAATCCATCCATCTATCCTTCAATCCATGCATCCATCCAAGTTTCCTTCAATCCATCTATCCATCCATCCATCCATTCATCCAAGTTTCCTTCAATCCATCCATCCATCCATCCATCCTTCAATCCATGCATCCATCCAAGTTTCCTTCAATCCATCTATCAATCCTTCAATCCATCCATCCTTCAATCCATCCATCCATCCAAGTTTCCTTCAATCCATCTATCCATCCATCCATCCATCCATCCTTCAATCCATCTATCAATCCTTCAATCCATGCATCCTTCAATCCATCAATCCATCCAAGTTTCCTTCAATCCATCCATCCATCCATCCATCCATCCTTCAATCCATCCATCCATCCATTCATCTAAGTTTCCTTCAATCCATCCATCCATCCAAGTTTCTTTCAATCCATCCATCTATCCTTCAATCCATGCATCCATCCAAGTTTCCTTCAATCCATCTATCCATCCATCCATCCATCCATCTAAGTTTCCTTCAATCCATCCATCCATTCTTCAATCCATCCATTCATCCAAGTTTCCTTCAATCCATCCATCCATCCTTCAATCCATCCTTCAATCCATGCATCCATCCAAGTTTCCTTCAATCCATCTATCAATCCTTCAATCCATCCATCCTTCAATCGATCCATCCATCCATCCATCCAAGTTTCCTTCAATCCATCTATCCATCCATCCATCCATCCATCCATCCATCCATCCAAGTTTCCTTCAATCCATCTATCAATCCTTCAATCCATCCATCCTTCAATCCATCAATCCATCCAAGTTTCCTTCAATCCATCCATCCTTCAATCTATCCATCCATACATCCATCCAAGTTTCCTTCAGTCCATCCATCCAAGTTGCCAAGCAAGTTTTTGTCCCCTTCCATCTTTTCATACTTTCTATCCATTCTTCCATTTATCCTTCTATCTATGCAAGTTTCCTTCCATCCATCCATTCCTCTATGCAATTTGGATCCGTCCATGTTTCCACCCATCCCTCTATGTAAGCTTGCATCCATCCATTCATCCAAGTATCGACCCATTCATCAAACTTTCCATCCACCCATCAGTCCTCGGTATTCATCTGTCATTTCCAAATATTATTCCCAAATAGCAGATTTCGACACGTACTGTGTATTTTTTGTGAACTTGTGTGATGTTGACTAACAACATAAGACACACATTCTCTAGAATCAGGGAGTCAACACTTTGGTAATTTCCCACAATACAGCCACAACGTCTGCAGAGAGCAAGCTAGGGTATTGTGAGGATGTTGACACACCAGAGCTCTGACAACGATATTGAACAAACAAACAAGAAAAAAAGGGATCAGTTCATCCTCCTGCAAATGTCTGTTGTCTTAAAAAGAAAATTGAGCATAAAATCTGATCAAAACAAAAAGCTGCTTTGAGGCCATAATTGGGGGGGTAGGGGAAGAAAAAAAAAACAGGCGTACATAAAAATGAAAGAAATTAGCAAGAGGAAATCTTGCACAAGTTAACTATTTAATTCGATTTGAGAAATGACGGATTCTTTCCTCATAATCCTGCTCATCGAGGAGGGGGAAAATCGAGTTAAACGAGAGGTTTAGCGACTTTGAGTTCCGTGTGGGATGCTTAATACAACTTAATCCACAAAAGAGAGGAAATCTCCTCTGCTTCCCCATTTCATTCACTCCCTTTCAAAATCATATAAAATCAGCACTAATCGTATTGGCCGAGGAGCGGAGGAGTGTCAGGAGCAGATTGTACGGCTCCTTTAAGACCATCATGCTGAACTCTACAGAGCAAGACAGGGCACCCAGAGTTCAGCCAAACTTACACACACACACACACACACACAACACACACACACACACACACCATTCCAAGTGATGAGTGAATTAACATGCTGTATACAAACATTCACATATTAGGATATTATACCTTCAACCCCAGCAGCTGTGATTGGTCTGTGAAATGACACTTTAAAGCCCGTGTACACTGAGACGTATTTAGATGTGTTTTTTTTTATTATTTTGGTGTGTGTGTGTGTGTTCACACCCACGCGTAAAATGGGGCAACACAAGGTGGCGCTGCACAACTTTCCGTTTCGGACACCCGCTTACCACGGAGAAGAAAAAGAGAGCCAGTATTTACATCTTCACAAAAAAGCCGTTCACACGCTTTTACTTCTTTATCAAGGCTTTATTGAGCTAAAATGACCCTTAAACACTACGTACGTGCATTTCTTCTCCATCAACAGAGCGTGAATCTCTTCGCACAGGTGAAGGAGATTTTGGAAACACTGCCCTAGTGAACCCTCATAAAACTGACCAGAAGATCCAACGACAGCTGCATTTGGGTTTTTGTCATTTTTTGAGAATATTTTCAGACAAATATTCTGGCCTGAGCACTGATCAGAGAGAAAGACCTTGTTGGTAAAGACTGTATGGCATATATAGACAGGGGATTCCATTTGGTGTAAATGCCCACAAGACTCATTTAATCCAGATTGAAATGAAAACCTCCAGATTTCCTACAAGTTTCAATTCTTCCACATCTCTAACCCATGTCTAACAAGCAAATCCCTTCCTAATATGTGTAAGAAATGAAACAGGATGGTGTGTGCTGTTACAGGAAGTCCAAGTGCATGCAGATAAAATCTTATCGCGATACAATCCACATAAAACCACTAGGTGTGTAAACAGATGTAAAGACTACGACTCAAAGCCTCGAACACTCCCTGATTTGTGACTCAAACATGCCAGCGTGTGCAGCTTGTCTGAATATACGACCTAAGAACATTTTAAAGTGAAGTTGAATTGCCATAAAGCTTCAACATTCAGCTTAACCCGGCTCAAGAAATCGCCTCCGATTGTCCCCGATCAACTTTTTAAAAAACAAAACAAAAACAAGCTCTACATATGATTAATAATTATAATATTCACAGGCTCTGAAATCACCAAATACACACTTACACTCAGTACGTTTACATGTACAACAATAATCCAATATTAATCCGATTAAGACGATACTCTGATTAAGAAACGAGCATGTAAACAGCGATTATTGATGAACATAACCCGATTAAAGTCATCCTCGAGTAAACACAAATGAAATGAAGACGTGGAGTATTCCTGTTTCAGTCGCATTATTGAAGCGCGTTGCAGACATGTACACACCTTAAGCACACTATTAATATCGTGTGGGAGTTTTCACCGCATTTTGTGACAGGACATGTACACGCACGGCAGCGCTCAACCGTCTGCGTCCGAAACCAAATACTTACCTGCTATATAATAGGAGAAATACATGCATCTCGGCTACTATATAGACAGTAAGAACACGGTTTGGGACGCAGCCCACGGGTTCAAGCAGTCGTCTATTAGCACGTACAGCACGACAATTATTAACCACACTTGAAGCGTTCGTAAGAATGAAAGATAAAAACACCCAGAACTGTATACGGTCCCAGAACGAAGACCAACTGTATGTCGATATGCGAAATTCTGGAGGGAACGTCGGACGGCGTCGCGTTGTGCTGTTTATCGATCTACGATCTATAACAAGTAAAACGGGTACATGAAAGGAGCATTCTAAAAGCGACTCATGTAAACGCCTTAATCACAATATTGTCTTATTCAGAATAAGGCCAATAATTAGATTGCTGCTGTCCATGTAAACGTAGTCAGTGTCAAGCCTGCACACTCACGTGTTTCTAAAAGATATTTACATACAGCTCCACCACAGCACTCTTCAATGCTTGATTTCATTTTGATGATTTAAGGATTTAACTCTCCATAACAAACTCTCAAACGTTATTGATCCTAGAGTAACAAGTAACACAGAAACGAATTAAACGGACAGTGTTCTGTGAGATGTTTAGTGAACATTTTTTGGAAGGAGTCTCCAGTGTCGACAGCTGTATAGTTCGCATCGCTGTTCAATTAATAAAAGTTGGCAGAGTGACGTGGTATAAGAAATGTTATTGGAAAATATTCGACTTCGGGATGGCGACGGGATCTCGGACCACATCTCAGCACCCTTTCTGCGATTCATTTTCTAGAACAGCGGGACCCCCCAGTCTTGGCTTGCTTACTCAGAGTCCACAGTGTCAGAGATAAGGCGGTCATTCACAGGAAAGAGGAGTTTGTGTGCTTTCTCAATAACGCGACAAGCCGCATTTCTTCATCTTATTACCTTCAAAAGAGAGGCGAGGCGAGGCGAGGCTGAGGGAAGCAGCGTTTATAGCCGCTATAACTTTAGTCCCAACAGGAACTTGTGTCATGGATGTTTAGCGACATAAATGGAAACTATAAAAGGATTATAAATGGATGAATAAGTATGATTTGGAAAAGTCATATTTTAATCAATAAAAACCTGCTCTGTAATAAGAAGAATATACTTCACGACCTGCTGTTGAAGGAAAGTAATCAAACTGGTTAAGCTGGTAACAACTAGAATATAAACATTGATTAATTTCCAATAACAACACATCCCAAATTGTTTTATTCCTTACAGGACTGATCACCAGAATTCCAGCAAATTATTCCTATTTGTATGTTATTTTATGTAGGAGAGCTTTCATTTCATTTGAACATGACTGTGACCCGAGGGCAAGTATAAATGCTGACTTGTCGAACTGGTCCTATGATGTACTACTCGAGATTCAAGTTTCAATCCACAAAGCACGAACGTCTCAGAGAACAGAAGCTGGTTTACTCTGCAATCTAGTGACGCAGGCGGTGTAAACAGTCAAGGTCTCGCTTTCAGAGACAGCTGTCTGCTGAGCAGATCAAGGGTCCTTCACATTTTTCCCTCATTTCCCTTCCTCACGTATAAAAGAAAGAAAAAACACACAGGAGGAATCGCGGACAATCTTAACCAAATGAGGCATCACTTTTCACCGGGCAGAATGAGTCTGCATTCACACAATATGATGTCATTCCACACTGACTGGACATATCTTTCAAAGGGTTTCTCGTTTAAACACTTAATATAATTCTGTATTTGGAGGTTTTTAATCAGCATATCGTTTATAGGATTTAATGAAGTGAAATGTCCTTAAAGATTGTGGATCTGATTCGTTTTCCTGGCTGAAAGAGTAGTAAAGATGCAGTAGTGAGAGTGCTGGGATGCAACCTTGGGGAGCAGGTAGAGGTAGAAGAATGGACAGAGTGCCATCTTGTGTCAGTAAATGAAAAAAAAACCCCCAGAGGTGGGAAAGGGGGGGGAAAAAAACCCCCCCCACCCCTCCCTTCCACCCAAATAGTTGTGTTCTGGTTCCAGAGCCCATTCTCGACTTTGTTACGGTTACAGGATTCAAGACTGGGTGGATTTGGGATTGACTGGATTTGGGATTCAGAACTGGATGAGATCTGGGATTCGGGACTGGATGAGATCTGGGATTCGGGACCGGATGGGATCTGGGATTCGGGACTGGATGAGATCTGGGATTCAGGAACGGGCGAATTTGGGGATTTAGGACCGGGTGAATTTGGGGATTCAGGACTGGATGAGATCTGGGATTCAGGACCGGGCGAATTTGGGGATTTAGGACCGGGAGAATTTGTGGATTCAGGACCGGGAGAATTTGGGATTGAGCAAATTTGGGATTTTGTATTGTGTGAATTTTGTTCATTAACACAGAACCGTTCCAGAATCGCGATGAATTTGAAAACCAATCACACCAAAATGCAATTCGTACTTATGATTAGTAATATTATGAGAAAACACACACTCGTACCTGAATTCCAGAGGTGGTGAAGTAGGGGATCTCAAATTTAACACTAATCGGTGGCTTTCCTTCTTTATCCTCGGCTTCCACACTAGGCAGACCAAAGTGCGCTCTCATCAGATATTCCTTACCTCCCTGTGCACGTGTGTGAGAAAGAGAGAAAGAAAGAAAGAGAAATCAACTAAATCCACTGCGAATTTAAAACAAATGTTAACTTGTTACACAAAAGTAGGAACTACATCACCTCTTTAGAGAAACACTGACTAGAGTGTAAAATTGTGGGTGACAGAGCCCTCATGTACTTACAGGGAAAGATTTAATGGACCAGACGATCTCGCTGTTCTCAGGAACCCATTTCACGCTCCCCACCGTGGTCTTAAACTTGGGCGAGTCTGCGTCAGTGGGCACTGGTATATGGATCTCCACATTATTGGCAGTAGAGCGGCGTTTAAATTGTGATTTGGCCTGAAACCCCGGAAATCAGGATTAGGCAGGGTGTTGCATTCCAACTTCAGACACTAAAATTCATCTAGAGACTCTAGGGACTCACTACATCTTAATATATAGAAGATCAGTCTAATGAAGTCTGCCAAGTCTAGTGAAATGAACGTATTCATTTATTCCAATGAATTCTACAGCCTAGGAGTAGCGTCCGAGGAAAAACCATCACCTATAAACCTTAGCCAGATGCACGAGATGGACGACAGCTGTCTGTCTTCTCTGGTGAAGAGGAATAAAAAGAAATCTGACCTTTATCATGTACTCGATTCTGCTGTGCGAATGCTTCTCGATCACAGACTCAATCCAGATCAGGGGCTTCACCTACAAAGTGCATAAAGGTCATCAAGTGGTGTGATAAAAGAAGTGTGTGTGTGAGAGAGAGAGAGAGAGAGAGAGAGAGAGCAGGGGTACTCACGTGTGTGTTAAGGCGGTACGACATGAGCTCGAACTCTCCGTCTGGAGGGATGAAGGAGATGGTGCGGTCGTTCTCGAAGCGGGACAGCCGTACACACTGGTGGAACTTCACATCCTCCAACTCTACAGACTTACTCTTCCCTCCTGACATTGGCGAATAAAGAGTGTTTAGCAAGAGACAAAAATATCCATACACAGCCATGTCATCCATCCATCTTCTACCGCTTACTCCTTTCTCCGGGTCGCAGGGGAACCTGGAGTCTATCCCAGGGATCATCTGGCACAAGGCGGGGTACACCCTGGACAGGGTTGCCAGTCCATCGCAGGGCACAGCCATGTCATTTCTGAATTTATTATTATTATTATTATTATTATTATTATTATTATTATTATACAGATGTGACTAAAGCATTAACTCACTATCGTGAAGCTAAATGACTCTTTCCCAGCAGAATCTTGAATACACACCAAGTTTACCATAAATAACATGATATAGATAATACATTACGCTACATCAGAACACTTTGAGCTTATACGCCCTTTGAATTAATACTTACCTTCATAACTCATTTCTTCTTATAGCCATAATGTTTTAATGCACATAAATATATACTGTACATACCGATTGCCTTTTACACAGAAATACACATCAGCTACTGTAAATATATCTGTCATTTACAACAAGGTTGTTTTTTTGCATTTGCCCTAGGAAGAAAAGCAAACTCACGTCCAGTGTTTTCGAACAGGACCTTGTCGTTAAGACCCAGACGCAGCTCGGGCATGCCCGAAAGAAACACTCGCATTTTAATGGAGCCCACAATCTCACTGCGGAGGACGTTTCCGTTGGCACTGACCTGTGAAGAGACGAGCAGAACATTTACCTGTCTGGGGAGGCTCTACGTTTTTATGGATTTCTGGGAGGAGAAATATTCAATGCGCAAACCGTTACATATATCTGCCTATAGAGGGCATCGTATTAACCCTTGAGCGGTCCCTCCAGGATTTCACGACCGCAAAGTCAAGCAAATATTCGGAGGAGCTTGCGATTTTTTCAGAATTACCGCGGATTGTCCGCAGATCTGGGCCGACGTCACGACGCCCGTTCAGCCAAAGCCCTCTTCCATTTACATGATTAAAAGGTCTCATTTACTAACAAACATCACCGTAAAAAACCGTGCAAACTATCTCGTCCAAATGCGATTTCCCCAATACAAGGAGTTTCCTGCAAAGTCAAAGCACAAAAAACTCTGCAATTTTGTGAAGAAAAAAAAAAGTGTTGAAAAAAGTGTTTTTCGCCACAACAATTACTAAAAAAAAAAAAAAAAGAATAAATTAAAACCTCCATGAAATCCTATACGGGCGGATTGAGAATGAATTCTGGTAACTCAGATCTTATCATCGAGGCTTGCAGGGACTTGTGCCACTAGGATTTGAAGTTTGTTTGTACACAATTAAACGAAAAAAACAAAACAAAAACGTGACTAAGACTTATGAAGCTAAATGAATCAAATTTCTTATACTAATCAAATTGGACATTAAAATCATCTAGAAAATAACTGAAATTTGGTGCATCATAAAATCTATGCAAAGAAAAATCAAAAGATATGATCGTTATTTCAGCCAATCAGCAGCCAGGAAATGGCTAAGTGCATCATGGTACATCTATAAACTTGATACACCGAATTCACATTGTTGTGATTTTATTTTTTTATTTTATTCAAGTATATATAAAAAATAAATAAATAAAACCCTCTACACTACACAACATTCAAATCCAAATCCTTTCATATTGCACGTATCCATGGCAACAACATAGTGCACTGAAAACTATATACTGTATACCTGATTACTGGAACATGTCTAAACTAAAACAGAAGAAAAGTTGGGAGTTGGAGGAAATCCAGCTGAACGGTAATCGCTAACGACCCGCGTGCTCTTTCACGCCACGCTGTTCTCTTCCCTGTGATGGATGTGTGTGTTTGTTTCCAGAAGCAGAACCGGAGTCTAAAAGTGTGAGCGTCTGTTCTAAAAACGGAGCGCTTACCAGAAGATTGACGGACTCGATGACGTCCAGGAAAACCTCGTTCTTCCTGTACTTGATGCCCTCTGACCTCCAGGACACAGCGTTGGTCACGGTGGCGGGCGGACGAGGAGCTCCTGTGTCTAACTTGTGCCCCTCTTGTGTGATGTATCTGAACAAACACGGATATTAAGACGATAAATAACCGCAACGTCCGGGCGGGGGGGAAGAAAAAAAAATTAAATAAAAGGCACCAGAGGGTCAGGAATCGATTCAGGAGAATTGTGGGAGAAGAACATCTGTAAAACATTAAAAGACAGATAAGGAGTGTGTGATGTACGATGTGATACTGACTCCTGCAGGATTTTGCTGTCCGTCGTCTGCGGATAGCCGAAATCCATGAGCTCGTCCAGCAGCTCGTAAATGATGACGAAGTTATCTCGGATGCTCTCCTCCTCCAGCTCCTTAAAATACTCGGAGAAAACCTGACAACGCAAAACAACACATTACACAAACCGCTGTATCAGATCTACACGACGTTTACGTACGACACGCTTACCTGCACGATTTTATACAGGAACGAGAAAACCAGAGAGACGCAGGCATTCTTCTTAGACGTAGCGACAACTAGACGGCAGAGTTAAGGGAAAGCACAAGTCCACAACGTCGAAGGGTGCAAAATCCACACGCGTTGTTTCGTAACGCAAACGGGAAGTTATGAACTCGAAGCTGTATGGAAGAACAGGAACTAACCGGTCTTGCAGACGTCTCAGCTGGAGCAATACCATCAACCATGTGACAAGACCTTCACAGTAAAACTCTCTCACGAAAAAAAAAAAAGTGTGTTATAAGATTAGTCTGGACACCGTTGGGTTTCTGTGTGTAGAGTATCGTGAATCTGCGACGCTGTTTACACGAGCGCGTTTTCGTTTTAAAGCGAAAGTTGTGGGCGGAGCCACAACTTCGTTTTGAAAAGTCTTCGCTTTTGGTCTGTTTACACTGAAACGCAGGCCAGGAAACTCCAACGGGGTCTTCGACGTTTCCGAAAGTCTCTGTCGGAGTAGTGTAGACGACAATTGTAACCGTAGCAACGGTTATGCGTTTTGAAGCGAAAACGCACTAGTGTAAACAAGGCCTGTGTTAAGCTGCTGGTGAGAAGGGCGATGGGAAAGAGGGGAGGTGTGAGACCCTTGCTGGGTAAACTATGCACACCTCTCCACAATAACATTAGTGCAGAGATAAAACGAACAGCAACCAAATCTTTATCGACAGTTATACACCGTATACAGCTGCCACAATGAAATTATTACGTTTAAACCTAGTAGGCTAGGGGGGAAAAAAAACCCTGCAAATTCTTACAGCCCTGAGTGTCTACTTTCACATGGTGACACTTAAAGCCCCGATGTGGCAGACTAACACGGCACTGGTGTGTTGTAGCACCCAGGAACAGCGAGAGATCAAACCTTGGCCCGAGAGTGAAAAGGATACGGTAAAGGTTGTTGTGTTTGATCCACATGAAGCGTACTCCTCCGTGGGCCAGGATGGGAGACAGTGTGCCTTCCTCCTCCTTATCCATCAGCAGGGTCATGAAGTGCTCGATCTCGGACATGTCCACATCGCCGCGGTAGTTACGGCAAATTAGGACCTAGGAAAAAAAAAAGAAGAAAAAAAAGCACACGCGAGTAAATCCGCAACTCTTCTGCAGCTGCAGAGGAAATCTTCCAGCAGCAACCTTGGCCTTGACTGCTGTAGCGTGTTACGAGGTGATACGGTGATTAACTGCTACAATACACTTAGACTGTAAAATATCGCAGGTATCGTCTTTACCCCTACAACACGGATCACCTCCGGTGTTGTAGTAGAGAGCGAAGTGAAGAGAAACGCACAGAACAGGCAGCTGATGGGACGTTAAACTAGATTTACATCTATGTAAACAAAACACCTGAATATATATTTCATCTTCACTGCCGGTCAAAAGTTTGTGGACGCTCAACGGAAATGTTTCTCATGATTTTAAAAAACCTTTTGATCTGAATGTATATGATTTAATGTTTGAAATCGGTGTTGTAAAAAAATATATATATATAATCGTGCCGACGTATTCATTTCTTTCATCAGACTAAAACTAACATTATATTTACAAAAAAAAATTATTTTTAAACACCTCACATTTTTATTTCATAATTCGTCTCCTAATCCATCGCTGCCATTTGGCGGATAAGTGGGTGGGTGAATGGGTGGGCGGATAAGTGGGTGGGTGAATGGATGGGTGGGCGGATAAGTGGGTGGGTGAATGGATGGGTGGGCGGATAAGTGGGTGGGTGAATGGATGGGTGGGTGGGTGGGTGGGTGAATGGATGGGTGGATAAGTGGGTGGGTGAAGGATGTGGTGGAGTAAGTGGGTGTGGTGAAGTGGATGGGTGGGTGGGTGAATGGATGGGTGGGCGGATAAGTGGGTGGGTGAATGGATGGGTGGATAAGTGGGTGGGTGAATGGATAGGTGGATAAGTGGGTGGGTGAATGGATGGGTGAATGGATGGGTGGGTGAATGGATGGGTGGATAAGTGGGTGGGTGAATGGATGGGTGGGCGGATAAGTGGGTGGGTGAATGGATGGGTGGATAAGTGGGTGGGTGAATGGATGGGTGGATAAGTGGGTGGGTGAATGGGTGG
This sequence comes from Ameiurus melas, assembly GCA_012411365.1. NCBI lineage: Eukaryota > Metazoa > Chordata > Actinopteri > Siluriformes > Ictaluridae > Ameiurus > Ameiurus melas. Next base: position 4,790,293 of record CM022770.1, on the reverse strand, counting down.
GCGGATAAGTGGGTGGGTGAATGGATGGGTGGGCGGATAAGTGGGTGGGTGAATGGATGGGTGGGCGGAGGGGTGGGTGGGTGAATGGGTGGGTGGATAGGTGGGTGGGTGAATGGGTGGGCGGATAAGTGGGTGGGTGAATGGATGGGTGGGCGGATAAGTGGGTGGGTGAATGGATGGGTGGGCGGAGAAGTGGGTGGGTGAATGGATGGGTGGATAAGTGGGTGGGTGAATGGGTGGGCGGATAAGTGGGTGGTGAATGGATGGGTGGGCGGAGAAGTGGGTGGGTGAATGGATGGGTGGATAAGTGGGTGGGTGAATGGGTGGGCGGATAAGTGGGTGGGTGATGGGTGGGCGGAGAAGTGGGTGGGTGAATGGATGGGTGGGCGGAGAAGTGGGTGGGTGAATGGATGGGTGGATAAGTGGGTGGGTGAATGGATGGGTGGATAAGTGGGTGGGTGAATGGATGGGTGAATAAGTGGGTGGGTGAATGGATGGGTGGGTGGATAAGTGGGTGGGTGAATGGATGGATGGGTGGATAAGTGGGTGGGTGAATGGATGGGTGGATAAGTGGGTGGGTGAATGGATGGGTGGATAAGTGGGTGGGTGAATGGATGGGTGGATAAGTGGGTGGGTGAACGGATGGGTGGATAAGTGGGTGGGTAAATGGATGGGTGGGAGGACGGATGTGTTCTGAGCCACGCTGTGAACCCCTCACAACATGGAGGTCTGAAAAGTGAAATTAGGAAGCACCTAGCTACAGACTATTCCAGGGGAAGTACATGTCCAACATCAGGCCTTCTTTCTGGGTCATTTAAGCCACCCGAAACTGTGGTAATGTCTATAAAACTGTCGAATAACTACACTCGTATATGTACTTATTCATAAACGTAGTCCTATTAAAAGTATGTGCACCCTGTCAAGCAATCTATTTTACCACAAGATGTATTAAAATGTAAGAATGTTGTGTACAAAAACATTTTTTTAAACCAAAATGCAATTACGGTTATCCAGTTTAGACGTACAGCTCATCCAAAAACTATTTTATATATATATATATATATATATAAATAAAGATACAGAGGATCAGCTACTGAAGGGAAGTGGAGTGAATGACAGGTCAGCACTGTGAGCTAACAGTTACTGTGAGAAGGATGACATGGCAGCGGATCAACCAAACACAGGATATACACAGAAATACAGGATTAAATAAACTAATAAAAATACAAAGCGTTTAGGGCTCTAAATGAAATAACTTCGGTTCTTCTTTTTTTCTTTTTGAACACTGGACCTCAAACGGAATACGGTTTGTTTTCTTTCCCCACCCGTTTTCCCCGCACGCATTCCACATCTTTCGCTAGGATTGGTCAGTGCTGAAGTTATGTTTATTAAAGCAGTGACCAGATTGGTCAAGCGCCTGAAAGATCAGCCAAAAAAAGGGACGGAAAAAAGGCGGGGTCGGACAGAATACAGGTGGAAATAGCTAGCTAGCTAGCAGTGAGTGATAACTAATTAGAGGGTTAGCATTAGCCGGTAGCATGAGCACCCAGCGGTTCCCGTTATCTTACCTTGCCTTTCAGATCTAACACGTAAACTGCGCTGGCAGACATTTTGGATGTCCAGAGATCGCTTCAAGACGAAGCGTGAGGTTTTAAAATCCAAACCGTCTCACTGTGGTCAGTCCTAAGGTTTTAATAAACGTTAAAGAAATGACGGCATCTGTGACAAATACGGATTTTTTTTTTTTTTTTTTTTGCAGGGTGGTATAATCATGACGCGGTTCTATCGAGCGCCCCCTTCCGACCTGGAGACACACAGCAGTAATACAGGATTATTACCCAGTTGCGTAATAAAGTTTGCTAGTTTGATGCACTTACTGGTTAACACGTTTGCCTCACACCTCCAGAGTTCTTGGCGTGGGATTCCTGGCGTGGCCCTGTGTGTGCGGAGTTTGCATGTTCTTCCCGGGATGCAGGGGTTTCCTCCGGGTTTCTTCCCCCAGTCCACAGACATGCATGGTAGGCTGATTGGCATGTCCGAATAGGTGTGTGAATGTGTGTGTGATTTTGCCCTGTGATGGATTGGTACCCTGTCCAGAGTGTACCCCGCCTTGTTCCCAATGCTCCCTGGGATAGGCTCCAGGTTCCCCGTGAACCCTGTAGGATAAGCTCTATAGAAAATGGATGCTTTGATGCACGAATTCTACTCTATTCTACATTTTAATAAAAATAACATACAGAAATCTAATATATAAGGAACATTCAGAAAACAAGTTAGTTAGCTTATTACAGCTACAAACAGTAACTCCTTCATCAGCTGCTCTTTTGCTCTCTCTCGAAGTTCCATCCATCCATTTGCCATACCACTTATCCGATACAGGGTCACAGGGAACCTGAAGAACCCCAGTGAACTCTGCACAAGGTGCCAACCCTTTGCAAGGCACAATCTCACACACTACAGACAATATGGAAATGCCAGTTTGGGGGAGGAAACTGGAGTACCTGCAGGAAACCCCTAAAGCACCAGGAAAGCATTCAAGCTCCGCACACACAGGATTCAGCCCCCCAACCCCGGACGTGCGAGGCAAACATGCTAACCACTAACCCACCTTGCCTCGCCTCTCTTGAAGTTAATAAGACCAACAAGAAAAAAAAAAGTTACTCAAGTTACCGGGAAATCACAAAGCACAAACTGCTCTGTCCTGAAGATTTACCCACGGTGGAAAACTTACTGACTGATACTAAGTGCTGACACTGGAGACTCCTTACAAAGATTGATTGCTTAATGATATCCTGTATATGTCATTATAACGTAACTCTCTATAATACCAGTCATATATTTCTAGTTAGTACATTTTTAGTACTCATACACTTCACTTCTTAGTACTGTCTCTTCTGGTTTTTCATCACAGCCCGAGCTTGACTTTTGAATTTTCAGATATGTCGTGTTCGCTCTCACCAGTAGATGTCACTTGTTGTTCACTTTTTTTTTCCATATCTTCCAGATATCCCTGACTATAGCTTTAACCATAAACCTAATAATGGCGTATACAGTATGCATGTACTTATTAAAAATGCACACACTCTTCTGTTCATTTATTCGTTCTTCTGACACCATTATGGACAATTATGAGGAAAATTCTCTTCTCACATTTGGAGTAATCATGTTCAGATGAACAGAACAGCAAAAAAAGCCATGCTTCTTTGTAATAATGGTAATAACAACCAGAAGGCTTTAAAATGCAACCTGCTTTACAGCAGCAGGGGGGGAAAAATCAGACACATATCAAATGGCTTTTCATTGCTTTCTGTCACTTGTTTGTTCTTATGCGTAAAGAAACATGTGATCAGTCTGACATGTGTCCATGTCCATATGTTCTACATGCCATTGTTCAAAGATACCCACGGCTCTGACATCAAAAGGGGTTATTTATGGAGCTTGGGATTTACAGACACATTTAACCTTGACACGCCATACTGATATGTGGGACACACCTGAAACGCCAAGCTACAGCAAACGAGCACTAATTGTAGAAAACCTTCGAGAAAAATACACCCAAAACTGGGCGTATATGCGACTTTCACTCATTTCTTGACGCACAGAAATAATCATTCATGTACTATTGTTGGTGTAGCTGCACTTCACTGAAATAGTTCTGTTGGTTCCAATTTCTCAATTTTCATATCAGTGCTGCAATCAGCAGATTTATTTCTTGCATTATGAAATATGGGGCCAAGCGTCAGCTACTTTTTTTTTGTTTTTGGAGACTATTTGGAAATGGTGTATGTGATTGTGCCCTGCGATGGACTGCCACCCTGTCCAGGGTGTACCCCGCCTTGTGCCCAATGCTCCCTGGGATAGGCTCCAGGTTCCCCGTGACCCTGAACAAGGAATAAGCGGTAGAAGATGGATGGATGGATATTTGGAAATGAAGTGCAAACATTTTTTCCAGGGTGACAATTTGTTTTCATTTATTTATGGAAATATTTTTTTACTAAGGCATGCCGATAAGTAAAATATTATAATATAACAATGATTTTTTTTTTACTTTTTAATAAAACTGAAAATGTGTTAGAAGCAAGACTAAGTCATTTCTGCAAAAGTTTGAACTTTTAAATGGTTGTATATTTGATCAGATTCTCTATCAAAGGGTGCCAATAATTTTGGAGTTAGCTCAATAAAAAAAAAAAACTCTTTATTTCAAACTCATCCACATTGGAAGCCGAATTAAATAAAGCTCGAAATATTTATAATTCATCCTTTCAGTTGACCTCCAGGAACTACAACCCTGATTCCCAAAAAAGTTGGGACGCCGTGTAAAATGTAAATAAAAATCGAATGCGATGATTTGTAAATCTCATAAACCCGTATGTTATTCACAGTAGAACATAGAAAACATATCAAATGTTTAAACTGAGGGAAAAAATAATGTAATTTTGAATTTGATGGCTGCAACACGTCTCAAAAAAGTTGGGACGGGGCAACAAAAGACTGGTAAAGTAAGTGTTAGTGAAAAGAAACAGCTGGAGGGACATTCTGAAACTAGTTTCGGTTAATTGGCAACAGGTCTGTAAGATGATTGGGTATGAAAAGAGTATCTCAGAGAGGCAGAGTCTCTCAGAAGTAAAGATGGGATGGAATCCGTATGGAAGTAGATGTTACTCTAAAACCTGTATATACCTTTCAGCATTGGTGCCTGTAAATGTGCCTTTATGTTCTTGACATATCTGCTCCAACTGTGCCAGCTGTCATATGCTGCCTCGGATCAGGTCTGAAGCCTGAGAGAGTCATTCTTCTGGTCCTTTCTGTTGATTTTGGGCTTACATTTTGAATTTTGAACTCTTTTGTTCTTTCAAGCAACATCAGACGTGAACGTTAAGATCCCACACAAACCACATCCAAACCGATGAATATTATGTGATTATGTGCGTGATTGTGTGTCAGACGATTTTCCAAACACACCATGACTCTTGTATAGAAAGTAACGTGTGGGAGTGAGTGTGCTATCCCGCTGATATAACTGCCATCCCAATTCAAACTGGGCCTCCTGGTTTTCTCTTCTGCTATTTACTCTTCTGAACACATCTGAATTAACACCTAGTCATAAATTAAGTGAGAACAATGCTTACTAAAACACTCTGCACTGATCATACCAGGAATGACCTTTCTCAAGAGCTGCCCAGCCTCTCTCTCTCTCTCTCTCCTCTCTCTCTCTATCTCTCTTCTCTCTCTTCTCTCTCCCTCTCTCTCTATCTCTATCTCTCTCTCTCTCTCTTTCTCTATCTCTATCTCTCTCTCTCTCTCTCTCTTTTTTCTCTCATCTCTCTTTCCTCTATCTCTATATCTCTCCCTCTATCTCTATATCTCTCTCTCTTTCTTTTTTTTTTTTTTTTTTTTTTCTCTCTCTCTCTCTCTCTCTCTCTCTCTTTCTCTCTCTTTTTTCTCTCTCTCTCTCTCTCCCTCTCTCCCTCTATCTCTATATTCCTCCTCTCTCTCTCTCTCTCTCTCTCTCTCTCTCTCTGTCTCACTTCTATGTTTTTTTTTTTTTTTTTTTTTCTCTCTCTCTCTCTCTCTCCCTCTGCCTCTCTCTCTCTCCCTTTCTCTCCCTCTCTCTCTCATTCTCTCTCTCTCTCTCTCTCTCTCCCTCTCTCTCACTTTCTTCTCTCCTCTCTCTCTTTTTTCTCTCCCTCTCTCTCCCTCTCTCACTCTCTCTATCTTTCTCTATCTCTCTCTCCCTCTCTCCCTCCCTCTCTCTTACTCTCTCTCTCTCTCTCTCTCTCTCTCTCTCTCTCGCTCTGCCCCCCCTCTCTCTCACTCTGACCTCTACCCTTGTTTTAAGGACTGTGGCATGACTGCTTTTGTTCTTTCCAAGTTTCCCAACATGCACTTGGATCATCAATCCATCAGTCATAACCATTAATAACAGCCATTCACACCAGACACAGTCACTAATCCCCCAGTCGGTTAAGTACATTTGTAATTATTTTCCCAGAAAGCCTTGGTACATTTTTCAAATGGTTTCCAATGAAATACAGGTTAGATGTACTACTATCAAAGCCACATAAATCTGACCTTGACCAAAGTGGGGAGCAAATACATTTTGATAAAATGACTAATAAGCATAACAGTAGAAGCCCTGGAAACAATAAATCCTTCACATGAATCATTATATTCTTTTTTTTTAAATGTCTTTATGTGAATTATATAACATTATATTTTAAGAAATAAACTTTCGTCTGATATTTTGTCTATTTGTCATATCACAGCAAACCAGAGACTCCAATTCCCAGCAGACACTGCGGCCTACAAACATGGCTGCTTCTGAATACAATCCCCCAGACCCCACACACACACATACACACACACACACACACACACACACACACACACACACACACACACAATTCCTCGCTCACAGTCACCCAGCTTCTGATTGAAAACATCTGAGCTCAGTCACACAAACACACATGACACTTTATAATGAGACTCTCAGTCATGAACACTTTTACACTCTCTTTCATTACCAAGCCATTGTTGAATATTTCTTCCCTGGTTTTTGATACTGTTTGCTATGATTTCTGCCCTGCCAATCCTCGTCTGACCTTTGCCAGCTTACTTGTTTATAAATTTGGTTTTGGGGGTTTTTATTTTGTTTTTTGTTTGTTTTTTTTATTATAAAAGCTGCTTTACCCACAACTGCTTCCGTCTGCGCCTCCATTACATAACACTATTTCTACTATGAATGGAAAATATACATAATTATTAAAAAAGATTTGGAAGCACAACTAGCCTTTGAGTCTGTGGTATCTGGCATTGAATAATATATTCCTGTTTATTATTTATAACAAAGAAAATACAAACACAATAGCAGTTGTTGGCAGTGGAGTCTGCCCAAGTTAGTACGTGGATTTGAATAGTCTTAAAGCACTCACAGTAACGAACGTGGCATGAAGCACTGGTGTAAGACTGGGAGATTGCTCAGTGGAGTCTGTCGTGTTGTCTTAAAAAGGAACACATGAATAATTTTTCTTGTCTTGCAGCAGTCTGTGGTGCAACATGACCTCCAGACTGAGGCCGTAAAGCTGTTATGCGTCTGTCTCTCAGAGTGTTTCATAACGTCCTTGTGGGTAAAGTCAGAGATAAGAGAAAAGCGTAGAGACGCAGTAACGGTCTGATAGCAGCAATTAGCAGCAACGACGTAATGACGGATTAGGAGAACCATTGCCCAGACGTATCAGTCCATACGCCATGCCAAAGAAATCAGGCACGAAGGACTGTCCCACGGTGGATTATTAATAATACGAGACACAATGAAGAAAACTTGAACAGTACTTATGCATCAGTATACCACAGTGATGTTGAAGGGGTTGATTCGTTTTCTATAACAGCAGCTGTGACAATAATGCCAACTCACACAGTAATCCAAATCATAGCTTTATAGGCTATTAATGTGCTCTTTCTAATACTGTTCGAAACTATTGTTGCTATGGTAACACCTCATTCAAACTGTGTTGTTATTTAACAAAGAATATTGTCTAATTATTCTTATGGAAATTTTATTTAAGGAGTCTCCGGTGTCAGTCAGAGGTTCACTGCTTCACTAATCAAGTGCCGTGTGTGTGTGTGTGTGTGCTTATTGGGTCACATCATAACCCACCATTGTTGATTATTTTCCCATAATAACATGCCCCCAAATGATTTTTTCATTACCTAAAAGACTGACTCGGCTTATTTTGACCTCAGCCATCGTGACAAGCATTACACTCCAATGAGTTACTCTGCCTTGTAGGCCAATTTCATTTTAAATTTCTGCTTATGAGATTTTTATGAATGGGTGTGTGAGTGTGTATGTGATTGTAATTGTGCCCTGCGATGGATCGGCACCCTGTCCAGGGTGTACCCCACCTTCTGCCCGATGCTCCGTGGTATTGGCTCCAGGTTCCCCACGACCCTGAAGAAGGAGTAAGTGGTAGAAGATGGATGGATGGATGACGATTAAACACTGTTATAATTGAGTTATATATTTGTTGTCCAACCCGGAATGAGTTTTGATGATTGACACATCAGTAGTATGTAATTCTGATAGCCCGGAGCTGCACTAAACATGAGTACTGGTATAAATCTGCCCTGAAATTGTCATAACAACATTATGTCAACAAATATGTGTGACTTGACGGTGATGTGATGTCATCAGAATTGGCTTCAAAATGATCACCTCTTGAAATAAGCCTTTATAAAGGTCTACGTAGGGTTGTTTCAACTTGGATAGGGTTCATGCAGCTCTATGAACAAGACCCATGAATGAACTGTTACTATGTTACTATCATGAATCATACACAAACACACACAAACGCACACATACACAATGAGACATGAATTATGTTGCATTCCACATGTATATCGTTCTCTCCTTAATTGCAGCCATACATAGCATTTAAGTCACTGACACTCGTACCATCACATCACAGCAATGCCATAACAAGTAACTCTCCAGCAGGTGCCAAATATTAAAATAAATTTTTTAAAACCCTCACACCTCCAGTATAATCACCCTGCTGCTGACAAGTGGAAAGTGCTTGAGCTTGAGACCGGAGCTGCAGAGATCAGCATGCACCATGTGACGTAGCTGAAGGCTGGAACAGACACTGGAACATTGACACCAAGCATGATTCTGGATGTGTAGCTGATCTGTCAAGACTTCTTCTAACACCTGCTCCAGTGACAACCTTCAGAGTCACTTCTAACAGTAGAGTCAGTGACCAAGGCCAATTTATAACATCATAACTTATGATACATCCATTCAAACCATTCAAAATGGAGACTTTTAATACGAGCGAGCATTTTTACTTGGACAATTTGTTCAAATTCTATTGATCTGTGATAACCTGATAAAATACAAGCACTTCTTTTTTTAATGCACTTTCAGAGCCTACTCTAGTGTTTTTCCTGTTCTAACTTTTCCATCCATCCATCCATCCATTCATTTTCCGTACCGCTTATCCTTATTGTTTCGCAGGGAACCTGGAGCCTATATAAGGGAGCATGGGGAACAAGGCAGGGTACTATTTGTTTCCAATTAATCATCTCATCTGCTCCTGAGTGGTGCAACCCTATCATCACGAGATGGTCATGGTACTGTAGCTGCTGGTAGCGAGTTGGGGAGAGTTGGATGGTGGGTTGAAGTTGGCTGGTGATCAAATTAGGGAGAAAAATGGGGAAAATTTCCCAAAACAAGACCTAAGCCCAAGCTCTAGCTGTTAAAATCTACAATTGGAATAGCTTTTTATTTATTTATTAGTTGTTTTTTTTTCCTTTACAAAAATTTAATCTCATGGCACCATCTCCACCTCTGACCTTTTTCCAACAGTGCTGGACACACACACACACATAAACACACACTCAACTCACATCACACACACACTGTGTAATTCATCCTCTGCAGTGACAGCATGCATAGCGAATAGAATCACATGGCGTGTCAAATTCTCAAGCGTCCACAATGCAAGACAGAGGAGTCATTCAGCCATTCATTCCTTTGGACACATGGACACTCCCAATCCCACCACCCCCCTCATCTCCCATTCCCCACTCAGTACACTAGAATGAAAGTCTTTAGTACAGCACAACAGTGTTCTTATGGCTGCTCTAAAGGCATGTGTGAACACAATGGTTCCTGTCCATCAGATCACCCTGGCTGTTTATTATTACTTCAAGTGTAAGTGGTTGGAATGTATCGAAGCAGCTGGCCATTATTCAATTCTGTAAAAGCTACACAAGTCTAATAATTAAATAGAAATGTCCTCCAATTCTCAGTCAACGGTTTTTCACAGTCACGAACAGGAACTCTGAAATTTCCTTGCGTCAATGTGTTCAAAACTTGACAAAAATGATATATAGACTTTAGTTTCGTAACGTATATTTTTTTAATTGAAATATAAATTTGCAAATACAAAGTACTTATGAGTACAGTTAAAATGCACTATAACCAAGGTCTAAATAAATATCCAAAACAAAGGCATCGGTGTTAACATAACACTTGGCTAGTTACAGGGTTAGCGCTGATACTATTCGTATTCATTTTTCACTGGGCCCAATTTCCCTTTTTAACTGGTAGAGAGAGTGTACCAGAGAGTGTGACACTCACTCCGTCATGTAATCACACAATATATATATATATATATATATATATATATATATATATATATATATATATATATATCTGTGCTCCGATGATTTTGGAAAACTCAGGCTCCGTTGGGTAAAATCTACAGCTCTATATATCTTTTGGACCAAGAGCCTGGTTAAATGTACTGTACATAGAGGATGTAAGAATTCCTAGTTTATACATTCTTACTAAAAAAAATACATCTAGGGCATTTGGTTGGAGTAGAAATATATATTACGAGCATATTACAAACACAATACTAATACGTTTAAAGTTCAAATGTGAAAAAAATACACGGTTTTCCTGAAATCCTACTAAACTGTGTTTGAAATCCATGTGAAGTCGGCCATTTTGAATTTCCGATCGGAATGTTAGGCAGAGGTAGATCTATCTAACAGATCTATAATGTTATGGAATAAACATTTAGGCCACACATTTACAGTATATGAGACTCATTAAATAAAAAGAGCACCTGACCGTTTTTAAAAGTAGCATTAATATAATAGAATGTAATACAGTATGTAACAGCAAATTCTTATAGAATTATTTACAACATATCACATAGCCACAATTAATTCATCGGTCATGTAGTTTCTTATAGTTTATGTACGATTAATACATAAAGACTTCTGTTTATAATTACACTCGGCTCAGGACAACATCGCACACAGCATTAAAGTTCACAGCAACCGCCTCAGGAACTCTGCGTGACCATCACTGGGGTTGCCGTCACTGCGTTCTCTGGATTTTTCACGTCGGTTGCTGCCTCGGTTCTGTCCTGCTTGAAGAAGCTGCCATGCATTTTAAGCCTATGCAACCTGAAACATTTTTTCAAACGATTAGCGGCAACAAAAAAAAGATTTCAGTTTTGCTCCTGATATAAACTTAATGGTCTGGCTTGTTCCCATGCAGATCGTACACAATGGATTAGTTTTTATCCAGTTTTTTGTTTTGTACCTTTTCCTGCTCTGGGGATTGTTGTTGGATTTTACAAAGATCACACCATTAGCACCCTGAGTGAGGCTCCCAAATTCCACATCCTTGGGTTGGAAAATCACCCTGGAAGGACAATGGTACAAATAAACATCATAAACATATTGCATTACGGTACAGATTTTTTTAGAAAGTTAAACCGAAAAAAAAAAAAAGATTATTTCCCAGAGGTATAGAATTTAAACAAATTGAATAGAATTTAAATAAATGTATTTAAATTTAAACGTATTAAATTGAAACAAATAGAACAAATAGAATTTAAACAAATCTCGCTTGTTCATTTGACCTTTAAAAAAAAATTCATCGTAACAGTATTTTAATAAGTGTTTTTTTATTATTCAACGGTAAAGTATAAATACTCTCAAATAATATTTAAAGAATAACAAGTACAATAAAAGATTCTCTTAGGAGAAAAACATATCGTCATCCATGACTGATACTTACTTGGCTTGCGTCTCGCCAGATTTAATTCTCATTTTGCGAATCAGGAACTGGTTGGTGCTGAAGAAGCTCGGCAGGTATGAATCGCTCTCCCACTGGACCTTGAGCATCAGCAGATCCCCTACATCCACATCCGAGGTCACCAGGAAAGAGACGGTGGTGTTGGTGATCATGCTCGGTCTGTAATGGAACATATCCGTGTCACCAAAATGAGGCTACTACTTTGTTTTAGTACAATTTGTATGCATCATTAACCCATTAACACGTCCAGACTTACGTTACTCACAGAATTACGTATAGTATGTTCAGTATATGCAGAATTAACAGTAGTTAATGAGTAATTATCAACCATGAGCAATTCATAATGAAAAACATTTCAAATGCAGATAGTATTGTGCTTCTGTAGGCAATGTAATCACAAACTTGTGTCTGAAAGTATGGGCACTTCACTTACACAACTATTGGGATGCCATCTTTCTGATCATGAGTTCCATACAGAGATATTTTCACAGGCTGGTTGTCCAGGGCCAGGTTACTGTGACTAAAGAGATGTGCCTTAATCTGGTAATGGAAAACTAGAGAGATAAAAACAAATAGCATGTACGTTAATGAGGCACAACTAAAAGACCAAACAAGCCAGCAACATTACAGTCGCAAATAAAATGAAACAATACCGGGTCGGATGTTCGCACATACCTTTATAAGGCATCATCTCACGTGTCTTAAGGTACATCTTGGTGCTCCTGGCTGTTCGGACCTTGTTGATGTTGTAGCCCAGCTTGTTGCAGCGGTTCTTGCGGCAGCTGAGGCACAGGCCCTTGTAAAAGGCTTCTTTCGAGCTACAGCGGTATGCCAGGCTCTGCTGATCCTTATTCACCAGCGAGTCGATGAACAGGTGCACCGAGCGCTCGTGAGAACATTTCACCAGCTGGTCCATGTCTGTTGAGAACGCAGACGTCACAGGAAATAAATCTTTCTAACTTTCATAAATTTTTGATCATGTAATGTTCCCAGAAGCCATCGCCTAACATGTCTCACATTTTCCTGCTATTACATGACTACTAGGCTAACTGTAGCTATTAAATAATTCATAGTAGTAAAAAGTGGAACTGAGGTAAAAAAAAATTGAGAGATTGGTGGGTTAGGCGGTAGAGAGGTTTGAACTAAAGCTACGACTGTTTGTTTTTTCGTTTTTACCTTAGGACAAACAACTAGTTAGCTAGAAGGACTTTATTCAATTGTTCTGGAAATGTCTACAAAATCTAGTGCATTGTTTGAAGTAAAGCTAAGGATTTTTTTTTACCTCAGGAAAAATAGCTAGTTAGCTAGCAAGGTCTTGTTTTCAAAAACAATTATTCAAGCACTCTGGAACTGTCTTGAAATCCATTGCACTGGTTGAAGTAAAGCTAAGTTGTTGTTGTTGTTGTTGTTTTTATCACAGGACATACAGTCCTATTTATCTTACAAGAATTTGTTTTCAAAAAAATATAAAATTGCACTGGAAATGTCTAGAAACCAATTTCATTCAGATATAATCCACATAGCTTAAATTTAGCTCACCATGACAACTGCCATGGAAGAAAAACCTCACACTAGCATGTTCTTTTGTGATTAGCCAGCTGGCCAGTCTACTAATGTTTCAGGGCAAGGTAAAAAGGGACAGTGAACAGATCTTGTATTCTTCACATTAACATTTCTGAAGATTATTGATCAACAAAAATGTGACATTGTGATGTTTTTAACCAGGTTTGTGGGAAGACACATTAATCCATAAACACCAACAGCCCAGAGTTCAGAATGGTTTCTGGTTTCCACAGCTCTGGGATTTTAATAGAGGGAAAAGCATTGAAATGACTTCAAAAATCGAAATGAATACAAATTCATTCAAGACAATCATAGAGATTAAAGCATCTGACTCTAATATCTAAAAATTAGCTCTCTGACCTCGTGTTATTTGTAATATTAGTCCCTTAACTCCTCATTCTTATAGCTGCTACTAGTTTCACTGTAGTTACTGAGTATACACTTTAAGATGAACAACCATATAATAAACCTCAGTGAATAAATTTGCTCTAATATTCAGATACTTCAGACTCAGCACTAAACACCACAGGACCCATCGTCGCCACTGTAGTAGAGTGAAGCTGCAGTGGTAACTAAAATATACATGATCCATGTATCTGTAAGTTCAGTAAACATCATTATTGCTGATGTCAGCATTAGCACAATGACTTACTGTACAAGCCGTATGTAGCGATCATCCTCATGGTGTTCTGCAGGCTGCAGCCAGGCTGGAAGGTGCCTCCATTGGGGTAGATGTCCACATGACCCACGGGTCTCTGGATGCCGATGCTGAGGTCCGGGCTGCCTCTGGTGTTCGTGTGCAGGACGTCAACGAATTTTGCATCATCAGGGGAGAGCCGGTTCGGCTTGTCGGCGTGCTCAAAGGTCGGACCGGCCGGGTCAAAACCTAACATCGTAAAAAAATAAAGAGTGAAGGAAAAAAATGAAAGAGGTGAAATTTGATTTGTCACTAATTCATAAATAACAATATTATAAGAAATGGTTTCCAGTAGACTACATAAAAGTCATATGCGTTGTAGTCAATGCATAAAAATTAAGGTCATATTTTCGTGTTGTGTAATTAATGGATAAAAAGAGAATGTGAACATTTTAGGTAGATACAGTATGATAACCTTTTCCAATCCATAGCTAATCCCAAACAAACAAATGCTTGCTTTGTCCATAGGGTCTATGAGCAGAGCAAGTACATCCCAAGTAAAATTAGTATGTTGGATAAGTAGGGTGGGGGCTAAAACTTGAGTTAATTGATGTCACTGACCAGTGATTCTGTTGACTTTGTTGTTGCTGAGGTTTCCTGCGATGCCGGCCACGTGTGCACCCAGACTATACCCCAAAACATGCAGCTTCTCAAGTGGGTAGCCTATAACCTTTACCGAAAAAAAGAGAAAACAGGTGGTGTGAAACAATGAAATCTCAGTGTGAGCAGTAAATTAGAGAAACAACAACAAAAAAAACTAGTTAAAATCGCATTCTATGGGAATTGAACCTGTCCTGATTTGTACCTCTAACCAGTCGATGAATTGGGCCACCTCCCGACCCACTAGTCTGGTGTTCTCAGCTGAGGTGGGGTAGTGATGGCTGGCACGGTCCAGCCAGTCCACCACGACGACGTTGGCATTGGGCTCACGCTTGAACAAAGCAGACACCAGCTTAGCGATCCAGCTTTCATACAGTCCGGCAACCTGCAAAAACCACAATTATTCCAATAATACCAAAATGTTCAGATTTAGTGATTATACAGGATGTCCCAAAAGTCTCCATACATAGGGGAAATGAACACTTTTTAGCAAAAATGAAACATTCTTCCAAAATGTTTCATATTAAGTATGTATTAGATATATATTTTTCAAATACACTTTGAAAAGACAACAGAAGAACGTATCGAAATCATTCTCATGGCTGGATCGCGAAGCTGTCACAAGCTTGCGAAGGACTTTAACAGGAAACATGGCGAGCGCATCACACACGACACTGTTGCCAAACTTATTAACGAAATCAAAAAGACTGGAAGTGTTGCAGACCGACCGAGAAGCGGACGTCCACGACCGTCCGCCGACGAAGGCACAACCGTCGTGGTGCTGGCGTACATAGTTCCTATGTACTGTATGGAGACTTTTTGGACACCCTGTACATTAACTTTAAATTAATAGCAGAACATGGGTGTGCATGTTGAACTCACCGACCAGCCGTGGATCACCAGAAAGGTCTGCGCATCGAGCTTGAATCTGCAGTCTGATACAGTCTCTCTTATTCCAGGGACGAGGTAGCACAGGTCCTCATCCGGGAGCTCTGCAATTCGCAACGAGAACTTGGACTGGATGCTTCCGAAATCTGTCCTCCAGTGAGTAGTGTTACCTGGTAATGAAGTTGGACTTTAATAAGCCTCTTATAGTCCTCACTGGGATTTGGTTCTGGTTCTTTGTGCTTAAACTTGTTAGACTCAGACAAAACATCAGTGCGACCACAACCTCGGAGCCGAAGATGGAACGGGACTAACAATAGCTGATCTAATAATATTGAACCTTTATGGTAAAAGAATTAGATGGTACAGTCACGTGTCAAACGTAAAGAAACTTAATGAAGAAACTTGTCCAGATTTCCAGAATATTCTAGCCTTTATATAAATGTTTATCTTATACACATAGTTACATACATCATAACTATTAAGCATACACTTATGCATATTTAGAGACTTGATATCCATGCACCCTGTTAGATACTTTATTATTATTATAATTATTATTATTATTATTATTTATGCTTTCTGAACTGGAGTGCAAAGCTGTTTCACTTACTTGAAGAAGATGTCTGAGTTGAATTTGAGAAAAGCTCGCAGGAAATAACAGAAATTCCAATGATCAACAACCAGATGCTTTCTTTTCCCATAGTACAGTGCGCGAATACTTTGTGTAAAGCTCTAATCAACGTGATTTAATTTGTAATGCTCAGTTTCCGATTGCAAGTTTAACAGCGCCGCTCAGCGCATTTATACCCGACACGGCGCGCTTTCTGATTGGCTATGTGTGAACCGGGGGCGTGGCTTAAGCATCCTAAACAAGAAGCGTGACCTAGCTGTCAATCAGCGACTGGAGGAAAAAAAAAAAAGAGGAAGAAGAAGAAGACAATCACGTGACTCCTCGAAAACGTTTTTTAATTATTTTTTTTTAAAGGAAAGAAAAAGAATATACGAGGAGTAAGATAATTATTATTTTTGTTTTACTTTGTGTTACATAAACAGATTTTCAATCAATTAAATCAATCAAGCATTTTATTTTATTAATTATTTAAAAAAAATATACTGTATAAACATTCTCAAATGCAATAAATTTGTGCTTTAGATTATTATTATTATTATTATTATTATTATTATTATTATTATTATTAGCAAAATGAAAAAAGAAATCAATAAAAACTCATTTTGACTCTCTGACCTTTAACTCATTGTACTTTTGCACTTCCAGAGTTTCTTTCATATTAAAAGTTTTCCTAAATTCTTTGATCGTGTGCCAAGAATTGTCCTTGGCACAGTGTCTGTTCCACATGAGTGTGTCTGTACACCCTCTGTTACCAAACACAGTTTGGGCATTGTGCCATTAATCACGTGCTAGAATGTAATGTAATAATAAATCCTAACGTAATATATTGTATTACAATATTAACCATTGCATTTGCATTTCCTAATAACAAACAGCCTTAAATAAACTGATCAGCGCACGGTGAGGTGTGGAGTCGAAACTGTTTTTATTCGTATTCTGCACGTCATTCACTGCTGTTTGCTTTGTAGTGAACAAACACAAAATAATACGTCAGTGCAGATGGAAAAAGAGAAGAAGAAAAAAGAAAAAAAAACAGGAACAGACAGGGACAAAGTAAATCAGGATACTGACCCTTATTATCATTCTCATTCTTGGGCAATGTGAGTCAAACAAATCGGTCTATTTGAGATAGTGCACAGACAGCATTTAATCAATGTCAAAGGATATTTTTTACTTCACGAGGGCATCGTGTGCACTTTATACTGTTTATAATTCATCCTGTGTTATACTGCTTATTCATGTTTCTATTTTTATTTATTACATGCTTGAATGGAATAGAGACTCACACTGAGACAGGAAAACTGATTCGCAGGCTTATATGAGTGTATCTTGTGGTAATTTCTGTATTATACATTCAAAATGTACATAAATTAAACCTGAAAACTTCTTTCTTCTCTCAGGCCGCTCTATAATCTACCCTGTCTAGCTGCTTATTCTCTGGTTTTAGTTCTATCTGGTTTGTTTTCTTATAGTAAGTATTTTTAATGTATATTTTATGCTCTATATGAATGTCCATCCATCCATCCATCTTCAACCACTCACTCCTTCTTCAGGGTCGTGGGGGAACCTGGAGCCTATCCCAGGGAACATCGGGCACAAGACAGGGTACACCCTGGACAGGGTGTGCTGCTATATAAATGCGCTATATAAATCAGTTTGTCTTGACTTTGACGTGACTGAATCTGTCCATTACTGCTTCACAGATGAGACAATGTGTGAGCCCTGCTTGTTCAAGGAAAATACGATACACTTGATTGCTTTGAGGTGAACATTTACTGTTTAAGGCATAACGATGATATATTCTCCTGCATGCGGCCTAAAAATGTATCTAGGAATCTCGAACTATGACCCTGAACATGTCAACAAAGCGTGTTCTCCAAAGGATCCTAGGTGTTTTCCTGTGGTACCTGGAACGATTATGTAAGATAGCACAGCACATTGGAGAGCACATTGAGCTTTAAAAACTGCCCTGGAGGCAGACCTGTCCGTTCACGTGCTCTCAGCCAATGAGGTCAAAGAAGGGACCCCCACCCACCATCACCCCCTTCATTCTCCACATGAACACACAGAAGAAGAGAGTGTGTGAGAAAGACCCCCTGCTGTTGTCAAAAGAGTGTCAGTGTTGAGACAAATGTTGAGAGATTCCTTAACTAGTTAGACTTGAACTTTGTGACCTGCTCGACTCAGGATGGCTTTTCTCCATCTCTCGCTGGGAAATCGGTGCATTCAGGGCTTGTAGGATGAAACATATAAGAGATATTGCTCGAGTAAATAAGTCGTCTTGCGTAATTACTTCACAAACAACTTTTTATATTATATTTCTACAATTGACAAAACTAAAGTGAACCCCACCTCAATTATCAACAGAATACAAAGACAAGTGAAGTTAGCTGACTAGCTGTTGGGGATTCAGTAGCTTCCTAGGTTTCTGACCTAGCTCATGTTCATCCATACACGTCTTTAGCTACATAGTTAGATGGCCCTTTTTGGCATTATCCTGGGCAAACATTGAGATTGAATAAAGAGGTTTCCTACTGTAAAACCTTAAAAGATCTGGCGAGCTAGTTTAGCTCACTAATCAGCTGGTTAATGGATTCCTTGTACATGTTCCCACAGGTTGGATGTTAAGCTGCGAAATGGTGATAACCCCATACAATCATCACACGGTTTCTTTTAAACAAAGAAAGAAGAAAGCTGATAAATTGGGTCGAGGATGCTCATCTTTCTTCACTGTCTCAGACACTGCTGCTGGTTAAGAATGTAAACTTTCAGCAGGAAGCTGCTTTATTTTGTCTGGATCTCTAAACCGGATTATTATAATTGTCCTACGTTTATCCAGGGTTATATTTATACCCAGCGTATTTATTTGACTCTGGAATGGTATTAAAAAATGCAGTGAAGTTGATGGGTTTTTTTTAACTCACGGAAAAGTACTTTGATTTCCATCCATCCATCCATCTTCTACCACTTACTTCATCTTCAGGGTAGCGGGGAAACCTGGAGCCTATCCCAGCAAGCATCGGGCACAAGGCGGGGTTCACCCTGGACAGAGTGCCAGTTCCAATCACATATACACTCACACACCCATTCACACACTACAGACAATTTAGACACGCCAATCAGAATACCATGCCAGTCTCTGGACTGGGGGAGGAAACCGGAGTACCTGGAGGAAACCCCCGCAGCACGGGGAGAACATGGAAACTTCGCACACATGAACCCCGGACCCTGGAGGTGTGAGGCAAACATGCTAACTACTAACCCACCGTGCGCCCGTACTTTGATTTCATTTTATTCAAAACACACCTGGAAAGTTCAGAGTCTGGGGGCATGGTTGTTTAGTGGTTAGCACGTTTGCCTCACACTTCTGGATTTTGGGGTTCCAATCCCACCTCTGCCCTTGTGCATTTGAGTTAGCGAGTCCTGCCCGTGCTTGTGGGGGTTTCCTCTGGGTACTCCGGTTTCCTCTCCCAGTCCAAGTACATGTTTTGTAAGCTATCTGAAATTTCCAAATTGTCCATAGTGTGTGAATGTGTGTGCGATTGTGCCTTGCGATGGACTGGCACCACCTCCGGGGTGTCCCCCGGCCTTGTGTCCCTCGTGCCCTGGGATAGGCTCCTGGCTTCCTGCGTATGGAAAATAAATGGGTTGTTACGGAAGTCCACCATCTTTTACAGTCTGTAAGTGTAAGTTTTAATCCTACATAATAACAAGTGCAAAATAAACGAATTACCGATGTCCAGTGCTGGATCAACTCCTCTGCACCAGGATAAGTTCAATTCCTCATGGTTTCCCTACTTCTAATAAATCTTTCTTTTACTATCTTCAGCGTTCTCACTGACGAAGACGACTTCTAAGACGAAATCAAGGAGTTGCAGGTCAGTCACTGTATACAGCGATCAGTTTTTCTTTTGTATGTCCAGCGTCATGTGACATTTTATACAAGTAATCAAAATGATATTACTATTATCCTTAAACAATATTGTCTCCTCATTCGAGGTTCACAAAAGCGTAAACCAGAGCCTGCTTGTGATTAAACTGTGTAATTTAATAAAGTAGCATATGTTTATGTGAAGACTATCCATCGGTACGTCGCCATGCCTCTTATCACTGTCTATGTTGTTGCACAAGCACCCCAGTTCGTCTGAATCTGGTAGGACCTGTGGAGATGGTGGTAATCCTCCAACATGTGAACCTGCCTCTTCTATATCTGTTCTCAGCTTTCTTTGATTACACAGTTAAATAAAATCAACAGACCTGAGCACACCCATCCTGGAACATCCAAAGCCCTTGCAGTGATCCTAGGAGACGGTTTAATCTCTCCTGTGAAACCTGGGACATGATTTGGAACCTTATTTGGAACTTCTTCAATGTGGCCTACAATGTCCGAACAGTGTCGCAGGAATATGACTGCCATCTACAGAATCCTGGACTATTGCATACATCAGCGCTGGCTTCCGGTAACATCTGCTCCACGCACCACCATGAATTCCATTTTCCTCAGCCTAACAAGGAACGGTAAACCAGGTCACCTGATCTGTCACATGATGCTCTACCTTCTTTCTGTGTTCCATAATCCCAACAAACTGTTCCCATTTAGCACGCTGCCTATAAATAACTTTCAGACTTTCAGAGCATCTTTGCGAAGTCTCGCTACTAGAATGTAGTAACAGATCATTCATAGGAACCTGTATATAATCCAAGATATATAATTAATGAATTAAAGATTTTGGTGTTATTTAATGAAGAAAAATGTCTGACCCTGCTTATACAACACGGGTTCATGGGGGAGCCTGGAGCCTATCTCAGAGAAATGTGGGGGAACAAGGCAGAGGACAGACTGGGTGCCAACCCATCGCAGGGCAAAATTGCAAACACATTCACACACTACGGACAATTTAGAGATGCCAATCAATCTACAACCCATGTCTTTGGACTGGGGAGGAAACCAGAGTATCCAGAGGAAATCCACGAATCACAGGGTGAAAGAACATGCCAACACGCACACAGGGCGGAGTTAGGATTTGAACCCCCAACCCTGGAGATGCAAGGCAAACATATTAACCACTAAGCCACTATGAACCCCGATATGTGTAGCTAATCATTGCTTTTTTATGCGTTTTTTTTTTATACGTAACAGTACATATTCCACCATGTGGAAGACTCTGTTTCTGAGAACGAGGGATGGTATGTTACGAAAAGGATCATTCTTGCGTCTTCTTTTATTAATATCTCAGAATATCAGCAGAAAGATTTGCGAATCCACCGGATCATTTCCTCCATGGATGCAGCATAGGGCTGAAAAGGGAAGGAAGGAAGGATCATGTAAATCATGACATTCTCTACAACCCACTCACAGAATGATATTAGCAATAATGTGGGTTATTTTAAGGATTGTGAAATGCACTCTGAGTAAAAATGGTGTTTCAGCACAATAAAAATAACTATGTGCCACCCCCCCAAATAAAGCTATATATTGGTCATATACTGTTGTAGCACTGAGCGTATGGGTCAGATAAAATTAACTGCTTTTCACAAAGTTGTATTCACAAAGTTATATTCAGAAACCACAGTTTTCACGTGTGATTTACTTCATTTAAACATTTTTTTAACTAAATAATATGGAATTTAAGACCACACACAAGTTAGTAAAAACAAGGTTCCACTGATGTTCATAATAGAGCGGATTTATTTCTTCTCATTGCACAATACTGGTGGAAATTAGTCCAGAAGATGATGTGAAATAGCACCGACTGTCAAGAGATAGAAAACAGACGTTTGCCACGAGACTTGCACATGGCTTTCGAAATATATATTTGTTCGTGTTAAGCTCAGCATGCCTCAGTGTATGTGTGAGGATTATTAAATAAAAAAACGAATTGATATAAAAACTACATTATTAGAATTGAAAGTAGGTGAGTGCACCCCTAAGTGAAAATGTCCAAATTGGGCCCAAAGTGTCAATATTTTGGATGGCCACCATTATTTTCCAGCACTGCCTTAACCTTCTTGGGCATGGAGTTCACCAGAGCTTCACAGGTTGCCACTGGAGTCCTCTTCACTCCTCCATGACGACATGACGATGCTCAGTAGGGTTTAATTCAATTCAATTCAATTCAATTTTATTTGTATAGCGCTTTTTACAACAGACATTGTCTCAAAGCAGCTTTACAGAAATATTAACATGGAATACAGATATTAAAGGTGTGAATTTATCCCAACTGAGCAAGCCACTGAGTGAAATTCGTGAAATTCGTGCGGGGCTCGGCAAAAGGAGAGAGGTAGAAAAAAGATTATTATGACTGTGAAGTAGTAAAATAGAATCTAGTCAGGGTAAGCTTGAGTAAACAAATACGTTTTAAGCCTAGACTTAAACACTGAGACTGTGTCTCAGTCCCGAACACTAATTGGAAGACTGTTCCATAACACGGGGGCTTTATAAGCGAAAGCTCTTCCCCCTGCTGTAGCCTTCATTATTTGGGGTACCGTCAAATAGCCTGCATCTTTTGATCTAAGTAGGCGTGGCAGATCATAGAAAACCAGAAGGTTGCTTAGATATTGTGGGGCGAGACTGTTTAGTGCTTTATAGGTTAATAAAAGTACTTTATAGGTAATGCGAGATTTTACTGGGAGCCAATGCAGTGTGAATAAGATCGGGGTGATATGGTCGTATTTTCTAGTTCTAGTTAGGACTCTAGCAGCAGCATTCTGGACTAACTTTAGCTTATTTATATTCCTACTGGAACATCCAGACAGTAAGGCATTACAGTAATCTAATCTAGAGGTGATGAATGCATGAAACAGTATTTCCTCATCATGTAGTGATAATATGTTTCTTATCTTAGAAATATTTCTGAGATGAAAGAAAGCTATCCTAGTAGTATTATCTACATGAGCATCAAATGATAGACTGGAGTCAATAATCACTCCAATACATGATGAAACAGAAAGACCATCCAGAGTAACCATGTGATCAGAAAGATTACTTCTAGCTACACGTGGGCCTAATAAAAGTATTTCTGTTTTATCAGAATTAAGTAAAAGTAAGTTGGTTAACATCCATAATTTTAAAAAAATATATTAAAAAAAAAAAAAAACGTCTTATTATGTTCTTTAAAACAATTAATTTTATTTTCAAAAAATTTATATTTTATTTTTTAATAAATTTTATTTTTTTATATAAAATATTTGATTAATCATACTTTAATATACATTAAATATATAAAAATTTTTATATGGAATAGATGTTAAAGGGAATATATTATTATAAATAATAGTAAATTAAAAAAAAAAAAAAAAAAAACTGGAAATGTATAGTTTTTAGTTGTTTAATAAATATATATTATTTCCCACCTGCTTCAAATACAATCATTTACATTTTATTATCATTAAAAATGATATGTTTCAGAACTATCTGTGGATGTTTGTTTTTGGTTCTGAGAACGTTTGGTTTTCCAGGAAAGTGTTCCTTTTTTCACAGGACATTCCCATAATGTTCCCGTAACCTTTAAATAACATTGTGGTAACCTGCAACGGTTAAACAATGTTTCCCTAACGTTCTAGTAATGTTCCAGTAATCAGACCCTCAATGGAACCTTACAGTAACCTGAGTGGTTGCGGGGAACGTTCTTCTCATGTCAGGAAACAACAGCAGATTAGCACCAAAATGTTTCACTAACGTTAGCATTTGGTAGGCATTTGTTCTTGTTTTTGTTTTTTTCAGCAACGATTTTATAACGTTCTGGGAATGTTCTATTCTGGTTAACAAAGTCTGTTCGTGGAACCACCTGGGAACTTCGAAACACACCGTTGTCTTATGGTTATATGACATTTGACGGGGAAAGAAAGTTTGCCAAACCTTGCTTTTAGCTTAGTACAAAAAAACCTTCTGAAAATGTTCCTGGAACTTTCTTTCATGGTCAGGAAGTTCACCAAATAGGTATGAAATGTGTAACTAAAAACTAACATTCCTGTAACCTTCTCTTCTGGGAAGTTATTGAATTTAACTAGCCATCAAAACCCTTGAAGAACATACTAGTTTTGCTGTAGTGCACTCATTTAAAAAAAAAATAAAACGTTTTATCATATTTGGAAGAATATTCTGAATTATGGAAATCTAAACTACACCAAATTAATGCAAAATAAAAATGTCAAAACTAAGCTTGACTATGCTGTTGACATCACACTAATGGAACCATCTCAGTGGTTCCCATCTAAATACCCACCTAGCCATGTAGCTGTAACCTAGAAGCTAACAGCACTGGAGGATTCTTGGCCCAGACCTCCAGAAGTCTGTCTTATTCTGAGACGACAGCTGTTCCCCCTACGTTGTTCCTTGGTGTTTTAGCTCCGGCGGTTGTTTGTGCAATGCGCCTATTTCTGCTCGCACAGTGGAATCCCAGTTTGTCTTCTGGGACATTGTTGGAACGATGATTTCAACAGATCACTTTCCTTGCTTTTCGATCCATCTATCCTGAAATAGTACTGATGAAAGGAGTACAAACAGAGATCAGAACGTGTTAGATTGGGATCAGTTTTCCCTGGGTAGCTGTGGGTGCTGACTTCTTGTGTCATATTGGTCTACTAATCAGTGATACCAATATTTTCTAAAAGTCTTAGGCACACAAAATATTTATATATATATATATATATATATATATATATATATATATATATATATAAATGTTAGGTTTCCAAACAGTTTTTTTAATTTACTGAAATAAAAATAAGGTACGCTTGCATTGTACCTGCAGCGTTGGGGGTTGGAATCTCGCCTCCACCATGTGTGCAAGGAGCCCGAGTGCTCTCCCTGTACCTTGGGGCCTTGTGTTCTAGGTACTCCAGTTTCCCACTCCAAAGACATTTGTAGGATAAGCGGTAAAGAAAACGGTTGGATGCATGGAAGTCAAAGAAGCACATTTGTATTTTCAAAATGTAGAAATTTCATCTGGTCTTGTAGAAATATAAAGCTGAGTATAATTCAGCACAACAGTGGAAATGAATCCCGTCTTTTCTAATAATATTTCCAAGGGGGAACATGTATAAAGAAAACAGCAGGGGGCCTAACACAGATCCTTGTGGCACACCATACTTTACTGCCGTTACGTTAGGAAGTTCATCATTTAAACAAACAACTTGGTAGGTAGGATCTAAACCATTTTAATGCCTGTCCCTGAATACCAATGTAGTTTTCGAATCTATCTAAGAGTATGTCCGAATCTATGGTGTCGAACGCAGCACTAAGGTCAAAAAAGAGGTCTATTATTAGAGGTCTAATATTTGCTGCAGAAACAGAAGCACATGTGACCACTGAAAGCTGTCCAGTCAATTTTCTTATAACACTATATGACAATGTAGATGTGTTCAGTGGCACTGGGATCCTGTGGGATGCAACAAAAACATTGCTAGAGCATGCAGTCAGACAGGAAGCTTGCTGGACAAAACAAGTGGCGCTTGTGGAAGTATGGAAGCATACTAGATGATCGCTTA
The DNA here is from genome assembly GCA_012411365.1 of Ameiurus melas. Lineage (NCBI taxonomy): Eukaryota > Metazoa > Chordata > Actinopteri > Siluriformes > Ictaluridae > Ameiurus > Ameiurus melas. The sequence continues at coordinate 4,764,805 of CM022770.1, read as the reverse complement.
GATATTAATTGCATTCAATCTTCAATAACAGTCCTGTGCACAGGACTTGAGTTTCTGTTTACTGCTATTTATACTCACATTTTTATAAATTTTTATAGACTAACGAGCAGCGCAATAAAAAAGCGTTTGCCTTATTTTCATGAGATTGCATGTTCGAATCTTAACAATGCCATAGCACATCTGTAGCTATGGGCCAAGGGAGAAAAATTGGCTGGAAAATTGGCTACTCTGTCAATCACAGCAGAACTAGCCAATTGAGGACGTCTCTGAGATCATGTACAGTGCCTTGCGAAAGTATTCGGCCCCCTTGAACTTTTCAACCTTTTGCCACATTTCAGGCTTCAAACATAAAGATATAAAAATTTTATTTTTTGTGAAGAATCACCAACAATGGGACACAATTGTGAAGTGGAACGAAATCTATTGGATATTTTAAACTTTGGTCTTCATGATATTTTAAACATCATGAAGACCAAGGAACACACCAGGCAGGTCTGTAATACTGTTGTGGAGAAGTTTAAAGCCGGATTTGGATATAAAAAGATTTCCCAAGCTTTAAACATCCCAAGGTGCACTGTGCAAGCGATCATTTTGAAATGGAAGGAGTATCAGACCACTGCAAATCTACCAAGACCTGGCCGTCCCTCTAAACTTTCAACTCAGACAAAGAGAAGACTGATCAGAGATGCAGCCAAGAGGCCCATGATCACTCTGGATGAACTGCAGAGAACTACAGCTGAGGTGGGAGAGTCTGTCCATAGGACAACAATCAGTCGTACACTGCACAAATGTGGCCTTTATGGAAGAGTGGCAAGAAGAAAGCCATTTCTCAAAGATATCCATAAAAAGTCTCGTCTAAAGTTTGCCACAAGCCACCTGGGAGACACACCAAACATGTGGAAGAAGGTGCGAACTTTTTGCCCACAATGCAAAACGTTATGTTTGGCGTAAAAGCAACACAGCTCATCACCCTCAACACACCATCCCCACTGTCAAACATGGTGGTGGCAGCATCATGGTTTGGGCCTGCTTTTCTTCAGCAGAGACAGGGAAGATCGTTAAAATTGAGGGGAAGATGGAGATTTATCTTCCAACAAGACAATGATCCCAAACATACAGCAAAATCTACAAAGGAATGGTTCACAAATAAACGTATCCAGGTGTTAGAATGGCCAAGTCAAAGTCCAGACCTGAATCCAATCGAGAATCTGTGGAAAGAGCTGAAAACTGCTGTTCACAAACGCTCTCCATCCAACCTCATTGAGCTCGAGCTGTTTTGCAAGGAAGAATGGGAAAGAATTTCAGTCTCTCGATGTGCAAAACTGATAGAGACATACCCCAAGTGACTTGCAGCTGTAATCGCAGCAAAAGGTGGCTCTACAAAGTATTAACGCAAGGGGGCCGAATAATTTTGCACGCCCCACTTTTCATTTTTTTATTAGTTAAAAAAGTTTCAAAAATCCAATAGATTTCGTTTCACTTCACAATTGTGTCCCACTTGTTGGTGATTCTTCACAAAAAATTAAAATTTTATATCTTTATGTTTGAAGCCTGAAATGTGGCAAAAGGTTGAAAAGTTCAAGAAAAAGTTCAACCTTTCGCAAGGCACTGTATGTGGAAGAGTATGGATCGTGCTTTCCTGAAAGTGTGTTATGTTGCCCTATGATGCAGCATGAGTTCATGTATCTCGGAGGAAGCACGTTTTATCCTTGGTAGCTGACGTATGAAAGGAGAGAGCTGTCTGGTAGGTTTTAATTGGCAGGTGACCAAATTTTCCAGAATAATCCACATATCTTCTGTTACTTTGGCTGACCTATTTATTTATTTATTATGTAAAAAAAAAAATTGTAAAATGTAAAAAAGGTATTTAAAATTCTCTACAATTTTTTTTAGTTTATTAGTCTTTATCAGGTACTAAACAAAGCTTCAGCAAATAGATGTTGAGCTTCACAGGATGCAGCTCAGTTAATTGTAGATCATTATTTTATTAGACACTTATCTAACAGAAACTCCTTTTTTCAGCATTTTGGTACTGGTGAATTGCTTAAAATGTTGAAGTAATACAACACAAATGTTGGGTAAAAAAAAAAAAGAAAGAAAGATGTGTTACAGTTGACACGGTCTCATATAAGGGTTCAATTTAGCATTGACTATAAAGTCTTGCCTTTGACATTTAACGCCCTTAATGCTCTCACTCCGCAATATAGCCCGCATCAGCTGAGGCAGGCTTACTACTAATCCCTAGGATCACTTTGTGCACATCGTTCAAGATCAGAAATTGCAGAACAGTATTCCAGTGAATATTAGGAATTAGGTGCTAAATCTATTTTAAATCCACATAAAAACTCATTTGGCTATCATTACTGGGTCTCCATTCCTTTTAGATTGTATAATTGTTTTTTAATTATATTGTATTTTTTTAAAAATAATAATAATAATAGTTGAGACCATTACTTTTAAGGCTCTATACAAATAACATATTGTTTGTTATCATGATTACTACTATTATTGCTATTATTACACGTAATACAATTAATGTGAATATGCTCCCAGTTCATTTGGCCTTTATGTCAGCATCTCCCCGTGGGGGTTTCTTTTGACGGATATTCTCTCTAATGTAACATGACCTCGCAGCTCTCTCCATGCATCTCTGAGTCTCTGAGTCACTAGCTGCACAAGGAGACCACCGCACTCCTTAAGAATGCCTGTAAGATTAGAGTAACCTAACCCTGAGTAAACCTCTCACACCCGGTTCCCAGTCTACGAAAGATCAAACTGACAAACACCAGCCACGTAATGCTTTGTACGACAGAGGTTTAACTGGAACATTCGATAATTATTCAGGATTATGTTGGAAATCGGACTTCACTCGACACAATGTATCAGTATATTGTGCCATAACATTTTATATAATTTTCTGAGACAGCAGCTCTGGCATTAGTTCAGCTACCTTGCTTCATGGATGTGCTATAATATTAAACGTAACTATAAATGGATTTTTAAAAAAGTACAATGTGTCATTCTTTTATCACTGAAAACGTCTAATGGTTGGCGAATTGCTGAGGTAACGCTGCATTGCTTGACGCATGACACCACTCCTTCGTAGATTATTTTCCTATAACAGCATACCCCCAAGTGATTTATTCTTACATAGTACCATTTATCAAGCTTTTTTACTTATTTAATTCAGTCTCTGGTCAGTTTACAGATTCTCAGACAGATCAGTGAATTCAGGGCTTGTCGTAAATGAAGTGAAAATTTGTCATTAAGTCTACATTTTGTTTTTATCACACTGGGATTGTAAATAGACAGACAGCTTCTTGAGACAGAGAGAGACACCCGGAGCAGACTCCTCATTTGTTCTGTGAACTCAAAGGATATGCTGATGACGGATGTACCAGATTTGCCCCTCTCCATCCATTCTTCCCTCATCCCCACATTTCGTTCTCTTCTATATAAGAAGTGTTTGCTCAAATTTCGCTTAATTCACCATCATTTGCGTTCAAATGAATTCTCATCTTGGTCAAACACAATTTGTTATAGAGTTACCTTAGTTTTGATTTTGTACAGTGTATGCTAACCCTTTCTCTTGGTAACTGCCTCCAACTCCTTTGTATCTTCAACATGGCTTTTGGATCCTCAGGTGTAATATTTTATTCCGAAGGATTTTTTCTCGCCAACACAACTGTTAACGCTCTTCCGAGCGTCATACGTTGATTTTAGATGTACTGAATTCTCCATAAACATGGCAGTGAAAAAAGGTCATTGTTAAATAATCAAATAAACAGGGCATATGTGTACTCTGATCAGCCATAACATTAAAAGCACCTGTCTAATATTGTGTAGGTCCCCGTTGTGAAGTCAAAACAGCTCTGACTCGTGGAGACATGGACTCCACAAGACCTCTGAAGGTGTGCTGTGGTATCTGGCACCAAAACATTCGCAGCAGATCCTTTAAGTCCTGTATGTAGCGAGGTGGAGCCTCCATGGGTCGGAATATTTTGTCCAGCACATCCCACCGACGCTCGATTAGATTGAGATCTGGGGAATTTGGAGGCCGAGTCAACACCTTGAAATTTTTGTCATGTTCCTCAAACTGTTCCTGAACAATTATTACTGCGTGGCAGGGGGCATTATCCTGCTGAAAGAGGCCACTGACATTAGGGAATATGATTGCAACAAAGGGGGGTACTTGGTCTGAACAATGGTTAGGTAGATGATACGTGTCAAATTAAACATCCACATGAATGCCACAACTCGATGTTTCCTAGCAGAACATTGACCAGAGTATCACACTGCCTTCACCGACTTGTCTTAGTGCATCCAGTTGCCATCTCTTCCCCAGGTAAGTGACGCACATGCACCTGGCTGTCTACATGATGTAAAAGAAAACGTGATTAATCAGACCAGGCCACCTTCTTCCATTGCTCCATGGTCCAGTTCTGACGCTCACATGTCCATTGTAGGTGCTTCCGGTGGTGGATAGGGGTCGGCATGGGCACTCTGACTAATCCGTGGCTACGCAGCCCCATACGCAGCAAGCTGTGATGCACTGTGCTTTCTGACATCTTTCTATCAGAGCCAACATTAATATTTTCAGCAATTTGCGCTACAGTAGCTCTTCTGTGGGATCGGACCAGACGTGCTAGCCTTCGCTCCCCACGGGTGCCCATGAACCCTGTCGCTGGCTCACTGGTTGTCCTTCCATGGACTACTTTTGGTAGGTACTAACCACTGCATACCAGGAACACCCCAGAAGACCTGAAATTTTGGAGATGCTCTGACCCAATTGTCTAGCCATCATAATTTGGCCTTGTCAAAGTCACTCAGATCCTTACGCTTGCCCATTTTTCCTGCTTCCAACACATCAATTTCTAGAACCCACTGTTCACTTGATGCCTAATATATCCCACCCCCTGACCGATGTCACTGTAACAAGATAATCAATGTTATTCACGTCACCTGTCAGTGGGTTTAATTTTATTGCTGATTGGTATATATTTAAAATGCTGTCTGAAATTGGACCCATATCTGGAGACAAAACTAGAATGCTTTTGACTATGTTCCTGTTTCTTTTGCCTTACATTTGCAATCATGTTTGAAGTTGAACATTGTAAAAATGTCGCCTGTTGTTTTCCCAACTTTAACTGCCCAGTTTGACCTCAGATTCCTTTTCTTGGTTGAGCGGTCCATCAGCCTCAGTGTTTAACATTTTGTTATGCTTTTCTGCTCACCATGGCTGTAAAGATTGGCTACATGAATTAATGTAGCCTTTCTGTCAGCTTGAACCAGTCTGGACATTCTCCTCTGGGCTCTCCCATAAATAAGGTGATTACCATTCTGTGTAAATTCTAGAGACAGTAATGTGTGAAAATCCCAGGAGATCATCATGTTCTGGAATACTCAAACCAGCCCAAATGGCACCAACAAACTACATTATTATTATTCTTTAAGCTTCATGGGTTAGCTTTATTATTTTTGTTTGCTAGATTCATCACCAGTTTTAACAAGTTTTCTTCCTTTCAGTAGTTACATAGTATTTCCTGAAAGCTCTGTAGACATGTTCTCAGGACCTCTGCATGCACTGATACTTACTCTGCCAGTCTGCGCACTCTATTCCCATGACAGCTGGTGCTTTTTGGGGAGTTTTTACCTTAAAAGGAGACAAAGAGAAGAGCAGCTCTTCCTGTGGGTGGGTTCACTTTGCCTTCTCTTCATGAATACAGCAAATCCTTTGACTCTCTCATTCCCTCTATCATGTCTAATCGCCTGGTCAGTTATCTGCAAATAATTGCATCATTCTCTTGATGAAGAATATATATAGTGCACCATTATTGGCGAACTGTGGAAATCTACAAAAAGAATTGTATCAAAAGAAAATTTCATGCACACATACGTCTAATGTGTTTAACAATAAAGCTTTGTACTATAGACCTAATGGTATTTTTTACTGCTTATATATTTTTATATCTGTTATCTGACTTATGCAGTTAATAATCAACAATCATTTGTCTCTTTTGCATTACAAGCTCTCTCTCTCTCTCTCTCTCTCTCTCTCTCTCTCTCTATATATATATATATATATATATATATATATATATATATATATATATATATATATATATATATATATATATATATATATATATATATATATATATTCACAATATATATATTCACAGACTTTTCTCAATACTTTGTTGAAGCACCTTTGCCACCAGTTACAGCTTCAAGTCTTTTTGAGAATAATGCTACAAGCTTGGCACACCTATTTTTGGGCGGTTTCTCCCATTCTTCTTTGCAGGACCTCTCAAGCTCCATCAGGTTGGATGAGGAGCATCAGTGCACAGCCATTTTCAGATCTCTCCAGAGATGTTCAATCGGGTTCAAGTCTGGGTTCTGGCTGGGCCACTCAAAGACATTCACAGAGTTGTCCTGTAGCCACTCCGTTGTTATCTTGCTTGTGTGCTTAGGGTCGTTGTCCTGTTGGAAGATAAACCTTCGCCCCAGTCTGAGGTCCAGAGCGCTCTGGAGCAGGTTTTTATCAAGGATGTCTCTGTACATTGCTGCATTGATCTTTCCCTCGATCCTGACTAGTCTCTTAGTTCCTGCTGCTCAAAAACATCCCAACAGCATGATGCTGCCACCACCATGTTTCACTGTAGGGATGGTATTGACCAGGTGATGAGTGGTGCCTGGTTTCCTCCAGACATGATGCTTGCCATTCAGGCCAAAGAGTTCAATCTTTGTTCAATCTTTGGTCTGAGAGTCCATCAGGTGCCTTTTGACAAACTCCAGGCAGGCTGTCATGTGCCTTTTACTGAGGTGTGGCTTCCATCTGGCCACTCTTCCATTCAGGCCTGATTGGTGGAGTTCTGCAGAGATGGTTGTTCTTCTGGAAGGTTCTTCTCTCTCCACAGAGACACTCTGGAGCTCTGTCAAAGTGACCATCGGGTTTTTGGTCACCTCCCTGACTAAGGCCCTTCTACTCCGATCGCTCGGTTTGGCCAAGCGGCCAGCTCTAGGAAGAGTTCTTCTGGTTCTAGACTTCTTCCATTTACGGATGATGGAGGACACTGTGCTCATTGGGACCTTCAGTGCTGCAGAAATGTTTCTGTACCCTTCCCCAGATCTGTGCCTCGATACAATCCTGTCTACAGACTGTCTACAGACAATTCCTTGGACTTCATGGCTTGGTTTGTGCTCTGACATGCATAGTTAACTGTGGGACCTTATATACACAGGTGTGTGCCTTTCAAATCATGTCCAATCAACTGAATTGACCACAGGTGGACTCCAGTCAAGTTGTAGAAACATCTCAAGGGTGATCAGTGGAAACAGGATGCACCTGAGCTCAATTTTGAGTGTCATGGCAAAAGCTTTGAATACTTATGTAAATGTGCTTTTTTTGTTTTTTATTTTAATAATAATTTTGCAAACAAACTTCTTTCATGTTCTCATTATGGGGTATTGTTTGTAGAATTTTGAGGAAAATAATGAATTTAATCCATTTTGGAATAAGGCTGTAACATTATATATATATATATATTCTTTAAAGGTTTTTGAGTGACATTATTACTGCTTAGGGAAAGCTAAGTGGTCCTGTAATTGTATGGCTGAAAAAGTGTAATTGTGTGTAATATATTTCGTTCAGACATTACATACATTACATCCTCTTGGTACTTTAACTAAACGTACTAGAGTTACCCTTAAGGTCTGATCCTGGAATTGGATAACAGTTTAATTGTCTTTTACAGTCTACTTCAACTCCACATGACTCTGAAACCCACAAACTGCACTATTAACAAAACCCCCAAAAATGCTTTTATCACAAGTAATTCATTCAAAATACAAGGAACCCGTAAGCATTACATTCTCACCCAGCACAAGACAGATAAAAGGCGTGCCATTAAAATTCTTTAGCAAATTTTTTTAGCAAGGCTGCAACAGCGCAAAAGCATTTGAGAAGCGCTTACGTTTGCCAACTCAGCACTAATGAATCTTCTTTTATTTTTTTATTCTGGTTTTGAAGCCATGGAGAAGCCTTTAAGACAAAAATCCTAGAGGAAAGTCCATACAAACCCCCGTCTCTTCACAATCAATGGCACTGAGATGAGATTACACTGAAATAAGTCTCATTTTGGAGCAAAACTTCCAACAGGGAGCATAATTAATCCAGAATGAACCTTACCCTGGATATGTACCTGCATAAGAGAAAAATCAGAACTCCTCTGTTGGTTATCAGGTGGTGGAAAGTTATGGCTACGTTTACTCCATATGTAAGATACTAGTTAAAATGATTCTTGTTGATAGAATTAAAAAAAATTTTAATAGTTGAAGTAATGTCAAAATGTGTGATCACAGATTTGTTGTCATAACGAGTCATAATGCATTGTTTAGTGGAAAAGTGATTCGATTCTGTTAAAGGAGCAGTTTGTATATTTTAGAATCTTCTACTGTACAGTTAAAGCTGCAGTGCTAAGCGGCTCTGGTTCGGCTGGGGGAGGAGCTAATTTCTGGGCCAGAAGTATGTAAGCAGAAACTTGAAGAAGAAAAAAAATAGCTCAGTCTATTACAAAGTATTTCAAAGGTATTTATTTCAAAGGTATTTTTGACATTTTATGATTATTACACGTCTAGAAACCCTTTCTAAGATTACAAACTGCACCTTTAAATCTTTAGACGAGATAAAAGTGACTTCACTGTCAGCAGCTTGGACTTAATGCATTCTTAAGCCGCCATATTAATATTAAGTCTATATTAAGCTTCCAGGATTTGAAGGAGGAATTGCAAATTACAAGCATGTCTGACCTCAGACTTTTCCTTGGCTTGCTACAGCTCCTTTTTTTCCATCTGCTCTTAACTCTCACTCAGGCGGGAAAAGGGGGAGTGGAAAAAGAAAAAAGATCTCCCCTTTTAAATACTGGACCAACCCAGTTATTAACATATGCATTCGTTTGCAAATTAAACAGCACGTGAGCAAGCCTTTTTCTTGATTTATTCATTTAAGGATTTGTAACGGTGTCTGTGATGAACTTTTTCTTTTCTGAGCTGCTTGGACAGAACTTTCCTTTTTAGATTTACATAACTAAGAAGGGAAGTTCATTATTATTGGGTACAGGTTCTATTTTTATCTGTAGTGAATGAGTTACAGGCCTGAAATGAAAGAAATCAGCGAAGTATGTTTCAAATATTGGAATTGTATTGCATCTTCAAAACGTCCGTCTATAGATCATCATGCTTTATATATGATCAAATTCTTGTTAACTCACATAATAGAGACAGATTGTACAGAGGTAATGTCCAGTTCCCTTAAAACACACTCCAAAAATAAAGCATCCAAATATGGAAAGTGGTTGAGAGAAAGATTTTGGATAAAGACTATAGGGAGGGGTGTGCATGTCTGAGTAGTGGTGGTGTGCCTGATTATGTGTGTGTATGCATGTCAGAAATGGGGTGTGTGTGCTTGAGGGGTGGTGTGTACTGTATCTTTCAGGATGGAGGGGTGGAGGGGGGGTGTCACCAGGGAGCAGGGTTCACTTCGACTACCTCAGGTTTAAACCTTCCACAGAAGCGTTGTGTTTCATTCTTTTATAGCCTGCTCTTTCCCTCAACTCTCCTCTCTTTCTCACTGTCTCTCTCGCTCTCTCTTTCTTTCTCTGTGTGTCCTCCTTGTCATCTTGTCTTCACGACCTCCTCGCTTGACAAGGAAAAGCTCCGTTCTGTCCATCCTCTACACTCTTGAGTGAGACCAGCTCCTTTGATTCTACACGTTTTCCTCTTAAGAGAGTCGTAAAACAGCCGGAAAAATGGAGGCGATCAAGAAGAAAATGCAGATGCTGAAGGCGGACAAGGAAAATGCCTTCGATCGTGCGGAGCAGTCCGAGACGGACAAGAAGGTGTCAGAGGACAAGTGCAAGCTGGTGAGATGTGGAGAAGCCCGAAGTATTCGTAGATGAATAAAAAAAAAAGAACTAATTGTTTTTTTTAATGGAGGATTTTATTGATTTTATGTGCATATGCTTCAGAAGAGCATTCTGTGGATAGGGGCCCAAGCACCTATAGTGTAAATTATCTCTAAATATCATTTTGTTGAGTGCAAAAGTTTGCATTCCCTTAAGAATAAATGAATAAGATGAAAATAAACATGTTTTATATGTTACAACAAGACCTTTTTTTTTCATTAACAAGATGAATTGTTCCTTTTAACATTATATTGATAAATAGAACTTCATACAGTTGTTTGGGCAAGTGTCATGACAACCTAAATACAAGCTCCATCATTGGCAGATTTTCTTCAGAATCTCAAGCATCCTGCTTTCTAGCATTTTTGAGGTCCACAGATTGTGGTAACTGTCTTAGATTTAACTCGCTAATTATAATGAGGACCAGAGGGAAAACAGGGAGGAGAAGCATCAGCTAGTTTCCAGGAGCTCCTTGGCCTCACTAAATTCCAGCAGGGAACAGGCAGGGCCTCTGGAGTCACCAGGAATAACCCTACGCCATACCAACTACCCCTCTGCTCTGTTGGCATTGGTTACCAGGGGATGGGAACGGCTCTTAATAAACACCATAGAACTTTTGAGAATAATCATTTCTTTACATCAGCGCTCACCAACCCTCTTCCTTGAGATCTACCTTCTTGCAGGATTCATCTCCAACCAAAATCTGTTAAAACACACCTGTTTTAATTGATCCAGAACTTATTATGGAAATAATTAGATGGTCAGGTGGGCACGACTATGGTTGGAGCTAAAGTCTTGAGGAAGGTAGATCTCCAGGAACAGAGGTGGTGCCTACTGACCTAGAGAATAGCTGGGTTTAGGCGCTTCTATGTCATGCATATGCACCTCATGTACCTTGTTGTATTTAGAGTGTTTTTGGACATGGCCCGTAAAAGCTCATTTTCCAGGCGAAAAGTCATTTTAACGACTAGATGCAGATGTACACCTTGTCCATTAGCTCAGATACGAGAGGTACAGTTACTGTGTAGAGTTTAATTACACTGACCAGAACTATGGGAATTATCAGTAGCTCAGGTAGAGCTCGAGTCCAACTGAGATTCTACACGGATTGTAGTGTATTCGAATGTGATCATGTGAAGGGTACTGATATGGCTTAAAATATTTGGGGTTAGTATACAGCACTAGTATGACTGGACACTATAAATACATCTGTCCATCTTCACTCTTGTATGTGAACCCTTTGGAAAGGACAGTGTAGGATTACAATCTTCCTATCCAAGACGTGTTGCTTGTTTAAACATTTATTCAGTAAGGAAGACCTCAGTGGTGCATTATGAAATGTCAGTACTAATCTAATTGACAAGTTTAACAATGGAACGCATGATCCGAGCGACGTTTATTGATAATTAGTGATGTCATTGCTGGCGAGTGATGGTAGAATGACTGTGTTTCTGCTGTGTGGATCAGTTGGAGGACGAGCTTCTGGCGCAGCAGAAGAAACTCAAGGGGACAGAAGATGAACTGGACAAGTACTCCGAGGCCCTCAAAGATGCCCAGGAGAAACTGGAACTGTCTGAGAAGAAGGCCACAGAAGTAAGAACATAAACATCAGAAAGACAGGCAGATGTCAATATGGCCATGTAGATGTATAGGGCCGCATTCAGAGTTGGTGACCTATGTGCAAAATGTTTTGCTAATCTTTACATGAGAAAAGTTGCACCTATTCAGAGTTGTGTTACGCACCCGAGACTATGGCATTTTGGCAGAGTGACTTACAATTATCTCATTTATACAACTGATAAATTGAGGGTTAAGGCCTCGCCCAGGGGCCCAACCGTGGTAGCTTGGCAGTGCTGGGGCTTGAACTCCTGTCCTTGTGATCAGTAACCCAGAGCCTTTAACCACTGAGCCACCACCGCCCCTGAAACAACACAAGCACTCGCCTTTTACGTAAAAATAAATAACTAAATATTAATCAGGTATAGAAAATAAGGACTTAAAAAAGAAATAGGTTTTTTGTTTACTTGCTGTCAAATGTATTCTAATGGAACACTGAAATGATCATCTAATATAAGTCTGTATTTCCAAAGTATTGTTGCAAGAATTATCCTAGCTGTAATTTAACAATTTAATAGTAGTTACATTTGAGGTCTGAACACGGATATGTGCGATTTCGTTATTAAATCCTCACTGCACATGCTTACCTCAACTCTGAATACAGCCCATAGTGGATAATAATGTGTTTTTTTTTAGGTCATAAACTCAAATAAGGGTCAAAGAAACATGAATAACTGTTCCCATTAAATGATTTCAAGCAGACCATGATGCCGGATTAGGTCAGAAATGTTCAAATCTACACTCTGAGGGGGAAAGGGGGTTTAAAGTTTCCTAGATAGTAAAAGGTTTTTGCTTATTAAAGCGCTTCTACTTGGAAAAGGAAAATCTTCTACAAAGAACCTTGAAGGGTCTACCCCAGTGGAACAAACTGAAGAACGAGCACAAATTTTGGACCACTGGGCATATTAATGTACCAGACCCACTCCCACGCCCATGTCTGACACTTTTTTTGTTCTCCTGGGCCAGGGGTGTCCAATCGTATCCACAAAGGGCCAGTGTGGGTGCAGGTTTTCATTCTAACCAAGCAGAAGCGACACCTGATTCCACCTGAATAATCAGTTGATCTTGGCTTTCAGTACAGTCAGATGTGGCTTCTACTTGGTTAGAATTAAAACACCCACATTGGCCCTTTCCAGATAGGATTGGACACCCCTGTCCTGGACAATATTTGTACCTCAAGAATATTCCCAGGTCCTACTCTGAGCTGTGAGCAATTTTAGTCAGAAAAACACTTTTAGTATGGTTTTGGGGGTAATTCTGAGAGGCGTGATGAATACAGGCCCATTCTCTAGATTGCACCCAAGTCTTAAAGACAATGCATGAAAACCCAAAGACGGAATAATCGACCATGCAGGGATTTACCAAAATGGTCCTACAACAGTCCGGCGTCTAGCTTCATTGGTTCCATTTGCAACACTGGCTGCAATTCAGTTGAGATATTTTCATTACAGATGTAGCCCACCACATATCACTGTTTAAAATCTGGAACCATAAAACTCAATAGCAGTAATTCCTATTAGATCTAGCATAATCTCTCCAACAGCAATAGACACTGATAGTCTTCAGGAAACCTGAAGCATTAGTAGTGAAAACCACATTTAAGGCCTACAGAGAGGTAAATTAGAGACAGCAAGAAAGCACAGGATACAAAGGAGCCAAAACATGACTCAAACAGATCATTATTAAAAGTAGTCTGGACATGACGTCTCCAGCAGTGTCATTCATTCCTAATGGATTTCGAAAAGAGTGAGCTTATTGGGATTTTTTTTTTAAATCCTTCCATTCTATCCTTCTTCATGACTGACAATGTCTATCTTGTTCATGCTGTACTTTGCGAATAATGAAATCTCTAATAGAGATCTCCATTTCCCCATTTTGTCATTAAATAATTCCATGTAAGAGAAATGCTAGAGTAGCTAGAGAGAAAAAAAAAACACAGCCCAAATCCAAATCCTAGATCGTTCCCTGTAGCTTAATGATTTACTTCCCATGATACACCTCTGTTCTCAGTTACATGCTGATTCCTGGAAGGGTGTTCACTTCCCACATCAAGTTAATTACGTTCATAACACAATTCTCTGTTTATTGAGACATATTAAACACCTGGCACCACTGATACACACACACACACACACACAAACACATAGACAAAGGCCAGACCCCAGTCAGTTATGCAGCAGCCCTGGAATGGATGGAATGCGTCTAAAGCAAACAGTGAAGTTTCCCCTCCAGAGTCTGATGCATCACTCCAGACCTCTTCCACTGGGGGTTAGAAAACACATTCACGCACATTCCTGCTGTCCAAAAATCCCAAAACTAAACTCTATCTCTCTCTCACACGCACACACATACTGAGAGAGAGAGAGAGAGAAAGAGAGAGAGAGTAGCAACAGAAGTGTAATCTAACTTACTTTTCATATTTCGATTTTCATCATTAAGTCTGACTGTGTATTTTCCACATCCTTCACTTACACATCCGTTTGGATGTTAAGGTTTTTTGAGTTATTTTCAGAAATTTCCTGAGAGAATTGTGTGAACCAAATCAGCACTAAATTCAGATTTTGCAGTTTCCAGTGTAATGTCAGATTGTACGTGGGCTGTATCCTCCTGGGATAGCTTAGTATTCCATTCTCTCCCGCTCTCTCTCTCTTTCTCTCTGTGTGTGTGTGTGTATATGTGTGTGTGAGCAAGTGAGCGAGAGAGAGAGAGACAGATGAGAGACAGAAAACAGTTTAGACAGGATCATAACGCTGGTTAATCCTTGGATTTCGACTGTGTGTAAATCCAATTAGTTAGATACTACACATCTTCCTTTGGATTATGATTCAAAAAACAATTACAGACTTCACTGCTAAACGTCACTTAGCCTCCCAAAAACAACCCAAACAAGATTTTTTTTTATTTTATTTTTTGTTACATAGATGATACCGTATATGTCTGTTAAGGGATTACGTAACTCTTAAACATCTTAAACATCCCCTTGAGATTGGTTGGGATTGGTATGTTCAAGGATCCATCTCTTGTACCTACACTATAGTGTGTAATCTTTTACTCTGTAATGTGAATGTGGCATACATTTAAATATAATTAAAGGTACATAATTGAACCTTGAAGACAACTCTCAATATTTTAATTAACTTGGAGGAAAGGAGGAAAAATCCTGGAAGACATTTTGCTAAAAAAAAAAAGTGTTCATATTAGGGATTCTATTCATTCATTTTGAGACTGGAGAAATCATTCTACGTTGCGTTTTCAGTTGAATTTGGACAAACCACTTGAAGCATTCGTTGTGTTGAACTATTTCAATCACTCTTGTTGGATTTGTTCATAGCAAACAGCTGAAAGTCTGTACATTTTGACAATAAACCTGATTTGCAATTCGGGTTGAATCATTTCGATTGCAACTGTAAAACCCAAGTCCAAAGTCATGCATGGTAGGCGGATTGGCTAGTCCAAAGTGTCCATAGTGTATGAATGGGTGTGTGAGTGTGTGTGTGATTGTGCCCTGCGATGGACTGGCACCCTGTCCAGGATGTACCCCGCCTTGTGCCCAATGCTCCCTGGGATAGGCTCCAGGTTTCCCCATGACCCTGAAAAGGATACGTGGTATAGAAGATGGATGGATGGATGGATGGATGTTAAACCCAAGCAGACAGTGGAACCTACAGTAATTTACAAATCACCTGAATACTCCAAATTTCCAAACAGCAAGAGGTGATCTGACTGGGAACGGAAAAGTGATCGGGCCGGGACTGGCAAGTCTGTGTGTCTGTCCGACCCTCAGAGCAATGAACGTTCCCAAATACATGCCCTAAACTCAAATCCAAGTGGCCAAACCCAACTCTCCGCTTTCACCCAGGTTATATGTCAAGGTGGCACTTCAAAAAACAAAGCCTTCATTGTTTCTTTGGCTTTAGTGCACTTCATCCCTGAGCTCCTGCCAGGACCAAACGCTTGTTACATGCATCCAATGTCCAGAAAGCATCTGCCCACATTTCATACAGGAAGACCTTCCTCCTCCTACAGGCATGATGTCATCTGAAACCACCTTCTTTCCCAGGATTGGAAGATTTTACGCGAAACTTTTCTTGGCGCGTTCCTGCCCTTTTTCCTCCTCCATTGCGCTCACTGAACTTCTCATGGAAGCTGACTTCAGGGAACAATCCTAGCACAGACATTCATTACTGAGAGCTGCTTTAAATCCTGGATTTAACTTGAAGTCTGTCTTTCATTCATCGGGAGGGTTTAATAAGCTACTCTTTGCGCACTCTGGGCCATTTTGGGTTCAAGTTGTGTTTATTGCTGACGGCGCAGTAATGGCTCTGAACTCGTTAGACTCGGTGAAGAGGAGGATCCAGGCCTTACAGCAGCAGGCGGATGAAGCTGAGGATCGAGCCCAGGTTTTCCAGAGAGAGCTGGATGAGGAACGGGATCTCCACGAGAAAGTGAGACTTTGCGCTTTTTTCTTTCTTTCTTTTTCTTTTTGCTTCCTATCGATGAGCGATTCGCGGACGAATCGATTCCTCTTTGAAAGATTCGTTCGGTGCGAATCGATTCGGGCATCTTTCCAACTATGTTGTCAGTCGTATTAAACTCTTATGTTTAAGTGTTCATTCATTTGAAACGTTAATGCACTTAATACATCTTTCGCCTGGAAATGTGGATAGAGTGAGCCTTGAACATGTATTAAAAGATACATAAATGCACTGTAATTTTTACGTTTTTTGTTTGTAGAGTTAAACTTGGAGGGCAGAGTGGATTAGTTCGATTCCTCACATCTGCAGGGTTGGGGGTTCGAGGCCCGCCTCCGCCCTGTGTGCGTGGCGCTTGCATGTTCTCGTCGTGTTTCGAGGGCTTCCTCTGGGTAGTCCAGTTTCCTCCCCCAGTCTAAACACATGTGTTGTAGGCTGATTGGCATCTCTAAATTGTCCGTAGTGTGTGAATGGGTGTGAGTGTGTGCGATTGTGCCTTGCGATGGGTTAGCACCCCGCCCAGGGTGTTCTCCACCCTGTGCCCGATTCCCCTGGGATAAGCTCTAGGCTTCCTGCGACCTTGTGTAGGATAAGCGGTACAGAACATGAATAGATAGAGACAAGAGATAGATACTAACAGTACAAAAAATGTATCCTTAAGGGCACCACCCCAGTGACAAGGTAAGGTAGACTTTAGTGTGCTTTTTTTTCTAAGTGTAGCAATTCAACAAAATTGTGAATAGTAAATGTATCCTTATATGACTACTCTTACCCAAAACAAATATATGACACAATATTAGTGTTCAGTGAGTTGGCCAGAATTTATTTTAAGTTTTTATGTCTATTTTATGGTACCATTTGATCAGATATGGCTGTTCTAGATCTACACAAAAGCGCAGCAATTACATTTTACGATAGAGAAAGTTTTCTTTTGGTTGATGCTTTTATCCGAAGACAGGATGCAACTGAGTAGTTGAACGTTAAGGGTCTTGCTCCAACCCTGCCATGCATGGATTGGAGCTCACAACCACTTCCCATTTTAAACCCTTTATCCTGGTCAGGGTCATGGCGGATCCAGAGCTCGTCCTGGAAATTTGTGCATTGCACTGGTGTCACCAGTGCATTGGAGGGCACTGCGCACACACACACACACACACACATTCACACTTCACATTTAGGAGCAATTTAGAGTAGCCAGTCCACCATGTTTTTGGGAAGTCAGAGGAAACCAGAGACCCTGGTGGAGACAAGCAAATCTGCAGACAGACAGTAACACAAGCTTAAGATCAAACCGCAGGGGCTTACGCGGGAGCTGTGAGCCGGCAACGCTACACACTATTACAATAGTTTGCATAACATATTCTAAAATATTTTACGAAATATAATTTTTCACAGTTTTCTACAGTATATTTCACATATATTAAGCGTTATATGGGTAATTATATATTGACAATATAATGCATAGATTTAATGCGTAGAAAATATACATTTATCGACATATTTTGGTAACGTTAGACAGAATGGCAATGTGCTCATAGCTATATGTAATCATGTGTGTGTAATTAACGTGGATTAATGTCGAATCGGAACTGTAGCTTAGGCGATATTTCTGTCAATCGAGTTAATTCTCATATATTCTTCTGTTATTCTCACGTTATTCATTAAGTAGTATGAATCATGCAGTAACTACATGGAAACTAATAGAAAATGGATGTAGTTATGACAGTAAAGAATGTATATCTGGGAGGATAAGGGTTAAATGAGTTTATTTGAAAGCAAGGGGCTTTCCGAGGATTTATGAGCCTTACGAAAAGGCAGTCTCGCAGAATCCCTTTTTTAAATCCTTGAGGGCCTTCTCCGTCTAGGCACAGTTGAGGAGTCGGTTATACTATTGAACCGCTGCTCGGAAGAATTAATTCCATAATCCGTTCTCTCTCAGTTATATTTTTTCTTGCTTAAAGCGGCAAAATTGTGAGCTTGATGGATACTGAATGGTGGAAAAAAGAGGGAAAGAAAGAGAAAAACGAATTACCTGTTGACGCTGAGGCTGTGTGGAAAAATCTCACTGCTACTGAATCCTTTCTCAATGCTTCCACATCCACACTGAGTCTGCTCCCTGCATAGGTCTTTATAGGAAACCTCATTAGGCCTATAGTGAAGTTTTCTGTTTATTTCATATTTATGGGAGGAGTCTCCAGTGTCAGCACTTTGTAACAGACGGTAAGTTTTCAGACATGAGAACTGTCTAGTTTATTAATATCACTGAAAAACATGATTATAACAGACGGACGCAGTGAGCGTTTCTATGCTGGGACTCTGTAATGAATTGTTGTCTGCACAATATGGCCAAATTTCTGCACAATATGGCAAGTGTTTGGTTTGCACATTTCTAACCATTATGTTTTAGCATTATGTGTGTGGTCAGAGTTGACAATTGTGTAGGCCTTGTGTTCAGCAGAGGAAATGATGCTTAAGTAGACCGCTAAAATAAGTCCCCTTCCTGGAAACAGTGTCCACAGGAAATATGGGATGTGACGCCTTCTACACACGTTACCTTTTTCACTTCCTGTCATTTAGACTGCTGCATGTGGTGTGGTTTCTCTCTGACTGCACACAAACCTAACGAGTGTTCTTTTCTACCACTTCGGAGTGATTATATTGCCTGTACAGAATTTACTATGAATGAGAAGTTACATGGATGAATATTTTTATTTGCAGACCCTAATGTAGCACATTAGGACATAGCACATATATATATATATGTGTGTGTGTGTGTGTGTGTATTTCCCTCTCTCTCTCTTGTTTGCAGTCTCACTATGTTTAGAGTTGTTTCCACACGAAAAGAGTTCTGTAGTGTTTCCCTACATTCACATTTCTGACCCAGGGGTCTGAACACGCCTGAATGATATTTGATCTCCATGCTCGGGTCATGCATTGGCTCCAGGAATCTGAATGGAAGTGATATTTCAGAGTAAAGAAAATGACAAAGATCTGCTTAGGGAATATCTTCCAGAAAATATTTCAAATGTATTTTAGATTTCATACAGTGAGTAATCCAGCCAGCTCAGGATGCTTTTTTTTTGCTAGTTCACAAACAAGATGTGTCTACATACATGTCTACTTCCAGCCTTGAGGGACAAGCAGTCATTGTTGCGGTTTCTGCATTGTAGGCGTTTATATATTTTACTAGCTGCGATAGAGGTCTGGGTCTCTGATGGATGACAGATTTCTCTCAGGCCTGAACCACCATATATTACAGTTCATATTTTACAAGGAGAATGCTCACTGCTCATGTAATTTAATCTGCTGTCTATGAAAAAAAGCTTCTTTTTTTTTTTTTTTATTATACTGGGACTACATTGATTATCTTTTACCCACCAGTTGTCTCATTTTTTGGTAATAATCAATTATAAACTATACTTAACCAATAATATCACATCAAGATATCATGACTGTAGACTATCTTCTGGATCCGGAGGATAATGTTATGCAAATTTAAATCCAGACATACTTTAATTCACTCAGAAGTGCTTCACATTATGAAAGAAAAATGCATTATGTTTTCCACAGTGAATGTCTGATGTCGCATAGGTCAGCTTGTGATTAATTTCAATTTTCCAGCCAGAGCAAATTCTGCCTTCAAAGCCACAGAACAGCAACACAAGCTAAAAATTACTCTGAGAATGGAAGAAGAATAAAGTGAAAGATGGTTTGCTAAACTGTGTCATGATTTGCTGAAAGAAAAAGAAAGAAAAAAAATTTTTTTTTACATCTCTATTGAATTACAAGTTTCATCCCTTGGACAGTAGAAGCACTAAAGATGAGCTGTGCAGTTTGGAAGGTTTAGTGTCAGTGGAAAGTTTGGAAAAGCCAACATTAGGAGAATTTCAATATGGAAAAGTAATGCAGCATCTGCTTGGAAAATCCCATGACAAAATTCATACTCAATACTGATGTCCGCTTTAAAGGAAAAGCCCACCCTGAAACACATTAAATGTGTTTGTGTTGAAATATTTGTGATGTGCTTGGCAGTGACAGAGCTAATCTGTTGGTCGATGTTGTATTTCATGTAAGAAGTTAGCCGCTCTGATGTCACGTTGCTAGCGCAGTTACAATGGCGATTAATAGGAGAAGAAAATCCCACACAAAAACACTATTTGTTAGTTTGGTAGGACTTACTCATATATTTGATTTGATGTACAACACCTCTGACCTTTAACATTTGTTTTCTGCGTGTGTGTGTGTGTGTGTGTGTGTGTGTGAGGGCGAAGTCGCTGCTCTGAACCGCAGGATCCAGCTAATCGAGGAGGAGTTGGACCGAGCCCAAGGGAGACTGAGCACTGCGCTCCAGAAACTGGAAGAAGCAGAGAAAGCAGCTGATGAAAGCGAGAGGTGAGTGCGCACACACACACACACACATGGATAGACAAAGGTGTGTGTGTATCGTCACAAAATTATTTACACTTCAACACATAATAGTGTTAGGAATGTTGTGTACACTGGATGTGAACAGTGTGTGTGTGTGTGTGTGTGTGTGTGTGTGTGTACAGAGGTATGAAGGTGATTGAGAACCGTGCTATGAAAGACGAGGAGAAAATGGAACTGCAGGAGCTACAGCTTAAGGAGGCCAAAACCATCGCTGAAGATTCTGATCGCAAATACGAGGAGGTGAGAATCTTTCTTTCTCACATGCTGTTGCAATTCTAGAACTATTTTTTCCCCACTGCACGTTGAAAAATAGGAACAGGCCCCAACAGAACCTAGCGTTCGGGTTCAAATTCCACCAACTTGAGAGACGTCACTTGAGCGGTTCCAGTGACAGTAAAAGTGGCTGCATCATTATTTCGTGAACTTATTGATGTGAAATTGATATTGATGGCGATGTTATCAATGCACTAACGTTAGTAAAATACACCAAATTTTTATATTTAACCCCATTTTCTCCCAATTTGGTCATTTGCCTTTTCCCACATACTAGCTAGCGCTCCCCTATCACAAGACTACAGCTAGCATGTGCTTCCTCTGAAACACACGAATTCAGTCACAACTATGCGGAAAGCTCTTACTGTCCTCGTCCGCATAAACAAGCTCACTGATGCCCACAGATGCCTTTCCCAGTGAGCAAGTTTGTGCTGTTGGATTCATCGATGGGATTTGAACTTGCTATCTCCCTAACACTTTTCTGTCGCACTGCTTGGGAGCCAAAATACACTGTTTTAATATAAGAAATGAATGAAAAAGTGCAATATGTGGTTCAGGACAGGCTTCCATACTGCATAAAGTAGCAGAATGTTTGGCACCAAAAACTGTGCGTTTTCAGCTTCAGAATCAAAAAGGAACAACTGTAATTCAAGCACGGCCAACATGCAGAAGATCATTTTAAAATATTGAAAAATATTGTCGATAATTTGTAATGGACATCCAACTAACATTACAAAGTAAATGTTAAATGTAAAGTAAATACTACTTACTCCAAAACGCTAACGTAATTGTTTTTTACTGTCATCATGGCGACTATACGAATCGTCTCGTCAGTTGGTGGAACATTAACTAAATATGAACCCAAAGTGTCGTTGGCCCAGTTGTGGAATATGCAGTGGAAAACCGCCTAAACCATGTAGCGTCGGGGTTTTATGCGGACTAGTCATGTAGGTAAATAACACACACACACCAAAAAATGTGTTTTCTCAAATTGTGAGAAAACTGTTGCTAGGCAACTGAAAAATGTAGACGACCCAGCATGAACTTGCTAATAAAAGATTTAGCTAGCAATTAGCTCTATTGTATTAGATATAATATACTAATATAGACAATGTAAAGGTGTAAGGACAGCAAAGACAACTCAAAATTGTCTGGAATATCAACATTTCTCTCAGATATGTTGATAAATTACTATGAAAAGACTGTTTAGAGAAAAAAAAAAAAAAAAAGCTATTGCTAACCAAACAATCAGTGGGTTCCGCCATATTGAATTTTGAACTGAATACCACGAGAATGGGCCGGTCATATAAATCTTTACATAAACATGCATTTATGTGTGTGTGTGTGTGTGTGTGTACTGTAGGTGGCTCGTAAGCTGGTGATCATAGAGACTGAGCTGGAGAGAGCAGAGGAGAGAGCAGAGGTTTCTGAACTGTAGGTACACTGTTTAAAGAGCACATGGAAAATTGCAACCAGAAATCCAGGTGGATGAGTATTTGTCTTTATCTTCTCTACAGAAAAAATGGGGATTTGGAGGAGGAACTTAAAAACGTAACTAACACCCTGAAGTCCCTTGAAGCCCAGTCGGAGAAGGTACGCTAGTCATGTGTATTTGTGTATGTGGTGTGTGTGTGTGTGCTGGTGGTGGTTCTATTACATGACCTTTTGAGTGGCTGTCTCATCACAGTACTCGGAGAAAGAAGACAAGTACGAGGAAGAGGTCAATGTTCTCAATGAGAAACTGAAAGAGGTGAGATGAATTGAAATTCATTTAAGGACTTGCTCTCTGCTTTATTGAGTTTGTGCCAATGTCCCGTATGTGGGGGCTTTTTTTTTCCCTTCCTCTTTCTCTTTGCAGGCAGAGACACGTGCTGAGTTTGCAGAGAAAACTGTGTCCAAACTGGAAAAGACTATTGATGACCTGGAGGGTAAGAAACACATCCCACCTCACGCTTGTTCACTCTAGTCTACTAATACTACATGCAGACTAATAATCTTAGACTGCTCAGTTAGAACAATAAACCTTCATGTACAACCAAATGAAATGTATATCGGATTATCGCCAATGATCTGTTCAATAGAAAAGCGCTTCGGGTTGTGTTCACATCACAATGTGGAAAGAAATCTGATCTCAGTGACTGGTTGGTGGTGTCAGATGGGCTGGTTTGAGTATTTCAGAAACTGCTGATCTCATGTGATTTTCACACACAACTGTGCAGTTTGGGTGCCCACTGTAGCCTCAGATTCCTGTTCTTGGCTGACTGGAGTGGAACCCAACATGGTCTTCTGCTGTTATAACCCATCTTCCTCAAGGTTTGACTTTCTGAGATGCTTTTTGGGCTCACCAAGGTTGCAAAGAGTGGTAGTTCCCAAAGCCTTCCTGTGAGATCGATCCAGCCTGGTCATTTATCTCTGGCCTCTCCCATGAAAAAGGTGTTTCCACCCACAGAACTGCGTCGCACTTTAAAAAAAAAAAATGCACAGTTCTATGTAAACTTAAAGACCCAGGAAATCAGCAGTTTCTGAAATGTTTCTGAAAAACCCACATTCCAGTGGGTGTACATTGCAGTGAAAAATTCTTTTTCTGTTTTTATGTATAGATCATACTAAATAGTTTCAGAAATGAATCTAAGCTAAAAAAAAAAAAAAGGCAAACTGAGTAAACACGCAATACAGTTTTTAAATGATAACGTTATTTATTGAAACAAAAAAGTTATCCAATACTAACTGGGTCTGTGTGAAAATAAATCCCCCACCTCGTAGTTACTAATTCCCCAAATCTATGAAACTGCATTCATAATGGGGTTCAGCTGGACTAGACGCAACCAGGCCTGATTACTGCAAACCCTGTTCAATCAAATCAACACTTGATGTCTCAACAGCATGACATCGGTTAAAAGGTCTTACCCAGTAACACACCAGGCCAGATTTGAAAGAAATTCCAGAAATGATGAGGAAAGATAAGAAAGATTTTTTTTAATGAACAAATGTATACCCAGTGCTTTCCTCCTGATTAGCAGAAATTTCCACCATGATGTCATGAGTAGTGTTTGACTAGGGCAGGTTATCAGATGGAATTTAACCTTTGCCTGCTGTATGGCCTTTTTTGTGATCATTAAGGAGCAGAGGTTATGCTCTTTCGAGAAACCAGACAAACCAACGTGACTGTGTAGTTTGTACAGAAAGAGGGTTAACCCTTAAACCTTATTGTACTTACTCTGTTTCACTTTCTATTTGTCTTTTCATGCATGAAATTCATGATAATCTTTTCATCGCTGTCTTATGATGACACTTTTTTTCTTTTCTTTTACAATTTCTTTCCCTCTTCCTTCTGCTGATTCTCTTCTCTTATGGGCCCCTGACCTTTAACCTCCAGATGAATTGTACAATCAGAAACTAAAAGTGAAGGCTATTTGCGAAGAGCTGGATCTCGCTCTAAATGACATGACTGCCTTATAGATGAATCTTCAGCAGCACGTTGTGTCGGCGATGCTTGACGTGGCGAACAAAAGTGCCTTAAATCTCATACCTATTTGCAATTTGTTCCATTGTTTAAAATAAATAAATAAATACACACCACACAATATACGCGCTACTGAAGCACTGAGAAGTGGAGCTTCGTTACGGAGCTCTGGATCGCCTCTGACCCAGTTCACAAGCTGCTATAGTGCATAAACTCTGCTTCGGCTTCCGAGTCGATTCAACTTCTTTGTCTTATTCTTTTCCTCTGTCCTTTTCTTTTCTATAAGTGCCTGGAGTCTGTATTACAGTGTTCTGGAGTCTGGCTTAAATACCAAAGTCTTAATAAAGAGCTTAATAAAGATCAAGTAACTGTGTGTAAGAAAATAAAGTTTCTTTTCACCTTCTCTTTTCTCTTTCCACTGCCTCTTTCTGTTCATCGTCTGTAGCCTTTCTTTCCTTCGTGAAACTCTTTTCAGTCATATTTTCAGTCATCCTGGTTTAAAATGTCTCACAGAAGAAATAAGGGTGTGTAATAAACCAAATATACTTGTGAAAAATGTGAATATTTCCTGTACACTGAAGATACACTCATGACATATTAGGCCAGATTTCCAAATCTGCAGCCTAAAGGTGCGTTCACACGTACGGCGACTCGCAGTGATAAAGCAACTGGAGATCGTTCATTTTCAATGAGAGCTGGCGATTTCAGACGGCATGAGCGACGGCGACCGTTGGCGACTAGATGGGGGGGTGTCAATCAAAGTTGAGAAAGGTTTCAATTTATATCATATTTGGAGCGACTTGATACAGCGACTACCAATGGGAGTGAAGACAGTAGAGCGGACGTGATCTGTAGCTTCCCGAACTCACTAGCAGAATCAGCGCCATTAGGATCGTAGCAGGTTTAAAGCAAAATGAATTCATTAATTGAAGAAAAAAATAATACAAGAAATTATAAAGGAACACTCACTTTTTGTTGCAATCGAGCAAAATCCCAGTGTAGCTCCTATCTTGGGTAAGTATCCAGCTTGTCGCTGCTTCTGCGCCCGGGAACGAGCAGCACCAAGCCGGACACTTCACCCAGGAAACACAGACGCCACGGCCGAAGAGCTACGGTCCGGCTCCCCGTCACCATCGAACATATAGTGAATGATATCCTTATGGTGATGCTCACTTTACTGAGATAGGAGCTACAATGGGATTTTGCTCAATTACAACAAAAACTGAGTGTTTCATTATTATTATATTGCTATTAAAGCACTAAGGCCATAATCCAAGCTAAGCTAATTGTCCTGGGCTTTTACCGCAGATAGATGGCCACAATGGCGAAGAGCACACACTGCATCTCATAGGATATGACGCATATATACACTGGTGAATTTTATATAAGATCGCTCTCCGTCTAGAACGTTTAATTTTAGCGGGAAGAAAACTGGTTTGTTGTCGAAACTGGAATGCTAGTTGCGCCACCCATGTTACTATGGCAACCAGGAATAGGAACGCCTACTGGCGACTTCATAGTACAGCGACTGGCGACTTGCAGCGATAAAATCGCTGTATGTGTGAACGCACCTTTAGCTATCTCCACAGTCAAACTATAAAAGAGCTTCTCTTTGCACTCACCAGCAACGTTCCAGCAACGTCCCGTGTCATATTAATGAGAAGCCCAACGTAGAATGGAACAAATGTTGGACTCAAAGCTCCAGAATGCAATGCATTTATGCGTTGGAGGAGGTACAAGAGCTGGACAGACTGACGGACTAAAGTGCATGAACATGAGTTTCTGTATATATTTTCCCAAAACAGCAAACTGTAGAGTCAGTATTATCGATTTATCCAAATACTGTGTCTGTGTTGATTGATCTAACGTAATGACGTTGTTGGCGTGGCGCCATCCTCTGAACATCGAATTTGAAGACACCCTTCTGAAAATCTGAGTAGGAATTCCCAGTCGAGGGGGCGTTTTCTTTGCTTTTTCCTAATCTGAGGTTGTAAATTTCTACAATAAATTTCAACCTTTTAGGCCCATGGGCATTATGGGTAGCATTGTGGGTAGTGTAGGAAACTGTTAACCAATGTGAAAAAAGATCAACGAAACGATGAAAGGAGTTTCTCAACCCAGAATTTCATTACAAACTAGATCTTGGTGCCGTCGTAGGTTTAATCTGAGTCATTCAAAGATTAAAGGTTGAAAACACAAGTATGGTCACCTAGACAACAGATTTGGAGTTTACTCTGGTGGTTATGCACTAGATCACACCTCCAGAGCCTGGTGTCTTTTTTCAGCTCATGATGTCACAGGTGTGAATATTTCGAGGAATTCCCCTTTAGACTGGTAGCTTTGCAAATGCCCGCAAAATGACTTAAAGTTTACAACAAAGTACCAGTTAGTACTTCTTGCCTTCTGTCATTCCTGGATTGAACTTTGGATCAGATTTCCATAAGATCAGTTGCATGTTGTGTATGGTGGTATTCAGAGTACAGAGTTACGTGCGGTTGCTTACTGAATGAATAAATGTTTCTTTCAGAAAGCCTAAGAGACGCAAAAGAGGAGAACCTGAACCTGAACCAAGTCTTGGATCAAACGATTCAAGAACTCAACAGCTTGTGAATAAGAAAAAATAGAAACAATCACAACAAACAACATTCCATATTTGTGTGTGTGTATGTGTGTGTGTGTGTGTGTGAGTGTGACTGTGAGTGTGTAGGTTTGGGTGTGTTTGTGGTTAACTATTACTGCTCTATTGTGTTGCCTCTAATGAGTCATGCTTTTCTATTTTTATTCCTCATCCACCCACACTTTTTCTTTGCTGCCAAGTGACCCATTATTATATATTATAACCCAAAGGTGATGAA
Source organism: Ameiurus melas (assembly GCA_012411365.1). Taxonomy (NCBI): domain Eukaryota; kingdom Metazoa; phylum Chordata; class Actinopteri; order Siluriformes; family Ictaluridae; genus Ameiurus; species Ameiurus melas. The sequence goes on along the minus strand of CM022770.1, from coordinate 4,737,732 downwards.
GATAATGACTGATTTGAAATGCTTTTGATGAAGTTCACACCTGCCATTCCTAATACTCAACCTCCATCTTTAACCAGCATATTATGGGCATGTTCCACACAACAACGCAACCAGGCCCCGTTCCTCCCCTACGTCTGGGACAGCTTCCCCAGTTACAAACCACATCGATAATGTTTCCAGCATTAATATGTCCATTCCACATCCCTGTATTTATTTATTTCGCACACACACCCATCAGGAGTCTATGAAAGTGCGCTCAGGTTTCATAAAAATGGCATTCAAAGGAAGAAAAACATTTCTAAATACAAAATACACAAAATATACACTCAAACAATTCAGATTATATTACATTAGAGCTACAGATTTGATGTGTAATATGTTTAGGGGATTTTTTTTTGTTTGGTTGGGTTTTTTTTTTTTACATTCAATGGTTAATATGAAGTCACTGAAAAGCGGGAAATTAAGGTTGTTTTTTTTGTTTCTTAACTGCTTCTCTGGAAATGACGGATCTGTTTTGTACTTTTTAAGCCACAATAAACTTTTCTCCTTTTTTCATTTTCACAAAATGTCTATTTCTATTGTCATAATGATGTCATTGCATGATGAAATGATTAATGCGGGGGGGCATTACAATTAAAATGCATAGGTGAGTTTTTTCTTGAATTATATAATATGCATTAATGATGCAACCTCTTCAGGTATTTTTATATATAGAATTCAAATATATCAGGACTAGTAATACATGATATTTGTAGTAATTGGACACTAGGCCTCTTTGATATGCTTTAAGTCTTTAAGTCTTACGAGTGAATTTTTTTTTATGCATTTTCAATATATAGCATTTATCATGAGTCTTTATGTTCAACATGCATTTAAAATGTCGATCTTTATGCTTGCAAAGTAACACTTTTTAAAAATGATTATTTGTAGTAATTAGATTCATTCATCGTTTAGCACGTTCGCCTCACACCTCCAAGGTCCGGGGTTCGAGTCCTGCCGTGGCCCTGTGTGTGTGGAGTTTGCATGTTCTCCCCGTGCTGTGGGGGTTTCCTCCGGGTACTCCGGTTTCCTCCCCCAGTCCAAAGACATGCTTGGTAGGCTGATTGGCGTGTCTAAAGTGTCCGTAGTGTATGAATGGGTGTGTGAGTGTGTATGTGATTGTGCCCTGCGATGGACTGGCACCCTGTCTAGGGTGTACCCCGCATTGTGCCTGATGCTTCCTGGGATAGGACCCAGGTTTCCCCATGACCCTGAAAAGGAGTGGTAAAGAAAGCGGTAGAAGATGGATGGATGGATGGATTCATTCATTCATCTCACTTCCACATATTTCATTAATATGCGTTCAAATTTTGGACCTAAAAGTAAAAGTGTTGTGTGTGTGTGTGTGTGTGTGTATACATACATACATACACACACACACACACACATATATATATATATACGTATACATACATACATATATACACATATATATATATATATATATATATATATATATATATATATATATATATATACATATATATATATACATATACATATATACATACATATACATACATATATATATACATACATATATATATATATATACACATTATATATATATATATATATATATATATATATATATATATATATATATATATATAAACACTACAACATCTATCCCTTTTTAAGGTCATGTATTGTGTTCAACGTGCAATGTTTCACTTTCCTGGCTCTCCCTCTGCACGTCCCAAACCGCATATAGCTTCACTTACGAGTCCGCTAGAATGAGTGCACTAGTACGTGTTACCTTAGCGGACTCACCCGGCAGTAGGGTGCTGTGCGGTTCGGGACGCAGCCCGGGAGAGCCTGCGCTCGATGCTGTTGAGTACGCGGCGCCACTTAGAAAATTTGCCGGGCGGGATTTCCGCAAACTATCAAGTATGGCGAAGACGTACGACTATCTGTTTAAACTGCTGCTGATCGGGGACTCGGGAGTCGGGAAGACCTGCGTGCTGTTCAGGTTTTCAGAAGACGCGTTTAACTCGACTTTTATCTCCACTATAGGTGCGTTCGTTCTGTTGGGGGGTTTGTTGATGAGCTGCTGTGACAGTGACATGTTCAGCGCTAGCTTAGCTAACCGCTAACCAGCCAGCTCGCTGTCTTACTGACTAAGTCCTTCTATACACATGTACACGGGTTAACTTCTATTCCAAGCTGTCGCTTTTTTCTTCTTTTAACATTTTCCCCCCCTTCTTGGAATAACACGCTAAATATATGACGGTTTCCTTGGTTACCATGTTTCACCGACGTGTTCGCTAGTTCCTGCCTAGCTTCAACTTCTTAGCAAGCTAGTCAGACCTTCTTGCTAGCTCGACGCACCAGACATTCTCCTTTCGCCTCGAACGCATCGAGAACCAAATCGTTTTTGTTCAAATGACTCTGAAACTTCGTCATTATTATTAATAATAATATTTTTAATTTTAGTACGAACATGTATTTGTTTATTAGCTGAATTCGGCCGGAATTAGCAGCTTAGCATGAGCCTGTAGAGAGACTTAGCGTGTCCGTGCTATCATTACGGAAGGAGTGAAGTTCGCTAACCTGCTCGTGAGTAAGCAGTTCACAACTCGTCAGATTTGGTCGTGCAAGATTCCTCGCGTGACGTAAAGGAGTTTGTATTTGGTGTGTCATTTTTAAAGCGATACTAATTTTATTAAAAAAAAGTTCCTGAGCTAGTTCCTCTACTGGTTCCTGAGCTGGTTCCTGAGCTAGTACACCTTCTTAGCTTAAAAGTGAGCCAAGCTCACGAGCTGGTTCCTGAGCTGGTTCCTGAACAGGTTCCTGAGCTGGTTCCTGAACAGGTTCCTGAGCTGGTTCCTGAGCTGATTCCTGAGCTAGTACACCTTCTTAGCTTAAAAGTGAGCCAAGCTCACGAGCTGGTTCCTGAGCTGGTTCCTGAGCTGGTTCCTGAGCAGGTTCCTGAGCTGATTCCTGAGCTAGTACACCTTCTTAGCTTAAAAGTGAGCCAAGCTCACGAGCTGGTTCCTGAGCTGGTTCCTGAGCTAGTTCCTGAGCTAGTACACCTTCTTAGCTTAAAAATGAGCCAAGTACAACCCACTCGATCAGTTCAGGTTCATTCGATGCATTTAACATTGTTATTTTATTGTGTGGAAGTAAAACGCAACTAGTGCAAATATCTAGACGATATCTATCACTGGCTTCATTCTTCAGTATCAGTTAAAGAATGAAGTATCTCAAGTGTCAGAACATACATCTTGGTGTGTGAGAAGTTGAGAAAGTGTTTCTAATCACACATCATAAGTCACAATCGGTATTCGAGGAAGTGAACGGTATGCCGAGGCCCGTTGCCGGCATCTTTACACAGAAGAATCGGAGGGATGAGAGATCATCTGTCCGGCTGAACGTTTACACCTTGCTTGTTGTCTTGCAGGTATCGATTTCAAGATTAGGACGATAGAGTTAGACGGCAAGAAGATCAAGTTACAGATATGGTACGTATGTTTCCGTTTCTTGCTCGAAGGCCTCGCACACGTGAACTGTCGGCTGATTCGGGTCCCTTTTAAACGTGAATACGCAGGTGACGTGGAAGGCTGACTAATCGGCAGGTCTTCGGATAATCCTCGCTTTGTCCCCCGAAGCATTTGGCGTGCATTTCTTGCTCGCGAAAGATTGGTTAATCACATAAGGAGGCGTGAGGTTTAAGGAAAACGGGGTGGTGCGATGCGGCCCGTTGCCAAGCCAAGTTACCGCGACAATCCCGATCTTTATTATAATAAAGCTAATAACGGCACATCCTGTTATTCGGGGATTTATTTCTCTTGGCGTTTATTTAAGGACATACTTTTTATCCTTAACACGTAATGTTAATGAGACAAGTCCGTTCCTGTTATCATTTACGTTTTAGCAGCTTTAAAGTCCCCGTGATGTTCCTTGAACCGCACAGGGTGATTCGGTGTGTTGGCGTGATTTCAACTGAAACAGGAAGTCAGGGCGGGACATATCGAGAGGCTCCTCCACCTTTTTAAATATCCAGTGCAGCGTTTAGTTTACCTCATATCCCGGGCTGAAGGATGTCTTCAGAGGCCGCTACGAATACGGGCAGCAACCTGATCTTACTTCGACGATTTGATTTTACAAATCGACGATGTGCGCAGCGACGCCACAATCCAGGCAGCTTCTCTTTTGATGTTGATTTATACAGATACTAGAGATTATGCATTTGATCGGACAGAAAATCTGATGAGACTCTGAAGTGCAGAATGAGGTCATCGAAATTGTTGATCCGTATCGGTGTTCGAGACGGAATGTAAATTTTAAATGCGCGCATCTTCGAAATGCGTCTTCTGTCATCGTTTTGGCGCACACTAGCTGTTGCTATAGAAACGATAGCGTGTTCTGTTTAGTAGTTTCGCTTCACGTTGCCGCGTTTGACCAACACCACGGACTCCGAACTGACGAGATGCATCGGGTTGAATTAAATGCAAGGGGGAAGAGATTCATACTTTATCAACAAATCAACAATTATTGAATAAAAAAAAAAAGATGAATTCCGTAAATCCGTTCTGTTTTCATCTACAAATTTTTGTCAAGCGGTCATCAATTTACAGATTAGACCAGAGAGGCTAAATAGAATGAAAAATCCGCTCTAGCTCGACTCTGGTCTGATTAGGGCTGGGTGATATATATCGATATCATGATAAATGATTTCACATTAGACTTTTCTGAGAGTGTTGGTATGTTGATTTTTATTTTTTTAACGTTTTTAATAATTACAAATGAAACGGTACTGAATGGATGTCGTTGATTTGAGGTCATTTCTTGAAAAAAAGTAATCATCTTGAACTTTGTAGACATTAAATAAAACTATCGTCAAACTTAGTTTAACCTTTATTGTTGTTTTTGTTTATTTTACTACTGTTTTGGGGCCAGTTAGTCAGCCAAACTATATATCGTGGTACGCATCGTGTATCGTAGAAATGTCCTCAAGTATCGTACTATGGTATTTTTGTCATATCGCCCAGCCCTAGGCCTGTTAAGTCACAATAGAAGATCTGCTACAGAAACCAGGCTGGTAAAATTTTTTGTTTGTTTGTTTTTTTGTTTTATTTTTACAAAATTAGACTTTGTTTGAAATATATAATCATAACGCACTTTAAAATTACATTGTCTCCGTTGCGAGGGTGATTATTATGGAGTTAAACAGGAATGCAGTTACTTCATCTGCTCGGAAATCCAGTGTAGTATTATACAGATTTAATAACTATACTCATTCCTAGGAATCATGCTGTAATGCAGTGCAGGTTACCCAGCATGCATCAGCAGACGTGGAGATGATGATGATGATGATGATTCTGGGCAACGAATGTGAATGTCTTGAGGAACGTCTCGGGTCTTTCTAAACCGTTTCTCATCTGATTGCTTTCTTTACGGCAATTACAAATCTGCATTTATGATCAGCTCCGCGTCCTAATAATATTCCCTTAAGACGTCAATGCTAATCGATACTCTGGTCCTGTAATTCATTTACAGTGTGCCGTGTGTTTAGGTTGACCTTAGGCTAAATGTACATTTGATGCATACAAAACGTATCGATGTTTTGTTTTCATGTATGAAATCAGTTTTCAGATTACTTGCATTGAAATATGGCAGTGTGAATTGTGACTTCATTTCTGACTTTACCATACATCTGTAGCTCTTACTAAGGAAGTGAAAGAAATCCTTGATCTGGATCCTCAATCTCATGGAGTTTTACTTTGTAATATGCAGGGACACGGCAGGACAGGAGCGATTCAGGACGATCACGACGGCGTATTACAGAGGCGCTATGGTGAGTTCATGAACGTAGTGCGTTTTTGTAATGCTGCGTTTATAAATAATCTTTTTAAACACACGCTTGTGTTCAATCATGTGATCAGGGCATTATGCTGGTGTATGACATCACCAATGAAAAGTCCTTCGACAACATCAAGAATTGGATTAGAAACATAGAAGAGGTGAGCATTACTGACCAAATAAATACTGCACAATTAAATCATTTCATTCATATCACTTATTCCTTAACTCTTTGCATCTTTACCCAGCATGCATCAGCAGACGTGGAGAAGATGATTCTGGGCAACAAATGTGACATCAATGATAAGCGACAAGTTTCCAAAGACAGAGGAGAGAAGGTGAGTGAGGGGGACAGACGCAAGTTAGCTGTTACGATGTCTTTCCGTGTGTGACTTTCATTTTATTTATTTATTTATTAACATTTTTATGAATAAAAATCACAAGACTGACATTGCTCATCTCGCGCACATAGATTTTTGATTTCAGGCTTGAGACGTCTCTGGCACGCTGAGCATAGTTTACTGTGATTATCATTATTATTATTCATAATTTGATAGACATGCAACACACGCTGACTCATTCAATCCACACATGAATCTGGATGGATTGATGGGTATTTTGAACACTTGACAATAATATTAACTGCCGCCCTTGATGAAGAAGAAAAATGACAAAAGTCTCAAATCTAACACTTCACAATAAAATCTTTTAACCCAAGTGTTAATTCTTAAGACAGTACACTAAAATCTTACAAAGAAGTGTAAAAATCGAACACTTTACAGTGAAATCTTTAAACCAAATATAAAGTCTAACACTGCTAGCAATGTTGGCATGGCTGCTAATGATTTATGAAAATGCTGTGTCTCCTCTCTTCAGCTGGCGTTAGAGTATAGCATCAAGTTCATGGAGACGAGTGCGAAGGCCAACATCAACGTGGAAAATGTGAGTCAAGTGTACAGACCCTATCTTCCACATGTATTCATATAGCCTTTCTGTAACATAAAGCACAATCTGAGCTCGATTACTGACACTCCTCTGGTGAAAGTAATGCGATTCGACACGTCAGCTGAGGGGAAGACATTTGCGAAAATGACCACAGTTGCACACATCAGCATTACACCACAGGCGTTACACTCGCAGACATGACACAGCCCTTCAGCAGGTTTAGATACATTACCATGAGGGCGATTTAAACAGGATGAATATTACTGATGTAGCTCTGTGTTTAGGAAAATACAAGTATCTTTTACTCTTTATATAACATTTATTCCCCATCTGTACTAAATTAAAATCAGATCTCATTAGTAATCACTTAACTTACAGCTTCGAATGGGTATAAAACACTTACGCTTTCTTTAAAAACAAAAAACACAGCCCCCCCCCCTCCAAAAAAAAAAAATAACCCCCTAAAAAAAACCCGCGTTTCGCTACTGCCTAATTGTAGCAAAAATAATCATTTTTCCTCTTATTACAAAAACACCCTTCCGGTATGTTGGTAATGATTCACTTTCATTTCCACATGGCAACCGTTGTTGTTTGAAACCATAATAGTTATTGAAACCACTGCAGCCAGTTCATTTATCAGTCATTATTAATGTTTATATTTATGTGAAGTAAAGAAAAACATGATCTCAGGCTAATGAAAAATGAGTTTTTGTGTGACAGCTCAAAAAAAAAAAAAGTGAAGTATGAGTCAAGAAGGAGAACTTCTTCCTTTTTTCTCTCTCTCTTTTAAATGCTTCTGATTGCAAACTATGACATTGTGTTGCTCTGCTTTTAGGCATTCTTAACACTCGCCAGAGACATTAAAGCGAAGATGGACACGAAACTGGTAGGACCATTTCTCCATTTTCATCACTAACGTTGATCATAACAAATATTAAAGATGAATAACTGCAACTTATTCAGAGTCGACTGTGATGCTTTTTCATCACAGGCAGCTCTGGATAATTAAAACCTTTCTCCACTGCACACAGTGCCAACTTTTGGCACCAGAAATCTGGAACAGAACTGGATCTATACGAAAGATTTCCATTTTATGTGTGTGTGTGTATATATACGATACAGAAATGTTGACCTGAATTTATTTATTTGCTAAATAAATAAATGTAACAATCTACACACACACACAAGGTGCATCTCAAAAATGTTAAAATCGTGAAAAAGCTTTTTTTTTCCGTAATTTAATTCAAAAAGTGGAACTTTCATATATTTTAGATTCATTAGTGATAGTGACATTTCAAGCCTTTTTTTCCATGGAAATAAAAAATCCAGTATGTCAAAATATTAGAAGGAAGAATTTACAATACAGAAATGTTGACCTGAGAAGAGCTCTAATCAGCTAATTAACTCAAAACACCTGCAAAGGTTTCCTGAGGTTATCTCTCAGTCTTAAAGATAATGTGAGGCCATCTGTCCGAAAGTGGAACTTTTCAACAGGATAATGATCCTAAGTACACGAGCAAATCCACCAGGGAACGGCTCAAAGAGAAGAAATGGAGAGTTATGGAATAGCCTGGCCTAGTCAAACCCCGGATTTGAATCCCGTTTAAATATTTGGGGGGGGGTTAAATGGGAAGTACACGCAAGAAAACCTTCAAACATCATGCAACTGAAAGAATATCGAAATGGAAGAGTGGTCAAAAAATTCCAGAAAGCCGATGTCCGGGACTGGGGGACAATTATGTAAAACGCCTATGTACAAGAAGTTATTTCTGCTAAAGGGGGCAATACTAGCTTCTGAAGCCAAGGGTGTACTTACATTTTACATTTATTGATATTTCTGCTGAATAAGTGATTGGAAAAGCTAATTTTTCTTGTGGCTTTGTTCAAGTCAGCGCCATTAACGGCCGCGGTTTCAAAGAAGATCAAATGTTAGCTTGTGTGTGTTCGCTTTGTTAAGCTTTGAGATGCAGCAGAACAGAGTGGAAGTTGGGCTTTGGCTGTTTTAATCCATTTCTGTCTTTGTATCTCTCGCTGTAGGAGGGTAACAATCCTCAAGGCAGCAGTCAAGGAGTGAAGATCACCACCGAGCAACAGAAAAAGAGCAGCTTCTTCCGCTGTGTTCTACTGTGAAGACCAAGGCCTTACTGTCCTCCACCCTGGGGCTGAACTCAACTGGACTGTGCTCTTGATTTTAGCACTTCTCTCTCTCTCTCTCTCTCTCTCTCTCTCTCAGCACCCCTCTGCTTCCAGCCCTGGTGTTGCTGGAGTGCTCAGCTCCTCTCATCTGCTTCCACTGATACGTGGTTTCTTCCAGCTTACGGCCATTTTCCTGATGAGGCCATAGCAAGCTTACCTAGTGTTCTTTTTTTTTTCTCTTCTGTTTTTTTCCAATTATCATTGTCTTCATGACTAAATTTTGCACCATTTAATAACACATTCCCATTTACTCTCAAGTCTTATCATTCCTCTTTCTGTGCCACAGAAATGGCCGATTGTGTCCTCCTGGGGTTGGAGAAGAGTTAAGGATCATTTCTCCCTGCTTTCCTTTATAGGAACTCACCGAACAGTATAGTTTACAGGAATCGCAAACAAAAAAGTTGTTGTTTCATTTTGCGCTGATATTTTTGCCCCATCATGAACTTTTATGGTTCAGTTTAAATGCAGTCAACAGTAGTCCCCCCCCCACCAAAGTAATGTTAACATAGATGTTCTGATTTTGTGATCATTCAGCTGTGTAACCAACTAATAGGACAATGTTTTTTTTTTTTTTGCCTTGTTATTAACTGCCCCCAAGGAAATATACACAAACCAACCTCAGCCTTTGGTTCAGTGTTTCTAATGTCCGAGTTGCAGTGAAATGCCTGAATATTTACTCGGATCCAAGACTAGAAATTGAATTCAAGTCTTATGGGAGGAACCGCCCCCCCCCCCCCCCTCCCCATCGCGTCTGATTTCGCTTAGAAAAGCTAAGTTGTTATGTTGTTATTTACGCAACAGGAAACAACTGGGTTTTTTCCTTTTCTTTAAGGTTTGACTAGATTCTTAACACACTCGTCGCTTCACGTTAGATACCATAGATGGCATCCGGCACCCAGCAAGACATTTCCTGCCCATTTCCTGTGTGCGCTTAAATTATTATAGTTCATATGACTGGACTTCTCTGCACAGAGAACAGCTGCGCATATCATTTATGTTGGCAGCTGCTTCCTCTTCATCTTCGCCGACGTTCTAAATGTGTATCTTAATCAGAGCTAGCAATAGGCCAGGAGAGCTGTCAACTTACCAGCGCTGAGAGACCCGTAATATTTAAAACAAAAACAAAAAAAAGTGAAGGAATAGTTGCTTCTAGATTAGGAGTTTTATAAATACAGTGTTTTACAGTTTCTTTTCTGGGAAGCAGAGCGAGATCTCACCGAGACGTCCGTCGATTTCTTTTGTTTCTACGAAAGCTTGAGATAACGAAAGGCTGGTTTCAATAAAAGGAACTTTAGCACTTTTTTTTTCTTCCCTTCCAAAGAGTCTAAATGTATCTACTTCCTATGAGTTTCTCCACGTCTCCATATCTCCCGCTCCAGCCCACATCCTGTGTACCTCTTCCTTTGAGATTTCCTAACATTCTGCCATTTGTCTTAATTACTAATACTTGATCTCTCATTATAGATCTATGCATTATGAAGGTGACGTTTTTGACCTCTTGTATTTTTGCGTATTTCTTTCTCGCCTCCCCTCTGCAGTAGGTTTTTTTTTTTTTTTTTTTTTTTCTTTCGTTACACTTGTTAAAGACATTCCCATAGTCTGTGTTTTTTGTTTGTTTGTTTGTTTGTTTTGCTTTGTCAAGCGCTTTTGTGCAATTCAGTGACTTTAATAATAAGAGACCTGTATAGAGTGTATCGAGTGAGAGATGTAGTTTTCACCATTCAGTGTGTTTTACGTCAATAACCTGTAACGCAGCACTGGATCTGGCTTTGATGTGACCGGCAGAATGGCTCGATCCCGATGTTTTATTTCCCCTTTCTGTACACTCTTCCGATTGTGCGAGTGTACAGATTTGGTCAAGTAATGAGACGATTTAGGAAACTGGTAGTACTTCCTGAAGTTTCAGCAGTTTTGCCAGCTGTGTCAAGCCTCTTCAAACAGTTAATACCGTTCGACTGTCAGATCTTTATTTCTTTATTTTATTTTGAAGTCACTGTCCTTCATATCCTTTTCATTTCTTTTATACCAACATTCATTTAATTTTTTTGATCGCGAGGTGAACGGGGAGAAGAAAGTTGTTACATTTTGGAAAAAAAAATCAATAAAAACAACAAAAAAAGGAAAATTGTAAATAACACTCTAAAAAGAGATCTACTTTAATTGTACTGTACTTTCTAAAAAAATCATGTTGAAAAATTGTCTACAGTTTTGTAGATATCAGTGCTTTTGATTTATTAAAATAAGATTCTTTTAAGAAGTGAATGTGGTTTTTATTTGTGCGTCGTTTTCATCTTTAGTAGTGCCGATTCGTCGTCGAGAAAGGGAGCTGTTGGGATTTACAGGTCAGCGTCGAATCTTCTGTTCTCAGAAACAATACTCGTTTTCGTTAAAACAAATGTTGCATTGAAATAAAAGAAAATGGGGAAACTAAAAGGTGAAGTGTAGATCGAGGAAGTGCAACGTCTTGGTTTGATGCATTTAACTGTTGATTCATTGTTCTCAGAAGAAAAGTGCTGTAAAAGTCCAGGTGATGCATTTCCTCCATCTCCTCTTCGGTTTCCCGTGGTGTCTACATTCCGTCTGGTCAAAGAAAAGCTTTGTACTTTAATCCATTTGGTCGTCAAACACTTGTCTTATATTCTGATATGGAAAGTGCTGGAAAGAAATGAGATGTACAGTTTATCTCTGAGCCGAGTTTAAATTCTCACTGGTTTTAAATACATAAAGGGTTCATGGAATTGTTCACGTTACCGAAGAAGCGTTGTTTTAAAAAAAAAAATAAGGCCACTGGAATAACTATAACTATACAGTTAAGATACATGTCCATCCAGTATTTCACAGAGGTTATTGTTTTGTTTTCTGTGATTGTTGTGGTCCAAAATGCTTGTTTTTCAAAATTTTCAATGCAATTTGTGGAGATTTTTGGGCTTTTAAAAAAATTTATTATTTTCAGAAAACTACTTGAATTGGTGAAATTGTGAATTGAGCCATATCAGCCAACAGCTCTCGTCCGGTTTCTCAATGAAGCTAAGCAGGGTTGTACCATCCAGTACCTGGATGGGAGATGTCCTGGGGAAACTAAGCTTGCTGCTGGAAGTGGTATGAGGCCAGCAGGCAGTACTCACCCTGCGGTCTGCGTGGGTCCTAATGCACCTGTATAGTGACGGATGAGACGTTAAACCGAGGTCCTGACACTCTGGTTGTTAAAAATCCCCGGTGTCCTGGTGAAATTGGCCCTTATCTATCATGACCCCTTAATAATTCCCATCTCTGAATTGGCTACATCACTCTATTTTTTATTTTTTTTCATTTTATTTGAAGCTCTTGCAAGAGTTTCCGTGATTTTGCGTTCATCTCTGTGATTGCAAAATCCTGGAGGGACTGAGAGATACATGAGTCACCGTTACAGTTCTGTTCTTGAGCCTTACATGTGCAGTGGCTCTAACCTGAGGAAGTCCGGTGCTCTCAAGATCATGTGCTGGAAATCCTCCAGTGACAGGCGGCCATCGTTGTCCATATCGGCTTCGTCGAGGACTTTTTCACACACCATCCTCACTTCATCCTCGGTCAGTTCGTTCCGCGTAAGCTTGTTCAAGGTCTTCTCCAGGTCCGATTTACAAAGGAAGTCATCGTTGTTAAAGTCTTAGAAAAGGGAAAGATGGGAATAATGAAATGACACTATTTTGGGCCACAACATTGGAGGCCCATAAAGGTCTTGAATGCCTTTATATGCTGTGGCATTACAATTTCTCTTCACTGGGACTAACGAGCCCAAACCTGTTTGACCAGTGTGACAATTCAACTGTGCACAAATCGATCTCCATTAAGGTTTTGGTTTGCCTAAGTTTGATGGGAAGAACTCGAGTCCTTCACCGAGCCCAGACCTCAACCCCACTGAACACCTCCATATCAAGGTACATTATGTATGTACATTTAGTATATGCGAAATAAACCTAAGTTACATATATAAATCAAATCAGATCTATTTTCATAGCAGTTCACTGCCAATGCTAGCTACCATGACCTACCAGGCAAAATCTCTGAGAGGACGTATCAAATATAACAAATATCATCTGTATTGCTAATGCTAGCTAGACTGCTAACCTGACAAGGTTTCTAAAAGGATTTTTAAATCATGTTCATAAGTGTTTCTAATATTCACTGCTAATGCTAGCTAGGTCAGGAGAAGAGTATCTATGTTCTCCAGATATATGGCTCATAATGAAAACATGCTGATTTAAAGCTGGAGTTAAGCTTTTATCATTTTGTTCCTTTTATGAATTTAACTGTATGTTTTTAATTTCTTTATAGTGATATGGATGAAGGATGGACACTAATGTGTGTAGGTGTTTCAAGTTTAAAGGTAATAAAGTTAATAGGGCTCTGCCAGCACCGGAGTGGAAAACAAACAGCTCACAGTTTATACGTAGTCTTCTACCTCCACACGACTAATCTGAACATTTACAGTTCCACCTTCAAACTTTAAACACCGAGCCATTCTGAGTGAGATTGCCTCAAGACAACAAGATGGCTGCTGCTCCTGTTTTAGCTAAGGTGTTCTGGTATTTTTATTTATTTTTTTGTCAGATTTTATAGAGAATAGTGTGACATATGGTTCCAGACGCCGTGTTGTCACATGTCTTGGCTGATCGACTACATTTAGGATGAAGGAAGAATTGTCAGGTTTTATTTATATATAGAGCGAGAGAAATCTACCATGGGTTCTTGCCGTAGTTTCCACTGTAGCGCTACAGGTTGATTAAACGAAAAGCATAACTGGCGTTAGGAGTTCTGCTTCCATCAGTCATCCCTGTAGCAGAGCTTCTTTTGTTTACTGTCTCTAAATAATAAATGAAAACTTTCTCTTGACCTTCGGAGGCCATGGAACATGTGCTGCTGTAAAATGGCTTCATCTGATAGCATGTTTAATTAGACCGCCTCGGGCACACACAGTGCCTCCTGTTTGGAGATAGACTATGCTCTAATAAACTTTTGCATTATTTACACCTTTCCTTAAAGCACTGTTAGCTAGCATGTACATGTTGATCACAAAAGAAAGCTGGTGATCTCTGCTCCTGTACATGTGTCTCTGACCTATAGTCATCTTAAACTAGCTTATCATTAATGATAGCACAGATACAATAGCCTGGGAGAGGTGTGGCATTGTGTGTGTGTGTGTGTGTGGGCTTACATTGCTCTGACTAGGACTGACCATAGATTTTGAATGCGTAGTAGGCCTTTAGATCCCTTGGTGCCATTTCGCTCAGCGCTGAGAACATGTCCAAGAAATCGTCTAAAGTCATGTTTCCTTCTCCGTCCTCTGAGAAGACTTCTGCGATTCTCTGCCTGAACGGGTTATCCTGTAAAAGACATGTATAATCACAGACGAAGTTATGTTACATTACTTCAAAGCTACAACCCCTAAACACTTTTCTAAAAAGACAAAGTGGCGTCGCGCCTCTGGGGTTTGGATCGGAGTCCCGCCTCCACCATGTGTGTGTGGAGTATGCATGTTCTCCCCTTGCTTCGGGGGTTTCTTCTGGGTACTCCGGTTTCCACTCTCAATCCAAAGGCATGCCTTGTAGGCTGAATGACGTGTCCAAATTGTCCGTAGTGTGTGATTGTGCGCTCTGATGGGTTGGCCCCCCGTCCAGGATGTCCCCCACCTTGTCCCCGAGTTCCCTGGGATAGGCTCCAGGCTCTCCCATGACCCCGTGCTGGTGTAAATGAACTAGCATGTCTAAAAAGGTCAAATGTGATAAATATAAGGTTTCATTTTGGCCTCCACGTGAGATTGTTTGCTGTTAATGAATTGCTTAAAGCGGATTACTTTGGATTTTTGAGGAAGCACGCACAACAGCACTACCAATCATTGTGAGGACAAACTACACAGGATGAACTATAGAAGTAAGGCTGGGGGCTGATTTCTTTCTAGGCCAGACTGTAGATTCATGCAGTGACTGCTGTGTCAGGTGATTACAAAGAGTGAAACATCCCCTAGATTTGCTGTCCAGTTGGGCTGATATTTTCAGACCACTTCACTGACACGTCTGTTAAACACCATCAGCGGTGATTGAGAAGGCGCACATGAAAGTCGCAGGTCCGTTCTGTGTGCGGAAACACGTTGTGGATAAGAGACCTCAGGGGAGAATGTCCAGACCGGTTCAAGCTGACAGTAAGACTGCGATAACTCAATTAACCACTCTACATCCATGGTGTATAGAAAAGCATCTCAGACTTCACAACACATTGAACTTTTGAGGTAGATTGACTACAACAGCAGAAGACAACATCGGGTTCAAATCCTGTCACCCAAGGACAAGAACCTGAATCTCGATGCAGCAGTGACGTGGCTAATGATGTAGCAGTATATGTTCCTGATAAGCTGGTGTATATGCTGATGGTGATACCGATGGTGTATATACTACTGTGTGAAGTGGCGTGTAATGGCCTTGCACTTCAGCAGAGTCCATAAGTTGATGCTTTCTCAAGTTCAGGGGGATCTGATGACACACAACCTCTCCAAGGCTGCGATCAATTAGTAGCGGATCCATAATTGATAAGGAACATGGAGCGAGTGGTGCAGTGTGTGGTGTTCATGCAATGGGAGGCCCGTATACTGTACCTTCAGCTCTGGCATGCTGCCAATCAGCTCATAGGGCAGACGCACATCTGGCTGGGTGGTGTAGTCGAGCGGAACAAGCTGTGGGGCCAAATCGCGATACCTATGAAAAAGTCTGATTTGGGGAAAAAAGAAAGTAATCATTCTAATAATATATATTATTGCTTATTCCTTATGTCATTTTTACTGATGGGAAGTCAATCAGATCATTTGGCTCGGGCCCCCAGGTAAGAGTCAACTCCCTGCTCACTGCTATGTTTGTTCTAAATGTTTCCGATAGATTTAACCAGTTCTTGTTCAATGAAATCTTCACCTTCTAATGAACAAAATCCTCATACTGTCAATACATAATAAAAAGCTGCTACAAGTTAGTTCTGGTTCCCTTTAATCACACTTCTAAATCTTGATACTCTTGATATTTTACAACCATGTTATCTTGTTGCCATGACAAACGAGTATAAATATTGATTAAAGTAACATGAATGACATGGGTTTCCGTAGAAAGGAGTTATTTAATTATAAGCTATAGTGCATGAAAATGTTCTCATGACAAAAGGAAACAGAACGGACGAGTTAACGCTCGTAATGAAGTACAGTTAAGACAGAAAGTTAGATCAAGCTCATGGCTTTCCTGGATTCCGGTCTTTAAAATGTAACCATCACAGTATTTTCCACAGTGTGTACGTTCATGCACGGGAACCTTCGCCTGATGTGGAACAAAACAAGCTACAAGGCTGTGACTTTCCTACAAGAACCTCGTGTAAAGCGTCTGTAGGTGAAGGACTGAGCAAGCCACAATAATTCTGACATGGAGCAAGACTAGTAAAAGATTGTTTCGATTGAGTAGTTAAATAGTTAATACATTCCCCTTGGAAACTATTGGAACACCAAGGCCAGTTCATTTGTTTTTGCTGTAGACTGAAGATATCTGCGTTTGAGATAAAAAAATAAAAATAAAAAAAAGAAGATGAATATGAGGAGAGTTTAGAGTTTCAGATTTTATTTCCTGGTATTTATATGTAGATGTTTTAAATGACATAAAAGTAACATGTGACTTTCCTGTTTCTTGTAACCTAGGTGTGTCCTGTTGGATTGATTGTTTAACGGTAAATAGCACTGAACATCTACTCTTGGCTTAGCCTTCACTTTGACCTACGAAGACTGCATTTGTTGTTAAAAAGGATAAGCCAACATGAAGATCAGAGAGCTGTCAATGGGAGAAAAGCAAGCCATTTTGAAGATGAGGAAAAGAGGGAACATGAATCAGAGGCATTGCAGAAACATTAAGCATAGATAATACAACAATTTAGAATGTCCTGAAAAAGAAAGAAACCACTGGTGTACCGAGAAAGAGACACTGAATGGGTCGGACAAGGAAAACAACAGCAGCGGATGACCGAAACCTTGTGAGAGCTGTGAAGAAAAACAACAGTCGGTGACATCAACAACCTCCAGAGGGCAGGGGTGAAGGTATCACAATCCACTGTTAGAAGAAGACTTCGAGAGCAGAATTATAGATGCCATACCACAAGATGCAAATCTCTCATCAGCAGTAAGGATCGGAAAGCCAGATTGAAATTCACAAGAAAAATACAGAGATAAGCCACAAGAGATTAACCACTAGGATCTCTTCATGATCCTAAACATACAAGCTCATCTGTGAAACATGGTGGAGGTAGCGTCATGGCTTGTCCTTGCATGGCTGCTTCTGGAACATTTTCAGTAGTCTTTATTGATGATGTAACTCATGATGGTAGCAGAATGAATTTAGAAGTTTTCAGGAACATTTTGTCTGACAATTTACAGAGAAATGCATCCAAATAGACCGGGAGGAACTTCATCATGCAGCAAGACAACGATCCAAAACACACCACCAACTCAACTTTATCAGGGGGAAAAAGTGGAAGGATGTTAAACTGGCAAAGGCTATCACCAGACCTTAACCCGACTTAGCATGCATTTCACCTCCTGAAGAGGAGACTGACGGGAGAAACCCCTCGAAACAAACAACAACTGAAAATAAAAGCCGCAGTAAAAGCCTGGAAATGCATCGCAAAAAAGAAACCAACAGTTTGGTGACGTTAATGAGTCGCAGGCTTGATGCAGTTATTGTGAGCAAGGGATATGCAACCAAATATTAAGTGTTATTATTTACTTTTTATTTATTAGGTATTATTTACTTTGTCATGACTTGTCTGTTCCTATACTTTTGCTCACCTGAAAATCGGGTGGTCCGATACAAAAGGTCCTGTGTTTCATGTTGTTGAACACGTCTAGATGTAAATACCAGGACATACAAGATGAAATCCGAAACTCTTGTCTCATAGCCATCTTTTGCACCTCAACCCCAAATGTCTTTGGTGTACAGCACAAACAAATAATATTGGCCTCTCCGTTCCAATACTTTTGTAGGGGAATGTACGTTACTTCAAAAAAACCAAAAAAAACATACTGTAACACATTGAACACGATGAATATTTGGAAAATGAAAGATTTGGTCTTTTCGACTCACACAATAATGCAAAAAGACACGAAACAAAGAATGACATTAAAGGTACATTAAGGCAAAAGTTCTACAAAGGAAAAACAAATCAGACTTTTGCACAGTATCGATTTCTCAAACAACAGATCGTTAACATTACCTAAGAATTTCTTTTCTGGTGAAGAATGTACAGTCCTGTAAATCAAAATGGAAATGCAGATCATGCTTTAAAAAAAAAAACCTTAGTATTCACATACTGACATTTTAAGTCAAAAGAAAATATTGTCGTAATGTCATGTAACTCCTCACGTATTTACTAAATATATACATTTTCGCTACTTGCGACTAAACATTACGATCATTTTAAGCAATTTGATCACTATCAAGAGTTCATAGGTTATCGAGGTTACAGAGGTCAGGATCGATAGGGATTTCTCGTCCTGAACTGACCTGATATGCATCCAGTTGCTGAGGAGTGAAAATAGACTGCTTGTTCCCCATCGCCCCTTGACATAAAGCACGAAATGCGAAAGCACAGTTTCAGTCTGCGAGTGTTGGTCTGCGATAACAGTGGAGATGCGAACAGATATTTCGGCTATGAAATGCCTGCGATAATGAGGACGTGGGAAGAACAGAGGTGGATCAGGTATCCCTCTGTGTCCCCGTTATAATGGCCACGTTTCATCGTTTTCATTGCCCTGAATGGCAGGCCCTTTTTTGGACGTGAATGCATGCTGTCGGTCAGCGGGAGTGCCAGTGGCACGGAGCCCCTGCTGTGGACTGGGGGGTGACGCCTCAGACGAGACTCAAGTTACACACGTTTAACCAGGGTCACAATACAGAACGTGGGTTGAGAAACACAAACCGTCGTTAAAGTTCTATCTATGGGAAAGCTAAGAACCTGCATACGTTAGAGTGAAAATATGAACGTGGACACACATATTATAGAATGCAGAATTTAAATGTATCCTGTTGACGCGGGGACAATTGCACAGGAATTGATCATGAAATATTCATGCGTTCACACTTTTTTTTTCTTTGCCATTGTGAGTTTATTCAGGAGGTGCATCCAGGCCCAGGCTGACTTGGTACCGTTGTATTAACGTGTATAGCCATTGATCAGGTTTGTTTTGCTTATGCCACTCGTATATGTGTATAGATAGAGTTGATTCTCACCAACAATAAATTGGGTTTTAAGTTACAAATTCTTCTCACTGGACTGATACTCGGTCGTAAATCTTTTGTTAGAGGAACATAATAGTAGTGTGACATTATTTATCATACATACATATATAAAGACCAATTAAGTGTTTTTATATCCTAATAATAAGCTTTCTTCAAGGGTTCTTTGGTAAACATAATGGTTATGTTCAGAAGTGTATACACACACACACACACACACATATATGTATATATATATATATATATGTGTATATATATATATATATATATATATATATATATATATATATATATATATATATATATATATATATATATATTAGTTATATGGTTATATATATATAGTTTTATATATATATATATATATATATATATATATGGGCGCACGGTGGCTTAGTGGTTAGCACGTTCGCCTCACACCTCCAGGGTCCGGGGACTCCTGTGTGTGCGGAGTTTGCATGTTCTCCCCGTGTTGCGGGGGTTTCCTCCGGGTACTCCGGTTTCCTCCCCCAGTCCAAAGACATGCTTGGTAGGTTGATTGGCAGCTTGGTAAAGTGTCCGTAGTGTATGAATGGGTGTGTGAGTGTGTTTGTGATTGTGCCCTGCGATGGACTGGCACCCTGTCCAGGGTGTACCCCGCCTTGTGCCCGATGCTTCCTGGGATAGGCTCCAGGTTCCCCGTGACCCTGAAGCAGGAATAATCGGTTGAAGATGGATGGATGGATATATATATATATAGTTATATATCATTTTATATTTTAAATATTCACAGATTTTTTTCTTTTTATACAAAATTAGCAACAGCAGTAAATATTCACAGATTTAATATTTTAAAGTATAATATCAGAATATTACAATGGCTTGTTTACACTCTCATGCTCTTACTCTCGTTCTCTCTGCCCTGATTGGTTACCAGCTCTTCTCTCTGCCCTGATTGGTTACCAGCTCTTGCCTGTCATGGTGGTTGTCAAACTTCTTTTGTGCCTACATTTGGGGCGTGATGATGTTTAGATTATTTGACATATGCATACGAATATTCCACCAATTCCACCCCAACACCCTTGACACAGTACTTACAGTAGAGTAATATTATTGAAATGTTCAGGGTCACTCTTTGTCATCGTCGTCGTCGTTGTTGTTTTTTTCTTTAATTTTTCACATAAGTCCTAACAAATTACAATTAGATCGTTATTCTAAATAAAACAGCTAATATTTTAGCTTCAAATGTGCTGCCTTTTTTTTTAATCATAAGTTACTATGTGTAGCTCAGTGGTTAAGATCTTGGTCTTTTGATCAGAAGGTTGTGGGAAACTATGTTTTATTCCTAGCTGAGGTGAGAAGTTATCCGAATGAATAGAAAGAAATCTTCTTAACGAAGCACAAAAACAGTGTAGGGATGCTTTCTGTATTTGTCACTGCATATTTGTAGTGCCTTCCTGATTTATGCTAACAATGATTTAAAAAAATGTTTTTAATTGTTTTTAAATGCAACGTCAAGTAATGTTATTTTGTTCATTGGAAGGTAGAATGAGATTTCAGCCATCGGAGAATCACTGGTCAAAATACTGCAGATTTCAAATTTGATAAAGAATTTTTAAGGAAGATGTATTCATGTGTACAATTATTATAGTGGCTATGGGGTAAAACTGCAATAAAATATTACCACCTTTAATGATGATGAAATTTGATAAGGCATTATTGTATGAATATTGTGTATTTAATGTAAATCTATTAGAATATATATTGAATGCCGTTACTCCTTTTAAGCCATGTGTAATCAGTGTATTTGTTCTTTTAAAAAAACAAAACAAAAAAACAACAACATTAAGCTTTATGTTATAGCAAAGCTTTTAAAAGGTTTACTCCAATAGGCTCCTATTTAAAAGCTCTGATTTGAAAATGAACTCTAGAGCCACACACAGATCATGCTCATTTTCCTCATGAGGAGATTTGATGGCTTAAAGGTGCATTAGGTAAGATTTGTAAGGGGAACGGGTCTCTAACGGTTAAAGGGGTTGAGTTGAATAAAGTTGAAATGATTTTGAAACACATTCCACCCATATACACCAATGTGAACTAGAGGCACCGTTAGTGAGGACTGTCATGAAAGTCCAGTTACAACAACCCAGTTATAAACATGCAACTTCTTCTCATGATGATTTGTGAGGGTGTGAAGGGATGTTGGGGGCGTGTCTATGAAGTGACTGACAAGAGGCCAATCCAAATGCAAACAAATATTTCTAACCAGAAGGCAACTTTCCAAGCTGTTGTTTTTTTTCAGCAATAAAGCATAAGATACTTGTTCTGAGACAATTGCTTTAAAAAAATTATAATAATAATTTCTACGTAGTTTTTCACATTTTTCTATTAGTATAAATTCTACTGCACCTTTAGTGTGACCGCCAAAATAGTCTGTTCTTTCCAAATGAGGTGAACCATCTGTAGACGGCTGGTTGTTGTTGAAGGGGTATTTATTTATGGTACTTTTTGTCATTATGTGGGTATTTAGCAGTTGTGGTTGTGGGGTGTTCAGATACCAATAAAGTGCCTCAGCCTGAATTCCTTCCAATTCAGTTTGTTGGACCAAAATGACTGAGTGCAAAATATCATCAGGCTTTGTATCCCAGTGAGTCCTGATCATCGAGTGCATTATGGAGCAGATTCCACAGCTGGAACATGTGTTGGGGTTTTTTGTTTTTTAACCCTTGAGATGTTTTACCCTTGCATCATTAACGCAATAATCTCAGGATTAAGGACACGTGTAGTTTCTATTTCATATTTATCATCATATTTAATTGCAGAAAGAAAAGTTGGACAATTTGTTCTAATTTGTGATTGGCCAATATAAAATGTTGGCTGTTATTTGATTGGTTGATACAAAAAAAAAGTTTGATGTTTCTGCCCACTAAAGTAATTCCCTATAATTGTGAATTGGGGGAAAAACAGATTAAAAAAAGATACTATAATATACTTTAAACATGTATTTATTCTACGTTTACTTAATAAGACTTGAATAAAGTCGGTGTGACGTTTTGGACGTTCGATATTCGCAGATAAGCGGAAATTAAGGGACCGTCTCGAAAGTTACATACAACATTGTTATACACGATTATAACTTCTATAGCATTCGAAGGGAATGACTTACAGTCATACAACCAACTGTAAAGTGTTCATCTAGGTGCCAGGTATGATGCACACCTCTTAGATTTCTGATATTTAATAAAATAAACTATTACATCATATATAAATTAGATATGAATGTCACTGCAGTCACAAAACTTCATATCTAACACAAAAATTAATATCTAATTTATATATGATTTAATAGCTTATTTTAATAAATATAAAAAAATCTAAGAGGTGTGCATCATAGCTGACACCTGGATGAACATTTTACAGTTGGATGTGTGACAATGTTGTATGTAACTTTAGAGACGGTCCCTTAATTTCCGCCGCGAATATCGAACGTCCAAGACGTCACACCGACTTTATTCCAGTCTTAATAATTGAGCCTTTTAAACAAATAATTATTATTATATTCGTAAGTCCCCAATTTGTGCTGCTACTGTCCTTGCTAGTGGTATATTATACGTTAATTAAATATTAAACCCGCCGTTCCACTAGATGGCGCTGTAGACTTTCTCACCTCACCCATTAAACATTTGTTTTCTCAAGAGACCGCGAAATAGAGCTTCTCTTCAGCGTCAACCGTGCTTTATATGTCCTGGAAATGGAGTCAAATGACGCAGGTAACATATAAATATAGATAATTTCCACATCATATGTTGTCTCTGTGCCGATAACTGCAACATTTAGGAAGCCGTTTCGTTCGCAAGAGGACGCTAAGTTGAGCTAGCCGTTTGAGCTAGCTGACTGCACTCGTTTTTCCCCTACCCGTATTGCGACATCCCCCGCCTCCTGCGTTTGGATAGGTTAATAAACACAGTACGAGCGGCGGATTGGATGTTGGTGTTAATTATTACCCAATCATAGTGCAGGAATCGGGCCAAGTCGAAATGCGTTGGGAAAGAAAGAACGCTAATGCTCTTGTATTCATCGTATATATAAAACTGATCATAGTCTAATATCTGCTCCATCATTATTATTATTATTATTATTATTATTATTATGAATATTATTACATTATTAATTCTTTCGCTTATTAACACGAGTAAATGATACTAATCTTTTTGTATTCATGTTCTTTCATGTCTCAGACTAATGTTGATTTTGTTGTTGTTGTTGTTTTAAAGCTCGAGGTGGCTGGAAGAGTAAATCAGCTCATCAGAAGAGCAAATTTAACGTTATAATGCGCCAGGAAGAACTCATAGCACAGAAAAAGCGAGAAATAGAGGCCAAGTTGGCCGAGCAAGCCAAACAGAATGTGTCAGCAGCTCCCAGCAAGCCATCAGCAGAGAGGTTACACTTCTCCTCCTCCTCGTCCTCCTTATCTGACTACTAACAAGGCATCTTGGTATGAAACTCTGCTTTTCTAAACAAAGCTTATTGTGCTTTCAGTATCTCCGATTCGCAGGAACTGAAATCGAACAAGTTTGTGAACGATGGAAGCTTTCTTCAGCAGTTTTTAAAGATGCAGAAGGAGAAATCCAACCCAGATTCAGGTATAAAACTGTTTTTAACCCGTATAAAGCATCCCTGTGTCTTTTATAAGCTACACTTGAGTGCAAAGGTCTGCATCCCACATGCTCCTCGGTCTTTTGATCACGGTTTGATCATTTGGTGAAAATCCACCAATAGCAACATCTCCCTGTGACATAAGCAACACACACGACTGTAAACTTGTCAAAGGAATTACGACCGTATAGCACCGGTCGACAAATTAGCCCCACAATTATTAAGCAATGTTCTGACCTCTGTTTCACCCACAGTTAGACGTTAATGCCGTAGGTCGTTACAGTCGCGAGTGTGATGCTGCTTTTATCGGTTCTATAAACTCGAAATTTATATAGTGTAACTGACATTTCAGACACAGTATGGCCAAATATTTCGTTTGTTTTTGCACCATCCACGAAAATAGTTCCCAAAGAATTGGATAGATCATTGCATGTTGCCATGCCAACGCACAAACTGATCGATTGACGGCCCGTAGTAAATGTAGTAACGGTTTCACCGTATTGAACTATTCCTAGAGTTTGAATTGTGTGATATAATAAATATGAGAACTCTTGGGACACTGTTTGTACGATGAAAGGCACGATCACACACGCACATTCACACACCATTGACAATTTGGAAATCAACCTACAGCACATGTCTTTGGACTTGGGAAGGAAACCGGAGTGCCTGGTGGAAACCCCCAAAGCAAAGACAGAACTTGCAGATATCCCGTGAGGCGGGATTCGAACCCCCCAACCCTATGTGAGGGATTTTGTACCTGCCCATAATCGAATAATCATCTGATAGCTTTTATAATGAATATTTCATGATTCTGAATGAAAACATAACACTCTCAAATCCCAAAGTAAAATATTGCTAAACTTTAGTGGAATACTAAACAGTACTGCCTGCACCATAAAACTGTACTTTTTAAAATGAAATAAATATTAATATATCTTAACTATTAGAAATATTAAAGTAAATAAAAGATGTACATCCAAACAGAACCAAACAGTAACACTCCAAATAACAAATAAAAAAAAAAGAGAGCATCGAAATGAATCAGAAAACATGTCAAACAACAAATTTTGTCAGTGTTAGATTTTATTTTGCCTCTAGAGGCCACTCTCGTACCGTGTAATGATGGCGGACAGTTCTCAGCCACGTATGGGACCGGGAAAAACTATCGGTGTGGATTTTTGCCAATAAGCAACAGTTCAAGCAATCGGTTTTCGTGCTGATTAATCGACCTCTACCCCAAACCAGAGCGAAGTGTCATATTAATATATCTGATGTGTTTCAGAGTAGAGTACCCTTTTAATCAATATCTGTGAAAGACAGTAAAAGTCTCGCTGCAGTACAGTTCTCGGTCTTCATAAAAAAAATTTTCCCACTCGAGTGTACCTTCTAATTTGCGATGGTATTTTATGTTTAAAAGATAATAACCCTGTATAATGTATTGAATTGCATGCAGCATCCAGCAGTGACTCCAGAGGAACCTCCTCTTCCTCGCAGAGCCAGAAGAAGAACGTCCTGGTTGGGAAACGGCCCGGTTTGGGTGTCGGCAGCATGTTCAGTCAGTATAAGAGCTACTCCCACACCAAAAAGTCACCACTTCAGATCCCCCGCCCGAGTGTCTTCAGCTCACCGGACGACGACGACGAGGACGAGTACGACGACGCCTACTTCCTGGAAATTAAAGGTAACCCGACAGTCCTTTATTTTTAAATCCATTTATACTTTCCAGTCAATTCCAGTCTCACGTCGTACCGCTTTATGTTAATGAAACTCGAACCAATAAAAAAAAGAATCTTCAAAATGAAAATGTCAATATTCCCTTTACCAAAGAGAGGACTACACTCTCTAATACTGACCATTTGTCATCTGTTATTTTGTATTCAGGGTGTCTGAAAAGTCAGGAGCCAACGAGAATAAAACTACATATACTTCATTTTGTATTTCTTATGTACAACACATCTTTCACATGTTTTGTTTTGTTTAGTTTTTCTTCTGGATTTTGCTCAACGTATTCAGATCGGCATATTTTCACAACATAATCCCATCGGGCCCTGACTTTTTGGACACCCTGAATTTTATTGTTCTTGACTTAGTATGCAAATACACGGCCGGTCAAAAGTTTAGACACACTTGTTGTTTATTTAAAAAAAATTATTCCACATTTTAGAATAATAATAATAATAAATTAATCAAAAATAAATCTAAATAATTTAATATTTTAGCATCTTCCAAGTAGACGCTCTTTCTGCCGAGAATTTCCAGAAATGTATTCTTGGCTTTTTCTCAACAGATTTCTTGAGTATATTTCCCTGAGATGCTTTTCAACCAGTATTATAGGAGTTCCCGCCTATGCCAGACTCTTATCGGGTGCTTTTCGGAATATTTCGCTCCCGAGTCGTCTGTTTAAAACATTTTAAAAAAAAAATAATTTGTAAATAAAATGTTAGTTTTAGTCTAATGAAAGAAATGAATACGTCGGCACGGTTATATTTTTGCCTCCGACACCGATTTCAAACATTTAATCCTGCACCTTCAGATCAAAAGGTTTTTAAGATCATGAGAAACATTTCAGTCGCGTGTCCACAAACTTTTGACCGCTTGTGTCCGAATACAATACCAGTTTGATTTGCTGTTGTGCTGAATCTTCACTTCACGCAAATCTAGTTTTCATTTAGAAAATAAGGGTTCTAGCTCTTAAAGGCTTATTTCAGTTTTTTAAAATTGAGCTTGCAGTGTAACGGGCTGTCGAAACATGCTGTTGTGGTAGATTCTGCACGTTTCACAGCGTGCCACACCTCGTGTCCTGTCTTATTAGTACGCAGTTGTGCATGTGTGAGTTATGGCGGAGTACTCATAGCCTGCTTAAAGTTTCCCCCCCAGAGGATGAAGATCTGGCCCACATCATCAACCGGTTGGCTGCTTTCATTGCCGAAGGCGGGCCAGAGCTTGAGAGGAAAGCTTTGGAAGACTATAAGGACAATCCCATGTTCTCGTAAGTCCTTTGGCTGAGGGAAAAACTAACTCCACACTTCATCTCAGACGGAAACGAAACGTGACCCGTGTCTTCACTTTTGCACAGGTTCTTATTCGAGAGGGACAGCAAGGAATATCTGTACTTTCGCAAGAAATTAGCACGACTTCGATTAGAGAACCATCGCTCATCTACTCCAACTGATGGTAAGAGAGCATGCATGTTTTTGTTTTTTGTTTTTCTCTCCTTATTCTCAAATTGTGTCAGTATGAAAGAGAGAGAGAGAGAGAGAGAGAGAGAGCACAATATATTTATACAGCTGTTTCAGTACACCC
Organism: Ameiurus melas; assembly: GCA_012411365.1. NCBI lineage: Eukaryota > Metazoa > Chordata > Actinopteri > Siluriformes > Ictaluridae > Ameiurus > Ameiurus melas. Next base: position 4,710,520 of record CM022770.1, on the reverse strand, counting down.
ACACTAAAAGAATAATCCTACTATTTGAAATACACATCAGTCTCACTCTGAGTGTTAAGAAAGGTTCAAAGATTACCTACGTGCCGCCCCCTCCCCCTCCCTCTTTTATTCCTCCACCTGCAGTAGACTGATATGAGGCAGTTGAGTAGTAGTTTGAATTGAGTCCCAGTACTGATAAGCTGCTTAAAGTCTCCTCCTCAGTGGACGAGGACACGAAGAAGGTGGCGGAGAAGCTGGCCCGCTTCGTGGCCGACGGTGGGCCAGAGGTGGAGGCCATCGCTATCAAACACAACCACGACAACCCCACCTTCAGGTGAGACTTTCCACACGTGAGTCAGTTTGTGCTTTCCATTACGGTCTGTTCACAGAAAAACACAACTAAACGTCACAAAAGTGTGTGATGTTCTTAAATGACTTCTTTTGTACCACAACCCATCTTGCACCAAGCCGAATGCTAAGAAACGGCACCGTGTTCACGTGCGCTATATTATTAACCCCTTTTAGGCCAGTACTGTGTAGAAATGATGTCGTGAAGTCGTTTTGATCTGAGAGTTTGTGTTGAAAAGTGACTGGTATCACAATATACCTAGTCCAATATAAACCAGAGCCATAGCTCCCTGCAGTTCTCGCATTAGTATTAGTGAGGCCAGCAGGGGGCGCTCACCCTGTGGTATGTGTGGGTCCTAAAGTGACAGGGACACTATACTGTAAAAACAGCACCGACTTTCCGATGAGACGTTAAACCTGATGTGTCCTGACTCTCTGTGGTCGTTAAAAATCACAGGACACTTATAGTAAAAGAGTAAGGGTATAATCCCGGCATTCTGTCTAAATTCCTCCATTGGCCTTTCTCTGTCATGGCCCCCTAATAACCCAAATCTCTGAGCTGGCTACGTCACTCTCTCCTCTCCACTAATAGCTGGTGAGTGTTGAGTGTCCTGGCGCACTATGGCTGCTGGTTGATGAGGTCCCCTCCCCCATAATATTTTAAGAAGCACTCTGCATTTCTAGATAAAAAGCGCTATCTAAATGTAAGGACATTATTATTATTATTATTAAGCAAGCTGGACCCCAAAAAAATCTCTTTAGTAAACCAGCAACAGATGAAAACTTCCAAGATTAGAATGAGTGTCTCCCAAATCGTAGTGTGTCGAAATAAGAATACCCGGATGGTCTATTATTTCTGGTAGATTTTCAAAGTATGGGTTACGTGAATACTCGTGTATCACGAGTGCACTTCCTGGATTCACCTAGCCCAGTTGTGTTCAACGCATTATTAGACTAGGCTAAAAAGATCAAAACAGACCATATGAGCTGTAAATTTTATACTTTAGCTTTTATTGGCTTAAGGACATGACTGACAATAAACATCTCTTCTTTCTCTAGCTTCCTATACGATCACCAAAGTCCTGCTCACCGCTTCTACAAATCCAAAGTGGAGGAGTACCGTCAAGCCAAAAACCGATCCGCACCTCCGTCTAGTGTCGAGTCCTCTTCGGGCACCAAGCGCTCGGTTGCGACACCACCGACTCCGACTACGTACAACCTCAGTTCATCCAAGGCGGAGCAGAATCAGGACCTGGCTCCTACAGGTGCAAAGCGCAAGAGGAAGAGTCGCTGGGGGTCTGAGGGTGACCGAGTGGAGCTGCCGGTCCCTTCTGTCGTCATCCCTCAAATGGTTAAACCAGATCCTGATTCTCCCGCGCTGTCCGGTACTCTACCATGTTTATGTGTTTTAAATATATATCAGAAAGATGTACACATACTAGGCATGTGCTGTACTGTAGTACACATGGACCTGTAAGCTAAGTGCATACCGTAACTGGTTGTTTAGAGTTCTCCTTCGTAGAAAATGAAATGAAGCAGCATGGGCAAAGCCAAGCAGCAAATGTTTTAGGCTGTTGTGTAAGTACAGGCTTAGCCAAGTACACGACTTAATATGAAATGAACATCTGTGCTTATTGGCTGTGTGTGTGTGTGTGTGTGTGTGTGTGTGTGTGTGTGTGTGTGTGTGTGCGCGCGCACGCAATGTATCTGAATTACAGAGCAGGATCTGATAGGATTGGGTTATAAGAAAGGGAAGCCGGTTGGTCTGGTGGGAGTCACCGAGCTCTCTGAGGACCAGAAGAAACAACTCAAAGAACAGCAGGAGGTACGAAACACACGCACGCTCCTAACGTACCGTGTTGGAACTCGAACTCTCTTTCTATGTTATTTGAGTTAGCGAGAGAAATGTGTGAGACGCTACACTCTGCATTCATAAAGTGTAAAGCGAAAGTGAAAATTCTGCCAGGTTTTAACATCTTGCCTAAAACAACCCCACCAACTTGTTTTATTTAAGCCCCTTTAACATGCACCTAGGCTGAATCCCGAAGAGCTTTTTAACAACATGTACAAATAACATAGTAAAGTTTATTCTGGCACAGAAAAAGAGCGATTTTATTATTATTATTATTATTATTATTATTATTATTCTTTCCCTGACATTATATAATAATAATAAAATCATCTTCAAAGTAGACTCCCTTTTTGCCTAGAATTTCCATTTCTTGAGGAATTTCCCTGAGATGATTTTTAAACAGTATTAAAGGAGTTCCCGCCTACGCCGGACACCTATCGGATGTTTTTCGGAATATTTCACTCCGGGTCGTCCGTTTAAAAAGGCTGAAAAGACCTCATTAGACATATTTAAGCATTCAGAAAGCTCTGATTATCATCATCGTTGCCTTTAAATGCAAGTATTCTTCAGTTGTGTTAGATGCCAAGATTTAATACATGTTTGAAGGGGAATTTTCATGGTGTCATTGTTAATACCTCTTGTTATGTTGGTGCAATTTGTACCCAGATGCAGGAGATGTTCGATATGATCATGAAGCATAAGAGGGCAATGCAGGAGATGCAGATGATGTGGGAGAAGGCTGTGCGAGATCACCAGCACGAGTACGACAGCGACGAGGAGATCGACTCCAGGAACGGCACCTGGGAACACCGACTCCGAAAGATGGAGATGGAAAAAACAAGGGGTCAGCGAACTTTGTTTCAGGACATAGGGGTTACAACTAGGAATACGTCCAACTGAAATGGAGTTTGGGTGCAGTTTGACGTTTTGTCCGACGGCTACAGCTAGCAAACACGCTCCTGCGATCATTATCTGGTGTCGTGTCACGTGTCGTTGTGTTTTTATTTTGGATTTTGATGTCTTTCGGGGCAGAGTGGGCCGAGCAGCTGACCGAGATGGGAAAAGGGAAGCATTTCATTGGTGACTTCCTGCCGCCCGACGAGCTGGAGAAGTTCATGGAAACGTTTAAGGCTTTAAAGGTGAGAGATTTATCTTTTGTAAAAGCATCGATCAGACCTTAGAGCGCCACAAAGACCTCGCCATGTGTATCTGAATATTTCCGAAGACACCGTTTTTATCCCCGTCCATACCAACTGCATTTGTGAAAACATCTGTCCATGCTGGAATGCATGCAATTTGATGCAGTGACCTTGCCTTATGTTTATTTTTTCACTCTTATTTTAAAGAATAAACTAAAATTAAGAAAATGTGAAAATGCCACCATCCTGGAGGATGTTCTTCAAACAGCTCGCTTTTTAAAAAATATCTGTATATGTAGATGGTGTGTGTGATTTTTTTTTTGTGAATGCTGTGTATATTGATGCCTGTCCACTTTATTTAATGATGAATTTTATTACACGGAGGTTTTCTAGGAGATTTTCATCACGCCCGTGTTGACTGTTGCATGTCCGTGGCTTTTCATTGCGCAGGAAGGCAGAGATCCAGACTACTCGGAGTATAAAGAGTTCAAGCTGACTGTAGAGAACATCGGCTTCAAGATGCTGATGAAGATGGGTTGGAAGGAGGGAGAGGGTCTGGGCTCCGAGAGCCAGGGCATCAAGAACCCTGTCAACAAGTAAAGACTAGAATGATTGCATTTGTATGAAAAGAATACAGTAAGCCAAGACTGTTGAACTGTTAGCATTGGTTAAACTATATATAATGCCTGGCGTGATTATAAAGATGACATCTTGATTTCTTTTCGAATCTTCTATATCTCATCCATACACTGCTGTGTTTTAATAAGCAGTATCACAGAGAAATTATAATACTTATATATCATTAAGGCTGCACTTAAGGAATTTTGACTTCGTTAATGAAAACTTGTTGGCGATTCAAAGATTCCCAATTAAAGTGAGTATTAAACGAGATGATGTGGTTCAGACATGTGAAAGAGTCTAGGTTTATAAATACAACATCTCGATCCTGTCAATCTGCTGAATCATACCGATTTCAGTATCGAGCACTCAATCCTGATTTTCAGTGTACCAGTTATTGAGCTGTTCAGTACAGTCACCATTTTGAAATACCAACGCACATTACAAACTCACTTTTCGGCAACCTTGCCAAATCATTAGAATCATCTTTGGTGTGTGTGTGTGTGTGTGTGTGTATTCCAGAGGCACCACAGCAGTAGATGGAGCAGGCTTTGGAGTGGACCGACCTGCTGAACTAAGCAAAAACGATGACGAATATGATGCTTTCCGCAAGAGAATGATGCTGGCTTACCGTTTCAGACCTAATCCTTTGGTCAGTAATGAGAATTCGTTATAAGATGGCTGTCTCTTATAATGCATTGTATTATACATATGTTATACATACATGTATTATGTTTGTTTATTTATTTATATATATAAATATATAAATAAATACACACACTCCTTTTGATTGCAACTGTGTGTGTGTGATCTCCTAATCTCTCTCTTCTCTTTCCTCCCACCAGAATAATCCAAGGAGGCCATATTACTGAAGAAGTTGTACTACGCTGTAGTTTTTAATTTTGTCTGACACCTGTTCTTCAGCCTGTAGTTTGAAATACACACCTTGATAGCCTTGTAACAATTGTCAGAATGTTAAAATGTCCATTTTTCCTTTCAGGCTTCGTCACGCCTGCTCAACTTGTGTTTTTGGGATGTGGTTCAAATACTCATATTTTTCACATTTCTCTTTAGAAATAGTAAACGTCTTACATTCTTGACATTTATCAAAACTCATTACAATAATGATACTGTTTATTTAATGTTTTTCTCGAAACATTTATTGTAATGTGCTCTGACATCCCATTAAAGTTTTATTGGCCCTCTCTCTTTCTCTGTGTGTGTGTGTGTGTGTGTTTGTGTGTGTACACATATGCATTTATTTAAGATCTAACTCCCTTAATATGGTATTATCTAGTCTGATGTCTGAACCGACAGTTCTTGTTAGTCAGGTGTTTCAGAAGAAGAAGCCTTTATTTGTGACATATACATTACAGAACAGTGAAATTATTTTCTTCTCATATCCCAGCTTGTTAGGAAGTCGGGGTCCGACGCCCCTGGAGCAGGGTAGGTTAAGGGCCTCGCTCCAGCCCCAGCAGTGGCAGCATGGTGGTGCTGGGGCTTGAACCCCCGACCTTCTGACCACTAACCCACTTATCCACCCATCTTCTATACCTTAGCCTTTTCAGGGTTACGTGAAACCTGGAGCCTATCCCAAGAAGCATGGGGTACACCCTGGACAGGGTGCCAATACTAATCCACATAATTCGCTACTAATATATCATTTCCTATTCCAGTGAAGCTAATCAAATCCATTTGAAATTAAATGCCCAGCTATATGGAAAAAATAAATAAATAAATAATATATATATATAAATAATATATATATATATATGTATATATATATATATATATATATATATATGTATATATATATATATATATATATATATATATATTGTATATATATATATATATATATATATATATATATATATATATATATATATATATATATATAAATATATATATATATATATATATATATATATATATATAGTGTGTGTGTGTTTAATACGACACTATATCACAGTGAGAGCTGACGCCTGACATGTGTCCTGGACTGTGGGAGTTCCCGTGTGGAAATCTCGCGAGAGTCGCCCAGTATCGCTTAGGCCGCGGGTTGTTTTTGTTGTTATTGTCGTCAAAATGGCGACTGGCGGAGAGGCCCCAGAGTCCTGGTACCTTGCGCTGCTTGGTTTCGCTGAGCATTTCCGCACTTCAAGTCCTCCTAAAATCCGCCTCTGCGTGCACTGTCTCCAGGCTGTATTTCAGTTCAAGCCTCCACAAAGAGTAGAGGCCCGCACGCACCTTCAGCTCGGCTCGGTGCTCTATCACCACACCAAGAACAGCGAGCTCGCCCGGAATCATCTCGAGAAAGCGGTAAGACCGACTAGGAAACACCGAGGATGTCGCGGAGAAGCGGAACGTCTAGGCCGCAGTAGGAGGGGAGGGGGGAACCGCCGTTTGTGGGAATACTTCGCTAGCTAGTTTAGCCAGGCACACACATTAGATGACTTCTCTGGAAGCCGTGTAAGCTTCTACAGTCCTTCTGCTTTCAGTTTGTTTTCAATACGTGATGCCTTCCTTTCGGGGAATTAAAGTTATAATGACATGTTCAGTCAGTCCTGTAGAGGAGGCGCTTCATGAGAACTGGAGGCTTAGCCAGTGTGAGCTAGTTTCATAGAACTGGATTCCAGAATTTATTCTCATTCAAATAAATAAATATATCTGTGTATGCATGTTAAGCCATTAGCTGATCATCTCTCTTTCTCTTTCAGTGGTGCATCTCGCAACAAGTATCCTTTTTTAAAATATATGTATGTATGTATGTATGTATGTACAATGACCAGAAACAGACCCCACTCATTGAGTTTGTATTCAGTGTGTGATGGTCGAAACTCAGTTCTGTGAATTAACAGGAGCGTTCAAGACTTCTTTCCGAACCGTCTGCTCGAGACCAGATCCTGCAGGTGCACTTTGCAGAAATACCCTTAACCACATTTCCCAGATCCCCCAGTTTGAAGATGTTAAATTCGAAGCTGCCAGTCTCCTCTCGGAGCTTTATTGCCAACAAGTGAGTATGATAAACGTTATACACTATTGCACTGGGATTCACTAAGGGATGGTAAATCCGTGCGTGTCGGTTGGGTTTTCGCAGATGGTCGTTTATTGATGCACGAAAACGTTGAGAACGGTGAGGGTATCAGTTTGTAGAAAGGTCATGGTTTTATTATAGGTATGTGATTGGCGATAATATCTGATGGCTTGTAGGTGCACGGCTTTTCTGATTACACGGTCCCCAGACCTATTGCGTGTTCTTCGAGCAGGTTTCGGATTCCCACGTTTGTTTGTTCGAGCGTGTCTCTTCTAGCTCTTCGACATTGCCTCGGCATCTCTCTGGCCTTTTCTCCTGACGTGTTGGAACCCCAGCGGACGAGATAAGCCGGGAGTTTCTGAACTTTTCCGGGGAAAATGAGCCCGGATTGATTGTAATTATTGTTCTGCGATTCTAAGCGTTTTACGGCGTATCAGACGTGTCCGATAAACGTTTGAGCATATCTTCTGCGTTCGTTTTTCTCGGGTTCGGTCGTCCTAGAGTCGGAGTTGGTCCGGAACGGAATGTTGTAGAGGAACTAGCGGAGGTAGATGACGGGACGGGAAATTTGTCTTTTTATTTGTAAGCGCCTAAGCTAGTGTGGCGTAATGATACAAGCATATAATCTTTTTAATATTAATGTGTTTCGGGGGGGTATTCATAATATAAATTTGTAAAATATATACATGCATACACCACAGGTCAAAAGTTTGTGGACATACGACTGAAATGCTTGCCGTGGTGTTAAAAAACTTTTGAACTGAAGGTGTGTGATTAAATGTGTGAAATAGGTGTCGTGGACAAAAAAATATAATCGTGCCGACGTATTCATTTCTCTCACTAGAAAACTAACATTTTATTTACAAAATTAAAAAAAAAAAAATTTTTCACGGACGACTCGGAGCGAAATATTCCGAAAAGCAGGAGATAAGTGTTCGGCCTTGGTGGGAATTCCTTTAATACTGTTTAAAAAGCATCTCGGGGAAATTCCTTAAGAAATCTGTAATATACAATAATACATATACAATAATACTGCAATAATACATTTCTGGAAATTCTAGGCGAAAAGGGCGTCGACTTTGAAGGTGCTAAAATATTAAATCCTTCAGATTTATTTTATTTTGGTGTGTGTATAATATAATATAATAATGTAATGTAATATAATATGAGTAAAACAGACCGGGAGATTTTGGACCCTGTTTGTAAATCAAGCGACCCTACATGGGGTCACAACCTTGGGAGCTCCTGACATAAGCCCTATTCAGATGGAACTAGTTTTTACACGGGGAGGTGGGGTAACGTAATTATTGCCGGTGTGTAATTCTGGGATATTAGTCTCATCCAAATTAGTCATGGATGAGCACACATCTGGGAAGTTTACGCAGTGTTTTAGCTTGTATAAGTTTACCAGTAGAAATGACTCTAGGTAAGATATCCCGTCTGAATTGGTAAATGTTACTTTATATATTGTGGGGAATGATTTATTTATTTATTTATTTATTATTTTTTGCGCTTTTTCATAAGTATAAAGGCAGTCCAGGTAGCGTTCTCTTTTTTTTTTTTTTTTTTTTTTTATTATTATTATTATTATTTATTTATTTTTTATTTAATATATTGTCTCCTGCCAAAACCAAAATGAAACCAAGCAGTGCTTAAAACGCAGAGCAACAAATTTTAGATAACGTTCCTGTCCGAATACACAGCCCTCTTCAAAATCTAGATTTTTTTCCTGCCGTGTCTTTTGAATTGTTGTCTGGTTGTACAAAGCAGCTACATTTACTTTATTATTATTATCATTGTTATTATTATTGTTATCATTATTATTATTATTATTGTTATTATTGTTACAGGCTTGAGGTGTAAGTTAGTACAGATTTTTAAAAGGTATATCAAATATAGCTGTGGTGTTGTTTTTTTCCTTTCTAGAATTTGGTGGATTCTGCTAAACCTTTACTACGCAAAGCCATCCAGATTTCCCAGCAGACTCCGTACTGGCACTGCAGATTGTTATTCCAGCTCGCAGTACGTGGAAGCTGATATTTCTCTATAGAAAATGAGCAGAAAACTGAAAATATGTCAACTGCAGGAACACTGTTCATGAAGTTATTACAAAGTTGTTGTTTGTTTTTCTCTTCCTGTTTGTAGCAACTGCACACACTAGAGAAGGACTTGGTGTCTGCGTGTGATTTATTGGGTGTAGGTGCTGAATACGCCAGGGTCGTCGGATCAGAATATACCAGGTATGTGTTCTGTTGTGTGTTAGTTTTAGATAACCTCCTCTATCTCTGTATGGAAGTAATACCTTTTGATTGTTATTGATCTTTTCTCCACAGAGCTCTGTTTCTTCTGAGTAAAGGGATGGTGAGTTGTTGTCAAAACCCCCCGCCCGTTTATGTTTGGAGTAATTCATCAGCGCTGATGACTGAACAGTAGCAGTATTGGGCATGTCTGTTCAGTTGTAATTGAATTGTAGGTTGATAATATGGTGTGTATGCGTGCACATGCAGTTGCTGCTGATGGAGCGAAAGCTACAGGAGGTGCATCCTTTGCTCACCTTGTGCGGGCAAATCGTGGAGAACTGGCAGGGAAACCCCATACAGAAGGAATCCCTCCGGGTCTTTTTCCTGGTGCTACAGGTCACGCATTACCTGGATGCCGGACAGGTCAGTGTGCCCACGTTTAACTCGGTGTATAGAAAACGGGGATTTGGAAAATGAGGTTGTGTTCCGCAGGTCTTAATACTAAGTATTAATACTAAAGATAACTCGATATTAATCAACTCTTCTACCCCTTATACTCAAAATATACAACAACGTGTATATGTAAACTTTTTTTGTTTAAAAGAAAACGTTTTTGAAAGGTTACGTTTTATTTTAAACTCGTGATTTATATTATATATATTGCACTATTGAGTCAATAAGACTATAATAAGTTGATTATTAAATACTTCAGTTGTTTCTTATGACCGTGGAAACCATTTTTGAATTTTGACCCATGAACAATACTCGCTTCATAAATCCTTGATTGTGACATTGATAGATTTTTAATGAGTTGTGGAATAAGTACATTTTGTTCAACGTGTGTGTAGGTGAAAAGCGTGAAGCCATGTTTAAAGCAACTGCAGCAGTGCATCCAGACCATCTCAACACTCCACGATGACGAGATCTTGCCCAGTAACCCCGCGGACCTCTTCCACTGGCTGCCTAAAGAGCATATGTGTGTGCTCGTCTACTTGGTATGTCTCCCCTTCAAACACGCACACATCCTCTCACCTCTAATTAGCACACTCACCCAGAACATATTTTGGGTTAAAGCATGTTCAAACATGCGCTCATGCGATATTTTGTAAGCGAAGTTCCAGCTGTTTGAGTTTGTCTTTTTCTTTGTGTGTGTGTGTGTGTGTGTGTGTGTGTGTGTGTGTGTGTGTGTGAATTTTCTGCGTAACTAGTCTTAAAACCTTCAGAAAGTCACAGTCTAGAGTAGAGAACTGTTATTTTGTTCGTTTTGACATTCTTCGTTTCAGAAGAATACATTCAGGGCCGCCTGCTGAAAACGATCGGGTGTTACATTTTGCTTTTCCTTCCAAAATGTACGAAACGTTTGAGGATCTTTCGCACAAATCTAGAACGCTGTTGTAGCGTGTTGGCAGTGTGAAATTTGTAAACCGCACCTCTAACAGCGTAGGGCCACGTTCAGAGTCAGTGACTCGAGTACAGAAGTGTTAGAAATATTCCTACGAGGAAAGTTACATGTATTCAGAGAGATTTTCCGGAGGCAGTTCGCCTCTATGTAGTTCATGCTTCAGAGGTTGCCAGATTTTTTTCCTTGGTGTACAAGGTGAGGGTTTTTCAGTTGCTTCTAGTTCACTGTCTTTAAACACACACACTCATCCTCTCACACACGCGCACACATAAAATCAGTGATGGAGAATACAAATTAAAGAAGCACATTGGGGGTTTTTTTTTTCTTTTTCTTTTTTTTTTCGGTCTGTGAAATACAATATTATGTAGCATAAAAGTAGGACACAATAAAAAAAAAAGGTAGATCTGATGATATATGAATGAAAATATGGCATTCAAATAAATTTCTCATAAATAGTCCTTAGTCACTGCAGATTTGGTTTAATTTAAGATTATGGATTACATACGGGTTATTTAAAATTGATCTAGAATCAAGCTTTATTATTGAAGCCATAAATTAAATACTAACTCGCGGTCATGTGTTTACTATTATAATATTATCCTGCTTTTTAATGTACTGTTTTGAGTTGTTGAATTGAGATCCCAGTCACAATACTTTGAATGAATTTAGTGTTTTGTTTCTAGAATTAATATCGGCTTAAAATGGCTTTACTTGTTTGTTTATTTTTAGTGTATATATATATATAATATATATTTAAAGTATTTTTGTATTTTTACGCTGGACTTAATTCTGCTCCTCTCACCTATATCACACATGAAAAAAGTCCGGCTTAAGTCCAGTGTCAGAAATGCGCATACCTGAAACACCTGTGTTTTAGACAAACTCCGCCCCATGCACACAACTCCCACACACCTGTCCGAATCGCATTTAAATCAGTCGTTCGGTCTGGATACAGATGTGTGCAATTTCAGTATTAACTCCTCACTGATCTGATCTGAATAATTATCTCTCCCATTTCTTTACCTCAAATTCTGTGTGTGTTGTGTAGGTCACTGTTATGCACTCGATGCAGGCTGGATACTTGGAGAAGGCGCAGAAGTACACAGACAAAGCTCTAATGCAACTAGAGAAACTAAAGAGTGAGTCAGAATTAAACAACACACTAAACGCACTGCAATCATTTTTATAACTATAACTGGAAAGTGGCTCGTTCTACACTAAGAATTGGTTTTTGTTTATTATAATGTGTGTGTGTATATATATATATATATATATATATATATATACATACATGCATGCATGTGTGTATACACTGTGCTTTTTGTTTGTTTGTTTTTTTCTTCTTCTTGATTTCTCTCCAGAGTTGGTAGTCTTGTATATAATGCCTGACTTCATTCAAAATTCGTAAGTCTCAGTTTTCAGTGGCGAGCTCAAATCGAAAATATCTTAAACCTGTTGATGTTTTCCCCCAATCTTTATGCACTCTGTTTCTGTGGGAATTATTAAAGAATTACTGAATAATTTATCTGTACTCCGGTCTATACACTCAAGTAGGGCGGGACGATTAATCGAAACCGAAATTCAGAACCTCTAACCGGTCATTTCCCCTTGTCGGTTATTACGTTTAAAAAAAAAAAAATAATCCTGTTACTACTTTCCCCTTAAAAACATACTACCGCGTGTGTAGTCATGTGACCCCGCCCCGTCCAGTCAGCAGACTGGAAGCAACGTGGAGGCGAGCTCAAACACCGAGTCGACTGAGCAACACGAGCAGGTTGTCGATAACACAAGCATTTCAAATTTGCTACACTATATGAAAAGGATTCAAGAAGATGGAAAGAAATAACTGACGCCATTTGTTACTACACCACGAAAGATATGGGTCCCATAGCTACAGTGAAGCCCATTGGGTTTAAACAGCTCAGGAAAATTCGACAGAAGATACATTGTGTCATTGCAAGCATATTTTTGCCGAACGGCGCTGCACAGAATGTACAAAACGTCATCAAAAAGTAGCAGCTGAACTGAAGTCTGCACTTTGCAGCCACATCTGATCTCTGCTCAAGTAAGATGATCGTTTATATGGTTTAATAGTTTTTTGTGTTTAAAATCACAAAGATTCATTAATAGAAAAATCCCACCTTTAATAGATGAGCATATTTACAGTACAAACCTTGACAGTAAACTATGAGGGCAAAAAAAACAACAAAGCAATAAAAACCCCAAAATAAAATAATCATTCATTAAACGTAATCGAGGTGAATCTGTTGAATTAATTCAGATTTTGGTTTTAGGTCGTATCGTCCAGCCCTTAACTCGAGCACGCAGGGTGAAAGGAAAGCGTTGTGGTCGTGTGCACTTTTGTACAGATTATGGATTTCTCTCGCGTCTGATCTGCGCTCGTATGCGAACGCGTCCGAGCTGGAGAAAGCTCCTGTGGTTTTCCTAACAGAGTTCGTACAAGGTGCTTGAATTTGGCTTCTTGAAATGTAAGTACTGGAAAAGTTTAAAAAATAGCCATATTTCATCTAGCGGTGCTTGAATTGTAAAAGATCAAAAAATATGAAATCGTAAGTATTTTTGATGGAACGTGAATACAAAAACTTTCACTTGAAATCTGACTCCCCGCTGCAGCCCCTCCCGTTCTTCCCGCTATGCACTCACTACGTTTTGGCAGACACAGCTCCGGTCCAGTCTTCAGACCCTTTTAGTGACTTTTTTTTTTTTTTTTTTTCTTTTTTCCAAAAAAGCAAACCTTATTTACCTTCAGTAGAAGAGAGTAGCCAGTGCCCCGCGAGCATGAGGTCCTACTTATCCCGCTGCAGGTACATCTCTTGGAAAATGGCTTGGTTAACGTGTAGTCTCTTAATGGGTCGCTATTTCACTCTCGAAACAGAAAAATATGTGAGTGAGAACAGCTTTATTGGGAATTCGGCGGTATTGAAATGCATGTTCAGCATGTGAACACGGAGCGTAACAGCAAACGGACACTAGGCAGAATGCAAACACAACGCAATGATGCAATGAATATGCTAATTAGCGCATGACATCATCTAGCGACGCTTAGCAACTTTCTGTTGAAAGTAGTTGGAACAGTGCTCCTGTCACTCACCTGGAGTGTATTGATGTCATGCTGAAGACGAAGCAATGCCCGCCCGGGATAATAGTCCTTGAAAACAAAAACAAAAAAAGGTCCCGGAATGTCATTATGAAGCATCTGTACTACTAGCTAATCAGCATCAGTATCCCTGTCAAAATCACAGAAATGAATGTACTTCTGTAAAGCTTATGCAGTTTAATAAATGTGCTTATTAGAGTGATATTATTGAATATGCCTGCTTCTCGGTGAAGGAACTGATGCAGGTCGGCCATATAATCATTTCAGACAGTACTTTCATGTAGGCAGTGTGCATGAAAGAAAGAGAGACTAGTTTTTGTTTTTTGTCAACTGAATCTAGACTAAAGCAAACAATAACTAAATGATTACAAATGATTTTACGTATTGTTGCCAGAGGACTGAAATTAAAACTAAACTGCTAAATTAAAGACTGAAACAGAAGACCAAGGTTACACTCAGGGCCAGAGACTTGTTGTAAAACAATGACCTGACATCTGTCATTTGTAGCAGATCTTTTACCGAGGCACTTATTTGAGAATTGACTAGAGATGTAAATAACTCGATAGCAGTGTTTTGCGGCTAGAAATTTGGTTACTAGTGCTTTGGTTAGAAATTTGACTCTTGTCTTTTCTTTAAACCCTCACACTCTTTCTACAACCAAGCTGCGTATGGACAGTCTCATCCAAAAATATTGGAGCAGCAAGGCCAATGTTATTCTTATTGCTATCCATTGAAGACATTTTGCAATCAAAAGATGACCGTGTCGAACGATCAGAATTTCAGCTTTCATTTTCTTCCAAATTGTTGTATTGCCCAATGCTTATGCAGTGGCTCTGAGGATTTTCCCCTCAGCTTCAAAATGACTCGCTTTTCTCCCATAGACAGCTCGTTGGTCTTCATGTTGGTTTCTCCTTTTTAAGAACGAACACGGTCTTCATAGGTGCAGGCTAGGGCTGACAAGTAGACATTCATAGCTATTGATTCTTTAAACAAACAATTTAACAGGGTACACCTAGGCAGCAAGGAACACTTCAGTCGTGTGTTCCAATATTTTTGATCACTCGAACGGGTGGCTTCACACACAACATTTAAAAAAAATTTTGGACCTGATTAAAAATGCTTGAATTTCAGCTATTTTTCTGTTTCGGTTCTTATGACACGGTGTGGATGTGTCCTCAGGTTTCACGTCCTCATCTGATTGGCCGATGCCTAATATTCGCTCTGTCTTGTGTTTTATTTTAGTGTTGGACTGTAGTCCCATCCTCTCGTCATTCCAAGTCATCCTGCTGGAGCACATCATCATGTGTCGCCTGGTTACGGGACACAAAGCGACGGCGCTACAGGAGGTCGACTCATCTGATTTACTGTGGGGGGGGTGGTGGTTGTTGTTGTTTTTAAAAAAAAAAATCAATTTGGTGCTAATAAAGTGTGATTCGAACAGATCTCTCAAGTGTGCCAGCTGTGCCAGCAATCTCCTCGTCTGTTCTCCAACCACGCTGCTCAGCTCCATACTTTATTAGTGAGTCCACACTCCACTCCCACAGCACACATCCACAGGTTTAACGTTTGAGCAGATAGAAATGACGTTTATTTCGGCTGTCTCGAGAGGGCATTGTGCCATCAGTAGGAAGCAGCGGCGCCTACATTTTCCGAGTGTGTTTTTTTTAAGTGTGTTTAATGAATGTCTGTCTCATCAGGGGCTCTACTGTATTTCCGTGAACTGTATGGACAACGCAGAGGCTCAGTTCACTACAGCCTTGCGGGTGAGCGCTCTGTTTTTCATTTATTGCCGCAGCTACGAGAAGACGAGCTGAATCATCGTATTGCTTGTTCTGAAGAAACTGCACATGCTGCATGTTTTTGCCCCTTTAGGTGCATGATGTCCTCAGTTCTATTGTGTTCAAGCGAATGTCAGAACATGCCCGTGTGTGTGTGTGTGTGTGTGGGTTGGGGGGTTGGGTTGTTCACTTTTGTCACAGAAAAAGTCAGAGACAGAAAGGAAGCCCAAAACCCACCTAGTATCTGTCGAATATTCGTGAGCACAGGAAGTGACATCGCACATATCCGGTTGACGGTAAACATCATTCAATAAACGGTGCGCTTTTTTGAATGTTACTAGCAGCTTTATTGACAGGGTGTCCCAAGTTTAAGCTAAGGAACATATTGTTTGATTGTTCTCTCAGGCAAGGGCCAAACTTGTATTCAGAAAATTCAAAAGTTAAAAGCTAAAGCATTGCATTGCTGCAGTGATGAGTTAAATGGAAACCTCAGGATCTGGAGCACACGAGTGGCGTTGTCGCGAAATTCCTGCTCGTCAACAGTCCGAGCCATTTAAATCTAGAGGCAAATACGAGCTGCGTGGCGTTTGCCAAACAAGAACGCTAACCCGCTAGCTAACTTTTTGTTTTACAGTTGGTCATTAGCTTTTTGACCAGTAATAATAACAATAAAGCATGCTGTCATGCCAGAAGCATGTATGCTGTTGGTTGAAACGATGACCACTAAGTGATGTCTAGTGCGTAAGTCCGAACCGAAACAGAACCGTCTTCGATTATTTCCTAGTTTGGTGCTGCGTTTTTGCGTACCGATTAAAACGCATCGCTGCTTTTTTTTTTTCGCTGGACGTGTTCCGCTGGTTCAACGTTTCTCAATCGCTCCTTCCTCAGCTTACTACACACCAGGAGCTGTGGACTTTCATCGTGACCAACTTGGCTAGCGTGTACATTCGAGAGGGCAACCGACACCAAGAGGCGAGTCACCTCATATATCGATGTTCTATATTTCTACCAGGTGTACTGATGAAGGATAACCATGTTTTCATGTCCTCTCAACAGCTTTATAGCCTACTAGAGAGGATAAACCCTGACCACAACTTCCCTGTCAGGTACGAGGATTCATGCTTGCACTGACTGTGTTGCTGAATTAAACGGTGAAACAGTCATTAATACCGTTTTCATACCGAACCGTGATCACCTGTTTAACATTACTCCTTCCTACAAATGGATTTGAGATATAGGGGTTTTAGAACAGGGCAGGTTTGGACAACAAACAGCGAATAATATAAAAGCTGGCGTTTAGAACTTAGTTAAAAAATAGTTCAAACGTATTTGAACCCATTTTCTCCCTCTTGCAGTTCTCACTGTCTGCGAGCTGCAGCTTTTTATATCCGCGGACTTCTCTCCTTCTTCCAGGGACGCTACAACGAGGCCAAGTGAGTCCGCTACTACGCTCGTCTTGTCGAGGGAGCTGTTTTACATTTATTTGTGTTTGTTATACGATTAAAAACAAATTTTATTGTCTTCCTTCTGCGATTTGAGACTTGTGTGCAGTTAATCGTGTGTGTGCATGTGCAGGCGTTTCCTGCGCGAGACTCTAAAGATGTCCAACGCCGAGGATCTGAATCGACTGACCGCGTGCTCGCTCGTCCTTCTCGGACACATATTCTACGTTCTGGGAAACCACCGGGTAAGTGGCGCTGTTGTATCCTTCTCCGTCGTGGAAATGAATTATTCACGTTTACCATTGTTTTGTGAGCACGCATATTGGTTTTTCCCTTCCTGGGATAAAGTGAAAAATGACTGTACAAGGTCTAATCGCATGTTACTGGGAAAGCAGCTGGAAATCAGTCCCTCCAGGATTCGCGATCGGGGAAACGGCGCAGCATTCAGAGGAGCTTGTAATTTTTCAGATTTGCCGCAGGTTCGGGTCAGGACGTGTCACGGGACGTCACGACGACGCGCGTTCGGTCAAAGCTCTCTTCGATTGAAGTGCGTCAAAGATTAGTGGAGCTCAAAGGTCTCATTTACCAACAAGCATCACTACGAAAGACGCACGAAATTGTTTCTGATTGCTATTTTGCCAGTTCAAGCAGTTTTCATTTAAAAAGTCTGCAAATCGCATGGCAGATTTTGAAAAAGAAAAAAGCCGCAGCAAAATGAAGCGTTTTTCGCCGCATCAATCATAAAAAAAAAAAGTCTACGAAGTCCTGTACGGCCTCTGAAATAAGTGTGTGTGTTTTGTTTGAGCTAGAAAATCTAAAAGGTTTTCATGTTGACCTTCTCCAGGAAAGCAACAACATGGTGGTTCCAGCCATGCAGTTGGCCAGCAAGATTCCTGACATGTCTGTTCAGCTGTGGTCTTCTGCGCTGCTTAAAGGTGAACATTTTACACTACACTTGTTCTTCTCTTTCTTTTCTTTTCTTTTTTTTTTAAGCTCTAAATGGTAAATGATCTGCACTTACATAGTGCTTTTATCCGAAGCACTTTACACTGTCTCTCTCACACACACACACACACACGAATGGTAGCGGTGCAAGGTGCTAACTTTCCATCGGGGGCAACACGGTGTTCAACGTCCAAGGACACTTCAGTAAGTGGAGTCACGTGGGCCGGGAATCAAAGCGCCAACACCACGATTAGTGGACAACCCGCTCTACCACCTGAGCCACAGCCGCCCACAACAAGCAAACATTTTCTTGCCAAATTAACCATCCCACAAATATGATCTGGGTCCCAAACGTTTTGATTATTGATTCGCCAGAAAGCTGATGTCCCTGTTTTCTCTGTACTCAGATCTGAACAAGGCTTGTGGGAACACGATAGATGCTCACGAAGCAGCACAAATGCACCAGAACTTCTCCCAGCAGCTCCTACAGGACCACATAGCTGCCTGCAGCCTGCCCGAACACAACCTCATCAGTGTAAGTGCTCCGTCACACCGACAACACTCAGCAGTGATGTCTGAAGACTTCATGTGGTTACAACCGTTTTCCATTTACACCATATTTAATGAATCATCGCAGTTGTTTGCGAAGTGATTCAACTTTTTATTTATTTCTACAAACACTAATGTGTTGTAGTGTTCGAAAAGACAAAATGGGGATCTGTTTGAGGTTATTCTTTTGGTGGTCTGAGCATGAGCTTCCGTCGCTTATTAACTAATATCTGGAGATAATGCAAATCATAAGCAGTTTAGAAACCAGACATATTTTGTGTGTTGGTTTGACTGCATATGATGTAACTAAGATAGCATTTGTGTAAATTTGATCATTTCCCAAACTGTTTCTTTCAGTCTGTCATTATCTTCACACACACCCCCCCCCCTTTTTTTTTCTTGGAGAGCTACTGATATTTGAGTTATCCAGGGGAATAAATTATTTCCATTTTGACATAATTTTGCATTCTTGTGTGTGGTGGCCTGGGAAAATGGACATCGTCAAATGTAGCTATATTACAAGTTTTCCTGAACTGAAATGCGTTTCTGTTGCATGCATCACAACCACGAGTGAAGCTCGAGTATTAACCCTAATCGTGAACGTGAAAACTGTTTAAATTTCATTTCCGTTCCACTGAAAGTCGCCCTTATCTACCTTTACGTTTCTAACCTCAATTTTAAAATGATTCAGTTCATGGCCAGGTTTGTTGTGTCTGGATGAACAGTCTGGGTGCACGTAAATATCATTTAGACTTCAATGCAAAGTTTTTGTAAACTGTTGGTTGTCTTGGTTCCTTTTTTAAAGTTGTTTATTTGTGTGTGTGTGTGTGTGTGTGTGTGCGTACACATGTATTTCAGTGGACAGATGGACCTCCACCAGTGCAGTTCCAAGCTCCGAATGGACCCACAACCAGCCTGGCCAGCCTGCTTTGAATATACAACACTGATAAACACACACACCTTCTCACACACTGTGAGCACACAGGTTATACACACATGTCAGCCTCTGAGCCCTCACACTCTGTCCTGCAGATTTTATCTTGTATTCTTCAGATTTTTAACTTATTCTTATTGAACTTGTATGATGTCGGGGCAATGAGACGTCGCTGAGATCTTGGGAGCGGTTGGGATACGAGTCACAGTGGGCGCGATAATTATTTCAGTCCTCATGAATGTCCACACATGGCCAGAATAAAAACCCAGAGAAACGCTCGACTCGGCACGAGTTTTGAAGGCTTATAATCTTATCATTTCGAAATGATATTCACTACGTTTGACTAACATTGAACAGAAGATGGAAGGTATCAGTGAAGCCATTTCCGTTCAGTTTAAATCGAGGTCCTTGGTGTGTGTGCTTGATTCGAAGACACAGACGTTTTTCCCAATTATTCACCTTTTAACTAAATTAACTCCCAATACATCATCCATGACCTTAACCAGTGAATGAAACATACTGAAGTGTGTGTCGGATTTGCATCGAAACTGTGTGTTCAGCACGATTCGTCTGTTCGCACTATACCTGGTTTGAGGATTTGTTTTGTTTTTGATCTTTATCCACGAAGACGTGGTGCGACTGCAGGTTTTCATTCCACCCAATTAGGAGCCACATCTCCCCCCACCTGACTTTAATTTGTGGCTGCTGATGAAACGGTCTGGAACAGAAACCTGCAGCCATGACGAAACCGACTCGCGCATACGATCGAAGACTTCTGGCGCAGATCCGATCAGACCGATTCAGCCCGAGTAGCACGCTCTTCTCGTTTTCCAGGCGTCGATATGAGAGTAGCCCTAATTCAGAAAGACTCGTCATAACCAAAGGCTCATTTTAACATCGAACCCGAGCTTGTACAGGCAGCTAAGAGCTTTGAAGGACTTGATGTAAGAGATAATCAACTAACAACGAAATCCGTCACTCTGTTGCGTTTCCTGGTACCTGGAGTCCGTGTCTTTCGATGCTAAGCCACGTCTCAACGTGCCGTTTCCACATCATCGAAAGATTCTTGTCCTATTTCATTGTTTTATTTTTTTAACTACACCTACAACCTGTAACAATGCATAGTAATCGTATCGTTTCTTTTTGCAATTTATGTCTTGTGTGGGGTATTTCAGAAAGTATGTATAGATTTTCTCTATTTTGAGCACTGCAGATATTTTAGCAGTATCCTATTTTTATTACCAGTGGCAGTCTGTTAGTAAAGAACAGCTTTGGCAAAGCTGTTTAGGGGAATACTGTGCTAGGTCCAGAAACAAAGTTGAATTTTTCTTTCTTTTTTTTTTTTC
The DNA here is from genome assembly GCA_012411365.1 of Ameiurus melas. Classification (NCBI taxonomy): domain Eukaryota; kingdom Metazoa; phylum Chordata; class Actinopteri; order Siluriformes; family Ictaluridae; genus Ameiurus; species Ameiurus melas. Next base: position 4,689,793 of record CM022770.1, on the reverse strand, counting down.
TTTCTTTTTTTTCTTTTCTGCAAAGTATTGGCCAAAAAAAAAAAGCACCAGCAGTCATAGATCGTTGATCGTTCGGTTTACGTTTCACTGATATTTATTGTTCGACACTTTTAGCTCGCGTCTTGGTATGATCCCTGCGCTTGTATTGGAGTTTTATTTGAGATGTGTATACATTTATGAGCAAGAGAGGGCGCTAGAGACGCGACTACCTGTTCTCCATTCACATCGACCCTCAGCCCATAGTCATAAATAAACCCTCTCAAGTTAAAGATGGTTGTATATCTGGATCCTTCTCCTGTAGCAAACTGGTTCCAGATCAGCATTCCTTCCACCTTTTACACAACTCAAGACTGGTGAAACTGAACACCTTTTTTTTTTTTTTTTTTTTTTTGTAATATTCTAGTAAATATTTCTTAAACGAGACCCCGGATTTTCCTTTACGAGACACGATGTCTTTTGTACTGACATGTCACAGTGCTTTTCTTTTTCCCTTTCCTCTTATCCACTGTACAAACCCTACTGAGACAGCTTTTTTTCTTTTTCTTTTTTTTATTTTTAAAAGGTATTTACCCCCTTTTTCTGTAGTTTTAACAAATAAATCCATTTATTAAATTTTGTAAAGTTTGACTATTTATATGCCGCATTTATCCATATTATCCTTGTCATTATTTTCATCAGATTTCAAAAACCCTTTGCATAAATGTTACCAAAAAAAAAGCAGATGCGTCCTTTTTTATTATTATTTTGTCTCGTGCTTTTTGAAAAACTCGATTCACACCTACTTAAGACTACAGACTAATGAGTGGATGTTTAGCAAACATTTGCTGTCACTAAAATGTATATTATTGTTTTAGAACAAAGTGACTGAATTGCATTTAACTGTTTAAGTGTATTTATTAACATTAAATACTTGTCTTAACTGCTTAATTGAATGGGTTTAAAATAGGACATCATTCAAATAAATTCACACTTTTTTTGAACTACTCTAAATACTTCAAAAATACTTCTTGAGAAGCATATTTATTGAGAGAGAAATCAAAAAAAGGGCTTGTTTTAAAAAGTTCTGTGGATGTGAATGTAACTTTTAAAATGTATTCTAAACCAAACCACGGCTACTGTTCTAATGTCCCAGGAATCAGCACTTGGGACATGGAAATACTGTGAAAATTGTTTAAATGTTAAGCTATACTAGTACGAATAATGACGTTTCTAGATGTCATTTGAATTTTAAAATATTGTCGCTTACACTAATCCCTACTGTATTATAATTAGGGTTCAGGATCCAACAGTGGCTCTCTGGCAATCCTGCGATTTGAGCTCTCCATCTTCTGGTCACTGTCAAGGGACATTAACTGCTCAGTTCAAGCTACTCTGAAAGATTAAAAGCAGAGCAGTTCCCACGAACACAAACGGTAACGTCCTACCCCGTGTTAGTTTCCACTCGAAAGCGGATTGGGAAACTCACACGAACATGCCGAGAACGTGTACAGAACCGTGGTGCACGGTACCCCGAGCTCAGGATCGAACCGCAGACTCTGGAGTTACCCCGCTGCACCAACCTGCTGCTCTATGAAGCAAAATGACAACAAAAAAAACACCCAAACCTCCTGTTTGAAAAGTTGACCACCTTGATTTGAAGGAAGCCAAGGAACGTCAGTTTGTACGCGTGGTCATTAAAGGTGTTTTTTTGTTTGTTTGTTTGTTTGTTTGTTTTTTGTTTAGTTTTTTGTTTGTTTTTGGGGGGGGGGGGCATCTTCCTCCAAGTAATTATTTGAACCTTTTTCTTACCTGTAACAATAACAGTAACCAAACCTAACAAGGCACAGTAAACCATCTCTGAAACCTTAACACATTATTACTTATGGGTTGTTTTTTTGTCTTCGGTTTGTCCTAAGTGTATGTACTCGATTTTGTCGTTAATTAACCCACCGCGTTAGTTTTCCCGGGATTCATATATTGTAGGAAGGTGGTCACCAACCCTCTTCTTTGAGATCTACATTCCTGCAGGTTTCGTCTCCAACCCAAGGTCTAACACACCTGATTTACTTGATCAAGAACTTCTTAAGGTGATTGAAATTAGGTCAGGTGGGCACGATTAGGGTTGGAGCTAAAGTCTTCAGGAAGGTACTGTAGATCTTCAGGAACAGGGTTGGTGACCACTGCTGTAGGATATCACCTGGTGGTTTTTTTTTTTGTTTTTTTTTTCTTTTTCCAGTCTTCGACTGTCCACTGTAGGTAGGGGTGAACCTGTGCCCACTGTAGCCTCGGATTCCTGTTCTTGGCTCTCAGGAGTGGAACCTGATGTGGTCTTCTACTATCGTGGTCCATCCGCATCGGCATGTCGTACGTCCTGAGATGCTTTTCTGCTCACCACGGTTGTACAGAGTAATCATTTTGAGTTACCGTAGCCTTCCTGTTAGCCCGAATCAGGCTAGCTGTTCTTCGCTGAGCTCTCACATCGACAAGGAAGTTCCACGTGCAGAACTGGATGAACTCATTAATCATTTTTTTTTCACCGTTTTGTATAAACTTCAGAAACTGTTTGCATTAAAATCCCAGGATTTTCCCATAGTCCAAGTCAATAAGATGACACCCCACCCCCACCCACCCACCCATTCTCATGTTTGATGTGAACATGAACTGAAGCGCTTGATCTGCATCTTCTCGATTGGCTGATTGATTCATTGATCGCATGAACGAACAGGGGTGTGGGTGTTTCTGATAACGTCGACACTGTGTATTAATAATTTTGTCGCACATCGATTATAAAATTGCGTTCTAATTATTATAAGATGAGCCCTTCATCTATATGATCATCGTAGCCATATGTACAGATGTTGAGGTGATGTGTATTGTATACAAACGTGAGGGTGTGACTGCATATTTGTGTGTGTGTCTGTGCCCTGCCCATGAGGAATGCATAAAAGTCCTGATCTCCAGTAATGGTGGAGCTGTGTGCGTGCGTGTTTCTGCAGGGAACCATGCCAACTCTGAGGTCAGCTTGCAGGCCTGGTCACATGACTGTCTTTATTTTCTAATCTGCCCCAGCAGTGCCTTTGACATTCCTGTGATAAGACGTGAAGTCCAGAGGAACACATCCCGGGCCTGAAAAAATGGCACATTTCAGCTGAAATATGAACTCGTCCTCTACGTAGTCGTTACTGGTGGGGGAATCCTGACACTAACTAAGTGATGCTTATTAGGTTAGTAGGTGTCAGAGCCGAGCTGAGAGTCGTGACTTCCTGCCAAATCGTGAGCCAGGCTGGTGGTTACTGGGAGGCCACTTCCTGCATTGTTACTGTAGTTATACGGGGATTAAAGTCAAGACTGTCATGTTGATCGTGGCGGCCATTGCTGTTTCCTGTCGAGCTGAAAGACAAAGTGAATGTGTTCCTGTGTCTTGACCTTGCCGTGTCACTTTGTGTTTTGGTTTCTGTTTCCATGTACTTTTTTTTTTCAAGTATTATAAACTTTGTTTGATATAAAGACAAGAGAATAAAGTTGGATGTTTTCTTCCTCACAATATTTTACAGAGATTTATATATATATATATATATATATATATATATATAATGTAAATATATATATTTTATTATATATATATATTTTATATATGTGTATATATGTATATACTGTATGTATATATATATGTATGTATATATGTATGTATATATATATATATATATGTATATGTATATGTATATATATATGAATGATACTAAATATGACTTTGATTTAGAACCAATTTCTCTGGAATGATTACAGCCTTATTTGTTGTCTTTTGGGATTAAGTGAGCCCAAGGAATTGCTGAAATGCTGTACATCCAAGGTCTAAGAGCTTTGTATAATACTTCTTTGATTCTTATTTATGGTTTAATGATAATAGTGCTGAAGCAACATTTCAGCCATAAAGACCCAAACAGCACCCTGTAGATTTATTTATTTATTTATTTAATAGTCTAATGAAACGTACCATTGCAGTACTAAGCGCATCTTTTATAACCTTAATAGGTCAGTATCTGTTATCCCAAGTGACAGGAGGGTGCCACTTTGTCTTAGTTAATCAATAAATCCATTGCACTGAATGTGATTCCGTGCTCGTTTCTGGGGGACGTCCGATCTGTATTCTTTGACATGGTGTGTATTCTGCATCCTTTAATCATATTTTTTTAATCAGAGGTGTAATGTACGCCCTACGCTATGGTTTATATGTCAAACCGACACTATCTGACAACCTTTTGGTTTATATCTGGCAGCGTCGAACTCTGCATCAGTGCACACACCCATCAGGAAAAGATTGCTTAAAAAACAAAAAACAAAAAAAAAAAAACAACGATGATGAGATCAACAACAAAATGTATATACACGTCTGTGTGGGTGTATTTGTGTTTTTCAGGTCTAAGTCACAGGAGGATTACAGTATCCACACCAATCCACCCACCCCCACCTATCCTTCCATTTAGCACACACACACACGACCATTTCGTAGCATGGCACTTATTATTCTTCTCACCGGCATAAATTAGCATCTGCAGCGCGTTATGTAGGAATAACACCACTTCATTTGATTGCTTTGTCTAATGCTCTGATAACTAGAATGTTATGTTGGAGTTTAAGATAAGTGCACACACACACACACACACACACACACGCTGTATTATTATCGAACACTAAAATACACTGTTACTTCAAATAAAAAGATGAAGATCCTTACATTATACTATAATGTGTGTTATTATTAGAAAGGAACTGAAGGTGAGGGAGACCCTGGACGGGGTGCCAACCCATCACACACGCCCGACAATTTGGAAATGCCAATAAGCCTAGAATGTATGTCTTTGGATTGGGGAGGAAACCTGCGAAGCACAGGGTAAGATGTAAGGTGTGCTCCGCGAACCCGTGGGCAGAGGCAGGATTCGAACCGCCAGCCCTGGAGGTGTGAGACAACAGTGCTAATCACGTTCCTCCTACGTTCGAGTTTCTCCGGATGTTCTCTCCAGGTCCACGTGGGTTTCCTCTGCATTGCCTAGTTTCCTCCAACCTCCCAGAAACATGCCAGTATGTTGAAACCGCTCCTAGTGAGGCATGCTGGATTAGTGGTCAGTACTGTTGCCTCGGACATCCAGGGCTAGGGGTTCGAATCCCACCGCCGCCTCGTGTGTGCGGAGTTTCCTCTGGGTTGTTCCTCTGGGTGCTGTGGTTTCCTCCCTTAATCCAAATTGGCATTGCCGAGTTGTCCACAGTGTGAGCGTGACTGTGGCCTGCAAGCGCATGTCCACAAGTTCCCTGGGACATGATAGGCTCCAAGCTCCATCGCGACCCTGTTCAGGATCAGCGGAATGGAAAATGGGTGGATGGGTGGATGGATGGATGGATGGATGGATGCTCCTAGATGTGAATGAGCGCGTGAGTGTGTGTGGTGCCCTGCGATGGGATAGGATGGGATGGGATGGTCTGATGGGATGGGTGTGTTCTCAGAAGAGGCCACTGCGACCCTGAACAGGAATCATCAAGATGAATGAATGATATTGCATGTGTATAGGGTACTGGGGATCTCACCTGCACGTGTGTGTGTGAGGGGGTATAGTGGGAGTTGATTGGGGTAGGGGTCGGAAGTGGGGTTTCTTATAATCTTTTTGGTCATGGTCTGGGATAATGGTCTTGTGTGTACTTGTGTGTGGTTGCTCCTGGCGTGCACGAGCACGCATGCGCACTGCAGTCACGCCGCGGTTCGTGCTTATGTGTGTGCGTATGTGTGTGCGTATGTGTGTGCGTGCGTGTGTGTGAGAGAGAGAGATAGAGAGTGTGTATAAGGCGCATTATTTGGCAGCCGAGGCGGCGGAGCTGAGCGGATACGGGGAGGGTTGAGTTCAGGGTATCCCCGCGATTCTGCTCGGGTTTTTTTTGTTTGTTTGTTCCTTTTCACGCTGAATTATTGGAGTTGATTGTCACTCAGAAGCTGAAGGAAGGAGTTCTGGTAAACGGGTAAACACCTCCGGAGCCGGTAAGTGAGAGAAAAGCGGTGTGGGAAGTTTTTTGGGGAGGAGGTGAGAGGGGTGTATCGGAGAGAATCCGTTTTATTCGGACTTATCGAAAGCTCCTCTTCTTCCTCCTCTTTTTCCTCTTCCACCTCCTCTTCCTCTTCCACCTCCTCTTCCTCTTCCTCCTCCTCTTCTTCTTCCTCTTCGTCTTCTTCTTCTTCCTCCTCTTCCTCCTCCTCTTCGTCTTCTTCTTCCTCCTCTTCGTCTTCTTCCTCTTCCTCCTCCTCCTCCTCTTCCTCCGTTACAAAGTAGACGATGCACTTTTATTTCCGCAGCGTCGATTAACAACAAGAGGTTCCTACATCATAGTTCCTACATCACCCCGAGAACTAATAAAACCTCTCACTGGGATTTAGTGAAGTTCTGGTGCCACTCGGGCAGCAGTATTATTATTATTATTATTATTTATTATTATTATTATTATTATTATTATTATCTTTTGCTTGGTTTCATCATCTCGACGCTCTGAAGCTCCGAGTCTGAGCGGATAAACGACTAGTTATCAGTCCGAGTTGGACATTGTGTGTGTGTGTGTGTGTGTGTGTGTGTGTGGTGTTCACCCGTCTCGGTCAGTTGGCGGTACAGACCCCTCACACACTGGCTCTCGCGGTCAGCCGGGCGCCCTGGGAGGAGGTGTTTATCCCGGGAATGGGGGATATTTCACTCGGCCAAGTGTTGGAAGTTTAAATGTTGCGCTGCTTTCCCCCGCTCCGAGAAACGCGAGGTAGGTACCGCTAGTGGGTTTAGCCTGCTAACGTCTCAGCGCTTGATTGGCTTGATCCGTGATGGCGAGAGACAGCTTTCTGTTGTTGTTGTTGTTGTTGTTGTTGTTATTATTGTTGTTTATCTCTCTCTCTCTCTCAAGAAACGTAAAAGTTCTTCTCTGTATGTAAATGAACTGAAGTTGTGAAGGTGATGTGTTGGGTCTGTTCTAACGGAACGGTGAAATGTTATATTTGTCCTAGTTGGTAATATTTGAGCTTAATTCGTCAGGAAAGGTGGTAGATTCTTTTTTTTTTATATATATATATATATTTATTTATTTATTTGTTGTTGCTAGTAAGACAGGGTCATTATGAGCAGGCTTGTTGTGAGGATTTTTCTTTTTTTGTGCCGGTGTATGGATAAACACGCGGTTTTATTTTGAAAGGTTTGTATTGATGTTTAGGATTTCTCTTCGTGTCCGGAGTGAATAAAAACGGGGGGTGATAATAGGTGGACGGTGTATCTTAGTGGTTTGTTTGGTTTATTTATTTATTTATTTATTTTAGTGTCCCCAGTCGTGGCACTTAACCCGACAAGGCTGCCAGCTTTTCTTTTCTTTTTTTAAACACTGTTATCACAATAAAAGTCCCCTGGCTGTAATCTTCCTCCTCTTCATCCTCCTCCTCTTCGTCCTCTTAAAGCTACACGTGCACATCAGAGCGGCGCACGCGCTGCTCCTTGCAACACACACGTTTATACTGTATACAAGTGCGCGCGTGCGCGCACGCGTTAGTTTATGAACGTTCCTCCTGGACGAATTCCTTAGTTATTGTCGAACCCGTTCAGACTTCTGCTCGTTTGCACGGGAATGAAGTAAGTTTGAAACTTCTTGACGTCACTGCCTGCGTTCAGCTGCTCTTTCAGACGAGACGTGACGAGACGATACAATGAAACGAAAGTGATTCGCTTCGCGTCGCTTCGGTTCACTACTGAGCCGATTCGATTCGGATTCGAATCTGATTCAGTTCGGCTAAACGTGGAAAGTTTTCCACCACAGCAAAGTCTTTGCGCTTTGCAGTTTCTCTGCAAGATGACGGGCTGCATTTATTCATCATGTCTTATTAAGGCTGAGAGAGAGAGAGAGAGAGAGAGAGAAAGAGGCCGTTGAGGGATCAACTGTTTATTGCGGCTATAACAAAAGGGAAAGAAGGAACCATCTTGTATCGCAGGCGTATTTTATGGCAATGTTGAATGTTCTGCGTATAGCAGGGCTGTTTTCCTTGTGTTCTGGGGGTCTCTCTCGCCTCTCTCGTCCCTCTCTCTCGAAATGCCGAGTGTTTATCTATCGTTGTGCGTATCTTTATTAACATCAGTTTTTAATTGCTTTCTATAGCTATGTTTCTATCCAAGTTGCGAATTGAACTTATGCGCAAAATTGGAACATTTGCGAATGAAGTTTCCATTCCGCGTGTTCGAGAGAACAAAATCGTCATTTCCGGGGCAACTGACTCGTCTCATGCCGCCATTTTTACTTTTCTGAGCCAATTATCCAATCACATGGTTTGCTGAGGCAAGGTCACATGACTCGTTTTGGGTTGTTGTTTTCTTCTTCTTCTTTTCTTGTGCACTTCGCAATGCAGAACATGAAAGTTGTGTCGCTTTCCTAAGCTGTCTGTCTATCCAATCTAATCCAATTACAAATGGTCACTCGAAATACAGCTGTAAGTGTCAGCTGTCCACTTGTGGTCATATGACCTGAGGCGGAGTTAACGGGTCAACATCAATTCGAGGGACACTAACTTTCATTCCGCATTACTCTATTTTCTTAACTTTGTGACTCGACCATCCGAGTGATTTCGGTGCCTGTGGGTGTATCAAATGTTTTCCTGAGTCTTGCTTGTATTAATATGTTTACTAGGTGTTCCTTTCGATGAAGACGCCGATTGTCTCTTTACTCAATGTTCAGTAGTTCTCCTGATCGTCACCTGACTTCAGGCAGAAGAGAACCATGAAGCAGCCTCATCGTGGCGTCACATGTCTGTGTTATCTGGTGTCCCATTGAGCACAACTTTAGAACAAGAGGCTGTTTGGGCAGTTATATTTGTAGGCTTTAGGTAAAAACGTGTGGCCATGTATACTTGTGCTTCTTTTGTAAGCCATGGCAGCTTTGATGAGATGTTCGCTTCAGGGGGTCCATCAGTTAAGACCTCATAGGTGTCTGAAAAGAGCCTGTGGGGGGAGGGGGGAATACCCCTCCGTGGCACGTCTTTTCAGTCTGATCTGTTGCTGTGTCTCAACGCTTGATGTTCATAGCCCGTCATCAGTCGAAAGGACTCCATAGTGAACAAAGACTTCAGGGACATGCTTTTCAGTAATGCAAATGTTCTAATATAGAGACATAGTGCAGGGTTCTTCACCGTACTAAACCCAGTCTTACCCAAGTCTTTACTCTTATACAGTTCTCCCAAATTTATTTGGTCCACGGTGCGTGGGGTGCTCTCAGAATAAAGTTCTCCTCTCAATATAGTGTAATCCTTTCTCAGTGCATGTTCTTGATCCACCTGAGATCCTGGGTGTCTGACCATAAAGTTCAGGCAGAAGCAGATACAGTGGTGTGAAAAAGTGTTTGCCCCCTTCCTCATTTCCTGTTCCTTTGCATGTTTGTCACACTTAAGTGTTTCGGAACATCAAACCAATTTAAACAATAGTCAAGGACAACACAAGTAAACACAAAATGCAATTTGTAAATGAAGGTGTTTATTATTAAAGGTGAAAAAAAATCCAAACCATCATGGCCCTGTGTGAAAAAGTGATTGCCCCCTAAACCTAATAACTGGTTGGGCCACCCTTAGCAGCAACAACTGCAACCAAGCGTTGCTTGTAACGTGCAATGAGGCTTTTACAGCGTCCTGGAGGAATTTTGGCCCACTCATCTTTGCAGAATTGTCCTAATTCAGTTACATTAGAGGGTTTTTGAGCATGAACGGCCTTTTTAAGGTCATACCACAACATCTCAATAGGATTCAGGTCAGGACTTTGTCTAGGCCACTCCAAAGTCTTCATTTTGTTTTTCTTCAGCCATTCGGTGGTGGACTTGCTGGTGTGTTTAGGATCATTGTCCTGCTGCAGAACCCAAGTTCGTTTCAGCTTGAGTACACGAACAGATGGTCGGACATTCTCCTTCAGGATCTCTTGGTAGACAGCAGAATTCATAGTTTCTTTGATCACGGCAAGTCTTCCAGGTCCTGAAGCAGCAAAACAGCCCCAGACCATCACACTACCACCACCATATTTTACTGTTGGTATAATGTTCTTTTTATGAAATGCAGTGTTCCTTCTACGCCAGATATACTTGGACACACACCTTCCAAAGAGTTCCACTTTTGTCTCATCGGTCCACAGAATGTTGTCCCAAAAGTCTTGGGGATCATCAAGATGTGTTGTGGAGAAATTGAGACGAGCTTTGATGTTCTTTTTGCTCAGCAGTGGTTTTCTCCTTGGAACTCTGCCATGCAGGCCATTTTTGCCCAGTCTTTTCCTGATGGTGGAGGCATGAACGCTGATCTTAACTGAGGCAAGTGAGGCTGCAGTTCTTTGGACGTTGTTGTGGGGTCTTTTGTGACCTCTTGGATGAGTCGTCGCTGCGCTCTTGGGGTAATTTTGGGCGGCCGGCCACTCCTGGGAAGGTTCACCACTGTTCCATGTCTTCGCCATTTGTGGATAATGGCTCTCACTGTGGTTCGCTGGATTCCCAAAGCTTTGGAAATGGCTTTATAACCCTTTCCAGACTGATAGATCTCAATTACTTTTTCTCAATTGTTCCTGAATTTCTTTGGGTCTCGGCATGATGTGTAGCTTTTAAGGATCTTCTGGTGGGCCTTACTGTGTCAAGCAGCTCCTATTTAAGTGATGCCTTGATTGTGAACAGGTGTGGCAATAATCAGGCCTGGGTGTGGCTAGAGAAATTGAACTCAGGTGTGGACAACCACAGTTATAGTATGTTTTAACAAGGGGGGCAATCACTTTTTCACACAGGGCCATGATGGTTTGGAATTTTTTTCACCTTTAATAATAAACACCTTCATTTACAAATTGCATTTTGTGTTTACTTGTGTTGTCCTTGACTATTGTTTAAATTGGTTTGATGTTCCGAAACACTTAAGTGTGACAAACTTGCAAAGGAACAGGAAATGAGGAAGGGGGCAAACACTTTTTCACACCACTGTATGTATTGGGTGTGATGGAGTTAGGCCTATTTGTTGTTTGTAGTTAAGGAGTCACGATGCCTGGGTGTTGCTAAGCAGCCTCGGATAACGGAGCCATGTCAAACAGAGAGGCATCTTCCCGTGTCCTCGTCTTCCTTCTGAGGCCGACGTGGTTCAAACCCTGGACGCGTCTCTCCATCTTGGAGTATTTCACCTAAACTCTTGTTTCCTCCAAAAAAAAAGATGATTGTGAAACAGATAAATATTACAGATGGCTCATTATATGGAGAGCACTTTTGGTTTGCTGGTTCCATGGCATATAGCGAACACATTTGGCACTAAGCGAAGGTCTTGAGCGTGCACGCTCTGTAGGTGTGTGTCTTTTCAGGATTAATCACTGAGGTTTTTCTTGGTGTTCGAGGTGAAGCCCATGAGTGTACTTGCAAGGAACAGTTCAAGATTGAAGATTTTTGAGTCCCAGCACCATCTTTATATAAAATACAATCGGACATGTGGCTAGTTATGGCTCACAATCCCCCCTCCCCCACCAACCCACCAACCTGCCAAATGTCAATCAAACCTTCCAATTCCCACCCACCCGCCAGCACTACTCTGCCATATGACTGCTGCCGACCGTGGAGGTCGAAGACTAACATGTGCTTCCTCTTAGCCATCTGAGCTCCTCCACCTTTAGAACTGCTGCTCGTGCTTCGTCTCAGATCCAAGCGCTCTCCTAAGAGTGTGTTACCATCAGCCCTCTTCCGCATACATGAGCTCCAGACCCACGCTTCGCAAGTTTCCATTGTACAGGCTTTCGTCAAGGTTCGTTTTGTTGTTTTTTTTTGGTGATTGTTGCAGTCAAGAATGCTTCATTTTGTTGTGGCGTTTCTCAAATTCCCCCCCGTATAACTACTTGAGTACTTGCGCACTCGCAGTTGCATGAAATTGTTTCGTCTTTCGCAGTGATGCTCGTTGGTAAATGAGACCTTTTTAGCGAGTCCACACCGAGCACTTGTCCTAAAGATGGAGCGAAATCTGGATTTGAACATGATCGCTGTGGTCCATCAGTGTTTGCCATTTGGATTTGAATCATTTAAGAGATTTGCTACTGGTCAGGAGAATAAAGTGCAGAGATGAAGTAACGGCTGACGTCTGTTGTGTAACGTGTTTGTTTTTGTGTGTACGTTACTCAGTTGTCATTTTTACGTGCTGTTCCACTTGATTTGCCTCTTTTATTATTATTATTATTATTATTATATGCTGGGATCATTAAGAGACACACTTCATTCCATTATAAATGTTTTTTGTAATCTTTTTAAATGGCTGAGGTGTCTGATATTCCAGTCTAAACTCTTGGGTCATGTAGGAAAGATTTAATGATGTCCTAAACGGTGATCGTTGTTTACATGTCAACAAAGCATTTTGTCTTAGTTTCTTTCACAGTCACCGTTCTATTTCCGTGTCATTACTGTTTTTTTTTTGTTGTTGTTGTTTAGAGATTTGGATGAATAGGTGGTGTAATAACATTTAGACGCAAATGGCATTACACAACGGAAAAAGTTCAGCCTTCAGGTTATATTGTTGCGTTTTTTGCCATTCTGACACGCAGCGAACAGATCGAATAAATGTGCTTTTGTAGTAGTGAAACATCTTGAGACGTATCGCGTCTGATTATTATGATACGGATTTAAGAAAAATCTATTGCTAGAACTGTGTCAGGTCCTGCACAGTTGGTTTGAGCGTCCTTCCTGAGCACACTGCCCAGAGCATCGAGCACATGGAAATAAACACAAGTACCAAGAAATCCCTCAACAACAGCGTGTCCTCGTATCGTCTGAAAACCTTTTCCCTCGCATTGTGTGCGGAAGCGCGGTCTTTCTGTCTGTGACGAGCCACACAACCTTCACGCTGAAAAATGAAGCATGGCTTTACTGTGCGTCTCTGGGGTCCAGTCGGTGACCAAACATTAGCTTAAGAGCGATCTGCCTCATAACATGCCGTTATAAACTGGAAGAAAAGAAGAGTGTGTGTGTGTGTATATGTTTGTTTGTTTTTCTTGCCTGCCTTAAATTCCACGACATAAACACGTCTGCGTGCATCTGCAAGTTAAAACCCTGCAGGAGAGGTCATTGCATCACTGGCTAAAAATAACCGACGTGGAAAAGCCTTTCTCTGGCCTGGCAGGGGCATGTGCACTAGAGAAGGAGAGAGAAAAGATAGGCCTGTGAGGCAAGATTTTTGTGTACGTGTTCGAGATTGGGGATATTTATATATTTATTTATTTTGACTATAGCCACTAGTCTAACAGTAAATATCTCTAGTGCAAGATTTCCCGCTTTGATGACGCTTTAAATATCCAGAGTGGGACCGCTTTCCTTTCAATATTAGGCACGGAGCAAAGGGAACTGTGTCTCAGGACAATAATGAGACCGTGTAGCCAGTTAAACTCCTTGCTTATCCAGACTTCTTATGACCTAACCAGTGAAACAGACTAGCGCTGATAACTCTTTAAAGGAAGACCGAGATGAGTAGCCTAACGATAATTGTAGAGAAGCTTGCTTACTCTACAATTGTGGAATTGTAACGGAGCCGCAGTTGCGTTTTTGAATCGTCTCGACCGCGCTAGCTTTCGTCACAGCTCGGGAACGGTTTGTTGGGTACGTCCTGTGTTTTGAGAGATCCGTGGAGTGCTTGCCGGACTGTCGTGACGACGCGTTGGTGGAAAATGGTGAGCATGATTATACAACTATACAAAATGTGTGATTTCTGCCCCAAGCCTGAAAGAGGAATACGGTACTACAGCTACGCAGCGAATAACACGGTACGCCGTGGCTGACGTCCGGATCACGGAGGGCTGGAGACCAGCAGGGATCGGTCTAACACATCCACTGAACCGAGTCAGGTATGCTCGAGAAGGAGCGGAGGAATGTGGTTGGCGTGATAGATATGTTGTGGTTGAGTGATGCATTTCAGAAGTAATCACGATCGTAACCATATCCTCCTAAATTCATCCACACGTATAAGGTGTTCGGTGTCTGCCTACTTTACTCAAAGCTGTTATAAAACGACCAGCAGCTCTTTCATGATCCGTGCCCACGTGTGAGAAGAATCCTCCTCGTTTGGTAGACAGTAGAAGTGTGTGTGTGTGTGTACCAGAATCAGGCTCTGCCAGACAAGCAGCCCCGACCACCCGGCTCTCTGTCAGCTGAGCCTGTGCTACCGGCCTTACTGTACACGAGTATACACACTGTACACTTCTCTGAAGCGCTCTCTCGGACTGTGGAGAGCACTTCTGGTGCACGTTTAGGATCTTGTAATACTGCCAGGTCCTTTTATATCATTTTAGGATTTGGAGATTTGACACATTCTGAGTTTACATTTCTTTGAAATAAGTCAAGTTAATGGTAGGTACAAGGGCGGACATGTCAGTAACCCGTGACGAGCAGATTCTTTGTCCGGGTTATTGGACAAGTCGGTAAAACATGTCGAAGGGGAAAAAATAAAGGCGCTAGTAAGACCCCGATTATAACTTTTACATGAGATATGAGGACAAAAGATCACATCTCGTAGCTGAAACACTGGACAATGGTTTGCTGACTGATTATTGAGGTGCCCAGAGAACTCGCCAGTAGATTTCAAGTCCCCCGTGAAGTGCCTCGAAATGCGCAGCTTTATTCGATGTGTTGATGTAAATTTCACAGAAACAGGAAGTTGGGGGAGGGGGTATATCGAGTGGCTTCTTGCCCTTTTTTAAATAGCCAATAGCTTTTAGGCGAGGTGATTTAAACAAAAAAAAAAAAAACGGAACTTTTATTTATTTAATGAATTTATTTTATGTTTGGGGCGGGACACTTCAGGCTCTAGAGAGCATTTGATCGGACAGAAAACATGATTAGACTCTGAAGTGCACACTGAGGTCATCATAATTGTTGATGCGTATCGTTGGTAGAGAGAGAGAGTGTAAATTTTGAAGGCCTGTGTCTTCTAAATGCGACTTTTGTCTTTGTCTTTTCGCGCACTTGCTTATAGATAACCATAAGGCTGACGTGTTCATACTACAAGCCAAAAAAACTTTTTTGTTTTGGGTTTCATGGGGACTTGAAGACATTTTCGTCCCTGATGTATTAAATCATCTGTTATAATGTGTATTAGAGTCGGAGTACAGTGCAGGAAGTCCGTTAAGTCTACACAAACAGCGGAGCGATCATTCAATCGGAGTGCATCGGATAGTACCGGAGTGTGTGTTTCTTCTCTTATAACCTCCTCGATAAAGTTAGCACGCAGGCCAGAGTCCTCATTAACTTTGTGTCGTATTTTTCGATCTGCGAGAAGAAACGTGCGATATTTGTGTGGCGACTCGCATCAAAAACTTTCCTGAAACTCCAAAGCCATTTAAATAAATAAATAAATAAATTCTGAGTTTTTTTTTTTTTCTGTTTTCAGATTCTGTGTCGGGTCTGATAATCTAAATACGGCTCGATTTTGAAAGGCAGTGTCGATCACCTGCTCGACACTAAGCTGAGCTTAAGCTGAGCTGCTATCTTTCATGGTTCACCAAGCAAGGCTTTCTCGGTGTGTGCCGCGCAGCCCAGCATTAATCACCTATTACAGCATCAAAATCCCCACATTGCGAAAGACTAGCGTTTCTGAATGTTTGCCATCTACTCCTAGGAATCTCACAGTCCTTTAAATATCGGAACTTGTGAAATCTAACTGTCCTGTAGGGGGGCATTTATTTACGTATGTTTCAATTTTATTTATTTATTTATTATTTGGGGGCTCCACTGGTACTGAAGAGTCACTGCAAATCAGTAGTGCAGTTCTTCTGACTGATCCCCTTTATCTTCAGTTCTATCGCAGTGGTTGCGGTCTCTTCCAGTATGACCCCGCCCTTATCCACGGGACATGGGGGTCAATGAAAACGATGTAAAGAATATCCTTCGCCCTTCGCACTCGCCAGAGCTCAACCCCGTTAAAGATTAATAGGAGATTTTGGCGCTATGGGAAAGACGACACAGTACTCCTCCTCCTCCTCCTCCACCACCACCAAAACTCCGATGAAGGGAATATAATTTGGAAGAACAGTGTTCATCGCTCCAGGACCAGTCCAAAGTCTGAGTTTGAGTTGTCACATTGCTTTTCAACCATTTTTCAAGTGCAGCAAATTGAATGCATTGGTGGACTCTTCTTATTGGTTCTCACAAAGGCTTTTTTTTTTTTTTTACTACCAGAGTTCTTTTTTTTTTTTTTATAAAGGAAGTATAGATTTGTATAACCGTAAACTTTGCCAGTAGCCTTGCGGAACAAGTCCTACGTTTCCCTGACGTTCTGCACACTCATGGAGCTATTATCATTGTATAATTTTTTTTCTTTTTAGACCCATTGTAGTACTTGAGGGAAATATGGAATTAAGATTCATTTCAGCAGACGATTCGCATGGGTTTAAGCATGCGCGAGAGAATAAAACGCACACTTTGCTCTGAATAGAGAGATGTTCTGTATATTATTTAGAATTCGAAACGATTTCCCGTTTGCACGGTCATTTATTTTTGTTTTTGCACCGGTTAGTGATTGTCGAGAAATAAATAAACAAGCTCGTAGCCTAATTTAAACCACCGCAGTCCTGACCAGGCGGTTACTAAGGATGAACGAATGGTACAGTAACTCGTGTTCACATTAGGAAATGAACTTCGAAGACGTCCCGCGAGTTTCATGTCTGACTGCTGTCTAAAAATGACTGGTCCAGTTCCTGTTCGTATCCGTATTTGTTTAAGACTGTACCTGTTCATTATGGATAACTTCTGGTTACTCTTGAATTTGCATACAAGCAACACTGGGGTGTGTCTCTGGAAAAACACCGCAGAGAAAACGCCACAGGAGGCCACGAACAAAACCGTATTGTGCTTGTTACTGCGCAGCTCTGCTGTTCACGCAGAACCCTGTATGTTCCTGTAAGAATCGATATAACAGCAGCTCGAGCACTGTTTAGTAGCAGACTAGCAATGTTCGCACCAGAGGGCATCACTGCCTTGAATAAAAATGTGTTTCAGGGTCTCTAAGAGGAGATTTGTGATGGATTTGACTTGCTGTTTCTCGGCTTTTCATTTTCATCAGGGTTCTGTTTGGCTGCGTAACTGCCAAAGCAATTAGTCTGGATTTGCTAGCGCTCATGAATGTTTTACGCCGCTGTATACTCGAGTGCTGCCGGACTAATTGGGTGTATAAAGCGCCGAAATGTGTTCCTGCATGCCATCACGATGGAGAAACTGCATGGCATGGAGATTGTAGTTCTGTTATGACATCATGGTGACTGCTCTGCTCTCATTGGCCGGTTTATATTTTAGAGGATCGTGGGCAGCCAATGAGACGATGCTTAATGGTTTTTTGTGTTTTTATCTTTTCAAATAGCAACCAAAGTAAATCAGACATTCAGTGTTTTGTGACTATGTAACCACTTTTGTTTGTATTAGCCGCTGTTGGTCGATTGCCGGATTAAAGTCGATTGATCTCCATGTTTAGAACGATCCCTTTTTTTCCTTTTTCTTCTCTCTACCGATCTTTATATGGACACGCTTCTTCTCTCCTGCGTGTGTGCGGAAGGATGTGCCTTGTTTGAGAAGCTACATATATGTATGCTGCCCCAGGGGGACGTGAAACCCGATCCGCCGCTGCCATTTTAGCCTTAACTGACACTCTAGACGTTCACTGCAACATGTGGACTCGTTCCTCTGTCCGCCATGTGACTCCTGCGCTTTTGGCTCTCCATACAGCCTGCAGTAACCGCTGGGCCGAGGTCAGCCGATCTAAACTAAACGTGATCCTCGTGCCGTAGCGCTCGACCTCTACGATCGGATCTGAGAACAGCCCGATCCCTTCAGCTGTCTGTTATGGCTTTGTGCGGGACGATGACTCACTTGTTTACCATTTCCTTGTCCCCAGAAAGGAATGCCGAGGCGAGTTCTGCAAAGGAACAGTAGCCTACAGAAAACGAACGGGCCGTGCGCTTTTGTTCTTCTCGACCGTTCTTTGCTCAAGGAGCTGCACTGTAGTCCGATTGTTGTGTCCGAAGAGAAAGTGCCAGCTGTTAACGACGTAAATGAAATATTCGGGGTCACTATTTGTGGTTTTGTGGAGCACCTTGCCAGGGCTTCGCCTTTGCGCCATTTATTCCAAGATTTCAAGTTTAAAGTCCAGTTTATTTAAAGTCCTATTATCCAAATGCTAAACCAGAAGGCTCGGTGGCATCCGAGGAAACGTGACACGAGTGTCGCGTTAATAATATCACTTTGCTGTGTCCAAATATTGAAAGCTTGTAAATTTAGAACAGCAGAGAAATGTATTTTTAAGCAGTCAACTATCAGTGCTTATGGGAAGGTCGGGCGACTCGTGATACGACGCGTAGCAGAGACGTGACATAAAATAAAACACGTTTTCCACTGAAGCGCGCATGAATCATCCCATGCCTGCACTCCAAGTATTGAAGCAGTACCCGCTTATCGGTGTGTGTAGTGTTGAAAATGTAATATGTTTGCTTGTGAGAATGAGAGCAGCAGAATGTTTAGCGTGACAAAATGTCCATATCTCTATTCAGATTTGAAACCTGAAGTGGGTGTGGCTTAAATATGAAGTTTTTGTAGACTAAATATGAACCCTAGTATAATACCCCTGGGGGAAAAACAAAAAACAGCAGTAGAAAATGGCAGCAGTGCCAGCATGGGGTATAAGTTCTGGCTCTGACAGTTCCTCAACCTCAGCTACATCACTCAAGTCCCAATTTGATTGGTCCTGTTATACATACATATATATAATATGTGTGTGTGTATATATGTGTATATCTCGGGTTCGAGTCCTGACGTGTGGTCTCTCTGTTAAAAGAATGACTTGTGTACTTACTATTTGTATTGGTGTTGGACACGGTATCTAAGAAACGTATTTGTGTACCGTTCCATGTCTTTTTATTTATTTTTTTTTTTCTGTCTTAATCTTGATGGTAAAGAATTTATAATGCAGAAATGTGGACCTTGTGAAAAGTGTGTTAATTTATGCGCTGATACTCGGGCGGGGCTTTAAAACTTTTGCACGAATTACTGCATCAGTGCGGCGTGGCATGGAGATGATCAGCCTGTGGCACTGCTGAGGTGTTCTGGAAGCCCAGGTTGCTTTGATAGCGGTCTTCAGATCGTCTGTATTGTTGGGTCGGGTGTCTCTCATGGATTCTCCACGGGGTTCGGGTCAGGCGAGTCGACTGGACGATCAAGCACAGTAATACCATGGACAGCAAACCAGTTACTAATAGTTTTGGCACTGTAGGCAGGTGCCAAGTCCTGCTGGAAAAGGAAATCAGTATCTCCATAAAGCATGAAGTGCACTAAAATCTCCTGGTAGACGCTGCATCGACTCTCGACTCGAGAAAACACAGTGGACCAACACCAGCAGATGACATGGCAACCCAAATCAAACTTCACTCTGGACTTCAAGCAACTCGGATTCTGTCCCTCTCCACTCTTCCTCCAGACTCTGGGACCTTGATTTCCAAATGAAATGCAACGTTTACTTTCATCTTCCCCGTGATTGCAGTGGTGTTTACTGAACCAGACTGAGAGATTAAAGGCTCAGGAAACCCTTGCAGGTGTCTTGAGTTAATTCTCTGATTAGAGCTCTTCTCAGGTCGTGAGCTTTATGAGACCAGCATCGATATGGCTATAAGCATTAACAGCCCTAAAAGAGCTACTGAACGGGTCAGCCGTCCCTCTCAGCCCTTACAATATTAATGGGCATGTTGGAGCAATTTTGCCCCCCCGATGAAGTCCATATGAGCCGAACGTACACATCCGCCGGGACTCGGGGGCACTGACCTAAGCTACACGCCGTATAAGCAGATCCGAGGCAGAAACAACACGTCTATTGTAAGGCACTTGAAGTGGAAGCAGGGAAATGATGTTTGCCGATCATTTCAGATACGATTGCTTTCAAGCCAGAAATATGAACAAAGACGTGCATTTCTTCGGCGTAATTTTTGATTTCACCAAAGCATCTTTTGCAAAATAAATAAATAAGTCAACTACATAGTTATTATTACATAATAAATAATCAACTAGTATCTTCCCCTTTACCAGAATCTCTGACCTCTGAACAGATTAATGTCCATGCTGTGGGCTACACAGTGGGAATTGTTTTGGGTTATTATTACATTTTTTTCTCTCTTTTTAAAAAAAAAAATTCAGTACATGCCTTTACATTGTGTGTTCTCAGCTTTGCTTGCTGAAATGATGCTGTGCCGCTGTACTCTAGTACACATACATTTCTTTCTTATTAAAGAAAATCCCTCAAACACTTCTCCATTGCAGTTGTGTTGAAATCATTTGAAGCATGCTGAGGTCATAAACCAGACTTCAATGCCATAACAGGCTTGTTGTAAGTATCTCTCTTTTATTGCTTGTATATGATTCTCTCACTCTGTGTGCGTGAGAGAGAGAGAACGCAGTGTCTCTGAAGACGTACATTCCCCTCGTCTGACCCCATTTAACCACTCTCGTAAGCAGATAGCGTTACCTTCAGGCTGAATTAAAGCATCGTAATAACAGCATCTTAAATAACGTGCTGTCGCTTTAAGAATCACTACACGGTTGAGCCAACAGTAACAGTCTTCTTCAACTCTTCCTCACCCCCTACCTCCACCCCTCGTTTCTTTAGAGGACTTGTGTTTTGGAATGCCATGTGGCGTCTCTTTCGGGGTGTAACCATCCATTTGTGTGTGTGTGTGTGTGTTTGAGAGAGAAAGAGAGACTGTGCGTCTTTGTGTTATGTGGCTGCGTGCTGTTGCTCACAAAGGGTTAAAATCTGCCTCAGTCTCACTCACTCACTCACTCACTCACCTATACGTGCACACACATGCACGCGCACACACACACTTACTGGTTTAAACCGGTTCTCAGGAAAGTGCTTTGTGTGGCCCACTGAATCCTGGGAAGGGTCATGTGTGACTCACTGATCTCACAGAGGGAACTTAAGTCAGCTTTCCTTTATCAGCTGAAAGTGTGTGTGTGTGAGAGAAACTTTACCTGTAAATTGAAATTATTTATTTATTTTGACCAGAAACCTTTCTCCAGGAAAGAGTTGATGGATAGATATAGAGATGTGTGTGTGTGTGTGTGCACCAGCAAAAGGGTTAACATTATGTTTAGCCCTTTCTTTCTGAGCTATCACTTCCTGTTATGCACCAGCGAGTAGATGAGGCTCTGTATTTCCGGCTCCATTACTCTGTACCTCTCGCCCTCACCGAGAGGAGACCGCATCTCAGACGAGCTCTGCCTCATGTCCGTGATCCCAGTCACACGGCCCTGTCGTCTGTCTCAGGACGAGGAGAACCGAACGGACGTACCCGGCTAGTGTAGCGTAGTAGGATCAACCTGTGGAGCAAAAGCTTTTAAATCAGGTTTTTTCCCTCCATAGAGAAGTCAAAGTCACCTCCTGTGTCGATTTGCATGTGGTCTCGGTGTTGGCAAAGTTTGTGTACTCATCAACTGTAAACACCGGCCATCATTTAATAGGTGACGTCGATTGTTCTTTTACTTCAGTCGACCTCTGTTTGGCGGTCATGTCCACAGGCTCGTCTTTTTTCGGCGACTTCAGACTCCTTTCTAAACCCTAAATTATCGGCATTGTAGCCCTTTATTTTATGGAATGAGATTAATTCAGTCTTCTTCAGTAAACGTTTTAGCGTGCACATTCATTCACATCTAGGGGCGGTTATAGTCACTGCTAGTCCACCTACTAGCAAGGGTTTTTTTTTTTTTTGGGAAGGTAGGGGAAAACCAGAGGAAGCCCAGGCAGACCCTCGAGCTGCGAGGCGACAACGCCTAGCGTTGTCCATAATAAAAATCCATAAATTTATGTTCTAAAAGTAACAAAAGGCGTGTGAAGTCTGCGCTTGGTCAGTCTGACACGTTTACCTCATTTTGATTGAGGAGAATCTCCACGAATGAAATTCTTTATACAAGTGGTTGTGGTGTATTTATTCTCTACCGTTTGATGGATTTGGCGTGCTCTATGGATTGCGTCGTATCTCGGGGTTACTTGACCTGTAATGGATAAACCTCACGCCATCTGAATTCTTTAAGGGACAAAAGCTTGAGGACTGGGTTTACCTGAACCAGGTGGATCAGGTGTGTCGGGGAGCAGTTCCTGGTCATAAATTAGTTCCGGCCATCATTTACTTTATAATATTTATACAAAGTTGTAGGGGGAGGCATGGTGGCGCCAGGGTTTGGGATTCGAATCCTGCCTCCGAGCTTGCATGTTCTCGCCGTGCTTCGGGGGTTTCCTCCGGGTACTCCAGTTTCCTCCACACGTCCAATGATATGCGTTGTGGGCTGATTGGCATTTCCAAATTGCCCATTGTGTGTGTGTGTGTGTGTGATTGTGCCCAATGGTGGGTTGGCACCACGTCCAGGGTGTCCCCCTCCTTGTGCCCCTTGTTCCCTGGGTTAGGCTCCAGCTTCCCCATGACCTTGTGTAGGATAAGTGCTATGGAAATGGATGGATGGATGACCAGTTGCTTCTTTACTAGCCTCTCTTATTATTTTTTTTTCTTATTTTTTCTTTCTTTCTTTCTTTCTTTTGTTTCCTTTTTTGAAGTTAATAAGACAAAACAACTTGTTACTGTGAAACCAGAAAGCTCTTCTGTCCTGAAGACTTTCCTGTGGTGGAAAACCTTCTTACTTTTACAAACCCCTGACATCAGAGACTCCTTCCTTAAATGCTTATATAAACATCTCGTTATAGAAAACTTCAGGAAGTTAACACTGGTATGGTTTCCTTTTGTTGAATAACAACCTGCTTGTAATGTCTCTTATTAAAACCAGGGTTACGCGGCGCGTCCACCAAACAAATCCCCGTTAATCCGTCGAGTATGATAATGAATTCGAACGAACGCATTGAGAGAAACCTGTGATTTGATTTGAAGCTGGAGCTGCTGTTCTAGGAAACTACTCAACACTTTCAGATTCCAGAATTGAACTTCCACTGTCAGCTGTTCAGTCTTAAAAATAAAAAATAAAAAAGGTCAAATCCTCATTTTGTTCAGCTCTGCCATGGCCTTGTATATGGACCTCACATGAAATGGTGTAGTTGCTGTTAATTATCAGGGCTAGTTGTATGTAAACAAACCTTTGAACCCTGTTTTACGGCCAAAAGCGTTTACCGTTTTATCAGAATCGAGCCTTTTTTCATATTATAAGCCTATATTTCTCTGGATACCTTTTGGAAGACAATAAAAACCGTTACACTTCATTTTATTTATTTATTTATATATATATATATATTTGCAAATGAGTATTTTTTTAAAATGCTAAAACTAAAATTACAACACAGTGTGAATACCCGTACCACCACCGAGAGCAATCAGGAACTTAAACAGTAATGCGGATCTTGAAATGCGTCAGCATCGATTTATATATATTATTTATATATATATATATAAAATTGATTTATTTATTTTTAATGTTAAACAGTTCGATAAATTTTCTTAAGCTCACCCGAATCACATTCTAGGAAAATGAAGCAAGCAGCATAGTTTTTTTTATTTTTTTATGACTAATGGCGGAGTCGCATTTAATTTGGATTTATGAACAAATAAGCTGTATTTGCCTTCTTAATTGCCCGCTCCATTAACCCGTCCATCTTTCGATCTCTCAGCAGCATCTGCATCACTCAGGCTTGCTGTAGAGGTGCTGATGCCACATTTCCTGTAAACGACAGTCTTGGCGCATCTGCATGAACGTTGCAATCGAGACGTCTGCACTTTATCAACGCAGCCCATTAGACCACATTATGGCGCGTTATTGCTCCTGCACTGGGTCATAGGTTGCAGTGATGTCATTGCGTTCGCATGGTTTCCTCATTCGATTCACCCTAATAGACTCGATTATTGATTTCCCATCTCTGTGTGTCTGTCTCTCTCTCTCTCTCTCTCTCTCTCTCTCTCGCTTCCTTTCTTTGTCTCGCTCTCCCTCTGTCCAGGTGCGGCCATGTGTGACGAGGCGGTGCGTCAGACACGCAGTCAGAAGCGGGCTTTAGAGCGGGAGGCTCTGCCCGTGGACTTGGATGTGAAGAAGGTGAAACTGGAGGGTGGAGACAGGGATGATCGGCCCGTGCTGCGTCCCAGACCCGAGGCCTCGGCGCGCAGCTCCAATATCCTGAGCGCCGGTGAGGTGAAGGCCACCATTAAAGTGGAGCTGCAGACCAGAGACGAGCCTGTGGATATGAGCACCGCTAAAGGGTGAGCGCAAGACCAGCTGAGCGCGTGAATTCATAGCTCCTTCCTGGCTCTTAACCCACTCCCTAGTCCACTGATAGTGCAATACAGAACCCAGAGTGTGGGTTCAACAGAGATACACCAGAGGGATTTAAATATATTACAAGTGATGAAATCATCATCATCATCATAATCCACTACTATCACTGTCCGCTATTATTCTATTTAGTTCTTGCAGTTCTTATCCTGTTTTACTGGCCACTTACGTTCAATGGGTTTAATCCAAAACTCTATATCTATAAAACTAGTAGCCCTTATACAATGTCGACTTGGACGGCCAGTGGAAAGTTCAGGAATAAAAAACTCTGGCACCAATAAATAGGCAATAAATTATTATTATTATTATTATTATTATGCAGATTAACATAATGAGCCTGATATTTGAATAGTTTATGGATTAGGATTATGTTCATTAAAATAAATTTGCCCTGAGGAGCTCAGCGGAATTGACTGCACAATGATGTCCCTAGTTGCAAAAACTATGAGAACCCCAGAGCGACACGTCCTGTTCTAGCCAGCTTAAGTTCCATGAAATTATGGGATTAATTAGTCAAATATGGCATATATAATATTACAGTAAGATATTTTTACTATGGGATTTTTTTTTTTAGGTTTGATAAGTTTGGAAAGACACAGTACACCAGGATTTAGAAATGTTGTTTAATAAAATAAAAGGGCGGTGGTCCAACAGGTTTTTCGTTTTAATCTGTAAGTTTAAAACCACTGCTCTCTGTGATTGGTTGAGCTCTCTTTAACATAGTTCAGGTAGGCTATCAGTTCATGACCGTATCTTTAAAGCACTCCAAAAATAAATAACACGGTCATATCGTGATTGTATATGTGATTAAATATAGACTCATTAGCATTAGTGTTTGGGCTCTGGTTCATCCCACCACATTAACCATAATTCCCATTATACAGGACTTCAGGACTCACTTGGGTTTGTTTATCACACGCTTCGTCTCTGTACCCGAGTCTCCGTGCGTCTCCTGGTGATTCACTGATAATTACCCTCATTCCCTCTACCGTGCCACTCATTTTATGACGAATTTCCTTGGAAAAGGGGTTGTGTTCACACTTAACCCCTCCCTGTCTATTTGCTATTGAATTCCAGAATAAGAGTGCGTGTGTGAAAGTGGAATTTATTCACCCACTCATGCTTAGTTTCTGCTCCAGAATTTTGCCATCGCAGAAATGAATGCAGAATCAAGCAAATATTCGGACGAGCTTGAAATACAAAAATAAATAAATCAATCAATCAAAATTCCGGCAGATTTTCCACAGTTTTAGGTCTGGAGGTGTCATGTGACATCATCATGGTGCACATTCAGCCAAAGCCCTCTTCGACTGACGTGCGTCGAACATGAGTGAACATGAGTCGATTACACCAATCACAGAAAAGCTCTGCGAAACCCTGTACGGAATCAAACACGTGAGGGTATGCTGCTCTAGGAAAGCAGTCAACAGCGTCGCGGTGCGATGTAGCCCACCTAGAAACGGAGGTACAGTCACCACCCGAATGTTTTCCGCTAACCGCACATCCCAACTAGTCTTTTATTCCTCCTGTACCGCAGTGATTTACCAGCAACCGTATACGTTTTATTTATTAACGAATGACAACATTCCTTCCTTTATTTATTTATAAAAAAAAATCTGTTTATCGTTTATTTAATGTCGCGCACCATCCGTGATACACGACGGTTCCTGTTCTCGCTCACTTTACAGCAGCGATAGACACTCATTCGCTCTTCAGCCCGGCACTGGAGACTCCTTCCGTGAACGTTAATGCAACGTCTCCTTGGAGAAAACGTCACCATGGCAACGGTTCCAGGTTTTTCTTCGAGCATTCAGCAGTGCTGAGGTGTGACTCGCTGTAAAGTCTCTCTCTAGTTTTCTGCGTTCCAGTATGAGGGACAATCAGGAGGGTTGGTTTGTTTGTTTGTTTGTTTGTTTGTTTTGGGAGAAACGGTTACATTTTGTGCGCATAACATTTGTTGTACGTGTTATGTGCGTGATATATAAATATATATGTTGTATGTTTGTTTGCTGTCATTTTCTTCTCTATACACTTCAAATAACGACACTTTATCAAAATTTATTTCAATTCATCACTTCTCTGTGCAGGACGTTTATTGTATATGTTGTTTTACATTATCGTTTTATTATTTTTTTTTTAGAAAATCGCCAGTCCTTACTTCAAGTACACTTAATATATGAAGAGACATGAGCAGATTTATTTTTTTTTTTTTTGCCGGTTTTGTTTTCAGGGCCTTTGGCTGAGTGCGTGTTTGTGTGTGTTGAGTGTAGCGGGATATTACCCAGAGAGATTTAGCTTTGTTTCACTGTCTTCGTGTCATTGGTAAAAACGCTGCCTGAATCTGGACGGCCCTTTTAAAGAAAGGCCTCAAGCAGTGCGAGACTTTTTAGATTAGACATCGAGTCGTTAGCCTACTAATATTTCTTTATCCCCTAATCTACAATGTCTATGTTAGGTGTGATCTATTAATACTTCTGGAGAGTGAGCAAAGTGATAGTTTGACACAGGAAGTGTGTGAGTGAGAGAGCGTGTGTGTGTGTGTGTGCGTGTGCGCGTGCGCGTGTGTGTGTGTGTGTGGCAGAAGTTTGCGAGGCGGCAGCTCCATTTTCTCCGGCACCTGAACCCTACTGCACTTCACAAAATGAAGGCCATGTGTCACAAACCGGTTCCAGCCGGCTGGTTGCCATGGTTTCCACTTTGGAAGGAGCAGGGCGGGAGGAGGGGGAGGGTCACATGACGCAACGAGGCAAACTGCTGTCGGTCACGTGACTTGTTTAGTAGAGTGATTAATGTACAGGAAGTGGGTGCCTGTAGGAAGAGGAGCATCTCTGAGGCAAAGAACAAGAGCGATGGTTTTTAAGACCGGCGCCGGTGCCGTACCCCTCCCCTCCCCACGTAAACGTGACCAGAGCGCGCCACAGCTCTCGGTGTGCACGCGAAAAACTTCTACTGAACACCATTTTTTTCTTTTTCTTAAAGTTTTTTCCCAGGTGCCTGGTCATAAATACGCAGGCACCTCTGCGCCTCTCCTGAGAGCACGAACATGTGCGGCCTACGCAGGAAATGCGACCACGAGCACGACGTGCGCGATCAAAGAACGAGCTGTTCGGTGAAACGGCGTGTTGTGTGTCCGTGGCCTACATTTATGTTATAATCCACAGAATCCCACAGATGCTCTGTACTTCCTCTTGCCAAGTCGTAGCTCGTATCGCGCTTAAATACTGTCGGGTCACAGTCGCTGGTACGAGTCGTGATTGTCGAGTGCGTCTCTGTAATGGAGCGTGTACAGGTGAATATGTTCTCAGCTTTACCTCGAACCCTTCTTCCATTTCAACAGCATTGTTAAATGTTTAGTGATGTGTGTGTGTGTGAACCCTGATGTTCCTCCATAACAGTTGGGTTTGTTTTTAAAAGTTTTGATTCTGCCCCATTTAATAGCTCTCATCACCTGTAAGCAGTTTCACAAGTATATCCAGAGATAAAAAGCTGTATATCCACAGCTCTGCATGCTCATGTTGGAACTTTTAAGAAGACCAGCAATCAAACAAGCATTCTTCTCAATTCCTGTAGAGATCGCTGTTGTTGTTGTTGTTGTTGTTTTGCATGCAGTTTTGCACTCGGGTCTCCTTCGAGCAGTGGATTAGCTCAACAAACAGACTTCATATTAAAACATAATGAACTTTCTTTTACTTTCACACTATCCGGTGTTACCCAGATGAGGACGGGTTCCCTTCTGAGTCCGGTTCCTCTCAAGGTTCCCTCTTCTTATCATCTTAGGGAGGTTTTTTTTTCCTCACCACCGGCTCGCTCGGTAGAGATAAATTCACACACTCAAAATCTGTATCCTGTGTTTATATGTTTCTGTAAGCGTTATACAAATAAATTGAGTTGTTGTTGTTGTTGTTGTTGTTGATATTCAAAA
This sequence comes from Ameiurus melas, assembly GCA_012411365.1. Lineage (NCBI taxonomy): Eukaryota > Metazoa > Chordata > Actinopteri > Siluriformes > Ictaluridae > Ameiurus > Ameiurus melas. The sequence goes on along the minus strand of CM022770.1, from coordinate 4,661,568 downwards.
ACAACGACTTGATGTTAATTCACTTGCAGACCTGTCTGACTGAATCATGAATCGTTTCATTCAAGTTCAACAAAGCATTTTCATGCAGCGTGAAATGAGCGTAAAAGCCGACTCTGTCTGAGTAACATCCACATCACCACGCAAAACCTGATTTCGGTTAAGTTTCCAAAAATATCTGAGGAGGAGGATTTCGAAGTGTGTGTGTGTGTGTGTGTGTGTGTGTGTCTCCCTCTAGAGGAGAAAGGTCATGAAGATGCACAGAAGAGTTGAATTCAGGTTTAGTACGCACCGCACCTGTGTGTTGTGGAGCGTTATACAGGTGGGAACGATCAGTCAGAACTCTCTCGAGCGTCAATCGTAGTTCGGTAGGATTTAAGTTCCGAGCTCATTTTTTAAGGGAAACGGTTTGAGCGTGTTGTGCGAGTGTGGTGGTTTTGTTTTGCGGTTGTTTTTTTTTTGTTTTTTTTACAATTTTGCTTCTCCCTGTAGCGACGTTAAGAAAGAGAAGCGGCCTCCGTCACCGGATGACGTCATCGTTCTGTCCGATAACGAGCCGTCCAGCCCACAGATGAACGGCGTGAGCCACTTCAAAGAGCTCGACATGGACCTGCTCATGGTCAGAACCATTACATGATATTATATTATACTATAGGATTATTCATTAGATGAACTGATGGTACACAGGTCTGTCACGAGTGATGATGCATCTAGTTTTTCGGGTCACGGTGATGCACAGACCTGCTCAGAATATCCCTGTGTGTGTGTGTGTGTGTGTGTGTGTGTGTGTGTGTGTGTGTGTGTGTGTGTGTGTGCAGAGGAGCAGTCCTGAAGAGAGAGTTCGCATTATAAAGCAATTGAAGGAGGAGCTGAGGCTGGAAGAGGCCAGACTGGTATTGCTGAAGAAACTCCGACAGAGCCAAATACACAAGGAAACCAATGTACAGAAGGTAACACACTCACACACACACACACATATTCTATACGATAGTATGCCCATCTTCTGAAACACATAGCAAAAAATGTCCTCTTTAGGGCTTTATTCACTGCACAAAGTACCAGAACTTTTCCAATTGGCAAAATATAACCTATAAAAATGTAGGTTTATTGATTGATTTTATTTATTTATTTATTATTTGTTTTATTTATTTTTCGCTTTTCTTCTCAGCCCTTAGGTTCGGGCTCTGTGGTCACGCCCCCTCCTCTGGTCAGAGGCTCGGTGACCAACAAAGGAACTCAGCCTGTAAGTGTCCAAGTCAATACACACTCCACAACAGTGTCCATCTTACCACACACACACACACACACACACACACATTTTTACTAATCTGTTATTAACTCAGACCGCTTTTCACAAGCCCTGGAGGAATCACTTTACTTATACTCAAATACGGATTGAGTTGCTGTCGTCTCCACCACACGTAACGTTGTGCTCCTCAGCAGATTCTGCCCAGCCGGAGCTTAGCGGGGGTCATCCCTCCTCCTCTGGTGCGCGGCGGCCAGGTGTCCAAACACGGCTCGCAAAACTCCCAGATCATCATGCCGCCACTGGTCAGAGGAGCTCAGGTGAGCCTCCCGTCTGTGACTAATGACATGGTGCCAATGCTGGAGCCGGTGCTCCTTCAGAGAACCTGTGTGCCACCATAATGGCTCACGAGAGCTTCGAGCGACAAAATGAAAATAAATGGAGGATAGTGAGTCTGAGTCGGGTTTTATACGTTCAAAATCCACATCCTTCTGCAGCATATATAACTGTTCAAATACGTTTTGTTTATCCTTTGTCTTAATGGCACACTGATAAATAACTTGAGTTGTTGTCATGGCAACAAATTGACGTCACCTCAGCAAGCGTTCTTGGTGCCAGTTCTAAGATCCAGATCAGCAGTGTTTGCCATTAGAGCTAAACCTCCTTTGTGGTGGAGAAGTGCAGAAGAGTACCAGACTCAGCAGCATCACCTGTTCAGAGAAAAGGGCTTAGTTATTCATGATCATGACAAGAATACGCTTTTTTTTTTTCTTCCCCTCCCTCATTTTAGGAAAATACATGAAAACCGAGTATAACTTCAGTATTTCTCTCTCCCGCTCTCTCTCTCTCTCTCTCTGTATGTCCCTCTCTGTGTATGTCTCTCTCTCTCTCTCTCTCTCTGTATGTCCCTCTCTGTGTGTGTCTCTCTCTCTCGTTTCTCTGTATGTCCCTCTCTGTGTATGTCTCTCTCTCTCGTTCTCTCTCTGTATGTCCCTCTCTGTGTATGTCTCTCTCTCTCTCGTTCTCTCTCTGTATGTCCCTCTCTGTGTATGTCTCTCTCTCTCGTTCTCTCTCTGTATGTCCCTCTCTGTGTGTGTCTCTCTCTCTCGTTCTCTCTCTGTATGTCCCTCTCTGTGTATGTCTCTCTCTCTCGTTATCTCTCTGTATGTCCCTCTCTGTATGTATTCTCTCTCTTATTTTCTCTGTATGTCCCTCGGTGTGCTTTTTCTCTCTCGTTTTCTCTCTTTGGTGTATGTCTCTCTCTCTCTTCTCTCTCTCTCTTTCTCTCTCTCTCTGTTTGTGTGTGTCTTCTCTTTCTGTCTCTCTGTCTCTCTCTCTCTCTGTTTCTGTCTCTCTTTTGTCTGTCTCTCTCTCTCTCTGTTTCTGCCTCTCTTTCTGTCTCTCTCTCTCTCTGTTTCTGTCTCTCTTTGTCTGTCTCTCTCTCTCTCTCTCTCTCTGTTTGTGTGTGTCTCTCTCTGTTTCTGCCTCTCTTTCTGTCTCTCTCTCTCTCTCTCTGTCTGTATCTCTCTCTCTCTCTCTCTCTCTCTCTCTCTCTCTCTGTTTGTGTCTCTCTCTCTCTCTCTCTCTCTGCCTCTCTCTCTCTCTCTCTCTCTCTCTCTCTGTTTGTGTGTGTCTCTCTCTCTGTTTCTGCCTCTCTTTCTGTCTCTCTCTCTTTCACTCTGTTTGTGTGTCTCTCTCTCTCTGTCCCTCTGTCTCTCTCTCTCTCTCTGTTTCTGCCTCTCTTTCTTTGCCTCTGTCTCTCTCTCTCTCTCTGTCTGTATCTCTCTCTCTCTCTTTCTCTCTCTCTCTCTCTGTGTCTCTATAGCCAATCTCAGTGACACCACAGCAGATAGCGACTCTGCGGCAGCAGCAGCAGCAGTACTCCAGCTCAGGCCCTCCACCCCTGCTGCTGGCCCCTAGAGCCTCTGTGCCCACTGTTCAGGGCCAGAAAATCATCCAGCCCAGCCTCATTCGCGTGGCCAATGTGTCTAATGCCAATCTGCTCGTTAACATCAGTCCGGTGAGTTACTATCCATACATACACACATCCATTTTCTCTCTGATTTTGATTGATTTATTTTTTTTTAGAACACTTCCAAAGCTAATGGGCCTTTAGCAATCACTTTATTTTCCACTTCACAGTCGGCGTGCATCATGCTTTTCTTGTAACTCTAATCACTGAAAGGAATAAATGAATACATTTTCGGATCCCTGATGCTGCACCTTCCCAGACTTATGATAATTACCTTTCCTCTTCCACTCACTTTCGTGTCTTCCGTGCCCTCCAGTCCACCACCAACTTGAAGACATCCTCCGGGGGCGCTCAAAGCACCGTGCCAAGTGCCAATGAGTCCCCCGCTAGCCGACAGGCGGCGGCTAAGCTGGCGCTGCGGAAGCAACTGGAGAAGACTCTGCTGGAGATTCCTCCTCCCAAACCCCCCACCCCTGAATTCAACTTCCTGCCTTCAGCAGCCAATAATGAGTTCATCTACCTAGTGGGCCTGGAGGAGGTTGTGCAGTGCCTGCTGGACGCCCTGGGAAGAGGTATCCAATCAGCTGTGTCAATAAAGCATCATCTGAGATCAGCTATTCCATTCGCTTGTAGTTCAGCAAGGCCTGAAATGCAGATCGTAGATTTCAATGTGCTATGTTTGTCTGCCGCATGAGCACTAGCATCAGAGCCATGAACTGGTGTAGATAGTCATTGTTGGACATTATCGCGAAAACACACTAGCATATTCATCAAGCAGCACTTCTAATGACTGACCTTTGTCCTTGTTTCTTTCTTTCATCCTTTCTCTCCATCTCTCAGTTAAACAGGGAGGTTCTCAGGCTTCCGTCTCCACGGAGCCGTTCACATGCACTCAGTGCAAGACCGACTTCACCTGCCGCTGGCGTAAGGAGAAGAGCGGTGCCGTCATGTGCGAGCAGTGCATGTCCACCAATCAGAAGAAGGCCCTGAAGGCCGAGCACACCAATCGACTGAAGGCAGCCTTCGTCAAGGCCCTGCAGCAGGAGCAGGAGATCGAGCAGAGGATCCTCCAGCAGGCCTCCTCTCCCGTCTCGCATCCGCCTTCCTCATCTTCCTCCTCGTCCTCGAGCCACGTGGTGAAGGCGGAGCAGCAGGTGATTGTCACTCATCAGATCAAGCCGCGCTCTTCTTCCTCGCTCCAGCACCACAGTCGATCTAGCCAGCCAATCAGCCGCCACCATTCCACTGTAACACAGGTGAGCCCGTTGAACTACATACCGACTATAAAGCAGTGGGACAACACTGCAGAGCACACGCTGTGGCTGACTGTAATTGCTGAGCAAAAGTCATGGCATTGCAGGATGCAGCTGGATCACTGGGAAACAGCTGGATAATAGCAGTGGACACGCCGATAGTGATAGTAAAACGGCTGGACAGTAACGAAGGCAGTGTGTCTATTCAGACTGAAACAGCTAGTCGAAGGGCACATGCTGAGACCGTGGAACTTGGGGACAATAGCGATTGCAGCATGCTAATATTGTCTGTGAGACAGCTGGACAATGATAAAGAGAGCATGCCAATACTGACAGTAAAACAGCTGGATAATGGTCAGGGGACAACACTGACTATACAACAGCTGGACTGGAATGAGGGGATATATTGATACTGACTGTTGTCCACACTGCTATTGTCCAGCTGTTTTACACTGTCTATACAACAGCTGGACTATGAGGGGATATATTGATACTGTAAAACAGCTGGACACTAGCAGTGTGGACAACACTGTCTATACAACAGCTGGACTATGAGGGGATATATTGATACTGTAAAACAGCTGGACGGTAACAGTGTGGACAACACTGTCTATACAACAGCTGGACTATAATGAAGTTGATGTGTCAATATCAACAATACAACAGCTGGATAAATAACATGGGAGTGCCTGTACTGATTACACAACAGCTGGACGATAACGAAGAGGTTGTATTGATACTGACTGTAAAACAGCTGGACAATAACGAAAAGGGGACGTGCAGGTACTGTAAAACTGGGGGGACAATACTGTTGGAAGTATGCAAATGCTGAGCAACTGTTTCAGTAAGACGGTTGGACACTGACAGTAAAACAGTAAAACGCTGAACACTAGCGTTGATGTCTTAATACTGATTGAAATCTATTTCTTTAAACTAAATTATGAAATCTAAATGAGTAGTGTGAATAACAGCATGTAAAAACTAAGTATTGTGTGTGTGTGTGTGTGTGTGTGTGTTTTCCCCCTCAGAGTTCTGCTCAGCTGTCCCGCAGTGTTCAGCAGACAGCAGCGGCCCTGCGCGGTGTTTCTCACTCCTTCTCTCCGACCTCTCAGCTCCAGAACGCTGTGGCAGCTGCCGCGCTGGTCAGCAGGCCAGGTAAGCATGCTGTGCTTCAGGGGTCAAAGGTCAGCAGCAGCAGTGCCAGCAGCAGGACCTCTAAGACCGTGAACTCCTCCACCTGGAGGAAGCGGAACAACGCAACAGCAGGTAGATTCCGAGCCCCCCGTGTGGGTCCGACTGCAAAACCCCCCGAAAGCACCTCTCCTCTCCGGCTTCCTCGACCTCCTCTCCCCGTCTCTGTCCCATTCCTCCGTCTCTCACTCACTCCTGCTGACCCCAGCGGCTCTCCGCTGCAGTCGCTGGTCACGTCCAGCCTGAGGGCACGTTTGGCTTTCTCATTTAAATAGATGATAGAAAAGAAGGGCGTTGTGTGTCGAGTCAGGTTTCTCAACATGAAATGGATTCGACCCCAATTCTGTGACGTCCGTGATAATCTGGGTTTGAGTGAAGATCGAGTAAAGCACTCGTTATCCTGACAAACACTCCGGCGTAATCCTCTGTCCGTTTCTCTCATTCCTCTGGGGTGGGGTTTAAATGTTGGTGTTTCTCTTCAACTCTGTAGAACCCTGTTGTGTGTGTGTGTGTGTGTGTGAGGGGTAAGTGTGTGTGTGAGGGGTAAGTGTGTGTGTGAGGGGTAAGTGTGTGTAAGGGGGGGCGGGTGTTAAAGTACCCATGAACTCCAAAGCAATATTTTGATTGTTGTAGCTTCTCTGTGATGATTGTCTCCTTCTTTCCTTCTTTTTCTTTCTTTTTTTTTATTTTTGTCTTTCAGCCTTTCTCTATTTTTTACTTTCTCTTTCTTTTGTCTTTTATTTCTGCTTTTCTCTTTCTTTCTTTTTCTTTCTTTCTGTCTACGTTTAATTAATTACTAGTTTAGTTGAACTTGTTCAGGGGTACTTTAATAAAAAAAAAAATCCAATTGATTTAATGTGTGTTCTGTCTCTCCCTCTCTCTCTGTCTCTCTCCCTCTCTTTCCCTCTCTCCCTCTCTCTTTCTCTCCCACTCTCTTTCCCTCTCTCTCTCTGTCTCTCTCCCTTTCGCTCTCTCTCTCCCTTTCTCTCTCTTTCTCCCTCTCTTTCCCTTTCTCTCTCTGTCTCTCTCCCTCTTTCCCTCTCTCTCCCCGTTCTCTTTCCCTCTCTCCCTTTCTCTATTTTTCTCACTCTCTTTATCTCTCTCCTTTTCTTTCTCTCTCTTTTTCTCTTTTTCTTTCCCTCTCTCCCTTTCTTTTTTTTTTTCTTTTTTTTTTTTTTTTTTCTCTTTTCTCTCTCTCTCTCTCCCTCTTTCTCCTCTCTCCCTTTCTCTCTCTCTCTCTCTCTCTCTTTCTTCTCCCTCTCGCCATCCTCTCTCTCTCTCTCTCTCCTCTTTTTTCTCTCTCCCCTTCTCTCCTCCACCACCCCCCGCCCCGCCCACCTGTCATGTGTTTGCAGGTGTGACTATGGCCTACGTAAACCCCAGCCTGCCCGTGCACAAGTCCACATCGTCGGCGGTGGAGCGTCAGAGAGAGTACCTGTTAGACATGATCCCCTCCAGATCCATCTCCCAGACTGCAAACACGTGGAAATAACCCGGCCACGCGTCCCCTTCAGACGAGCTTTCCTCACCATCACAAACTCTCCTCACCTGGAGTCCTGGAACAGCTCTAGGAACGGCTCGAGACCCTCTGAGATTCGTGTGGGGTTAGGGAAGAGCTCTAGAGGCTCCGGAGTCTCGCTTTCAATCGTGGAACGTATTCTGAAGAAAAGCTTTCGGCTTCTATTACAGCCGATTTTCCTCAATCACCTGGCTTCTGATTTCTTTTGTTTCTTTCCTCTCCCTTTTTCATGTGTCTTTAGAAAAAAAAAGAAAAGAAAAAAAAGTTTGATCATTGTGCAAGAACAGTGATGTATATAAAAGCAATAGGCTCCGGATCCACCGTCATCCTGACCAGTTACTGAAGATGAATGGGGGAGAAATCCAAGCGAGATAAAAAGGAAATGGTTAAAGGGCTTCCACTTGTGCTTTGCTGCCAGGTTGTAAATGTCAGTAGAGACTCGTGTTTGTAAGCCTGAACACGACGACGTCACTCGAGTCCTCCGTACTCATGGAGATGGCGTGCTGCGAATCTCTTGGATTCGAGACACAAAGCGAGAGACAGTGTCTGTTCTCCGTACGAATCACGGAACTTTCATTTCTTTGGAAGAAGAGAAAAACAGTTCAATAGGTTTTCCTTAAAATAAAAAAGAAAAAGACTGAAAAAAACAAAAGAATCTTAAGTTACAAACTAAAAGCCAGCAGTGCTACATGAAGAGCCCTTTTTGGCTAAAAGCAGTTTTTTTGATTGTAAGTTATACAGCTGATCGAGTCCGAGCTTGACTGGACTCGTCTCTTTAAAGACTTTGTGCTTCTAAAAACTGTTTTGTCTTTTTTTTTTTTCTTCTCTTTTTCCCTTGCATTTAGTGTCTTTTAGGTTTGAGTCACAGTTTGCTCATTTCCGTCTCTAACACGCGATGACCCTAAACACATGCTTAATGATTCCACTCGTGCAACATGCAGTCCCCTTTTCTTCTTCTAAACAAGTCTGAGGGTTTTTCATTTGATTTGATTTGATTTGGTTTCCATTGATCCTCACGTAACTTCTGTTCACACGTGTTACGGTTCACAAAATCGAAAGACGACAAGAAAAAATCCATTATTCCAACTGAACAGTCCTTTACAGAAAGCTGTGCGTGATGGAGCGGAGACTTGATTGTGTTTGTGCGTTGGTGGTTGATTCCAGTCCACTTGATTTGCGTCCTCGTCGTCTTTATGGTTTGTGTGTCGCGTTATCATTTTACCACTTTTCCAAAACCCCTGATTATTACAGATTGTGAAACTGGCCTGTATTTATTAGTAAAAATAAATCTTTCCCCACAAACATCACTGAGAGCAAATGGATTTGAGACGTTTCTGTTAGCACACATGACTTTTTCTTTTTTTTTATATGACTGTTCTAGCATCTCAAACTGTTTCTGTGTTTTAAATCATTGAAGTCTCATATTACACTTTTATTTATATATATATATATATATATATATATAAAAAAATCATGTTTGCCATTTGTTCGGCTCCCCGACCCCACAGATGCATTCAATCCCCAGTGTGGACGCTGTACCGTTCAGCTGATAGGAGATGGAGATGCCGTCCTCAGCGTCTCTGCTCGATGATGTCACGCTGCTCTGTTTCAGGGCTTTAATAGCAGTTCTAGCTGCCTCCGGTTCCGCCGCACTGTACAAACTCATGTTACGATTGGTTAGGTTTACTTTTGTTTCCCAGTTTGAGAAGTAATAATAAAAGAATTTGAACCCTTCCGTATTTAGTTTTTATTATTATTATTATTATTATTATTGTTCTTTTGTGTCTGAAAGTCTCTGTATTTATTTCTTTATTTATTTTTATTTTCAAGCTTTTTTTCTGGCTCCCCCATTAAGACTATTTATGCATTGTGGATGTAGCTCTGTTCTGTTGGGGGTGGAGCTCATTTCCGGGCCAGAAAATTGTAAATGCAATTCTGTAAAGAACTCCGTTATCTCTGATTTTAATATAATTTATAAACACTTTTAATTTTTCGGCACCCTTAAATTTTATAGCGTTTTTAATGACCGTTTAGTTTGTGACTTTTGGGATAAACTGATCCCATAGACTCATATTGAGACTGTAATTCTGGATTAGTAGCTGTCAGTGGTTTTAATGTTACACCTAGTATACATCCTCAACTGTAATACCTGTAGTCCGCAGCAGAGGGCGACATAGAGCCAACTATTACATCCACCATCCAGCCTCCTGGCCTGGGATTATCTAGACTCCACAGCAGCTTTCTGATTGGACAGCGCGCACCGTGGTACTAGCCACTCTTCTCTTCGGGGGCGTGGTTAATCAGAATACGGGTGGGAATACAACCGACGGTGCTTGTGTTGGTGGGAGGAAGATGGCGGCGTCCAAGGTGAAGCAGGACATGCCTCCTCCGGGAGGTTATGGTCCCATTGATTACAAGAGAAACCTGCCTAAAAGGGGGCTTTCTGGTCAGTACACCGCGCGTCAGTGTCTGTAGTGACAGAGGTAGAGTTGTTGGTTTAAATGGAGCGTTGGTGTTCGGGATTAGCGCAGTGAGCTAGGTGGCTAACTCGGCTAGCTCTGGGTTTCTCTGCCCGTGCCTTCAGAGTCTAAAGCAGGAGCGTTTAATTTCTCTTCCTACATGAAGACGGAGCTCACCCTGTCTCTCTGTGTGTGTGTGTGTGTGTGTGTGTGTGTGTGAGAGAGAGAGAGAGTGAGAGAGTAGATGATGATGAGGGGAGATCGGCTTCTCTGTGCTGGAGGAAACAGGAGGATTTTGTTGATCAGTGTTCATTTTCCTTTGATCCCCAGGTTACAGTCTGTTCGGGATCGGGATCGGAGCGATGCTGTTCGGTTACTGGAGGCTTTTTAAGTGGAACCGAGAGAGGAGGTGAGATCGGGTGTTTTGACTAATCTCCTGCGGTTGATTCGATACCGACGTCCGTCTGCGCGTCGAACTCCAGACTGTGTGGTACAATAAGAAGTCCACGATCCCTATTTTCGTCATTTTTTCCATCGTCCAGTGCCTCATACGGTACCCGTGCAGTACCCGTACCCAATTTGTTTACCTTTTCCACTCCGGTACCATGAGAACTAAACAAGGACATCTGGGTGGCGCTAGATGTCAAGCTGACCACGGATTGGTCAAACACAATTCATTTATCCAGAAAAACCCTGGATTGGACGCCAGTCCATCACAAAGCACTATTCTCTCTCACACACACACGCGCACATTTACACATCGGGGCGATTTAGAGTAGCCAATCCGCTTGCATGTTTTTGGACGGTGGGGAGAACCCAGAGGAAGCCCATACAGAACAATGAACCTCGCAGACTGTAACCCGAGCTCTGGATCGGACCGGGAACCCTGGTGCTGCGAGGTGGAGAGTTGACGTAACACAACTCTCCACCTCGTAGCACCAGGGTTCCCGGTCCGATCCGGAGCTCAGGTCTTGTCAAACGCGATCATCGTAGAATTGTCACTCGAGTCCAGAGAGCTGCGGTCTTTAAAAACCATACATAAATCATTTTTAAAAAGCCGTTTGTAAATTTAGTGCCTATTAGGAGTCCCGACTTCCAGAGAGTGTTTAGTTCGGTGCATAAAATGCTCAAATATGCTGTTTGTTAGATTTTTACAATCATGTGTGAATGAAACACGTGTGTGTGTGTGTGTGTGTCCCAGGCGTTTGCACATTGAGGACCTGGAGGCTCGGATCGCTCTCCTTCCTCTCCTCCAGGCTGAACATGACCGAAGGTGAGCAGTTTCTCCCGTTTTTCCCCAAGCTGTTACTGCAAGCAGACTGCGCGTGCAGACCGAATGATTGTCGTTAGTAGAGTCGTCATGGTTTCACGGTATTAAAATGCTCAACACACAAGCCGGTGCTGAGAAATCTCTTACAAAGTCAAAACGAAACAACATTCAAAGTGGTCTAATCCCCTAATTCAATTCTGTCCTGTTTTATTCGATTAGTGCTTTAAAGATCTTCACAAAGCAGCTTTACAGAAATTCATATATTTCAGGATCTACATTTTAAATTGATACGTTTATCCCTAATGAGCAAGCCGTTGAGAGGCGGCGTTGGCAAAGAAAAACTCCCCGAGACGCTGTGAGGATGAAATCTTGAGAGGAACCCGACTCAAAAGGGAACACGTCCACATCTGGGTGACACCGGATAGTGTCGTTATAAATAACTGTGTACTACATGGTCAGAAAGTGCAGCTGTGTAACTAGGAAACTCGTTACAGTTTTCACATGAAGTTCACTCGAGTGCAGATCTGTTCCTGTAAATCTGCAGTCCTAAAGCCATCTTCATGGTTTGTAAGTGGCACTAATCGGTGGCGTTTTTCTTATTTTTGAAAGCCACTTCTGCATAAAAAGCCTTACGTCGTTAATGTTTGTCATGTTGTTTACAGGCTTTAAAACAAAGTACATTTTCTCGCCTTGAATGCCAGAATGAACGCACTATATACAACCGTGTACCAGAACGCTCTGTTGTTATTCATTCCATCATCACCTGTTCGTTCTTGCTTTCCTCGCCCTGTTCTCCGTAGGACGTTACGGATGCTCCGGGAGAACCTGGAGGAGGAAGCCGTCATCATGAAGGACGTGCCAGGCTGGAAGGTATTTCAGCTTGGTTGTTTTAACGGAACGTTCCGGCGTTTCTCCGACTCTGCATCTGTAGTACTGTAGACGTGCGTTTATCACATATACACACACCGTTCCGACATTTATGTTTGGTCTGTGAACCTGTTGTGTGTAGGTGGGTGAGAATGTGTTCCACACAGACCGCTGGGTCACTCCGACTAACGATGAGCTCTTTAACCTTCGACCTCACGAGGAGCTTCTACACAAGAGGTTTGGCTTCCTGTGGTATATGTAAGCTGCAGCCCGGCCTGGAGGATCTGAGGATAGAAAGTCATCCACCTGCGTCTAATCTGCTCTGTTTGTGAGCGAGAGAGTGGTGCAGTGTGTTAATGTTCAGACTGTAAATGTTTCAAATATTAAATACGTTTTCTTTGCTTCCCAAATGGTGCGGTTTGTACATCTTTGTGCTGCTGATTTATCACAGACGTTTCTGTTTATTTCTCTCAGATGTAGCGAAGTTACCGAATAACAACTGGAATGATCTCTAACTCCAATTTTTCATATAATGTTATTGGAGAAAAAAAAAATGCATACATATAGTCACTTTTCATCTAAAGGACCCTGTATTCCCTTTTTGTGGAATTCAATAGAGATTATTGCGTATAATCTTTATCCGGTAAAATGCTCCGTACCGTTTTTATTCCCATCCCATCAGTGGGATTAAAATGAAATGTATACAATAGTCATGCTCACCATTTTGAGACCTTATTTTCACGCTCTTTTACCCGGTGCCATTATTTCCCCAATCCAGTCTGGAATACACCTGTCGAGTGTTTAAACCGACCACGTTTACATGCACGTCAAATTCCGTTTACGGTCTATATTCGGGTTGCAGTCATATTCCGAATACGGTGTTTACATGCGTACAGGCAGTCGGAATAATCCTTTATACACGGTTGTTGTAAGTATTCCCGAGTGGCCCGTTCCTGAATACCTAGCCTACAGTTCAGTATCTGTTAGCACCCACAATTCCTTGTGAACTGAGCATCTCCTTTCAGTGGATGATCCGAATAAGGTGTTTCCATGCAATGCGTTTCTGATTAAAACCGGCGTATTCCAGGGGTGGGTATCTGAATCAGGCAATCGGACTGCCGCGTTTACACGACTTGGTACTGATTCTAATATTGACAAACACCAGTGTCCAATATTAAAAAGCAAAAGCACACTCGGCTCTTCAGAAGTGACGCGTCACTAAGTAGTAAGGAAAGCCTAGACGACTGTAACCTCCAGTTTACCCTCGTATCTAAATCATCGTGCTCTTCCTGTGGTGAGTTGATCAGGATTCCGAACAGTGATTTGATATTACAGTTCTAATTTGATGGCTGTTCCTAAACGTCTGCTATTTTCCGCTACTGTTCACGTACAGATCACTGAGCCGACCGAGGCACACGTTTTGCGCGATGATAAACTGGTAGCTTTGTGTTTGGATTATTTCTTAGCATTATTCGCTCTCCTCGTGGCTTTAATGCAGATAAAAAATCCTACATTTTGGCTCATTCACTACAGTCAGGAACTCATCCAGTGTTGGTACGCATTCGAACAGGAGAAAAACCAGCTGTGTACTCTTCCCTCTACCCTGTTCATGTACAACCGTAAACGTTCCTCTTTCTAATGAGCTCATGAGGTAGCTGCCCTCTGTTCCTGACTACAGGACTCCATGAATACAGTGTCACTTCGCCCTCATCCTCAATGCTATGAGGACATTAAGGACGTTCTAATGAGTCACTAGTAATATTTTATCTTTAAAATGAGCAATTCGGGGCTTAGTGGTTAGCACGTTCGCCTCACACCTCCAGGGTCCGGGGTTTGCATGTTCTCCCCGTGCTGCGGGGGTTTCCTCTGGGTACTCCGGTTTCCTCCCCCAGTCCAAAGACATGCATGGTAGGTTGATTGGCGTGTCTAAAGTGTCCGTAGTGTGTGAATGTGCCCTGCGATGGACTGGCACTCTGTCCAGGGTGTACCCCGCCTTGTGCCCGATGCTCCCTGGGATAGACTCCAGGTTCCCCGCGACCCTGAAGAAGGAATAAGCGGTAGAAGATGGATGGATGAAAATTAGCAATTCGCTTTCAGTTCCAGTTTTAAATATCACTGGAGAAGAAAAACGAATGACAGAACTTTATTTTCTTCTTCCCATGAGTCCTGTTGAACATGTGATTTAGTCCAAATATTTCATACAGTGTTTAGTGAAGCGTGTTTAGATAACAGGGTGACTGAATGCTGCAGGACTTAAATGGACATTTTTCTTCATCTATAATGGATGACTCACGGACAAGGATCTTTGATGGATTCACACATTATTGCAAAAGTAACATGTTTGAATGATTATTCCAAGGTAAACCTTTTGATATAGTGGGCCGGAAAGGTTTCATTACTTATTTAAAATGACTTCCTTTACATACGTATTTGTTAATATGAGTGGGACACAAATGATCTTCTCGTACTTCTTCTCTCGACACTTTCCTGCTGATTAATAGAGCTTATCAGGAATAATCTACTTCTCCTCAAACACTTCATACTGTATACACTACATCTCCTCATGCTGTCCGTCAGCATGCAGCTTCTGCCCCCTTTGTTCTCTCAGCCAATCAGCAGCCTCGCTAGTTTCCTCTCTACCTGGTTAAGGACCGTTAAAGTCAGAGGAGTGCTACAGAAAGTACATTTAGACGTTTGTGCTCTGGAAATCAGGTTCGAGATTTGCAGAAACGGCACGTCGTAAAGCTCCGAGATGAACCACAGCAGTGCTGATCGGGACTGTGAGTCCACACAGATGCTGCACTACCTCAGGTAAGCTGCATCCACTGCATTCCTAACATACCACCTGTAATAGACTCTGAGATGGGGTTAATGCGTCTGCTTTAATCATACTACGTGAGTACGGAATCATTTCAACAACACATCGTTTCTTCTAATCCTGTGATCTCTAAATCTACAGATTGACAAAGTGTCAATAACGACTGCTGCTGTCAAGAACAAGGGGACACCACGTCTAACAAATATACAGGAACTTCAAAAGTATTGGCACATTTCATGGATAATAGGAAAGCTAAAATATTGAATTAACAACCTATGAGTTAGTAATATTTGGAGTTTAAACTTATGGATACTTTGTGGTTTTTTTTAACACATTTCCTTTTCTAAATATAAAGTATAAATTTTTTCTGGGGGAAAAAAAAGAGGTAATTAACATGACATGTGATAACGCGTCAGTAAATAGCATCCTTTTATAATGTCAATATTGGACATCCTTATAACGAGGTCTTTGCCCATGGTTGTGCTTTTTGGCATTTTTTTTTCTGTAGCTTTAATTGTTTATTTGACACCTGTTTTGAATGTAAAGTTGGGGGGGGGGGGTTCTAGTGATTTTTGTTTGAGATAATAATCATCCCCATTTGTTTCCTGGGAAATTTCGATCATAATGTGTAATGCTCGTTTAATATAATCTTTGCCCATTCTCGTAAAAGGGTGCCAATAATTCTTAGCATAAATTTAACCATATTTACAACTCTCTGTGAATTAAATCTATTTCATTCAGTTTATATACCGATGTATGCCACCTGAGAAGCAGTGGAAATGCATTCAGCAATAATTGTGATTAAAAAGAAAATTTTATATATATATATATATATATATATATATATATATATATATATATATAAAAAATAGTTTCAATGTTTCAACTCAAACTCACCTTACTGACTGAACGATACAAATAAATGAGCAATAACCTGGGACATTAAATACAAAGAGACAGAGGACACAGTGTGAGAATATAATCCTTTATCAGTCATTTAAAATAGTATAATATTAATGTTTAACCTGCGGCATGCTATAAATTTTCCGTTCTCTCCTGAACAGATAGTTACCGGCATTAATCACAATCTGATATCATAAACCTTTACTGATTCGTGTCATTCGGCAGATTTTTCGATGTCCTATTTATTAAGACTTCCCTTTATTTGATAAGTGGCATAACTACCTGCTGTAGCGTCTCTTTAACAACCTGGCCCCAGCTGGGTAGGAGGTGCAGGAACGAGAGAGCAATCTGTGGCAGAAGCTGAGCACCTGCAGTTCTTCAGTAGGGGTGTCTCAGCTTCAGCTGGCACCACTTAAGGTTATGGCACTTTGGGAAATGCTACAAGCTGGGCCGCATTAGTGACCTACTACTGTGAGAAACAGTGAAGCTAGACCTGTACTGCGTTCTACAGTTTAGAAATATACACCATCACTTAAAGCCGTGGGGGAAGGAAAAAAAAAACAACAACCTTCCTAAACATTGCATAACATGTCTTTTAAAGACAAATGTGAGCATCGTGCTTCACGACGTAACTACATTCGGAAATATAAGGCTGGCCTGATTACCCATAGTGCAACACATGAATAATGATGAAATATTGATGAAACCTGTTGGCTTTTGTGAGGCACTGAAGTGCTGACATATGTTCCTGAAGTTTACACTTGAAGCTCCCTGTCGTGTGGAGCCGTCTGCTGCCTGATCAATACC
This sequence comes from Ameiurus melas, assembly GCA_012411365.1. Lineage (NCBI taxonomy): Eukaryota > Metazoa > Chordata > Actinopteri > Siluriformes > Ictaluridae > Ameiurus > Ameiurus melas. The sequence goes on along the minus strand of CM022770.1, from coordinate 4,645,266 downwards.
CAGTTAGGGCTCAGGAACTGAGGAGCTGAGCTCAGATAGACCCACGGACTGCATAAGGTCAGCGTTAGAGACCAAGATGGCTGTCTACTAGTAGATGCACTAAGCAGTTATGAACTGCTAGCACGTTCACCTCACACCTCCAGGGTCCGGAGTTCGATTCCCACTGGGGCCATGTGTGTGCGGAGTTTGCATGTTCTCCCTGTGTTGCGGGGGTTTCGTTCCAGGTACTCCGGTTTCCTCCCCCAGGTAGGCTGATTGACGTGTCTAAAGTGTCCGTAGTGTATGAATGGGTGTGTGAGTGTGTATGTGATTGTGCCCTGTGATGGACTGGCACTCTGTCCAGGGTGTACCCCGCCTTGTGCCCGATGCCTCCTGGGATTGGCTCCAGGTTCCCCGTGACCCTGAAGAAGGCGTAAGCGGTAGAAGATGGATGAATGGATGGACATAACAGCTGACGATAAACATATATTCCTTTGCGATTTCTTTACAGTAAAGAGGAGGCTGTTGCCATGGAGATGGAGTTGCTGAGGGACTATCACTTTGACCTGCATCAGCTGTCAGAAATTTTAGGCCATGCCTGTGCCGTTGCCATCACAAAGGTCTGCGTTTCAACCACACCCATTCAATAATCATATAAGAATTCAGTCAGAAACATGACAATCATATTCCAGTGAGTGATATCACATTAAAGCAACCAACTGCTTTTATTCCTGCTGTTTATAAAGTGTTCCGTCTGGATATATCGTTCTGGTGTATGTTGTCCATGTGGAAATGATAATATTGGTCTTCCTTAAATAAATACCGAGGATTATAAACACTATATGGTTATAACTGTATATTACAGTTTACTGAGAGATCAGATGATCTGGATTTAATGTAGGTTTATCAGTCAATGAATTCACATCTTAAGCAGTGGCTGTTCTGATTCCTCTGCCCGCACAGTCGTACCCGCTGAGCACTCTGGGTAAAAGGCAGCCCACTGTCCTAGTGGTGTGTGGGCCGCATCAGAACGGCTGCATCGGTCTGACATGTGCACGCTATCTGAGATTATTTGTAAGTATTATACACCAGGTGGTGGCATGGTTGCACTAAATCGCCTCTAGGTGTGGATGAGTATGTAAATGTGCGTGTGTATGGTGACCTGCGAAGGACTGGCATCCCATCCAGCTTGTATTCCCAGCACATGCCCAGCGTTCCCGGGATATGCTTCGGATCTAACACACAATCCTGACCAGGTTAAAGTATTTACTGAAGAAGAATGAATGTATTTTATTATGTGCTCTAAGGAAGTGGCTACTGAGTGTATAGTAATAATCAAAGACAGGAGCACTGTATTTGGCTTATACCTTTAAAGATGATACTCTTCCAGTAGCAGGAACCCAAATCGACAACATAACAGCTTTGAATCTTTGCTCACAAGGATTTCTTCTGTTTCTGTGCATATCTCATACTAAATTGTTCCAGAAATTAAAACTAAATCTGTGATAAAACAAAGGCAACCCGAGTAAACACAAAATAAAATACAGTTTTAAATAATGTTATTTATTGAAGCAAAAAACAAACCCAAAATGTTATCCAATACCAACTGGGCATGTGTGCAAATATATTTACATATATACTATCTAATTCCACAAATCTATGAAACTGCATTCATTACGGGGTTCAGCTGGATTAGACACAACCAGGTCTGATTACTGCAAACCCTGTTCAATCACATCAACACTTAAATAGAACTTTTTCGACAGCATGAACATCTTACCCAGTAACACACTATGCCAAAGTTGAAAGAAATTAGAGAAATGATGAGGAAGAAGGTGTTTGAAATTATATCAGTCTGGGAAGGGTTACAAAGCTATTTCAAAGGCTCTGGGACTCCAAAGAACCCACAGCGAGAGCCGTTATCTCCAAATGGAAAAACTCAGCACCGTAGTGAACCTTCCCAGAAGTGGCCGACCTTCCAAAATTCCTCCAAGAGCACAAAAACTACTCATCCAGGAAGTCACAAAAGAGCCAAGGACAACATTAAAGTATCTACAGGCCTCTCTTGCATCAATAAAGGTCACAGTTCATGACTCCACTAACAGAAAGACAGTGTGATGGTGTGGGGATACTTTGTTGCTTCAGGTCCTGGGTGACTTACAATAATTGAGGTAAACATGAATTCTGCTCTCTACAAGAAAAATCCTAAAGGAGAAATTCCGGTCTTCAATCCATAAATTGAAATGTATGCAGCAAGAGAGTGATCCAAAGCATAGGAGTAAGTCCACTTTTGAATTTAAAATTGAAATTTTAGAGTGGTCTAGTCAAAGTCGTGACTTGAACCAATTGAGATGCTGTGGCAGGACCTTAAATGGAAAAAAAAACTTGAGAAGAATGGGCAAAAAAGAATGGACCAGTTATTGAAAGAGTTTGGTTGCAGTTGTTGGCACTGCTAAAGTTGGCACAACCAGATTTTAAGTTTAAGGGGGCAATTAATTGTTCACATGGGTGATCGATGTAACTTTTTTTGCTTCAATAAACATAATAAAAACTGTATTGTGTGTTTACTCGGCTGCCTTTGTTTTATATTGTTCAGGCAAATACTTTTCCACAGCACTGTATAAATGACTGTAACCTCTTTATCTTCACTTCAGGAATACATGCCCACTGTCTTCTACCCAAAACGCTCCTCACAAACCCCTCACCTGGACTTCACTGTACAGTGTGAGAAAATGGACATCCCTTTCCTGTCCTACCTGCCCACAGAGGTGAGAAAAGCTTCCAGTCATTAATTCACATCACTGAGGGTCTTTTATTTCCACTGCACAAAATACTACAAAAACCTGGGTTGTTTTTTTTTTTTTTTTTTAATTGGTCCAGTGCCAAAAGTTTCCATCGTGTACCCAGCAGTGGTGCAAGCAGCACACTTAGCTGACTGTGGATTCTTTTGTGTAAAATGCTGAAAATAGAGCCGAGGCACCTTCCCCATCTTGTACAGTGACATGATGAAAAGATGCACTGCAGTATTTAATTCTGCTGACAAAAACCAAGAGGGGAAAATGTTTAACGACTCTTTCCACCGACGAAAGATGAACTATATCGAAATAACTCTTTCCCTCCTAATGCATGATTTATAAAACGGTGTCATATCTTTGTGTACTCACTTTGCAAGAACCATAATACAAAGTCAGTACTGAAGATGGGCACCCGAGTCAAGATGTTAAGTTAGAGTGCACCACTTTGGTCATATGGAGTACTAAACAAGATCCTGGACCCGTCTGATCTATAGATCAATGCTAACGCTTCATAATTTGAGAAAGATGAGGTCATGCCTCTTACTTGTTTTGTTAACAGTTGCAACCTTTTCACCCAGTGCCGTTATTTCGTTTTAGCATAATTGCTATTACTGTTAATGGAATACAAGTATGAGTTGGTCCCATTTCTGAATATGTAGTGAGGGGAAAACACAATGTCTTTAACCGGAACTTCCCGATCCTCATTTATAGGTGCAGCTTATAAACGATGCATATAACCTGGTGGTGGATGCACTGCTGGGTCCAGAGACAGATCTGGGAGCAGCAGAAGAACCCTTCACCAGCATCATGCTTACACTCAAAGGAGTCAACATCCCCATTGCCAGCCTCGACATCCCTTCAGGTCTGATTTTATTTTATTTACTTAGTCAGCTCCAGAACTATTGGTACTTTTGGTAAAGAAGAGTTTAAAAAAAAAAGGTTATGGAAAAATTTGGCTTACTCTCACGCTGAAAATATGACAAATCTAACCTTGTCTTAGTATTTTTTTTTTAATATAATTATATTACTACACAGACTTACTATACCATTATTAATCCATGGTAAAATATTTTTAGAAGGGTATTTTAAGAGAAAAGAAACTTAATTGTTCCACTATTATTAGCACCCCTGCAGATTCCTGTGAACAAACCATAACCAACATCTTTAACCCCATTTATATTTTACTTTTTAAAGTTCACACAAGAGGAACTCTCCCATTACAGTCACCTATTACTTCCGGTTTCATTGGGGGTATAAGTGACGAGTTGAGGACAATTACTTTGGCTATTCATTTAAAAGGGTAGATTAGAGAATACACACAGGCAGTTGTAATATAATTGTGTGTGTGTGTATATATATATATATATATATATATATATATATATATAAAAAAATTGTAATATATGGATTTTATTTTCTTCTGAGAAATCCATACGTTGTTTTTGCCCACGGTTTACCAAGGACGCTGAATTCTGAAGCTGAACATTGCGAGTACGTTACCAGCAATGTCGTGTTTTGTTAGAATACATTGAGCCATTGATTCACTGATTGTCATTTAGTCAAATATTTTTTCTACCTGCTTAGAAGGAAATAACATCGGCGAACAGCATTTTTTTTTTTACATCACATCAAATTTATCATGAAGTCCTGACCAGGTAAGGAATGCTATCATTACAGGTTGGGACCCTGATGAAGCCAGCATCAATGGAATTAATCCCAACGTCCTCATCTCTCTGATGGCACCAAAGAGATGTGCACGCAGTTTCTCTGGGATACATTTACTCGCTGGACGTTTACTGCCCTACGACATCCAGAAGAAATATGAGCTTAACCTACCCAAGTTCCCCAGTACAGCCTGTATTACCCAACTCCATTAACAAGTCTGTACATGACTTTCAATAAAGCTTTCATAATCACATCTTGTGAAAAATTGACCACCACCCAAATAAATTTGTAATTTTTTTTAATATAAAAAAGGGGCGAAAAAAAAGTCATTTTATGCGGGGTTTGCATTTTATTGATTTTATGGTGAGACTTGTGGCACAAAAAACAAAAGTGCTTCCTGTTTACAGTTTAAAAGAATTGCTTTATGGCCAATCAACTGTCTACAAACTGGTAATTAAATTTCACGTCATGTAAACAATTTTTCAAACTATAAGTTGACTAATGACATTCAGCCAAGGTGTATGAAAGATCTCTTGGGTCACCAACTGGTACTATAGAATCTCATGGCTTCTCCACTCCTTTTCCTCTTTCAGTAGTCACATTTCTTCCATGTGCAATTCCTGTTATAGAAGGGGGAACACAACTCAAACTACTCAAAACGTATGCACATGACTAAAAAGACCATGAATCAAGTTTTAAACCAAATTAAAACTACTGAAATAGTAAGAGAATGCACCTCAAATGAGACTCACCTTAATCATATTTAAAAGATGACCACTGTTACACACAGGGGACTTGAATGAACAACCTCATGATCCAGAGGACATTTTCAACCTAGTAAAAAACAAAACAAACACAGGTACTCGCTAAACATGAACAAAAACAAAGTGTTACAGAACTACAGTTGAATTACGGTTTCTCTATACTTCCAAATGTTTGGCAGGTGTTAGAGCCGATTGTACAGGTCACCAAAAAAATTAAAATTGTGCTACAATTTTGCAAAATTTCACAAATGGTTCCGGGAACATTGAGACGGCATGACAAATAAAAGTGGACTTGAGAGGAGGGTTGGTTGCAGCATTGAACGCTCCTCGCATGAATTTGAAGCCAAAATGATCAGATTTCTGGGGCAACAAGCGGTAAACAGGTCCTCAGGACACCATGCAGAAACCTTAAAGGAAGCATGACTGTCGCATGGTGGGGAGGAAACTTCTAAAAACGGTGAAACATTTCTCCTAGCACAATAATACATGAACTTAAGTTTCTGAAGGTTGTGAACAGATGAGCAAAGGAAGGTTACCTCATGTACACAGGCCTACTGTTTCTCCAAACATCAACTAGCCCAAGAGAGTAGCAGCTTTCTCCTGTTCCATTGACAGGAGGGAATCACTTCAGTAGGCGCAAAACTTCGTTCTCCATAGGCACGAGTGAGGATTTTTGATCCCCTCTTTATTGAAGTAGAGCTTGTGGATCCAGTAAAGCATTTCGCTTTTATACCAGAGCCAAAAGCAAAAGAGTTAACTGGTACAACTTCCCATCAGTAGCTAACTACCAGGCAAAGCACACACTCTTTTCAAATGTTTATTCTTAATACCATTAACTAACTTTAAGGTAATAAAACTAAAATAAACCGTTTACAGTTTTAATGGCAAAATAGGAGCTTTTAAAAGCACCAATTTTGAAAACAAACCACCCCCCTCGCCCAACTAAAAGCCTAGTGGATTAATAGCAATGCAACCCCAAATTAAGCTTTTCCTCACCCGTGTACATTTGTAAATATTCAATTCCAGAAACCTACTTTTAGTTTCTTGCCCCACTTATCCTAGACTTAAGCACCATCTTGTTGCCTAGTGTCAATCTAGCTTACTTTTACCCTAGGGTTACTGAAAAATGCTGGCTGGCTATACCTTACTGTCTCAAAACCCTGCCAAAAATCAAGCTAAAATAAATAAATAAAAAAAGAAAGAATATTCCTCTTCAGCCAGCATGTTTTTTTTTTAAAGCACAAACAAAATTAGATTTTCAGACGGTTTCATTTAATAGGCTCCATGAAGCCAAGGACACAAATAATAGATCCAATGCCAGTACAAAGAACAGAGCACATAATCCCCGTAGATTTGGGGTGGTAATAGTAGTAACAGAGCTCAACATTAACTCATCTTCCATATAGGTTACTATACAGTTTAGGAGTGTCGGTCCATCTTTACAGCACGTTTTTAAAAATGCAAAAGTCAAGCAGGGCAGAGATACCTCTGGAAGAGCGAAAGTGAACGTAGCAAGCTGCACTTCAACAGCGCCAGTGCTGGCCAGCTCACTCGAGCAGTGTTCACAAGTCTGCAAGGAATCAACTCTTTGGATACTTGACATGGACAAAGGCTTTCCTATTTTTTTCTTTTATTAAATCAAATTAGCTGTTGAAATTGAAGGATTGAAATAAGTAATCAATTTGAGAATTGCTACAATTTTTAAGCCTTTAAGAAAATTCCACAGCTGCTTAAAAGGTCCTTTAAGAGGTAGATGTTCACTAAAACATAGGACACCCCAAAATATGAAATAATAAAGGACCTCCATTAAAATGGAAAATTTGCAACTCTTTAGCAATACTGTGGCATCTGGTCAGAACAGACCAAGAGGAATAAGATTCACATGAGACTCATAATTCAGTAAAGTAAAAACAAAACAAAAAAAAAACAAAAAAAAAAGCAAAAAACAAATTAAAAAAAAAAGTATAACCAATGTGGCAGCAGAAAAACATTTCACAGCCAATATAAACAACTCCCTGCCCCACATTTCCCCTGGATTTTTTTTTAATAAACAAAGAAAGCTACTACATGAATGAACAGATCCTTGAGGAGCGCGTCTTTAGAATACACAGCCAGTGAAGAGTTGGATCTTGGGCCTTATTCAGCTGAGGAAGAAGCAGGCACACGTGAGAGGACACTAAAGCATCTGAACACATTTTTTGTTTGATAGAAAACACCCCTCTTAGATAGCAATCTGAACAAGATGATGCGCCACAAAACGTGTGGCTACCCAACTGATAGGCCGGAGGGAAGACACATGTTTACTGGCTGCGTCTGATTTAGGCATCAAGAGAGCATAAACGACTGAGTGTGGAGCCCCGGTTTCAAATGGGCCCTGCTCCTCAAAGTCAGGGTGTGGACAAAGCAATGCAGGAAAGTTACCCACTTATGCCTCAGTAAACCCATGATCTTAACCTGTACCAGCTACACCTATAAATATAACTAGCTAGTTAATAACATTTTAAACATTTCAGGGCATCAGGTCTTCATAATTGCAAATATTTATAATAATAAAAAAAGCTACATTAACAAGTTGAATATGAATGCTCAAATATCTATAAAAAGAAGAACAAAGAACGTCATAACTGGTGCACAATTAACAGGAATCCTAAGAGGTTCCGGGGGCTCTGCAAAAAGTCCTAATACGCACCACCATATCCATCGTAGTTGTCTCTGTAGGAGCTTCCACGGTCACCATAGTTGGAACTCCTGAAAGAGAGCAGGAGAAACAGGGAGTGATGTTTCCGATAGTCTCAATCAGATACTGGCTAACAAAAATGGAAAAAGCATGCATTATGAGAACAGGGACTAGATTCATACCTGTCTCTATTGTACCCTCCACTACCACCACTCTTGTAGCCACCACGGTAGCCACGATCACCGTCGCCATAACTCCGGTCACCACTTCCGTAACTGCCGCCACCTGGGGGACGTGAAAGGGGGAAAACACCCAAAACATTAGTCAAACCATTCAGTCAGTATAGTTCTTAATCAGCACTCCCACCATGTATTCTTGGCCCACCTCTTCCTCTACCTCCACGGAAGTATCCGCCCCCTCTTCCTCCTCCGCTGCCACCTCTGTATCCACCACCTCCAGAGCGGCCACCGCCTCCCTTCCCAGCCTCATCCACACGGATCGCCCTGCCATCCACAGACTAGAAAGAAGGAGGGAAATAATGTTTAACCTCATTTAGTAACACTTGGCCACGCAACACAAACCTTAGCATGTCCCCACCCTTAAAACCGCATACCACCATAATGACCCTGCACATCATTTATTAATCAAGGCCCAAGTTGACAATGAGGTACTGAATAGATACAAAAGGCTGTAATAAAGCCAGTCATTTGTCATTTATGCCTCTTATTGTTCACGTATAATACAAAGAGTAGATTTTCAGCCAGATTTAATAGTGCAAATCAAACACACTACTTTCGTTCTATTATATCCTGTCCCACTACAAGTCCGAATGCCTTGGATTCCAATTTTGGATAAAGATTCATTCAACAAATCTTTATTATGATTTTATTAAAAAAAATCATTAGATCGGCTGAAAATGGAATCATTTAGGCAAGGCGTGTTTTGGGGAATCAGAACATCATTGTACGGATTAAATCTCGTGCATGGTGAAACTCGTGAAGTCATACTTTTCCATTCATCCCCTCCATGGCATCTTTCGCATCTTCAGGGTTCTCGAATGTGACGAAGCCAAAGCCCCGTGATCTGTTCGTTTCTCTGTTTCTGGCCACGTGCACTGAATAGGAAAAGCAGGTATCAAATGCCAATTAGTACACCATGTTGAAAAATATATAAATATATAATACTCCCGCAGAATAACTCGCATTCGCAAAACATGACACTAACCATTGGAGATAGGGCCATATTTGGAGACAGACGGTCTGTTCAGCGGGCGTCGGGCTCCCGCGGCTGCCGAAACAACCACTTCCCTACATAAAAGCTTCCTTCGTGATATCCATGGTTTCTAGGAGAAAAATAAGTAGGTAATGAAAACGTATTAATTTGTCACGAAACCTCGATATTCTTCTAACAATCACCAAATTAAGCCATTAAAACTCAAATGTAGGTCACACAATAGGCCTCGCATCGAGCCTTTTAATACACCACCGCTTTTCTGGCACAAACCGCGCCAGATACGTCAATGCAAATACCGCAGAGGCAGCATGGTCGTTCCAGAAAAGAGGTGGAAAGCAAAGCCACCCATCCCCCACATCAAGAGAAAACCGTACGCTAGATAGTTTAACACGACGCCTTTTAGCCAAATAGGTTATAAACGACTTATTTCGAGTATGTTTTTCTAGCATAATAGCAGTAAAGCGGAAATTAGACTGTTAAACAACGACGGCGCTGATGAACGCAACAGCTCCGTAGCTAAGCTAACTAGCGCCATTTTGTCCCACGTGAAGAAGCAAGCAGAAGACAAAGAAACGATATCTTAGCAAGTCGTTTTCTAAATATTCACAGGTATGGCTAAAAAACAAGAACTACTCGTGCTAATGATGTTTACTTAAAATTAAAAGACATACATGTATATATATTTTTTAACTTGCAAAGGCGCACAGCGCCGTAACTTACATTCGCTTCAACCTCCTCTGGTGCGCTGAGCTCAATATGGCGGCGAGAAGAGGGTGGGTCTCTTTTATACTATGAAGGGCGGGGCTACGACGCAGTCTATTTGAATATTTGCATATTCAGCAACCCTTATAAACATGGCAGTACCCAAGTGAAGAAATAAACGTATTCTTTTTAATTATTGATTTGTTTCGCGAATTAAACCAAGAAACCATATATCAAACCATGGTTTTTTTGAATCGCTGTATATTCAAATATAACTATATCGAAATAACTGATATATTCTGGGTAATCCATATTTTTAAAAATTATATATCTATTGTGGTTTTTTTTTTACATTTACAACCTTGTAGATTTGAGACAGTGTATTACGGAGAACTGAGATACCGCAAAAAATAATATAATCAGGGCTGGAAAAGGGGGAGGGTGTTCCAGTTTAAACCTGCGAAAACGAGTTTCGCACATAAGCGTCGCGGGGAATGAGTCTTAATACCCGGAAATGAATTAGCATTTCCGGTTCTGTCGTCTTAAAATCTGTCGTTTTTTTTTTTTTTTTACCTGTAGTTAACACAAGCTCAAGATATGTTTATGTTTTATTCTCCGATATAAAATACACCAGTAATACCCCACTCAGGATTAAAAAAGAAGCTTTTACGTGTTTTGAAAAAGACAGCGGGTAACACGTGGACAATCGCACTACAGAGGTGGTCGCGGACATTCAACGTCATCAGGCCGAACAGGAAAACTCATCCGACTACATCCTCGTTTTGTTTATACTCGCGCTCTTGTAAACTATTCCAAATCAAACTTCCCAACTTGTAGATTTATCGATTTATAGTATCTTCCAATTGTAGGGCATTTAAAGAAAGATTGAAAGAGTTGTCGGAAGCTTAGCGGTGGTGACGTTGAAGTCGTGCGACCGTGGTGCAATTCGTTTATAGCCTAACATTAGCTTTTTACTTCTGCCGATTGTATAAGGCTTGACATTTAATAAAAGCTGTGTTCCTTTGTGAAGAATATCTTAATAAAAACGTTTAAGAATCATAAACGTTTGCTGGGCTCAGAGCTTATTTTCTGCAATAATCTAATAGCTAATTGAAAAAAATTGTCGAGGGAAGATGCTAACTTCCGGGTTGGCTTACGGGGGAAAAACGTCATCCCTGCAGCACTCTGCAATGTTGACTTTGGTGATTGGCCAGAACTCTTACCTGCTGCAGCCAGTGGGAGCGCTTCTCTATCAGCGCGCGACCTCACAGGACCAATCAGACCACATCAAGGAACTTAACCACTTCCCTGCACCAAAGGAGGCACAGAATGTAGGAATAAGTGATCTCAACATGGCCCCTTCTGTGGCTATGTCAGCAATACCTCCTTGGTTTTCCCCTATGCCTCTAATGGATATTCAGTTATATGAAGAAAAGCACAACAATGAAAGGAATATGTTAGAAAGTTTAGTAGTACAACAATATATTGATCGAATATACTATTAGCGCAGTGCAAATATATGCTAATGGACCAAAGCAACCAGATTCTGGAATCACAACAGCAGCAGTTTTCATACCTTATTTTAATGTTAAACTTTCAAAAAAGAATCTCTGATCATATTTCTGTATTTACTACAGAAGTAATGGCAATATTCCTAGCAATTCAATGGTTAGAAGAAGTACAACCTACAAGCTCAGTGATATGTACAGCCTCGCTTTCAGCTATCAATAGTGTGTCAAGTGGAATATCTGTAGCAAGACAAGATTTGATAGATGAAGTGATGCAGAGTCTGTTTAGAATAAAACAATCTGGACTTAGAGTAAACTTTTTGTGGGTACCATCAAATATGGTTGTAAAAAGAAATGAGGAGGCAGACTTTGAAACATTCACAAATTGACATAAAAGTGTCTTTAAATTAAACAGAAGTAAAAGGACACTTGGATCACATTCAAGAAAAAGAAAAGTTGGTCTTGAAAGAAGAAAATGTGGACACAATAAAGAGGATGTTTTAATTTCCAGAATGCGTATTGGACATTGGACATTAAATAAGTGTTTGTGCAGAATAGGGAAACATGAGAATGGCAAATGTGACAAATGTGGTCAAGAAGAATCAGTAGAACATGTCATTATAACATTTGAGACATATGAAAGAGCAAGATTTAATCAAAATCCAGCTTTACGATCTCTGGGAGTAAATAATGTGTCGCTTCAGGGTTTGTTCAGAAATGGCCCAAAGCAATCAAGAATTTATCCAGAATTAATAAATTACATTAAAGATTCAAGATTGATCAATAGAATATAAGTTATGTTGTGTGTGTGTGTGTGTTTTCCCTCTTCCCAAACATTTAGCACTCCACACTCCAATCCAGTAGGTGGTGGGGTTGCACCGTTTAAGTTGGATTGCCAACCACCATAAAACACCAGAAAAAGAAGAAGAAGAACTTCTCTGCACCCACATCAGACATTTTCGTATAAGATTGGACACCCCTGAACTGTTGGGAATCAATTTTTAGACACACGTGTCTTACATCAAGTGCAGCACACTGGTGTTGATTTAACTTGCATTCCAGGCCACGGTCAAGCCAGCCGTGGTAGAAACCGGAGTGCAGTACAGTAAAAAAGGCTGCCACCTTGTTGGTTTTGGTTAAGCAATGTGAGCCGTGAGCTCGTGTATGCTGTACAATGGCGGTCGCTACACTACAGATCTGCTATGAATTCTGGATAGTGTGACAATGTTGAGCAGTAGTGTACTTTAGACCGTTTCACTGTAATTTTGTCCAAGTTCATTCTGGCCAAATGAAACGAAGCCTTGTGATTGACATGTGCTATAGAAGCTAAGTATGCAACATGTAGAAAGGTGAGGAAATCAGTGGCTTATATTAGTGAAATTGCAACATTTTAATAAAATCACTTTTGCTCAATCAAAAGAGGTCCTTGGTATTTCTACAGAATTGAAACTGGATGGTGTTTGTGAGGAGTAAATGTGGAGTTTTAAAGATTGCCACTATGAACCTGTACAGAAATAAACATAGATCACGGTTAGTGATGATCTGGGGTCTCAAACTATAAGAGTTCATTTTCAAAAAGCTTTGCTATCTATAACATGTAATGCTAGATTATATACTGCTTTTAAGCAATGAATACGTGGGGAAGTAAGAAAACAAAATAGACCAAGAATACACAAAGTACACATGACTTTACATTTATGTTGAAGGGGAAATTGAGTTTAAATGTTTCAAGTGATAGGGAGTAACAATCTTTTTATATACATGCATTATGATATATATATATATATATATATATATATATATATATATATATATATATATATATATATATAAAAAAAAATCCATCCATTCTTTTTCTATACCCCTTATCCTTTAGGGTCGCGAGGAATCTGGAGAATATCCCAGGGAGCATCGGGCACAAGGCGGGGTACACCCTGGACAGAGTGCCAATCCATCACAGGGCACAATCACATACATATTCACACACCCATTCATACACTACGGATACTTTGGAAATGCCAATCAGTCTACCTGGGGGTAGCCCACTGGGGGATAAAACTGGAATACCCAAAGGAAACCCCTATATATATATACGCACACACACATACACAGAAAACTATATATATATACGCACACACACATACATATACACACACACACACACACACACACACACACACACACACACACACACACACACACACACACACACACACACACACACACACACACACACACCTCCAGGGGTGGGGGATTGATTCCCGTTGATTCCCGACACGGCCCAGTGTGTGCAGAGTTTGCGTTTTCTCCCCGTGCTGCTGGGGTTTCCTTTGGGTATTCCAGTTTTATCAAACTGGAATACCCAAAGGATAAGGGGTATAGAAAAAGAATGGATGGATGATTTATATAGAGGTAATATACTACACAATTTCAAAAACCAAAAATGAATGTGATCATATTTTATTGCAATGTCACACCGTAACCACTAGGGGTCAGTGTTTTTCTTTGAGAAATGACAAACGTGGCTTTTTACAGTAGGTTTGTTTACATAAGCTTTGAATACTGTTAAAGGTGATTCATTTTTATCATTATCATTTTACATGGTTACATGATTTTGGATCTGAGAGCATGTTTCTCAGTGACTATTAGAAATAAAAGGTCTGGAATAATTTTCTACACTTGGATCTGATGAAATGAATAGCCTATTATCTGCCTTAGATATTCTTTGTCAGATCACAACCTAAATGTTTAGTGTTGCTGATATTCACAGACAAAATTCAAACAGTGCTTCTGGATCAGTGCTCTCAACTATATCTACTCTATCACTAGATAGCTCTAAGCCTTTGGACAATTCAGAAACTGTCTGGTCTGACCATTTCAAACTCAGTTTCATATTTGCTGCAAGTTACTTACAGCAGTACATGGGACATGTGGGACAGAATGGTCTGCCATACTAGTGTGTATAAGTGTACAGAGCATGTATGTATCATGTCTGTCTTCTGTGAGTGTCCTTTTCTCACTCTGTATCAGTAGCGTAACATCTTTCCTCCCCCTCTGTCAGCCCAAATAGCTCAGAGTCACAATCCAGACACACAGGCACAAAACAGAGGGAGAGAGACAGAGAGAAAAGCGAGGGAGACAGACATGGAGAGGACTTGTGCGGCGAGTGCAGAAGACATTTTGTTCCAGACAAAGCGAGTGGGTTCAGATCCACCCCCGCCTGTCCACCTCGGCCCACCAGCCTGTCTCCGAGTCTAATAACACCGACAGCGCCCACTCCTGTACCATCGCCCGGGCAAAAAATAACCCTGCCGTAACCATGGCAACACGCTCACGACGCCAGAGCAGGCGCAGAGTGAGAGATAAGAGGAGATGATACAGGAGGAAGGGAGATGGAGGATGAGAGATAAGATTAAGAGGGGGAAAAGCAGATACTGTTGAGTCCAAAAGTCTGTCCAGTATTGCAGCAAAACAGTTTATTTACTTATAGGGACGAGGAACATGTAGTAATAGGGGTGGTGGGTTATTTGGGGGTAAAATAAAAGGCTTTTTTTTTTTTTTTGGTAATTGTAGTTTGCAGCAGATGTAGCTAAATATTACATACTGCTCCTCTAACCAGAAAGATATAAGCTAAACTAACTCTTGAGAATTATCATGAAGGGGAAACTAACTTAAAAAAAGCAAATGTGAGTCATGAATGGGTTGGCAAATGAAATAATTTGAGATATTAAATATTTCTTATTATTTATCAATTCATTAAATAGTTTTTTTTTTCACAGATTAGAAAGTTATTCGCATTATTGTCATATATGTATCTCTTGAAATCTTGAAACCGACCCCGACTCTAGTGCGAGCTGGAACAGTAATGTCTACTTGTCTCAGTTTTTATGTCCACTGCAAAGCTAAAAAGCTGTCTACAACCAATTTCTGAGAGCATTAACTGGATTGAACTTGACCCCTTTGCCAATGTGTCAGAAGGGAAGTCTATTCTGGAAAATCAGACTTTAAATGATTTGTCTTTATATAATCTAACACAGTCAAAAAGAATCAAGAGAGTCAAGTGAGGTTTCTCTGGTACTGGGAGAAAAAAGAGGAAAAAGTATAGAGACAGACATAAACGGACGAATGTGCACATGCATGGGTGAGGAAACTGATGACTAAATCACCATTTCTGTCCTCCTTTGTTCTGTTTTTTTTCCCCAAGCCATGTGAGAAACACTTCCCTCCCCAGTCTTGTGTGTTCCCCTTGTATACACAGCACTTTGTTCATGCAGAACGCTTTCTACTGCGCAGATGTCCTGGTGCACGACTCTCCGAGGCTGCATTCTGTTCTAGCAGAAAAAAAAACCACACACACACAAACGCACTCCCTCAAGTGTATGTGTGTGTGTGTGTGTGTGTGTGTGTGTGTGTTTGTGTGTCTCTCACACTCACCCACCCAATGACACTATTTTTATAGCTCTGCCAACTCAATGCCCATTTTAGAGCTGCCTTTTGTCAGGATATCAAAGGAGTCTGTTAGTGTTTTAGAGCAGAAATCACCGCATCTACACAGCTGCATGCTAAAGCTGTTTGAGCAGATTATTACTAAAGCCTCTGGTCAGACAACAGAAAT
The DNA here is from genome assembly GCA_012411365.1 of Ameiurus melas. Lineage (NCBI taxonomy): Eukaryota > Metazoa > Chordata > Actinopteri > Siluriformes > Ictaluridae > Ameiurus > Ameiurus melas. The sequence goes on along the minus strand of CM022770.1, from coordinate 4,629,328 downwards.
AATCTGTAGGGGTTTCCACTAATGACAAGCTGTGGGTTTTAGGAGGGAGATACAAGAGTGTCTGGTAAGGGAACGACTGTTTATAGCTGCTATAACGTATGCGACACGAGGAACTGACGTGTCTTGTGGACTTTCCACAACGTTAAATTTAACTACGAATGCTGAAAATGTCTGATTTATTAATACGTGTCTAAAAACCGAATCATTGGCAAATTGATGTGGTACAAACATCAGTCGACATCACATTACAAACATCACATTGGGATGGTAACAGTAATACTGGGTCACTGGTTATTTTTCCGCTAACAGCACACCCTGTAGTGTTTTATGCCTTTCTTAAAACTTAAAATTGAATTGCCTTAAAGCCTCACAGGTCTAATAACATTGCTTGTGAAAAGCTCCAGAATAAATAAAACCCCTTTTTTTAAAAAAAAATAATAATTTCAGACTGTCTAGTCAATATAAATGTAACCTCTCTGCCCCATGTGTTCAAAGCAAAAGATACTTTCGGATTCTCTCTTTTAATGCTTTCAGTGAAAAAACCCTCCAAACGATTCACTTAATTAAATTGCCTCCCATAAAAGAGCATTTTGACCAGAACCAAGCTCTTGTATTTATTCTCACCATTATTGTATTCTTTCCTTGTAAGTTTATTCTTTAATTGAGTCTTACACACAACATTATAGACAGATATAGTATACAGTACTTAATACATGTCCCATAATTCAAAGAATAAATATGATCTTTCTTTAAGATAATTTTATATCAATATAAATTACTTACAGTTGAGTGCAAAAAGTTTGAAGGCAACGCTCAGAGAAAGCTTGCTTGACATCTACGGAAAAAACCCCAACAACACCTAAATAAGTGATTAACTGAATAAAAACTAAATAAATCATCCAGTCAGTTTCACTTATTGAAGACCCGAATGTGAAGTGTATTAACTGTGCTGCTATGTCCCATATTAATACATTTTGTAGCGTTCAACTGAAGACATTGGTACATCCAGTACAGAAATTTGACGTTGTACACATTACACACATGAGCATCTATATTCAGTGGAATTATCTGGTTCACAACAATGTCAGCGCTGTTCTTTTTTTTGTCAACTCCTACTCTCATTCACTGTGGTGCTGCCTACCAGTTTACACATTCTGGGAAAGTGTCCTTTCTCCGAAACATCTCACACTCAGTCTCCTTTACTGTTTGGTTCTCACTCCCTCATAGTGTCCTATGAGTGACATGCATGGTTTACCACACAACCAAAAGGAACTACAACTACTCTGAACTTGTTTGGATATTGTCGAGACAGAGTGATTGACTCTAACATCACTATTACTTATTAATAAGGAAATTCTTCTTATCGAATATATATATATATATATATATATATATATATACAGTCATGGACGAAATTATTGGCACCCCTGGAATTTTTCCAGAAAATGCACCATTTCTCCCAGAAAAGTGTTGCAATGACAAATGTTTTGGTATACACATGTTTATTACCTTTAAGTGCATTGGAACAGCACAAAAAAGCAGAAGAAAAAAGGCAAATTTGACATAATTTTACACAAAACTCACAAAATGGACTGGACAGAATCATTGGCACCCTATTAAAACTGTGGGTAAATAAACCCCCTGTACATTTGAGTTGGAAAAATTACATAACTTTAAGACAAAATGAAAAAGACAAATAAATGTATAGCCCAGACAGACAGGATTGTGTGTTGGGTGTCACATATATTCCTTCCTAATCACAAGTGCAGTGGTCATGTTAAATCCTTGTTGTATCTTTTCATATTTGCCCTTGCATCTAAACCATCTTCCTCATTCTTCTTAACATTTCTGTTCTAGCTCTATTTGCAAACTGTTTTGTCTTATCTTGTGAGTTATTTCAGACGTATTTCAGAATATGCTTACGTTTCATGTTTAACTTTTAACTTCGAGGTTTCTTTATATCATCCAGAAACCATGGGGGAGGCAAACTTTTGAACTCAACTGATTCAATTCTGATGCCTGTTCTACTCATCACTGCCTCTGCCTTGTGTTTATTAGAAATCACATGATGTCTCCAAGACTTGACCCTCATATCCACTTGTATAATATTTTTCTCATCCAGGTTTATGTATCCAGCTACACGTTATAGACTAGATGTTATATAATTGCTTTAGACAACATTTCAGACAACTCTGGAAGCCCAGATGGATTGAACTGAACTGGTGTGTGGTGATGATTAAACAGTGGTGATTGGCACCCACAGTGCTGAAGAGGATAAAAATAGGCCTGTGGTTGAATGTGTTTAGCTACAATAGGGACACTGGTGACTCACTGTATTTAATGCCAGTCTGTGCCTCGCTCTCTTCTGGCCAGGCTATGTGGAGGGGTGTGAGAGCACCACACAAAACCTTGTGAGAGTAGCAGGGTGAGGAGTGGGCGTTTTACAGTTTTTGTGATTAAACTGAAAGTGGAGATGAGTGGGCCTTGTCAGGCCACATTAGAAACCAGGCGTAGCAGTTTGGTTTGGTCACTGAGTGTGCGTATTGTGTGTGTGTGTGTGTGTGTGTGTGTGTGTGTGTGTGTGTGAGAGAGAGAGAATACACTTGTGTAATGCACAGATTCATGATGAGGCAGGTGGAGTTGGTTGAGACAAGTGAATATTGTTTATAAGCTATATTTAAAACAGCAATAAACAAAAACAAAGACAGGATACATAAACTACATAACAGTAGACAGTAAAAAAAAAAAGACATGACACAAAATAATTACATAACAAGCATGATACAGAATAAAACACAGAGAACAATACACACAAACCAGAACGTATGCTGGCTCATAAGACCCACAGCCCGGGAAAAAACAACAACAACAACAACAACATGGATTCAATTTAAAAGTGCCAGTCATGAAAAGACCTGGTAAACTTTTAAAGTCATAACTCCAGAGTTTTTCGACCCAACCTCTACCACATTTAAACAGTGCTGCGTAAAAGTATTTCTGATTTCTTCTGTTTTGGTGTAGAGCTCAAACTCAGTTGTCTCAGAAATTCAAACAAAATCTAAGATAAAACAAAGGCAGCCTGATTTTAAATACAGTTTCTAAATGATAATGTTATTTGTTGAAGCAAAAAAAAGTTATCCAATAACAACTGGGCCAGTGTGAAAATGTATTTGCACCCATAGTTATTAATTCCCCAAATCTAGGAAACTGCATTCATAATGAGGTTCAGCTGGACTAGACAGAACCAGGTCTGATTACTGTGAACCTTGTTCAATCACATCAACACTTAAATAGAACTTTTTCGGTTAAAAGCTCTTACCCAGTAACACACTCTTCCAAAGTTGAAAGAAATTCCAGAAATCCATCCATCCATCCATCTTCTACCACTTACTCCTTTTCAGGGTCACGGGGAACCTGGAGCCTATCCCAGGAATCATCGGACACAAGGCGGGGTACACCCTGGATAGGGTTCCAGTAAATTCCAGAAATGATGAGGAAAAAATGTGATTGAAGTACATCAATCTGGGAAGGGTTACAAAGCTATTTCAAAAGCTCTGGGACTCCAAAGAACCCACAGTGATAGTCATTATCTCCAAATGGAAAAAAACTCAGCACTGTAGTGAACCTTCAAAGAAGTGGCTGACCAAACGCTGAGAGATCCAAATGTCCAATGCTATAGCAAAAGAGATAAAAGTTACTTTTGAAGTTTTTGTGGTTTAAGCCTGAGCTTATTTTACTGTGTTTATGAAATTGCCGACATTCTCCCTGTGTCTTTTTAGGTTTTCCCTGCGTTCTCTGATTTCCTCCTACACTAAATAGCCAAATGTTTGTGGACACCTGACTATCACACACATTGTCCTTTTTGAACATCCCATTCCAGTTTTATTCCCCTTTGCTGTTTTAAAAACCTCCAATCTTCTGTGAAGGCTTTCCACTAGATTTTGACGCGTGGCTGTGGGGATTTGTGATCCTCCAAAAGCAAGAGCATTAGTGAGATCAGGCACTGATGTTGGACGAGAAGGCCTGGGGTGCGGTTAGTGTTCCAGTTCGTTCCAAAGGTGTTCAGTGGGGTTGAGGTCAGGGCTCTGTGCAGGACACTTGAGTTCACTTTCACTCCAACTTAGGCAAACCATATCTTCATGGAGCTCGCATTCTGTACCGGGGCATTTTCATGCTGGAACAGGTTCAGGCCTCTTAGTTCCAGTGAAGGGAAATTGTTTGTTATAGCATACGAAGACATTTATGTGCTTCCAACTTTGCGGCAATAGTTTTGGAAAGGCTCACGTATGAATGTAATGGGCAGGTGTCCACAAACTTTTGCCCATGTATTATACCTCCCAAAAACATGCCAGGGTGTGGATTTATTATTCTAAATTGCCCATAAGTAGGAAAATGTGTGTGCACGGTGCCCCATCCACGGCGTTCTCATGTCTTGTGGCCAGTGTTCCTGGGATTGGCTCCAGATCCTCCATTAGCTGGACCAGGATAAAGTGTTTACTGAATAAATGAATGAATAGATTTAACAGCTGTCCTTAGTTTTCCACTATAAGTGAGCTCTGAGTACAAAAATTATTTTCTGTGCTAAAATTCCTGTTTGTGGTAATCACACACACACTTTACGGTTGCAGAATATAGACAGTGAAATATGCTGGAGTATTTCTTTAAACCTTTGTGGTTAGAGAAACTAAGCAGCATATTAGAACGATAGAGTGTCTGAATGGCTGGTGCGCCTGGATGCGCAGGTTTCACGTAAGAGAAAGGACTTGCATGTGAACAGAGATCATTTTGGTTATATTTTAACATGTATGATAATAAGAGAACTGCCAGGAGGGGGAAATGTATTCAGTTGGGCCACCCACCACTTCCTCCTTATGTGGCTCTGCTGAGTCCCACCACAACACTATTTAACAAAGGTCAACTGGATCAACTGCTTCACACCGGAGGCATACAAACGGCTAAGTTAGTGCTTCTTAGTTCCTGTCATGAGACATCTGTGTATGCAGCTTTGTGTGATTCCTATTCTGATGTAACCTTTTTTTTTTTGGTGGTGCAAATCAACTGTGTACATGGGAACCACTGTGTAAAAAAACAGTGCCCATGTAGAAGCATGAAATGGAGTAATGAACAAATCTGGAGCAGATGTTTGTGAAATTAGGCTGTCTGGCCAGTGGGAAGAGAGTGCAGTACATAGATCACATGCTCTTCGACCACAAATGGAAAGAGAAACAGTGTGTGTGTGTGTGTGTGTGTGTGTTTTAGACACAAACACTATATGGGTCACGATCCCAGCTACTGAAGTTCTCCCTTTTCTAAACGTAATAAGCTTTTGTATAATAACGTTTTCAGCCTTCCCATCCCTTTCATTGTAGTGCAGAACATATATATTTTTTCCCCAACCATTTTTCAGGAAAAAAACCCCCAGTTTTTTTCTTTCTTTCAGTTCTACCCCTCCAGGTAAGAGAGAGAGAAAGCTCACACGTTCGTACGTATTGAATATGTGCTCAGATAGTTAATCTCAGTGGAGTGGTTTTAGGTTTTCAGACATGGGGTTGCAAAACAGTACTGGTGAATGCCAGGGGCCCAGAAACTGACCTCAAATCATATTTTTGACTACTCTATTACAAATCTGTCATGTATTTATATTTATTATTATGCATTTTGTTCTGGCCGCAGCGGCAGTGTTTCACCAGCAGGGGTCCCCCATCCATCAGCCTCTCTCTCTCTCTCTCTCTCTCTCTCTCTCTCTCTCTCTCTCTCTCTCTCTCTCTCTCTCTCTCTCTCTCAGACACACACACACACACACACACACACACCACCGGTAACACAGCTGACTCAGTGACTTCACAGTTCTGTTGTAGCACTGTGAATAGCTGTTGTCTGTATATAGCACAATGCAGCAAAAAATAGATATTAATGTGATACATGACACAAAAAAGCAGAACTCTAGTTGTGTAGCTGCAGTTGTACTCTGTGTTATCTCCCTCCACCAGCAACACACAGCTGAAAAATCTAAATGGTATCCCATTCCAAAGGTCATACAAATATTCTTAATAACTTTTTTAGTCCTCTGGTGTGTCATGGCACTGTATCATTGTTTTTCCTCTTGATATTGCCTTTTGTTTTGCAGGATACATCCACATTTTAATTTATGTCTATGAAATTCAGTTTTTCTGTAGATAAATGATAAGATATAGACCCATTTCTCTTGATTGTGCTTATTAATTGTATCGCTTTGTTTGCTCTCTCGCGACAGACTTTTACATGTACATTTCGGATTGTTATCTTAATGCGAAGCACACCCACAATTTATATTTATCTTCATTAAATATTGCGTTTTAGTAGATAAATTGTAAGACGTACATTTTCATTTAAAAATTTTTGTTTGCTCATTTTCATTTTCCCATGGCGGGGGGGTGGGGTGGGGTGGGGGAGAGGGTGGGGGGTAGGAGGGTGGAGTGGATTAGTGGCTATCATGTTAGCCTCGCACCTACCTCCAGGGTTTGATTCCTGCCTCCTCCCTGTGTGTGTGGAGTTTGCATGTTCTCTCTGTGCTCCAGGGGTTTCCTCTGTGTACTCCGGATTCGTCGCCCAGTCCAAAGACATGTATTGTAGGCTGGTTGACGTCTCTAAATTGTCTGTAATGTGTGAATGCCTGATTGTTCCCTGTGATAGGTTGGCACCCTTTGTGCTCTAAGTTCCCTGGGATAGGCTCCAGGCTCCCAATGACCCTGTGTAGGATAAACGGTATTGGGAATGGATGGATTTTCCAACCAGAAACCTCAGAAGTTGCAAACCTTTCCACTCAGCAGTAACAACGAACTTGGTTGTATTATTTCAAGTTTGTAGCACAGTGTTGCTTTAGATGAAATCTACCACATGTTTTTACTGTGTCTTTGGCTCAGGTAAAAGGAAGATGATGTGGCAGACACAATGCATCATCTGCTTTTATTCAACATTGCTGGAAATGACTGCCGAAGGCCAAAACAGAGCAAAGAACGATAGGGCCATTTCTCTGGGGCTCTGACAGGATTTACCATGATTTTAACGTAATTTTTTTATCGCCATGTGTTTGTGATTTGAATGCAGCTTGGTGCTTGGTGAAACAAGCCGCTCGACTTCGAGGCCCTGGGTTAGGTCAGGATCCTCAATGAATTCCTTGAGGCTTCTTTTAAAGCATTTCAGCTTGTTGTATGTTATTATGATGTTTGGATTTGTTCTTCAGTTTCTGCTTTTGTCTTGTTTCCTTATACGTGTACTTATGTGCTTATGTGTTTGTGTGTGTATGTAGATACTTGTTTACAGGCACGTGTGTTATGGCATGTAAGAGAAGGTTGCTGAGGTGATGGAACAGGTTTGGGAACAGATGTCACGTGAAGTAACAAATGTGAGGTGACGTTTTCTTATATGTTTGTTTTATCCCACAAATGAGGATGAATTTCTAAATGCAATATATAACAAAGAAAATCCATATATACAGTGAGACAGGATTAGATTTGCTGAACACCGATCACACAACATTCCCACTTAGGATTATAACGTTATGTAAAACATTCTTTTATTTTTGGAACAACATTATAAGAACCTATAATGTTATGTAATGGTACGTTAAAAAACCAAAGGGGATGGGGAGTGTAAACGAGTGTATGAAACGAGTGTATGAAAAGTTCTGCTAGCTGAAATTGTTAGCTGCATGTTGATCCACTGACAAAAAAAAATTAAGCTTAGAAATAAAATTTTTAGTCTTATAAGTGGATATAAGTTATATGGATATAAGTTTTTTATATCCATAGTTTTTTTTTATCTAAGAAGATTTTATATTTTAAATATAGTCTGTTCTACTTTAAAATGCAAATGGAAAATGCAAATAATGTGCGCAGTTATTATGTGCGTGGGGGTGTAGGTGTGTGTACTGAAGGCCTTTAACTGGAAATGTATGCTGAGTAACATGAGTAATTGCACCTGTTGCTCCCCATTCATGAAATATCCAGAAAGGAACTGAGAGAGAGAGAGAGAGAGAGAGAGAGAGAGAGAAAAATGAAAGAGAGAGGGGGAGAGACAGAGAGAGAGAGAGACAGAGAGAGAATGAAAAATAGATATAGAGAGAGAGAGAATGAGAGAGAGAGAGAATGAAAGAGATAGATAGATAGACAGATAGATGTATAGATAGATAGAGACAGAGAGAGAGAGAGAGAGTGAGAGAGAGAAAGAGAGAGAGAATGAAAGAGATAGATAGATTGAGAGAGACAGAGAGAGAGAGAGAGAGAGAGAGAGAGAGAGAGGGAGAGAAAATGAAAGATGGAGAGAATGAAAGATAGATAGAGAGAGAGAGACAAAGAGAGAAAAGAGACAGAGAGAGAATGAAAAATAGATAGATAGATAGAGAGAGAATAGAGAGAGAGAGAGAGAGAGAGAGGGAGGGTTAGCACAGAGGTAAACACACACACACACACACGGGGGGTTAGCACAGAGGTAAACACACACACACACACACACACACACACTGAGACAAACAAAGAGATAGATGTTCAGCATGCGCCTATATACTCACTCTCTCTTCTTTAATTATTTGAAATTTCAATATAAAAAGAAATTATTTATTTCTTAATGCCATATATATATATGTGGCTTGTTTATAATTTTGCCATTTATTAAAATACTTTGACATAAAGTGTCTCAAATGGCTGAACGTCAACACCGTAATTTACACGTTCAATAACAAACAGTGACATAAATATGAGTCACACACATATTATTAGATGCAGCAGCCTGTAATTACTCAAATCCCAGCATCCTGCCTGTATTGTAGATACTTACATAACGCAATTGCATAGTGTCGATCAGGTGTGCTGACAATGTCTAGTTTGTGTGTTATGAGCACGGCGTACCTTCAGGACACAAACATGACTGCTTTATAGTTGACAGTTCAAAATGAGTCACAAGGAACACTAATGCAAGGACACTTCAGCTTTATATATTGCATGTTGTCTACACACACACATGCACACACACACACACACACACACACACACAAACTTTACAGTTCAAGTAGGTCACGCTTGCTTTCCAAATTAAGCACACACACTTTAAACTGACACTGTCACTTTAAAAAAAGACACACACAGCCAAACACGCAAAGTTCCTGTTTATACATAAACACACCTACGCACTTGACACCTTGCATACAAAAAAAACCAAACACCTGCACACACACACATACACATATACACTTCACTGGACAAGTAGTGTACATCACACGTGCACACGTGAACACTTTCGCTTACACATATGAGTTCTTGACTGCAGACACAGAGATAATCACACAAACACACATCTGGTATACAAATCTTATGCTTATAGAAAAAATCCTCTTACACTTGCTTTAAAAATTCATGCCGACACTTTCACATACCTGAATACTACTCACCGCACTTGTATACAGTGTTCACCGAAACGAGCACACCCACGCTTACACCCTAGCAAACAAACAGTTGCGACAAATGTGAGCTTGTGATCATACACAGTCAGGCACATCATTTCACAACACAGAGATTGTCCTCATTCAGTCAATAAATTCAACTTTATTGTTTCGTCGATCATTGTAGTGAAATTAAAGGTGCAGTAAGTGATTTTGGCAGAATTTAGCTGAAGCTAGCTGTCTTGAAAACAAAACACCAAACAAATATATAGCCCTTTCTTCTCTGGTCCCTTCAAAGCCACGCCTCAAAAACGAGGATAGAATTCGAGTGCAAGAAGGAGGCGTTTCTGAACTGACAGACATGATCAATGAGAAAGTGAGATCAATGAGAAAGGACGCCTTTTATGACCTGATTATTTGGACACTCGGGGTAGACATAATTATTTTTTTTTCTTCGGTTAATAGAACCCAGACTCCACAGAGACGGGATTCTGTCTTTGAAAAATTTGCTGACAACACCTTTAACAAACATTCAGGCCTATCACATGCTGTCCATTAAGACAACTGGTGTTCAGCATGATAGTACTCAGATGAGTGCTGGTAAATCAGGAGCACAGCAGTATTTTATACTTTTAGGCCAAAAGGATGTGTATTAATCCAGATCGAAAATAAAGTCCAAAACAAACTACAACTGAAAGAAGCTAAAGTACAAGCGTGGGGAAAGTATCACCAAAGAAGAAACCAATAGTTTGGTGATGTCAGTGAGTAGTCAGCTTGATGCAGTCATTGCAAGCAAGTGGATATAGATCCAAATATTAAGTGTTATTTACTGTTCCAATACTTAGGCTCACATAAAAAGTGGCTGGTCTGCCACCAAAGGTGCCATGTTCTAAGTTGTTTAACACATCTAGATGTAAATATCAGGAAATGAAGGCTGAAATTCTGAACAATCGTCTCATTTTCTTCAAATCTTTCGATCTCAAACCCAAACGTCTTCAGTGTATACATGAGCACAAAAAAAGAACTGTTCTTGCTATTCCAATAAATGGTAAATGTGCACTTATATAGCGCTTTTATCCAAAGCGCTTTACACTGTGTCTCATTCACCCACACCAGTGGTAGCAGAGCTGCCACGAAAGGCGCTAGCTTGCCATTGGGAGCAACTTGGAGTTCAGTGTCTTGCTCAAGGACACTTCGGCACGTGGAGTCACCCAGGCCGGGAATCAAACCGTCAACCCTACGATTAGTGGACAATCCACTCTACCAACTGCGCCACAGCTGCCGTATACAATACTTTCGGATGGGATTTTCAAACATGGTGTGCTACTATAAGGAAATCTGTCATCTTTCTTTTATGAAAAGATAATGCTAGCGTTCAATTTGAGACAATTACAATATTCCAGAGACTACACATATTCAAATACATAAATACTGTAGTGTAAGAATATAGTACAATATATTGTATAGTCCATTAATTAATTTTCTGTACTGCAGGGAGCCTGGAGCCTATCCCAGGATCTTGGGGGACACCCTGGACAAGGTGCCAACCTGTCACATGGCACAATTATACACACACACCCATTCACACACTATGAACAATTTAGAGATGCCAGTCAGCCTACAATGCATGTCTTTGGACTCATGGAGGAAACTGGATTACGTGGAGGAAACTCCCGAAGCACTGAGAGAACATGGAAAATCCATGCACACGGGGCAGAGACGGGACTCGAACCCCCAGCCCCGGAGGTGCGAGGCATATGCGCTAACCACTAATCCCCCGCCCTCAAGTGGTCATCTTTTCACATGTAATTTTTTTAGTCAAGTATATCAATTAGATCATGAAAGTGCATTGTATTTCCTGGAAAGTTGTTAGTTCAAATCCTATCAGAAATCCCAGTGTTTCAGTCATAAACCAGTTGACCGCAGTCCAGATGCGGACCCAGCAAAGAATTTTAATGGGTCAAATTCAACACTTACGTGCCTTTAGCAGAACTGATCAATGTATTAACATAATTCAACAAGTCTAGTTTTTAAAACATGAACCATCACAGCTTCGGTCACTGACCTCCAGTCGCATGAATTGATGTAAATTATTTACCTGAAGGCAACTCTTCAGGAAAGTGGAGTTTTTTTTTTAAATAGATTAAAAAAAAAATCCATTTACCCTTACAAAATGGCGTATTTACAATAAAAACGGACATTATACAGAGAGGTATGCATTTAATCTCCACAGATTCAAGCCTGATGTATCTTATCTGCTCAGAGTCACAAATTGGTAAAATTACACGCCAGTGTGAAACAAAACCTAATCAATTTATAACGATGTATCTTATTTATAGCCATGAACTAACCACTAATGGTTAGGTATTAAACGGTAACTGTTGCTGCTATTCAGGTACGTTATTTGCATATCCTGACCTAACAAACCTACGTCAATTCAACTCAGTTCAGTTTTATTTGTATAGCGCTTTTAACACCGGACATTATCCCAAAGCAGCATGTTTTTGGGGAGCATGTAAACCGCGCTGCATTCACACTCAGCAGAGTTATAGGTAAATGTCAGTTGATGAATTTCTGAGAACGATTTGTGTTAAAATGAGGCGTGATAATGGCAAGTACGAACCAGATAACACATCTGCCTCCTCAAGCCACACCATTCAAGGGCAGTTAGTGCAGACATTTAAAAAAAAAAAAAAAAAAGAGTAGGAATGTGTGAATGCAAGCTGTTTAATGTATATGTGTGGGTAAGGTGAGTAATTGTGTGTGTGCTCCTGATAAGATGAGACGTGTGTTTTTTGCTTAAACGTGGGATGTCCAGAAGAAAGAGTCAGAAAGAGGGAGGAAGTGTTTCCTTGCCCCATCACGCACAGTGTGTCATTATGATGCATGGAGGGATGGGCGCACACACACTCACACACACGCATGTGCACAAACACGTTTTTTAGGTCTGACTGTATGCACGAAGTAAAGGGGTGAGGTGTGTGAGCGAGTGAAAGTCTTTTGTCCGTGACAGTTGAGGAAGATTTTGCTTGCATTTGCATGTGCATATATGTTCGTCTACATACATGGTGGTGTGTTGAGAAAGTGAGAGGCCCACTTCTCAAAATGCCAGTGTGCCAATGTCCTGTTTTCTCAGAAAACATTTGCATGAAGCCAGCCCGCTTCACGCAAAGGAAGAAGAATAAAGCCATACTGTAAGGAAGTGTTAACCTCTGACTGAGAGAGAGAGAGAGAGAGAGAGAGAGAGAGGTGAGAGAGAGAGAGAGAGAGAGAGAGAGGGGTGGGAGAGAGAGAGAGAGAGGGGGGGAGAGAGAGAGAGAGAGAGAGAGAGAAAGAGAGAGAGGTAGAGAGAGAGAAAGAGAGAGAGAAAGAGAGAGAGGTGGAGAGAGAGAGAGAGAGAGGGGTGGAGAGAGAGAGAGAAAGAGAGAGAGAGAGAGAGAGAGAGTGAGTGAGTGCTTATAATACAGAAACAACAGAGAGAAATTTTGTGTGGGGCATAGCATATATAACACAGAGGGAAAAAAAGAAGAGGGATAAAAAAGACAGAACAATCAGAAAGTAAAAAAGAGATACTGTGTGTGTTATAGACAGACAGACAGACAGACAGATAGATGGATAGATGGATGGATAGATGGATGGATGGATGGATGGATGGATAGATAGATAGATAGATAGATAGATAGATAGATAGATAGATAGATAGATAGATAGATAGATAGATAGACAGATAGATAGATAGATAGATAGATAGATAGATAGATAGATTGGCACCCTTTCTGAAGCAAATTGATTATTATATTTACTATACTTATATGATATATTTATTAGCTATATATTCTAAACATAAATTAAATGGCATGCAAATTATATTTCCAACTTAAACATGTGGTAATATTGTACTTTATTTGACCTCAATATTGTTTCATAAACTCTTCCGAAGTAGTGCATTCCAAGCCGCAAAACGTTTCAAAAGTACTGGCACCCTCCACAATATGAAACCACTTGGATGGAGTATGATAAGCCTTACTAAACCAGTCCGTGCAGGATTTCTCTGAGTTTTTTTTTTGGGAGATTGGTGCAGCTGAAAACGCTTGATTTTGCTGCTGCTTTTTCTCTTTTTTTCTTCAAAATTTGCGATGCAACTTGCAGAGAATTTTGTGTTTTTTTGCAGAAAACTACTTGAATTGGCAAAATTGTAATTGCACACAATTGTTTTGCACTTTTTTTTTAGCAGTGATGTTTGTTATTAAATGAGACCTTTTAGCTGTACTCATTTTCGACGCACGTGAATTGAAGATGGCTTTGGATGAATGCGCATCGTGATGATGTCACACGATGCGTCTTGGCCCAAATATGCAGAAAATCTTGAATTGTGAACAATTGCAAGCTCCTCTGAATACTGCGGAGTTAGTTTGATTTTGCGTTCATTTCGGCGATCACAAAATCCTGGAGGGACTGCTAAACTTTATTACAATTTTTATTATACTTGTTGAAGTTTCCCTCACGTTCTAAAACCTGGCAGTAAAATATCTGCTTAAGGAAAAAAAAACTACCATCTCTTGTGGTTTGTTCCTTGAAGAGGTTTCTTCATGCAGTTCCAAATAACTAGTTGTCATAGATGTGGTGCCTAAAAAATTTTTAAAAACAAAACTAAACACAAGTTTCAACTAAACTGAAATAGTTATCTTTGGGCTCATCTTTATTTTCCTTGCTTAAGAAATAATATTGTTTCTTTATAATGCCAATAATTCACATATCACTTGCACACGAACGACTTTTTGTAAATAATTTGTTTTTTTTCTTCTTCTCAAAACCATATTTGTTAGAGGTGAGTAGTTTCTAAAATTGTTTGGAAATTTTGAATGATAACATTCAACAAATGTTTATAATTTCCCGACTTAATTGATGGATACCAATAAATAAATCTTAAATCATAAATCTTAAAGAACTCATATTTAATACTTTTAACTGGCAGGGAAATGTCAGCTGTGTGCGGAAATAAAGAAAAATCTCAGACATAAAGCTGCTTTGATTCTGATCACTGCATAATATTTATTATTTCATAGTTTTGGTGTCATGGATTCAGCATTGTTATATAAAATATGGAAAACAGTCCAAATAAAGGGGGGAAAAAAACCCTTCTGTGGCTTTTTGCTTTTGCATTTTTGCTTAGTGATGATGATTTGTGATGGCAAACTTTATATTAAAAGACACAATGCTGACACTGTTGTCTTTTCTAGTTTACATTGTTTCGAGTGGGCTGTCGAAATCTTCTCTTACTGTTGTCAAGTAGAAGGCTTTGTCAGTTTCCAAGTCTTTCAAAATGGAATAGAAAATGTCAAAACTGTCAGATAGAGAGTTATAAATGTCTGATGAAACACTAGTGCAGTTGGAAAAGGAAGTAGGAGAGAGGAAATGAACTCCACAGTGTCCCTGAGAAGACTGTGTGGGTGTTTATGTGGATGTGTGGGTTTATGGGTGTGTGTGAGAAAGAGAGAAATAGACAAAGAGAGAGATTGAGAATTTGTTGATGACTAAGTGCCATATGCCTATTTGCAGCCTGGGTAGATCATATCAATCATCCGCTGATTAATAATGGCAGATAAGGCTGGGAACAACCACACATACAGTCATACACTCACGACTGCGAGCTAAGGACAGAGTCAGCACAGCTGGTACCACCTCTGGCAACCTAGCTATGAGTCATGTGTTTGAGACCACACACACACCAACACCCACACCCACACACAGACACACACATTTGCATTGTTTGTCCAGCTTATCTGATACAAAATTTACATAAGGATAAGAAATGTTTTATTATCTTTATTCTGGTCAGATTCATGGTGGAAATGGAGCCTATACTAAGAACACGTGGCGCAGTTGGTAGAGCGGGTTGTCCGGCCCGGGTGACTCCACATGCCGAAGTGTCCTTGGGCAAGACACTGAACCCCAAGTTGCTCCCAATGGCAAGTTAGCGCCTTGCATGGCAGCTCTGCTACCGTGAGTGAGACACAGTGTAAAGCGCTTTGGATAAAAGTGCTATATAAGTGCACATTTACCATTTACCATTTAACACATTCTGGGTGGGACACACACATTTATCCAGAACCAATTGACAGGCACCAATCCACTTACAGCCATGCTTTCGGGAGTAAACCATATAACCACAGTTAATCAAGCTCAAGATTGAATCCGAATCCTGGGAACTGTGAGGCAGCGATGACTCCCGTTGTGCCACATTTACCTACTAGGTGGCTGTGGCGCAGGTGGTAGTGTGGGTTGTCCACTAATCGTAGGGTTGGCAGTTCAATTCCTGGCCTGCATGACTCCACATGTCAAGTTAGCTTTGGATAAAAGCGCTATATAAGTGTGCCATTTACCTACTAGGATAGTATCGCAAAGCTTCAAAATACCGCCCATGCCACAGTATTTTTTAACCGCTAGTATTGTCAATACGGTAGAACCGTAAGTAATGTTGCATGTGCATAATATTTTCACTAAAACGACACTTCATTTAACCTAAATTCTTTACTTTAATCTATAAAGATGTCCTGTTTGCTAGTAAGCAAGCTAATGTTACACTAACCGCTGTGTGTAAATACTAACATTAGCTGAAGCAAGCTAACATTATGCTAACCACTGTGTGTAAATAATAAAATGAGCTGAAGCATGTTAACGTTATTGTGCAAAAGTCTTACACTGGCCAAAGATACCTCTACAAATCTCTTTCCCCCCCCACCCCCCACCCCACAGTTAACTGGAGTGCTGTTAATCTGGGCACAGGTGAGAGTTTAAGCTCTAGTATGCTCCACAGTGTGTGATTGGATCAAGTTCAATTGGGTGCACACTGTGAGGGTTATTCTTCTTGAACCTCACACTGTGGGTATGAGTGGAGGGCTGAAATTATTATTATTTTATTACTTTCTTTTCTCTTTCTCATTATTCAGTTGTTTACCTTTAAGCATATTATACAGTATTTACTATAAAATATTCAGTAACTACAGTGATGCAAACCCCCCCCCCCCCAAAACATGTGGTCTTGAAAGTAAGGAGTGTAAGTCTGGACATATCAGAAGATCCTGGAGGGTTTAAGGAGTTAAAAGTATGTTAAATATTTAATAGAGGATCAAGTGTATACTGAAAGTGAGAGCATGAGTGAACAATGCAACTAAAAGTAGGAGTAACAAAGTCCAGCATTTTGCAATTCAGCAATCGTAATTCGGTGTGAAAGGAATTTCCCTCCAAAGTTAGCAAGGTGTGGTCACCCCCCCCCTCTTACTAACAGTAATGTTAAATCAAGTTTGAAGGTATAGAAGTAGTGGGTCTTTATTGTAAACTGTGCAGAAGTTTTGGGAACTTCTCTCTCAGTCTGTGGCTGAAAGACAAAAACCGTAAAAATTTCACTCTGCCGTCCCTGGGTTATGCAACTCCCAAGTGTATGCTGTGGAGTTCCCATGAAAAGGAGGAAACGGTTGTGCATAGTCTGTAGTAATGATGTCAACAAGTAGTTACAGTAAGCCCTCCAATCACCGCCTCTTTATGAAACAACAAAACCTCCAATTTTGGAGAAAGCATGAAGAAAAAATAAACAACAAACATTCAGTTGGCCAAATATTGACACACACTAGAAATTCCCTGCACTGTGAGACTGTGTGTGGAGATATCTGCATTATATCTAACCGGCACTATAGCACAGTTCAAGTTACTGCCTGTGTTGAGTTTCACATGTTCTCCCTGTGTCCATGCGAGTTTCTTTTGGGACCTCCAGTTTCCTCCCACTTCCCACATACCAGTAGATGGCAACTGGCTACACAAAATTTCTAGGTGCGAATGAGTATGTGAAGGTTTGTGTGTCCTGCAATGGCATCCCCTCCAGGCTGTATTCCCACCTTACACCCAGTGTTCCATGGATAGGCTCCTGACCTGCTGCAATCAAAAGTGGTGCATGTGCATGTAGGGGTGAAAGCCCAAGGTTCAAGATCAACAATTTCTGCTTAATTCTATTGAACTTCACAGCTATGGTCCATCAAGTATCCACTTACCGTAATTATAAATAATGTGTGTGAGGCTATATTTGAGTGTCCTTCAGAAGCGTGTGAGCTCTCAGGTCCTAACTGACCGGGTAACTGACTGATTGGCAAACTGCCAGATTGAAATAAGCATTTTCAGGCCCATTCATGGAAAAATGAAGTATAGCCTAACTGTAATAAAAAAATTCTAAGCTAAGTTATATCAGCCCTTTTTGGTTACACTAGCCAAATTAGGCAATGAAAGGGCGAATCTGGCAGCACTAATGAGTAAGCTGCATGTCTCTCTCCTGTCTATGTTCTCCTCTTATTTTTCTTTTATCTCCTTGTTCTTATTCTTGAATATGTATTCAAAGTGCCTGTCCCCTGCTCTTCACATTTTCCCACCCTCACCATCCTACTCTCTTTCTCTGTACCCCTTCTTTATCTTTTACTACTCCTACACTCCTTTCTTTTTCATGTACTCCTTTCCTCTTTGATGTACTTTTGCATTCCTGTCCTCCCACTCCAGAGGCTCTATCTCTGTCTCAAAATGACTGAGAGCATCAGGGCACAGCATCAACCTCAACTCGGAATAAAGAGAAAGAGAGAAAGTTTCATTGCTTTATCTATATTGAAGCATTGTTGATGACCTCAAATCATTCAGTCATTCATCTTCCTCCTTTATCCTGGTCATGGTCCTAGTAGAGCTGGCATCAATCCCAGGAACGCTGTGCGTGAAGTGGGTAAACACCTTGGCTGGAATGCCAGTTTATTCCAGAGCACCATGCACACACATTCACATCTAGGGGTAATTTAGCACAGCCAGTCCACCACCTGGCATGGTTTAGGAGGTGGGGGAAGCTGGAGAACCCAGATGGAACCCACATGGACACATGGAGAGCATTGGAAACTCCACACAGAGAGTAACTTGAGTTCAGGATACATTACGGGACCCTAGAGCTGTGCAATACTGCCTGCTCCAACACCATTTCACCCAACCTCAACTCAATGACATTAAAGACAGAAACTGAGACAGAGATTTCAAGAAATCAAATTTCTGGTCCAATTTTAGTCATACAAGGATTTGATTATATGGGTATTCAGGCTGGCACCTTTGAAACAATCTTGAAATTACCTTGAAATAAGCCATGCCTCTCCTATTAAATGTGCTTTTTTTTTGTCCAGAATTACAAATACTCAAAAAGTCTTCTACTATCCACCCTAATTGCATGAAGATACTATAGACATTCTAACTATTTACTTAAAATACATTTTTGAAAAATTTACTTTCAGTCAATCATTTGGGTAACAGCATTCAAATTTCAAAATTACCTAGCTGTCAATATCACAATATAATTGAAAACAAAGAAAAAAGAAAACAAAGAAAACATTTATTTTTCGTAGGGATGAACGTGTTCGGGTAACATGGTTAAGCGATTGTTATGGTGGGTCACAAATAAAAGATCATTTTCATAACCTATAATGGAACGACTCACGGAAAAGGATGTTTCAAGCAGTTGTTAACTAGATTCACACAGTAATGCAAAATCAAGCATTTTCTGATTACATTTCAAAATAAGTTAGTGTAGTTATAATAAATTGGGGCAATAATGTCATTGACCATTCATTTTAAACAAGAAACAAATGAAGTATTCCAGCCAGTGCAACTTTGTCCTAATTAAGTGGTACCACCTCTTTGCCATCCCTGATGGCACATGATCCTTGATGACATTTCCATTACAGCATCAATGTTTCCATTGCTTTCCTGTAGCTTTAAAGCTATTTAATAATAGCATTATGGAAGATATTTGGAGCGGGGAAGGAGCAAGAACTGAAATCACCTCTAAAATACCATGACTTCTCATCAGACTATTTCAGGATACACCCTGGAACTTCTCTGTCCCTGACATTTCAAAATGCTATTTTGAAAATGTTCAGCAGATAATGTGAGCTATTTCTGAGGTGTCTAGGGAACAGAGGAACAGGAAACGGAAAATGTTTGAACATGTCTTGGATGGCCCCAGCGAGACAAGGGAAACGTAAGGGAGAAGAATGAGGAAGATTGTAAGATTAAGACTGGAACGTGCACACCAATAATCTCCAGGAAGTATAAGTGTTTTTTTTTTTGGTCTTGTGAGTGTGTAAAAATATTATACTTATATGCATCATACATGGCAATTTTTACTCGTGCTGTAAATGTGCAAGAATAGGTATGCTACATTAACTTCAATGAGTTACATCAAGATTAAATAAATAATGACTATGATTTAGAAGCTAGGTAATAATTACCAACCTTAAGGTGTTTGTTCACTGCTGGATTTTGGCAAATGTTCCTCACATGACTGACTTTGCCATTGCAGTAATTATAAGATTATGCTTGCAGGTCTTTGACAAATACATTCATATACAAACAACCTTATCTCACCCTATCTCATGGAACATCGGGCACAAGGCGGGGTACACCCTGAACAGGGTCACCTCCATCATCTTTGTTCTAAATGTTCTCTGCTGAAACCAAGACGCAGGAACAGGAAGGGATTTTAACACACAGAACCCATTGCAGATGCTGCTCCTCACATGGAGCCCCAGTATGTAGGTGCTGTGCTGTTAATCTTCTTAAATATACAGTGGTACTGTGGTAGTGACGGTGCCTCATAGATCCAGGAGCAAGGGTTTGGTCCAGAGTCTGTATGTTCTCTCTGAGTTGCTGTGGGTTTTCTCTGGGTTCTCAGGAGATTATCTGAGAAAGCATTGTAGTTTCTAGAACTACAAAAACTACTAAAATTCCCCCAAAAGAGAACTATTTGCTAGTGCAGCCAAATAGCTTGTATGTTGTTAGTGCAATATTTCTACATATGTCTACAAAATAACTATAGACGAGTATTAAATTCCAATTAAAGACAATATGACTGCAAAATACAAGATATCAGTGATATCTGATGATGGTGTGATATGGTATATATAAATGAACATTTTCATGGGCTCTCTTTGATTACATTTGCTTGATTATATTGAATATAAAATCAACTTCACTGTTGTAATATGCCATAATTGAAAAAAATCAATTTAAATTTTCAGCAACTGTTTCTTTCATTATTAACTTTGTAAATTGTTACATTTTTTATTTTAAATGGTGAATACGGCCTCCCACAAGTTTTGTACCTGCCCGTTGGTGGTATAAATTTGCACACACAGTCACGATCTTGGAATAACTTTCAAGCTGTGGTGAATAACACTAAATAAATGTACTAAATTCACATGTCTGCATAGACACTGGCCTGTATTTTAATGTGTATTTGTTAAGGCTTTTCTCAAGTTTGAATGTTTTTACACAAAAATCAGGGCCACGGAGTAACTCAGATTGACATGGAATGTAATGCCACAGGAAATCAGGTTGTTTTTAAAGAGAGCCTTCTGGAGAGTTTCCTGAAGTTATATGTCCTCATAAAATACTTTGACAAGGTAGGATGATTTGGTAAATGGGTTGCTGGGGAAGAGGTTTTAATAAAAATTCTTTGAACCCTAACCCTGACTTATGTTTCACCCAAACCCTAAAAAAAGTCACGTTTAAATCTATCTAAAAACAACGGGGGGGTGTAATAACAACACACATTTGCATAATCCAGATCTGTTTAGTTAATGTTTTGTGCTGCTTTTTTTATAGTCAACGAAATAATCTGGGACTGAAAGATACTTTTTTTTATTAGTATGACAATCATTGCAAAATAAATTTGCTTGGAATGAGTTGTAGTAAATGGTAAACTTCTACCAGCTTATTAAGTATGCTGAAGCGTTTGGTATTCTGAAGTCTTTGAGCTGGACTTTAACTGAACCTGGCTATGGATTAAATACATTTAAAGGGAACTATATTAGAAACAGATTTGACCTTTCTTTTAAGTTTTTAACTCTTTATGACTCCTATAACCTTGGAGATACAGCCGTCATATATATCACTGCTTCACTAAACTAGTGCCTAGTGTGTGTGTGTGTGTGCGTGCGTGTGTGCGTGTGTGTGTGTGTGTGTGTGTGCGTGTGTGTGTGTGTTGCTGGGGGGTGGGGGTATTGGGGAAGGATAGGGTAGAGGTGTTTTTCATGTTTTAGAGAAGTAACAATGAATCCTTGTTATACACTATGAAGTTTACTTTTAGTTTACTGGTACTTGTACGTGTTACTTATAACTTGTTTTTTCATTATTCATGTCCTTAGAATAACCTATTACAGATAAACTGAGAACGATTTTAGAAATGTAACTAATTTGGAACAATTTCTAAAGCCTTTGACCTTTCTATCATAGAAAGCATTAACTTTTTCAGCAGTTTGTGCTACAGTAGCTCTTCTGTGGGATCCGATCAGACAGGCTAGCCTACGCTGCTTATATCAGTGAGTATTGGGCGCCCATGAACCCTATCGCCAGTTCACTGGTTGTCATTCCTTGGACCGCTTTGGTAGGTAATAACTACCGGGGACACCCCACAAGACATTCCATTTTGGAGATGCTCTGACCCAGTCGTCTTGCCATTATAAATTTGCCCATGTCAAAGTCGCTCAGCTCCTTATGCTTACTCATTTTTCCTGCTTTCAACACATCAATTTTGAGAACTGCCTGTTCACTTGCTGACTAATATATCCCACCCTTTAACAGATGACATTGTAAAAAGAAAATCAATGTTATTCACTTCAACTAATATAATTGTTATTCACTTCAAGTGCAATATAGTGGAACATTTTTTTTCTTCTGCAATTTGGTTTTCACTTGCTGAAACAAATCTTTCCTTTCTGAAGCACAATATTATAGTCATAATTGAAAAGCAGTGTTTAAAGGGGCCAAGCACCAAAGGAGCAGCAAGTGAAATGCAGAGCCTGAAGAACACGAAGAGGAGAAATAGAATGTACATGAATGAAAAAAAAGATAGGTTCAAGAGCACAGCTGAGAATAAGATTGAGCAGGAAATGAACAGAAAAGAGGCATTTATTTAAATGCCAAGAGATTGAAAGGTTACTGTGACAATGCTGAGCCACAAAAGAAAGGAACCGAAAGACAAAACATTACACAAACTTTTAAGAACTTGCACCACACAGGAATCAAAACTCAGGACCTTTAGAATTAATAATGGCTGTTTATCACAGTGCGCCACACATGTATTGACACGCACACAAAAGAGTAATTTTGGACAATGTTTTCAAAAGTTATGCTTTTACAATAAAAAAAGTATATCTAGAATACTAGGTGGCGCTATGTTAATTTTTTTTAGGTACCTAGAGGACATGCTACGAATGATCCCTACGAAGTTTTGTGCCGATATGTCAAATATTTGAAAAGATATTACAATATATGACATATTTCAAAATGGTGGAAAGCCGGTTTGTCTGATCCTTGCAAAATTCATATTCATGGATTCACCATGACACAATTTATCCGTAGACACCAATATCATAATTTTCTGTTAAAGTATTCAAAAATATTTATTTCTCAAATCTCATGACCTGTAGGTGGCGCTGTTCTCAAATTCGGCATGGACCCTCAGATCATGCTGGTGATAAAGTCTACCAAGTTTCGTTATGATTGTATGTGGCCGAGATACAGCATCTGATCCAATATTGGGTCAACGTCGTTAAATTTGTGACATCATAACCTTTGAACAGATAAGAAATTCATTTCTGAAATTCTGTTCAGTTATTTTTGTGTGGCTTTGTCCACTGATCATCTGAGTCAAGTTTGGTAAGAATCGGACAAAATTTGAATGAAAAGTAATGAAAAAACTGAATACTGTACATTTCAAAATGGTGACTACTGTAATAGGTGGAGCCTTAATGTAAGAAATGGACTGAGATCATCATGAGGAGAGTAATGTGATGAACTAGTTCTTTTCTCTAGGACAAAGTGTCGTAAACAATTATAACCATTTGAATAGTGAATTTTTGAACTAGTGGTGGCGCTATAGAGTTGGTCCTAGCAAGGCCATAATTGGTCCAGATACTATTCATGGTCACATATGAGTGTGCCAAATTTAATCATTTTCCTACTTACAGCTCATAGGGCGGCCATAGACTCCCAGTGGGGAAGAAGCAGAATAACAAGAAAACTAATGGATACAATAGGTGCCTATGCATCTTTTGGTGCTTGGCCCCTAATAATAATAATAATAATAATAATAATAATAATAATAATAATAATAATAATAATAATAATAGCACGTTCCCCTCACACCTCCAAGGTCCGTGGTTCGAGTCACGCTGGGTCCGTGTGTGTGGAGTTTGCATGTTCTCCCTGTGCTGCGGGAGTTTCCTCCGGGTACTCTGGTTTCCTCCCCCAGTCCAAAGACATGCATGGTAGGCTGATTGGCGTGTCTAAAGTGTCCGTAGTGTATGAATGGGTGTGTGAGTGTGTATGTGATTGTGCCCTGTGATGGACTGGCACTCTGTCCAGGGTGTACCCCGCCTTGTGCTCGATGCTCCCTGGGATAGACTCCAGGTTCCCCGTGACCCTGAAAAGTAGTAAGCGGTAGAAGATGGGTGGATGGATGGATGGAACAACAACAGCATTATATTGCCTGGACCTGTTTTCACAGTTACACGTTCACACAAATAAATCCAGTTTAAAACTATAATTTGGTTTTGTTTTCATTCAGGAAGTTAAGAACATGTAACATGTGTTTTGGAATAGTAGTCAGTAAAACTTTTTTTTTCTAAACAAACTTTTTTTTTCTCCAATTTCCAGGTCATTTTCTGCTTTGTTTGGCTCAAGGCTATACACACACACACACACACACACACACACACACACACACACAGGCAGAGAGAGAGAGAGAGAGAGAGAGAGAGAGAGAGATTGATTGAGAGATTATTTAAACAAAAGCACTCAGGTGTGCCATGTTGGTCATTACCTGCCTGAAGCCATGATCTCACTTACGTCTCTGAGGGAGGAAACAAAAGATTTCTAGGAATTACTAATTCCAGTTAAGATCAGTACATGAACACACATTCATACACATCTGTACAATATATATCTGTCTCAATCCTGGTTCTGGAATACCCCTGCCATGCATGTTTGATATTTTTTCCTGCTCCCAATGCACATGATTCAATTTATCAACTACTTAACCAGACTGAACTAGAGGGAGCTGACTGAGTTGGAAAAGGGAAAGACATCAAACGTGCAGGATGGGGGTATTCTAGGACCAGGACCAAACACTGCTGTAGACTGTTGTGGTTCACTTGGGAGAGAGAGAGTTTTGGCTTGATGATTCAGGCCAAGGCTGACAACTCTGTCTGTCTCTCTCTCTCTCTCTCTCTCTCTCTCACACACACAAACCTGACCAAAAAGTGGAACTATAAATGTAGGATCTGTAACAATGGGTACACAAGATCTCCCCATTTATGCCTTAGTCATGGTTGCACCCTTTAACCTTATTTATCAGGCCCACTTTTCATTCCTGCAGCTCTTTTTAACCCTGTATACATTCAGGAATGGTCGGCAGGTCCAGACTTATTCATAGTAGTTCATAGTAGTTATCAGGGGTGGAAACTACATGAGTAATTGTTCTTTGTTACTACTATGTCACTTAACTATTATATTGGCGTACTTTAATCCAAGTAATAT
This sequence comes from Ameiurus melas, assembly GCA_012411365.1. NCBI lineage: Eukaryota > Metazoa > Chordata > Actinopteri > Siluriformes > Ictaluridae > Ameiurus > Ameiurus melas. The sequence continues at coordinate 4,604,301 of CM022770.1, read as the reverse complement.
CCGAGTACCGAGTAATATAAAAAGGGAATACTTTGTGTACTCAATTCTATTTCTAAGAAAAAAAAACATGCTTTTTATTCCTTATATTTTTATTTAGACCTTCAATCTACTTGTTAAAAATCTCAGAAGTCTCTTTTCTCCCTCATCCAGCCGGCGACTGCCCACTATACATGAACAATACATAATGCATATTGATTTGATTTCTACTTCCATTTTTATCCATGTTTCAGTGCAGAACGTCCAATCAGATTCATCAATGTAGGAAAAAACGATCAAGAATCGATAGTTCAAATCAAGATTTGTCATCTGCTATGAAATAGTTTCATCAAGTAAAAAAACAAAAACCCCACAATAAATATATGTATATTTTACCTTTTGCATACTTGGGTATATTTTACTTGAGTAGATTTTTGGTTGGATGCATCTGCATCTAATTGAGTAAGATTCTGACACATTATTAATTCTTCTGTTCAAGAATAATTGAATAATTTCTCAGTGATAAGGGATAAAACACTGGCTTGGCCTGACGCAAGAAAAAAAAAAGATTAGTAGAGCAGAAATTTGCAGAAGTGCTTCTTTTTTCTTTTCTTTTTTCTTGGAATCAGAGAGATGGACTATATTTCTTGTAAAACTAGAGATGTGCTAATTATTGAGCGCCAGTCTGTGACATAAATTTGACAAAATGGTCCTGCTCTTAATTCAGTTTTCATCCACCATCTTTGTTTATCAATTTATAGAGTTACAATTGAGTCCATTTTTAAAACATATTTTGACTCACATCCTACCTGAATTATGTGTTACATAATGTGAAAATGTTATGTTTTATCTGTCCCACATACATCAGAGTTGCAACAGGTTATTATATTATTATTATTATTATTATTATTATTATTATTATTATTATTATTTATTTGACTTTTTTAAAAGTGAGAATCGCCCTGACAAGCAAAATAACACATACACATACACACTCTGACATACACAGCCCGCTCAGGCTCGAAATACGTTGCTAAGGCAACTGCCCACTTGGGCCTACGCACACACCACCCACACGCGGTCAAGAATCAGATGCTTTTTGTCTCTGTGTGTTTGTGGGGGTGTGTATGTGTGTGCTCAACAGGAAATTAGTTTGCTTCAGAACAGGCTGCAGGTCAAAAAAGAAAATAAGGGCTGGGCTACAGTCTGAATTCACTGAAGAAATAATGTGCAGGCTGTGACATGAAAATTCTCAGAAAGCTTCATAAATATTATAATTATATCTTGTGGTGTTTTGTAACCTGCAAAAGCCATTGTGGCATGACGAAGCTCGACTTCCCAAAAAAAAAAGAAAAAAGGAATGGAATATACAAGGTGCATTGCTGGGGCTGAAATTAAAACTCATTTTCAGATTCGCAGTAAAGCCAGTGTTCATGCCATGCCCTGCTAAGTTTAATCTAATATTAACAGCAGTAAGAGGTGAATTGATCTGAAGAAGTGCCATCATACACTGAACTCTACTGAATTCTTGATTCTGATTGGTCAGAAGGTGTTGATTAACTTTTTCTAACAGCAGCTCTGACAATAGTGCCGGCCGCGTTATTATACAGGCTTATATTAGTGCGTTCAGTCTAATTCGTTATCAGTTCTTAAGTAACAACTTGCACAGGACTTGTATGGAAGATGCGCCACATAAAATGGAATTTAAAAATGTGTGTAATTGTTGATATGGTGAAGTTTTCTGTGAGGAAATTCAACATTTTGGAAGGATTCAACAGTGTAAGTGCTTTCATTCAAAATTAAAGCTCTTCTTTACATTTTCCCAACACAGGAAAGTCTTCAGGACCGAGAAGTTTGCAGTATTTTTTTCCCCTCTGTAACACAATAAAAAATTTTTTTATATATATAAAAAAAAATCAAATTAACTTGCAACAGAAAAAAGAGAGGCTGGTGAGGGAAGATGTGTGATACCCGGAACTAACAGGTTTTCTCTGACCTTCCACAATATTACATGTATCTATAAATGGATCAAAAGTATGGTGTCATTTTTTAATAAACAAAAAAAGCAATTGTAATTGTCTTCAAATTGGTGTGATATAAGGGCGTATTATTTTTTTTTTTGGGGGGGGGCTGTTTTTGGAAAATAATCAACCTTGGGGTGATATAACCTGACCATAACCTCCGCAGAGTTTCTTCATTCCTCATTCATTGATAAATTGGGAAAAAAAATCTAACTGTTAGTTGTAGTTGTAATGTAACTGTACTGTACTGTACACATCCTCATATTCTATGGGGTAACACATGAGTTTCCTTCTTCTTTAATCGAAAAAAAAAATCTCCAGCTCCCATACGTCCATTTTGAACATCCAATTCCAGAATTATTCCCCCTTTGCTGTCATAATCCCCCCTCCACTGTTATAGGAAGGCTTTCTACTAGATTCTGGAGCGTGGCTGTGGGGATTTCTGTTCATTCAGCCACATTGGCGAGGAAATTGTATTGCTACAACAGACAAAGACAATCCACACAGTTGTGTGCTTCCAACTGTTTGGGGGAAGGACCACATATGGGTGTGTTGGTCAGTAGTCCACAAACTTTTGGCCATATTTCTGTAATACCATGATTTAAAATATTATAGACTGTATATTTACTGTATATTAGATACATATTTTTTTCTTTAAAATAGAAACCATCTAGATTTTAACTTAATCCTCTGTTTTCATATGACATACCTACTTTTTTTAAAACTAACCAATCGGATATTATGAAACACTGCATTTGTGAAATGATTTAAAATATCGTTTGATTTCTGAAATGACATTTTGTGATTACAGCAAGTGAAGAGGGTGTACAGAGCACATTCACTAAAACTGAATGAAGAGTGAACATTCTCGCGTCTATAGGCAGCTCCTTGACTAATGAAACACCCACATAGGCCTCCTGATAAGATGCATGGAGAGTGAAAAATAGACAGAGACTGAGTGAGAGGGAGAGAGACCGAGAGACAGAACAAAATGAAAAAGAAACCACATAGCAGCGATCTCTAAAAATACAGTAACCATTGGGAAAGGACAAAAGACAACAACTAGTGGGAAGTTTAAAATAGGCCAGCTAACAAAGGGTCGAAAAAAAGTGTCTGTGTGGAGTGTTTTTCCCCTGGCTCTTAAAAAGCTATTTCAGATGAGTTGCTAAGCAACTTCAAGTGATGTCCATAGTCTTCAGAGAACGTGATTGTGTCAAGAGCTCTAACCGGAGCAGTCACTCCATCCACACAAACACACACACACACACACACACACACACGCGCACACACATGCACCGCACACTGCACACCCTAAATTTTGTCTTATCATCTCCTCTTCTCCACATCCTCACATAAGCACAAACTTAAAAAGGTATATAAATAATTCACAAGTAATATACAGCACCGGTGGGACAACACATTATGGAACCAAGGTCAAAGGTCAACCCCCTAACCCTGGCTGGTGCCTTCCCCAGTCTGATGAATAACAGTTGGGGGAAGAGATGGCATGAAGAGGGTCAACACATGCTGTATAAAGTGTGTGTGTGTGTGTGCACGTCATTGGTTGCTTTGAAATGTACACTGACGTGTTGTAGATATATATTTGCGGTGTAATCGAATACAAATACATTATTCAGACTGAACAGATAATGTGTTCTAAACAGTTATAAATACAGACACGAACAGGAGATGCACTGTTTGGAAAGGTTCCCGAGGCATCTGGTTGAGCTTAGACATGTGCTTAGAAATGCAACAACAAAAAAAGAAAAAAACCTCAACCAGATAGCGATAGTGGCATTATGTTACACCCCTAATATACGTACACAGTATACGACGTAATGTGATGCCTCAAAACATTAATGTTACACTTGAAAATACTCTGCATAGATTCCCAATAACTTAACTGGCATGCCTTTTTCATAAAAGAGATGGCGTAACATATTTCCAGAGAAACTACTACAAAGATTCTGTCCTTTTTAGGAAGTTCTAATGAAAAATTCCTTTACGCATCTCATATTATTCACATTATTCACAAGATTTCTACTTGATCCTTATGACTCATCGGGAAGTCAACTTGTCCTGGCCTACATCCTAAATATTAGATTCAGGCATTATATTCCTTGGATCGATGTACCTGAAATATGTTACAAATACTTACATAATTACATACATTTACAATTTAGTGCACAAGTGCTTTCTCTGTGAAAAAGGGAAAATATTTGATAATTTATCTTAAAAAAAGAAAAGATTTAACTGTAAAAAATGGAATGTGGCTGTATCAAGCAACAGTTAAACAACAGAAAAATAGTTATGAAAAGTAGCAAATAACATTTTATCATGATCATTTTGGTCATTAAATAATATTAAAGCTGGGTAACTACTACCACTAAGAAGAGCCAGAAGCTGTTCAGTAGATATGAAAGAGCTTGGAGGCGGGTTTTGAAGGCAAATTATTACAATTAACGCAGGACATGCAAGCTAATATTTTCAAGCTAATGGATATTTGCAGTGTTTCTCCACTATTAACATATTAACATACGCTGTTGAGAATGAATGAACATCCATGAAACACTAAATGTTCTTCGTTTTGGCCTAAGGGTACACATACTTTTGCACTAAACTGTAGACTATGTTTGTGGTGCGCATGAAATACATTTCTTAGTAATGAAGGGCTGATTGCACATGAGACAAGATCAAGTTGTGTTCGAAAGGCCCACATGTTGGACTGGTTCATGCTCAAATCCGTAGAGGTTTCTTCACTGTGTTTTTTTTTTTTAAAGCCTCAATGACCACATCATGATTTCTTCATATTGTACTTTTCTTCAAGTGTTGAGAAAAACCTTTTATGCTAATTGGGAAGAACCTGCTTGTCAGCAAGAAACGATCTGCAGTATCACTGGCGAAATAGGCACTTCCTGTCCCGCTAATCCCCCAGTCCTATCATGCAGAACATCAGCACAGGAAGTTGGCTAAGACAGGGGCTGCATTAGCTTCTCTTTAGGTCACTGAATGAGTGTAATCAGCCTGCATGACGTAGGTCAAAAGCATAATTTCCTGTTTAGTGACGGCAGCAGTATACGCTTCCTGAGCACTCTGTTTCAGCCTCGGTTCAGAGAGGAAGTGTGTGGTGTGTCTTGTAGAGTTTTAACACCTTATTAATTCGCATATAGGCTGATAGCATTAACATGGATTTTTGAAATTAGTCAAATATTTAAATAATGCAGATGTTTAATTTGATTGCCGATTGAAGTACAGCGTCAAAAGATCTCTCTCTTTCTCACATACACAATTTCAGAATTACTGGCACCTTGCAAAAGAAAGAATAATTAAATTCAACTCTGAATGAAAAATGTTCAACGACATGGCGATGTGATGCCATTACCACTCCACAGTTGATTTGTTTCCTATGAAAGCACATCCCATAGTGTTTTATTATTTTTATACCACAGTTACACTACAACTAACACTTTTTTATTTTCTTCAAATTTTTTTCTGATTTACTACTGAAGGACGCATCATACTTTTTATCCATTTATAATTACATTGAATGTTGTGGAACATCCATGAAACAAATTCGTTCCTGTTATAACTTATGTTTTAGCAGCTTCTTCACCAGCCTCTCTTTTTTTTTCTCTCTTGAAACTTAATAAGTCAAAAATAACACAGTTTGTCTTGTTACAGAGAAACAAGTCCTCTCTCTTGAAGACTCTCTTATGGTGTAAAAAGTGATTCCAGTAGTGGTTTTAATGATATTTGGTGACGTTCATCCACTTCTTCGCTCCCAGGAAGGGCTTTTTTTTCCCTTTCCAACAGTGTCGATGGCCCCTAACAGATTATTTTGAAACAGTGACCATTGGTTTATTTAGTTTTTGCTCATTCTGTTAAAGGGTGCCAATATTTCTGAAATTTAACGCACTGTCACAGGGTGTTAAGATTGAGCAGCACTAGGTTAAAGGAAGATTTTAGCCGAGCCAGTTGATTTGATTGCTGCTGTTTGCATGCTAGGATAAATACTCCACAGTCCCCTTACAAGCCGAGACACCTGAGAGCTGTAATCAGTGTACAACGTCTATCCAGATGGAAATGATGTTCTTTCAGTATCGGTGATGAGGTCAGCCCTTTTGGGCTGAGAATGATGATGAAGGCAATAACAGAACGCAGGTTAGTCTGCTCACTCCGGAGCTCATCAGAGAGAGGTACACACACACACACACACAGATGCACACATCAATATGTAATATCAGTCCAGTGATGATGTGACCGATATTGATCAGCGAGGGCATGCTTTGTTTGCAGTGCCCTCCCTTTTTGGTTGGTTAGGGGTCAATATGAGACAGCTTAGAGAAAGAGATGGACACCACTGATGTACCACGTTTTTACAAGCACCCGAAGCAACACCAAGCTCAAGTCATTACAGCCAAAGCAATCATTGGGGCTCGAGTGGAATGCTTTATGACCGCTTCAGAATGCTCTAATGATTTCACTTATGTCTATGTAAACACATTTTCGAGGTAGAACAAAAAAGTAATTATATACCAGACTCAGAGAACACTTCAATAGGGTCAGCCTTTGTCATTAACATTGGCTGATCAGGTCCATAAAAGTGGTTACTTCAGCACAGAAGGAAAGCTCAGCTCATTGCAATAGTAAATTGCTGTACCTCTGAATTGCTTCATTATACCCAGACTGTGAATTGTCCTTACAGATAAAGTGAGCAGACTGGTTTATGGGTACAACTTAGTCACTGCGGAGTGATAAACCCATTGATGGTGCATGGAGATCCTGTAGTGGTCTCTCCTAATGCAGTCTAATTATAAAGCGCATCTCGGACTATCGATTACCGAGATATCTCCGAGGAGCTCCACATCACGTAATTACATTCGATACCCAAGCAAACACTCCCCTCCTTGCCTGACACCCCCGAAGATTCGCACCTTATGATCACCATCTTAATTAGATGGGCTTTTTTGAAAAGGCAACTTGGACTTGAAAAGCAGATCTGTTATCCCATAGGGAAATGTGTGAACCGACTGGGGACTGCAAATGATTAAGGAGGAAGCATGTGCAAATCCGCATTATATTGAACATAGTAATCATAGGCACTTCCCAGTGGACAGGAATTGGCTTTAGGAGTTATAGTCAGATAACCTATAACCTATTGAAACCACACACACACACACACTATGCAGATCTGAAAAATATTTTAGTGCTTTGTCTCAGTCTAATCCTGTTTTCAAAATCCAAAGCCACATTCAGGTGTATTCTGTCCATAAAATATGAAGTGCTGTATGTGGTAATAAAATGTTTGATGTGGTGCCGGTGCCAGATCCTGACGCACTTCTATTTCGGTGGCTTCTCTGGCGCTCAAGTCCTGCCTGATTCATCCCGATGCCTTACTTCTGAACTTCTGACTCACATTCTGCTGATGTAACTGGTCTCATATGGAAAAATCTCAACGGTACCGTAGAGTTGTACCTAGAAACTGCGTCTGTAATCATGAAGACTGTCCTGTGCTCATTCCAGAACACTATGTTCTCTTACTCTTAGATTCCAACACGCAAAGTACTGTTTATATTTTGTACTTTCTTTTTTTTTTTTTTACTCATTCTTCAGTGTCACCCAAAGGAGGATGAAAACTCATTTGAGTCTGGTTCCTCTCCAGGTTTCTTCCCCTTGTTGTCTCACGGAGTCACTGTCTGTCTCTGGCTTCCTCATTAGAGATTTAAATCTACATCCAGATTTCTGTAAAGCATCTTTATGACAATGTCTATTGTTAAAAATGACATTTAGATGAAATTTAATTGAATGGGAAGTGCCATACTACACAATGTATGTGTGTGTGTGTGTGTGTGTGTGTGTGTGTGTGCTTGTGGATGCTCACTGGAGCCCAGTTAATTGTCATTTTGGCTCTTTTTTTTATGTTTTTTTTTTTTCAGGTCATGATGAGATCAGTGTTTGTACTTTCTCATGGGTTTTGAGTCCAGATGCGTATTATTTTATAAACTTGTATGTTTGCTTTGCTGTCTCAACCTTTGTAGTGTAGCAACCGTGTTTATATTCCAGTGAGACGTTTATAACACGTCTAGATTTTGGCCAGGGAAAATATATTTCATTTATCTTTGAAAAAGACAATTGTTATGGTTGTGCACAATAGTGAGTCATCGTTTATTATTATTTTTCAGTCAGACACACTAATCGGTGTAAAATAAAATTGACCCCTTTGACCCAGCTCAGATTAATGTACTACTATTTAAATATTCAGCATATTAGTATGTTTATTTGTTGGAGCTACTGGAGATTTTTATTCATGGACCTACCAGCAAACAGAACCCAACAATGAACTGATCCAACAATGCACATCCATGGAGAATCTTCGTTCCAAATCTGCTTTGTTTAATTCTCGCTCCTAGCTTTGCTTTTGCTTCTATTTTTGCGGGCTCCATATTTAGTTTAATGGTTAGGCAGGGATGGACAAATGACACATATTAGCTAGACCACCTGTCAAGTAAAAGCTCCCATGTGCTGGCCGGTCCCATGTTCTGGTTGCCTGGAAACCTAACTGACAAGGGTACAAAAGTGGTAGCTAATGTAATGTAATAAAGCATGGTGAATTAGTTAGCTAGTTAAATGCATCAATACAGACTAAAAATACAAAACACAACAATAGAAACCTTTGTAAAGGTTGTGAAGGGTTATAATGGGAATTGTATTGATGTGAATGGAAACTGTAATGGTCCCTGTGGGTCTCCACTGGTAATTTGTTGCCTTCTATTGGTAGGATGTTATGTCTAGTGGATACGATTAAGGACCAATAATGGTACCTGTAATGGTGTTAATGGTTAGCTTATGGTCCATAATGGAAACCATTCGAATTTCTGAAATGTTTTTATTATTTATTTATTTTTTTATAGCAGAGGGGAAATTAACGCATGTAACATTACCCTCTTCTAAGAAAGTTTCTAATGTAGCAAATCATGTTTTGGCCAATTTTTTTTAGTTATGAGATATGATGTTCTTCCTCACGTTGAAGGGAAACGGTTCAGACCTGGTTAAAATCTGTATTTTTTGTAGACGGCATGATGTACTAACAAGTCATATGCAAGCTCCGACAGCTTTCTGCTGCACTTTATTTATAGCATTATTATTTGTTCACATACCTGCATGTTCCTGATCCTGAAAAGATTATCTGTCATCACACAATAAATGAAAACCTTAAAAGTCAATAAGAAGTTGTTTTTTCCCCCCTGTGGTTGTAGAACCTACTTGTCCACCAGCCAACCATGAATAAAAAAACAAAACAAAATATACTTGTCCCAGGCACATGGGATTACTGATTATGTGTCTCTGTGTTTTCCTGTGTTAGAACACACGCTGTGAGTTTCATCTGTTGAAGTATTTCTCTCGGTTTAATATGCGAAGCTGCTACTCAGTTTCTTTGTTTTCATTCCTCTTTTAGCACAGCATTTATGCTGCATGGCTGTACAAAGCCACAAGCAGCCGCAGTGAGAGTTAAACCAACAACTGACAAACACACCTGTATGTGTGTGATAGCAACGGCTAAAATCCACAGCTGCGTGTCTGTCTGAGCTGAATTTCTGTTTTAAAACAGTAAAGCAATTAACACCTAAATAAAAATCCACTCATTTTATCACCACAAGATGCACTAATAAATTGTGTTTTCTAATCGTTACAGGATGTTCTTAAATTTTGTGAAGTAAAGGAATAAGAACAAAAGACACCCAAAGACTGAATTAAAATTAAAATTTATTACCTAAAAAGAAAAAAAAAAGAAAAAACAAAAACTGTCTACAGCAAGCCACACTGAAATGTATTGCTTATGAACAAAGAAAATCAGGTTTTTTTTTTTTGTTGTTTCCCTCTTTTACAATACCAGGTTTCATTTTTTGACAAAATACACACAAAAAACAAAACGGAAATAACGAGAAAAACGAACGCACGTTAAAAAAAAAAAAAAAAAAAAAAAAGGAGGTGACGAGAAAAACATCAGATAACGTTTCTTCACAGTTGCGAGATCGGCTTTATAAATTAAAACAGTTATAAAAATGTGCTACACAAGCAGAGGCTCCTCACCTGTGAGATCACAAGACAGTACAGGCAACGAAAAACACAGCGTTGAAAAAAAAAAAAAAAAAAAACCCACCATCGTCAACTTTAAAAACAACATCCCAACCAAATGCGTATATTTCCTTATGAACTACTCATATATTCAATTCAACCTTAAATAAATTATATCATATCCCATGCATCCAGGTAACGATATTTTGGGAACTTTGTGCAGAAACAGAAGACGTACACATCGTGACACGTTATGAACACGTTTACAGAGTGATATTTGTTTATGTGGAACTGTTCCTCTTTTTATACGCATTATATATATATATATATGTGTCAATATATTTATGGGGATTCCGGTTTCAAGAATGAAAGACAGGATGTACACAAGACGAAAGATGCACAAGAGATACACAGGACAGACATTACATCATGATAAAAATGAACAAACACACCAAAAAAAAAACCCACAAAAAAAGAAAAAAAATAGAAAAAAAAAATAGAGCAAGTACTCTTATCTCTGTTTCTCAGCTGAGAAGTCTGAGTGACTTATCAGACGAGGAAAGAAACGTCTTTGTTCCGCTTGTCTCAGGCACGTTGTTGAGGCACGGGAGCCTTTCACTAATGCTCTAATGATGTGTCGAAATCACGATACACATCAAGGATCCAGAGTTTCCAGTGCCTGCATTTTTCGCTATTTTATTTTAAATTTATTTTCCATTAAAAAGATAGGTAAGGCCACTGTACACAAGGTCCATCCGTGTTTGTTAACATGTCCATTTCCAGTTTTCTCAATCACACAAATGTTGAGACGGCAACGGTCCATAGTGGAAAAGATATCACGTCCGACATTTCTCTTCACCTTGATGTGGAACAGCAGGTGACATGAACCTAAAGTACGACATAAAAAAGTCATTTTCTCTTCAAATCAGTTCGTAAAACGGTGCTACAGAGCCAATCAGTGAATGACCCCACTTCATAGGTCCTTGTATGATGTTCAAGAAACGGGCAGAATTGTACATTTCCGTAGAATCGGGTCCTAGTTATAATGAGATAGATGTCCAGACAAGACTCTTCTCTTTCACACGTCATCCTTCGTAGCAGCAAATAAACCAAAAAAAAAATAACAAAAAAAACCAACATCCAGATGTGTTCCAGATGTGATGCTTCAATACAGTAAGTGGTAAACAGAGGCACTGTGATATGATCTTAATACTTTAACCAGTAGATACAGTGACAGATACAAGTGTGAACAAGCAAAGAATGGGTGTGTAATAAATGCTTTCTGAATTTGAGTCGATTTGAATTTGAGTTCACTTGAGCGGAGTATCAAAAACAAAGAAAGGAAACCTTAATGCTCACAGGTCAAGAAGTGTGCAAAATATAATAAACCAGTGAGAAACACCTGAATTTCTTGCTTCATAATGCTACATGACGCATTTCGTAACAACAGCAACTCAAACCACCACCATGTTAAGTGAGCAAATCGGGTGAAAACGTGTCAGAATGATCGAACCACAGAATCTAGTACATCTCGCGTATCCAGAGTACAGAGTCACTTGGTTCGCTTCATGCTGTAGAATGAAGTGAGTTCTCTTTCCGAACGCAATTTTGTGTTTCGAATCGAACGATCGCTCCAAAAAAAAAAAAAAAAAAGAGTTTTTTTCCAGCATTACACATCATTACGAGTGTAAATCCTTTCTCTTTCCGCCACGCGGCGTCTTCTCATTCTCCTGTCTTCGGGGGCTGCTCGTTCAGGCCACGACGAACTCCGAGCCGATGTCGGTCTGGACGTCGTTCTTCCAGAGCGCCTCGTCGTAGTCGAGGTCGATGGAGCCGTCGCTGCTCAGGCTGCTGTTGCTGTGGCTTCGGGTGGCTTTGCGCTCGCTCAACCAATGATAGGGAGCCCGGGGCTCTCTCCTCGCCCGCCTGCGGAGCCTCCTCTGCTGCAGCAACAACTGCAAACGCTCCACCTTACAGCGCGTCGCCTTGTTCTCCGTCTGCCTGGAGGGCTCGCCTGAGGTACAGAGAGAGAGAGAGAGAGAGAGAGAGAGAAAACGTTTAATCTTCGCATACGTAGAAACTATTAGCTTATTTGACTTCACGTGCTGCTAATCATACCATAATATTCCTATGAAGCCTCACACGGGGACGATTTAATTTAGAAAATGAATTTCTGACGCTCGTTAGGACCGCTTCTTTCCCCATAGGCAATGTATGCTCCCTAAGTACATTTGAAATGAATAATACATTGTTTATGAACCTATTCTCTATCTGCTGCATCTGTAAGAGGCCATTTTTTTTATATATACCAAGGACAAGAACCGACAGTTCCCTGACAAAAGAACAGAAAAACACGTATATAATGGACATCTATGGTCAGATGTTGAATTCTAGTAATAAACATTGGGCCTATGGGATAGGACTAATCTTTCAGAGAGAAAAATCTATAGTTATGGGTTACCTTTAATTTGTCCATCTGGGGATTAATAAAGTATTATCTTGTCTTATCTTGTCTTATTTTACCAACATAGCTGAGAGAAGTACATCAGTCCCATCTGAGTGCAAGAATACTACAAAAGCTTTAGTAAGACTGTCTTTCATGTCTGTCTCAGAGTTTTATTGTTAGAGTGTAAGGGTTGTAGTATTGGCTTCGTGTTATCTAATCCCATTTTAAATGCCCGTTTCCTAGTGCCTTTAGACTTCCATTATATGCACATTTCAAGGCTTTGGTACAGATGTAGTTGATGGAGATGAGATGGAAAAACGCTGGAATATTCTTTTACTAACGACATAACTCGGGTCTCAGGAGGATGTGTAATCCAGACATAAACAACTTGAAGAATCGCGAACGTTCACTAAGCAGGAAGAATCGTCTGATTGAGACGTCATTTGATATCAGAATACTATACACTGACGGTGCAATCAGCCACAGATGTAGACGGAAATCAGAGAGGAAATATTATGCAAGAGAATTTCAGACGTGCGTGACAACACAGTTCATAATCAAACATGAAAACTTTGGCTCTCATTTAGAAATGTTTCTCCATCCGGTTGCTGTTGGTTTTGATTTGAGGAACAGCTTCGCTTTCATTACTATACATAACACAGCAACGGAAGTGAGACTGTCGCCCGTCAGTGGTGCGTCTGTCATGAAAGTACGACGGGGGTGTCAATAATTCTGCATACGTCTCCTTTCTTTTCACATTCTCTTTCATGCGGAAAAACGTGATGCTTGGATATAATGGCGCCAATTTATGAGCATGCTGGGAAAACAAGCGCGACTGGCGCGGAGTTCCGGTTGGGCCGGTGGAGGAAGAGGTCTATTCTTTCCACAGCCCTGCGGCTTGGCTCTGCTCATGCATCATTTAAACTTCATAATTAAAAAAAAAAAAAAAAAAAAAAAAAAAATGAATAATTCAACACACAACAAAAAAAAAAGACGTTCTATAAATACATACAAACACTGTGGTGAATGAATAAACCCCACATGGGTGTGTGTGGAAGGCCCCTGTGTGAGTTAGTGGAACTGATGAATGTTCACCCAGCATTATGGTTTTCATCTGCAAGATTAGACACACCTCACACTAGATACTGGGTTAAAGCCCCTCTAGAGGGCCTCTGTTTGTATACACATCTGTACTGTATGTGCGTATATGCGTGCGTGTGTGTGTTTGTGGGAGAATTTGGGGGGGTTGTTAGAGAGGGAGACGACTGAATGATGAGTCAGTGCACAGAATGAGAGGAATGTAAACTTAGAAGTGAGTCTCTAACTCGAGTGTGTGTGTGTGTGAGAGAGACCGAGAGAGAGACCGAGAGAGAGAGAGAGAGAGAGAGTCAAAAGCTTCTTCTCAGTCACGAAGTCCAAGGCTAAATGCATCGTTGACCACAGAGCCGCTCTAACGCAACCCAAACACTTCAGGAATGAAGCTTTATGTGCTCTCCGCTCTGCTGTCGACGCCCCCACAATGTACAGCTTGTCAGCGTCGAGTGTGTGTGTGTGTACGTACGTGTGTGTGTGTGTGTGTGTGCGTGTGCTCCATATAAAGGCAAAAGCAGACTGGCAGGGAGTCTATGTGCAGGCTTCACAGATGAGGTTAGAGATTTGAAGCAGAAAAGTAGAAACAGGAGGAAACCTAGAGGGAAGCCATTTAGAACAGAAATACGCACACACACGATCTGTGTACATGAAGAGTGTGTGTATTTCTTTCATTAGATACTATGACCAACAATCCATCGAATTCCTCGTTGTAATTACCGAAACATATATTTCGATGCAAATCGTGCTCAATCTTTAGTGCTTTAGCAAGCCTGCCTGCTTTGGACTGAGAGATGAAGAGGCCACGCCTCCTTCAGTAGGACTATGAGGATTTAAAGCCACGCCTACTTTCATAGCAATGACATATGCAGAGGCCACGCATCCAAACTGTGACTGGCAGGCACAGATGTCTGCAAGCTGAAGAGGTGTAGGTGTGTCTTGTGCGTACCCAGTGGTTTGCTGATGCGGCCGTGGCTCAGCGTCAGTCTGTCTGAGGTAGGTGAGGAGGATAATGGTGACACGGGTGCCGATGGAAGCTCCATGACGGTGGGTGACGGAGGCGGGCATGGCGACGTGGGCGTCGTCGCTCGTGGGGACGCGGGTGTCGGAGTATGGCAGCGAAGCTGGGCCAGGGCAGGAGGTGTGCCCTGGTAGTGGCGTGTGGCACTCAGTAGGTCATTGAGGATCTGCAGGATGGTGGTGATGTCACGGCGTGGACGCCCGGTGCTGTCCTGACAGTTCGGGTGAAGGGTGCCTGAATCGAGTGAGAGATTTATCTTTAAGTACACAACGAAATTTTTTTTTTTTAAAAACACTTGGAGGGCAGTTGCGTTTCCATGGGTGTGATGTTATAAAAGGATTTTACTGCACAGGTTCTTTCCAGTTACATACGCATTGATGAGCGCAAAAAGCGCCATTACTATTTTTTTCGAGCACAGACGCACGATAGACAGTAAAAATGTCAGGTGACAGAAAGTTAACGCGTCAGACAATGCTAAACAAATCATTTTTTAAATACATGTGCACTTTATTTAAAACAGCATGTTCTTCTTTTGATTCAAAACGAGGGGCTGATTACAGGAGTGAGTGCGAGTGTAGTACCTGAGAAGGTTCCAGAGAAAACCCCAGGAGCGTGGTTCACGAAGCTCTCGATCACCGCACCTGGTTTACTACTTGGCCATGAGCTGGTGCTTCCGCTTACACTCGAAGCCCCGCACTCACCCTAACAAAGACACACGCGCACACGTTACACTCAGACATCTTCAAACTGTGAATTAGCGAGTACTAGTGACACTCCTCTGAAAAATCTTACAAAGAGGCTATGTTTTTGCTATAATAAGGCCAAAAGGGCTAAGAGTTCATGCATGAAAGTGCGCAGTAGCAAGAACTGACCTGTAAATAAATATAAACAGGCATATTCGGATATCTGACTGCATTTCAATCTCAATACACGCAATACGATTCTTGGTGTTGTACCTGCTGGAAAGGCGTGGCTGCTCTGGGGGCAGGGCTACAGGCACCTGTGGCCAGGT
The DNA here is from genome assembly GCA_012411365.1 of Ameiurus melas. Classification (NCBI taxonomy): domain Eukaryota; kingdom Metazoa; phylum Chordata; class Actinopteri; order Siluriformes; family Ictaluridae; genus Ameiurus; species Ameiurus melas. The sequence goes on along the minus strand of CM022770.1, from coordinate 4,588,660 downwards.
GAGGATAATGGACGGAGCCTGGGGAAAGTGTAGGACTGGAGGGGGGTGACAGGTGGGCATGTTGAGCATGGTGGGCATGGTGCGGGTGCTGAGCATGGTGGGGGTGGTGTCCAGCTGATGCCCTCTGGTTGTTATGGGCAGTGGTTGGAGTATGAGGGTGCTCACTGCTGACCCCACAGGGCACTGTGTTGTGCTGTGTGGTCCTGGTTGTGCTCGAAGGACCCCTAGTGGCGCACTGTTGGACGCCCGAGTTTTGCGCGGCCAGTTGCAGCTGCACGAACATCATGTGATCCCCAACACGAAGGGCAAGTGTCAACGGAGAGCGCCCTGATAGGAAGTCACCAACCTGGGAACAGGAAGAGAGTGGAGAGGAACATTAGTGCAACTTCTCTTCGGTTGCGACATGGGTTAGGAAACCAGAGCGCTCACTTCCCTACAATTTATTTTTCATTAAATAAAATAAATACAATAAAACAGACTGAGATAAAAGTAAGGGCAAATAAAATCATGGTTTTTGAGGTAAGATTATTTAGACAGGTTCGCCGACTGTTCAACAAATTATTAAAAATGAAAAAGATACTGAAATACCAGTTTCATTTATCTGAATGAAATGGCTAGCTAATTTAGTTAATGTTGGAACATGGGGCTGTTTCCGATTCGCACATTAATGCATATTTATAGATCCTTGCATTGTTATCGAGAGTAAAGGCGTCGAGATGTTCCACAGCAAGTTAGTACTTGCGTGTTCATTACAAAGAACTTGCGAAAAACAGTTCATGATGCTACACAGACTACCGTTATCGTCTGAAAATGACAGTCAGGCTACTTAAAGCAGACCCTCCACTTCTACCTAATCTCCTCCTCTGCATTCTTGTCCAATAACCAGGCCTTGTCAAGATGAAACCCCGTTCTCGAAAGGGCACCCCGTGTCCATCCCTCCTACTTTAATCAGGTCAAAGAGGCCTCCAGGCGAGGAGGACAGGGTGAGGGAAACCCGCCGAGCGCTGATGTGAATGACTCACAAACCACTGTGGTGATGTCAGCGGCAGTAAGCGCTCATAAAGAAGAAAAAAAAGAAGAAAAAAAAAAGAGAAGGTCTGCTTCTCGTTGACGCCTGACCACGGCACGCTAATCGCGCTGAGCAAGAGACAAAGAGCACGTGCACGCCTAATGCAGCAGACTGCGATACGGAAAAGAGGCACTTCAGATAGATCAGTGTTTAAATGTTTGAGAGCTAATCTGTCTGCGCGTAGAAGAAGCGTGCGCTTTCAGTGCTTAGAAAACATGGATATGAGAACATGTTCAGCTGACACGAATCACTCACAGTTCTCTATAGATGAAGGAAATGTGTGTGTAAATATACCGGCTATCCACCAGCTGCCGGATTTCAGCTGTTTTGTTTGAAAAGTGAGCATTTAACAGCAAAATATGACAAGAAAAAAAAAAAAAAAAAGAAGAAGATATTTGTGCCAGGATCTAGATTTCATCAAAGACGTAAATGTAGGCACAGCCACACACTAAAAACAACGACGAAATGGAAAGAAAAAAAAAAAAACACATGAAATGCTGAAATACAAAGCACTTAAAAGTTCAAGCTTCTATCAAGCCGGGGTATATTTTTGTCGGGAACCCCAAGCGTAAAGGTTACCCATGTGTAGGTGTGCGAGTATGTATTTGGGTCTAGTATTTGAGCTGCATGTGTGGGCAGGTGGCCTTCAGGTTTTATTGATGGCTCACGTCTCTTTGCTAAGCGTCGATCACGGTTGTGGGCGGAGCGCGACGGCGGAGGAGACGGAGAAATCCAGAGTAACCTTTTCGCCAGGCGGACTCTGAACCTTCACGGCCGTCGATGCGCTTTATCTTCAAACACTACAGAAGAATCCACACGAACCTGAATGCTACGCAGCTGTACTGCACAAGAAAGACTCTCTCTCACATGCCAGGCTTCGAAATGGCGGTACGACGACGGTCGTGGTGCCGTAAAGAACCGTATGTACGGTGAAGCTCAGAACAGCATTGTCAGGATCATTTGGCTTCATCTCAGGCAACCGCGAGAAGTGAATGTCTAGTCATCTGTATGTCAGCTCTGCAAGCCAGGAATCTGGGTTGAGCAGGCTTCTTTAAGGAGGTACGTCAGTATTCAGATCACACAACATGATAGAAGCAGATGGAGACGAAGGAAAATACTGTACGTGGGCGTATGCATATGTGTATGCGTATGCGTGCGAGGGAAGGAAAGCAATAAGGAGAAAAAGCTATGGGGGAAGGGATGGGGAGGGTTGGGGCGTCTGTAACTTTAAGAAAGCCTGAAGCTCAAAGAAATCTTTTGCAGGCAATGGCATCCCTCCCTCACCGGGAGCTTTTTAAAGAAAGAAAAGGGGGGAAGGGTGGGGGCAAGACGTTCAGAAAAAAAAAACCAAAAAAAAAAAAAACCACCGAGATGAGGTGGAGCTTGGAGCGCTGACGGTTTTCAACTCGGCAGATGGAGCAGAGGCTCTTTGTTTGATGTGAGATAAGAGAGGCGCAGAAAATAAAGGGCTGCGACCATCAAACATCGTGATTCAAACGCAAAATCTCAAAGTAATGTCCCACTTCTGATCTACCTCTGATCGCTTCCCTGTAATCATACAGCAAATGCAAGTTTGAAAAAAAATAAATAAAAGGGGAAAAAAAAGGGATCCCTGATCAGAACCCGTGCAGTAGGAAGTAAAAAAAGGTCACCACGAGCAGCACACGGCAAAGACTGAGCTCAAGTTAGGGTTTGATGAGGCTGTTTCAAGAGCCTCTTAATGTTAGTCGCCTTCCTGTTGTTTTATCTCAAGGAGCCTTGAGTAACAGAATTATCCACGGGCCGTAATCAAGAATCACACTACTCCCTGTGAGCGTGACTCGTCGTCATATGATGACACGAGAGGAGAGTCTTGTAGACAAAGCAGAGTGTTTGATTAGCCTCGTGAATACGGCTTGACCCGAGTCAGCGCGCGGATCTCTCTCGGCGCCCCGGACGTGAGCCGGCTCTATACACACGGAATTATCATCCAGACCTTCCCGTGAGGTTCTACAGCACGAGCTCATGGACAGGTTCGGCTTTAATCAGGGGTAATTATTTTGAGGCTTGGATCTCACCAGTCGGCTCAAAGGCTAGAGAATAGAGAGATTTCTCAACCTCCCCCCCACCCCACCCCTCCCCCTCCCTCTACTCCCCACTCCCCACCCCATCTGTATCTCTCTCACACGCTCCGTCTCTGTTTGGAAAAGCCCAGTCACGACGCCGACCACTTCAAGCACAAAGGCAAGTGGCGAATGAAAGCCGAACGCGATCACGACACAAACAGTGGCCCTTTCCATTTATGGCAGTCTCAAACTCAAACACCAAGCTCATTATACACACCCAATCACCTACAGCTAATATTCAAAAGCGACTACATATGTAAATACTGTATGTGGATAATATCAAGCGCACATATACACCGATCTTATACTTTAAGACCATATATAGTGCAGATTCTACCACAATACCATACGTTGCTGTCCATTGAACAATACGACATGTACACCAAGACACTGTGACGCTATATCTCTTAGAAAGGAAAAAAAAAAAAAAAAAGAAGAAGAAAAACTACTTTCAGTTTTGCGAGTAAATAGTTTGCATCATTAAGCTCCACCCAGGGTGGGAAAGGTCAGACCCTTCACCCGGTCGTTTCTCCATTGATCCTGAGGCCACACAGATGGCCCTCAATTCTCCCTCCCTGCACAGTGCTATTAAGAGCCAATGATTTCCAATTATAGAAGACCAGGGCTGCAGATTACCCTGTGAGTGAGAGTGAGAGAGAGAGAGAGAGAGAGAGAGAGAGAGAGAGAGAGAGAGAGAGGGAATAGAGGAACAGAGGAACGAGATAAAGTCTACTCATTGCCGGAGTTGTGGAGTAGACGTAATAAACAGGGTGGTGCCTGAAAGACCAGATGTGAAGGGTTTCCAATTCTAGAGAAGGTTACGATGAGGAAAGAGTAGTAGCGGTGGCCACCCAACGCTATTTACAAATTCTATTCAACACTGTTTAGACTTACGAAATCCAATACTGGTGCCGTTAAGACCAAGAAGACGAATATCACTGCAATTCGGGCCGACAAATTAGACAATATTGATGTTCAGACCCACAAACTCACTACTAGTACCATTTAGAAAAAAAAAAACCCCACACAGAAATGTTATTCAGACAAATAAGCCACCAGGAAAACCAATACTGATGCTATTCAGCCCAACAAACCCAGTTCCATTGATATTCAGATCCACAAACCCAGTTCCATTGATATTCAGATCCACAAACCCAACACTGATACTATTCAACAAAACAGCACGCGATACCTGATGTATCTGCCACGACATCTTTAAGCTTTTCAAGTATTAATACAATGTACACACTGATATAACAGGCTTCAAAAGCAGCATTTCAACGCCATCACTCAGAGAGGCCAGACATCCTTATTGGAGTTCATATTGGAGCTCATAGTAATATCTATACAGCCTGGAGCTCCAAAAAGCTCTTCCGATCATCTCCAAAAACCATCAGGGAGAGGATGTAATCAGCGAAAATCTATTCGGCTTGTCCTGAGGTGTGTGTGTGTGTGTGTGTGTGTGTTTTGCTACAATGATCAAATTATCTTTGCCTTCTCTTTAGTTCACCTCGGAAGCAGTGTTCATCTTATCAGCTCGGAAAAGCATCTCGGTTACGTCTGGTCCTCCATATGGTGATCAATAAGAGTAAAGCTTTCTCACACACACACACACACACACACACACACACACACACACACACACACACACACACAGAGAGATCGAAGCAGAATGGAGCGTGCCTGCATATGGACTGAAAGGAAGAGCCGCCTGAATACAAATCACGCCTTTCCCAATTTGCACTTCTCCAAGCTTTCACAATAGCACTATTCTGACACGGAGCAAACCGAGGTGAAAAGGGCTGTGTGTGTGTGTGTGTTTGGGGGGCTGTCAGTACTGACGAAGGGGCAAAAAAAATTCAATACTCCAGCTCAATCACCATCCGTCCCTGTAAGACAAGCAGTTCCGGCTAAGAGCTGAGGGCTGCAGATTATCCATCGCGTCTCTTTATTTCATCAGGAGCGCGCTGGTTCGATATTTCCGGAAATCTTTTTAGACACTCCACACTCTCCACACTCCCCTCTGTGCTCGTTTTAGCTGCTCGCCTTTTGTGAATCAATGAGATTCTCTGGTTGAATTACTAGCGCAAGTAATGGAGAAGAGGGAGAGAGAGAGGGAGAGAGAGAGAGAGAGAGAGAGAACCGACTGCTATTTACAAATTCTGCTCTTTCTTTTAGAAGTGTGAAAAGAAGTCGGAAATGTACATGTCTGTAATATGGAAGGGATAAAACACAACAGGGTGTGCAGTTAATAATCAACCGCACGCACAGTGGTGTGATGCAGCCAGTCCTATCTTCGTTTCTCAGAGAAAAACTGCAGCTTGTCGTGTAACCTAGAAGCCAGGAAGTCCTCTCTCTCTCTCGAAGACTTTCATGTGGCGGAAAGTTAAAGCTTCAAGTTACAGCTTTACCACCGACTGTCTGTGAAAAACCGACAGAGGACACTGCTTCCAAAAATGTTAAATCAACTAAACATCGCCTCAAAAAACAACCTCACAAACTTCAGCTGGAAACGTCATAGAAAAGGAATCAAGAGCCACTTCTGACCAATCAGAACCAAGCGATACGATAATATGTATAATATGTAACATAAGTGTCGTTACAATGTCACGTCCAAGAGCGACACTAGCTTTGGTACATTCTGAGAATCGGGTCTCATTTCTCAATCAGACCGCACCATGAACACTGAAACACGTGAGCCTATCGATGCTGTGACTTTTTCAAACTGAGAAATGATTTCTTTTTGCTCCAGACAATCTCACTACAGGTATTCTCCCACGTCGCTAACAGAAAAGCTACTGCAACTCTGCCTTTACGGTAATCATGACTCAGGAGGTAATGAGCTAATAGGCTAAACTTCAGATTTTAAAGGATAGATACATATACTCATTCACCACCCACCATTAACCCCCCTCCCTCCCCCTGCCCAATTCCTCAATTCCTCACCCCCCACCCCATGAGGCGGGGAGGAGGATCACAGTCTCGATGTGAATCGCTCTCAGCCACTCGTCTCTCTCAGTGGAAAAAGCAGTCACAAGGTAACAGCAAACACTGACAAAAAAAAGGCGTGCTTCCTGAACTGCCCACCCCCGCACACACGCACACACTCACCACACGCACACACACACACACACAACACACAACACACACACACACAAACGTACACACTATAAAAAGCAAAAACAGGAAGAAACCTTTTCTCACAGACTCAGGTTTGCACAAGTGGTTTCAAATACACATTTGCACAAATATCCTCACACACACACACACACACACACACACCTCTCAGCTCCCACAGACTGAGGTAGGATTTCCAGGTTATAAATATCTGCTGTAGAGGAGCATCTCCTCAGAGACAACGTTTCAGCTGTGTGCACCTAACCACATCTGTTAACACACACACACGATTCTTAGTACAAACACTAACACTATTCGAATGTTGATATTATTTACATCGATGCATTCGTCACAGCTCAGTGGTCCTAGTGCTTTGTGAGCTTGGAGAGGATCTTCTGCTAAGTTACATTGCTAGCTATTTTTTGTTTTTTTTTGCAACTGTAAGCAACATTGACAAAACAACGAGGCAAAAGTCTAACGCCGCCACGAATAATGATCTGTAATGATTAGTTTTCATCGAATTCACAAATTTGCAGTGTTTAAAGTTCATCCAGGTGATCCTGCCTGGTGGGTGGGGGGTCTGGGGGGGATGAAATGGAAAAACGCTCTCATTTCAGAAAGCTAATTCTCTTTAGCATGCGACATCGAAGCGGGAAACTTCACTTATTATTCAAGACGCATAAATAATCGAGATTCCTGTGTGAAAATGATATTAATGTGAATGACAGGTAGCACACAAACTGTAAAAATCATGCTAAATATCACTGTGGGGAAATAAATCACAAGGTACAAAAGGTGTAAGTATGTACATGTGCCTGTGAGAGTGTGTGTGTGTGTGTGTGTGTGCTGTTTTTTTGAGAGGATGAGTAAAAAGAAAGCGAGTGAAGAAGCGGTGGCCTACGTATAATAAGAAGCCTTTGTGATGCAATTTCGTGGAAATCTTTTCTCATCAACTTGACTGTTTGACCACACACACACACACACACACACACATACACATACACGCGCGCGAAGGATGAAGCACAGACAACTTTACACAGGATAAAACCAAAACACGTACACTTCTACATACTGCACACAGGGTGGAGTTCGTCTGGGCTTGCACGGTTCGTACACACACACACACAAATTCACACAGTGATTTAAATGGGCCGGCTGCCAAACCTTCAGCAACATGACTCACCCATCCTGTGTGATTTGCTTACATGGAAATACTGCACTAACTCTGACACACACACACACACACACAGAGAGAGCTGTGTTCATCAAAAGCACAATCTACAAAAGCAATGCATATACAATAGAGACTGTAGTGATGCCCTGGTGCTATTCATGTGTGTGTGTGTGGGTGGACAAGTATCTACATCTACGTAAGTGTATGTGTGAGTGTGAGTGTGCGAGAGTGTGCCTGCTTGTGTGTGTATATGTGTGTGTGTGTGTGTGTGTGTGTGTACATGCGTATGTGTTTCAGTAAGAGTTAGCAGGGTGGGGAATGCCAGCTAACAAGGGTGTATTGTGGGTGTGTGTTCCTCTGAAATGAGCGTATCCTGTCGCTCGGTGTTGTCTACAACGTCATGGTGTCTAGAAGAAACTCATCCTGTGCTACAAAGATTAAACGCCAATACCTCTCCAAACATTAGCAACCAGTTGGTGGTAGCTGTGGTTCCTGATGCAGACCCTCTGACTTTATCTTTACATCAGAACCCTAATTAGTTCACTGGGTCATGTTTCCTGACTGCAGGAACACCTTTGCGGTGCAACTGCAGCTTTATTAATACCGTACTTTATTCTCTACCAACCTAGCTAACTGTTTAGCCGTTTATCTTCCACTACTTTTCTGTGTAACGCTATTATTAATACCGTTCCACTTTTTTTTTTTTTTTTACTAGGTAGCAACCAAACTAACTGGCATTTCACCCTTTCATCTTTAACCCTCTGTGTGTAAAGCTAGCTTTATTTGCTTTAACGCCAAATTTTACAGAAGGATCGTTAACTATTAACGCCAATCAACCGAGGTAGCTCGTTGCGTGATAACAACAGTTGCGTGATACTCCGTGTCATTTGTGTAAGCAGCAAAGTTTGAGATAATTACACAAAGATTACACAATTTTTTTCCCTACTCCAAAGCAGCAAAAGCAATACACTGACTACTACAATAGATATAGCCAGGCCATGGTTTAGCATCGGTCATGTGTTTGTCTTAGTTATCTCTTACCTGAGTTTCTGTCAGACTCTCCAGCGCTTGCATGATGGACTGCTCTGGTTTGGAGACCTGAGACTGGATTGGGAGAATAAATAAATAAATCAATCAATAAATAAATAAAAAAATTCACATCACCAACTCGCAGAACATTGACAAGCATTGTGAAGAGGTAATGGCAGATGTGTCGGTTAAGGCTTACCATTAATCCTGCTTCCACCGAGGGCACGAGGGTCAACTTGCTCCCGTCCGTAACTCCAAAATCCTGGAGCCGCCCTGAGCTTAGCCTCCTGCGCAACAAGATTCACGGCCGTTAATGATCACAGACTAGTTTCGCATTTACTTATACCACAGTGCTATCGAATGCTTGATTCTGATTGGTCGGAAGACGTTGATTACGTTTATATAAAGCAGCAGCTCCGAAAGGAGGGCCTGCACCAACCAAATCCCAGGTTTATATCAACACGCTCATTCGTAAATACATTAAGTTATTACCTAAGAAGATGTTTATTTAACATTCATGGAAGGAGTCTCCGGTGTCAGACGTGCTTCGTAGCACTCATAGGTAAAGCTGTACCTTTACATTTTGCGCTTTCTCACGAACATAACAAGCCGCAAGTACGACGTGTCGTGATTTAATAAAACAACACAAAAAAAATGTTAGAGGAATAAAAGAGGAATAAAATGTTAAAAGGGGGATTGTTTGAAAATTGAACACATTGATAAACCATCGTAACCAGCGTAACTATGAGTTTAGCACTGCGACAGACTTTTTTTTTCTCACCCCTATCCATTCTGAAACTGAAATAAACTTTCAGCAGTTTCTATAATGCTGTTGCTCAGCTTTCTCAGAACTAAAATTTCTTACGACTGTCCCAACGAAATGCATCAACCCCTTAAACTCTGAGACTATTATTCAGTATTAACTACTACGCATTACTCGATCACTACGTAGTCACGAGAGTCTCGACAATTCCTGGAAGAGTTCAAGAGACGGAGAAGAGAACAGCAATCCCTCGACTGGAAAATATGCATGAAGAGATGCTGGAAATCTGGATCGCTGACATAAACCAGGGACATAAACCCGGGTAAATACAGACGCTTTCCAGGCGATGTTAGGAAAGTTTAAGCCTGGGCTTTGTACAAAAACATTGTCATTTCTAACAGCACTCGGCTGTAACCCTGCATTACGCTTCCTCTCTGTCTGGAAAAGCAGTCCTGCGTTTATGATCGTTTATGACAACCCCACCTCTGTACCTCAGCGTGAAGCGTCCGTGGCTGAGCCTTCACATCATCTACGCTCTTAACACAGACCAGCCCGAGTGGGTTGTTTTTTTTTTTTTCCTTTTTTCTTTTGCCGTTTTGTAACAACCCTGATGTCAAAAGACCAGGTGTGTGCTTACAGATTAGACATGACAGTTTGCAGACTGTTCCTGTATACACAGCAGAAATCCCCAGCATTGACTGAACACCTGCAGTGCTGAACGCTCTCGCTCTCGCCCTGCCCTGCGTTCACTTGGGTCCAGCTAGACTTGTGTCAACACCGGAGGTGTTAAATCAACACGGGAGATTCTTCTTCAATACAACATGACATTCTCGAGACACCTCTGGAAAACCACTCCAGTCTACTGTGTCTGTCAAGTGCATCCATGGCACCTGTCTTTCGAACCCGGTAAATTCCCCGGGACTCATCAGTGGGTCATTGCTCACTCTCTTAAAGCACAGCATTTTAGTAGTTACCGAATTATACACTTTAATAACTTTAATAACTAAATAATGAGCTAGCACAGACTTGAATCTGGGTTCTTCTGAACCAGAAACTTGAACCATGTCTAAACGAATAAACAGTTCAATATTGCTTATTATGAATGAGTGAATGAATGCACGCAGAGAGCAGACTTTTCATGCACATGCATGCGTTTACTGTTATCAAGTTGGACTACTCGTTTAATATAATAACCTCCGTTCAGACCCGTGTCGTTTATAGCATGTGGACGTGGCATTGCATTACTGATGCATGCAGTATCTGCGTGCAATAAACGCCTGGTTTCCTGCAAGGTGAAACCACTACAGTGGTGCATTAGCTCCGTGCATGCAGGGATTAATATCACTGTACACTGGATGTGTTTGCACGGTAGTGTTAAGCTCCGGGGACCGACTCACGTGTCTTTGTGCAGAAGCGCGAGCCTGTCTTTGGACACTCGGAGCTTTTGTGAAAGCCTCCTCTTCAGCCCCTCGACCGTCTCCTCCGCGGGGAGAGACAGCTCGAAGCGGGTTCCCGTCGTCGACTGGATGGATAAATGCATGCAGTGCTCGTTGTGCAGGAGTTCGGAACACCGGGATCGCGATCCGTGACCGGTACAGCCTCGCGCCTCTGCGTGCTGCTCCATTCGAGCTCGCGCACACGAGGGGAAAAAAAAGAAAAGAAAAGGTGTCTGGTCCACGTGAATATTCCTCTCGCGTAATCTTCTAAAATAAGATTTTTGTTTATTTATTTTTTTTTAAACTGTGAGATCCGAACAGTCCGGACGATGCGATTTCCGACAATCGGTACAATTCTATTTCAATGCAATGTCGATATTAACGGCGTATCTATTCAAAGATACCGAAACCGTATGTAGTCTAGATATGATTTAGTTTTGTTTTTTTTTCCTTCAGAAAATACAAAAATGCATTGCGTAGAAGAATGAGCGAACAACTCTGCACTCAAAGGAAACCAACACGAACGTTAAGACAAAAACACACTGCGTTCAAAATCTTCTTCCTCGTCCCGTGTTCGAGCCAATGTCGAGCCGAACGCGCGTGGCCAGCTCGATTTGTTCCTATACCCGATCGCGAAACCCCGCCCATCGCCCAATAGCAGCGTTCCTATCGCTTCTCCAGTAGAGCTTGTCCAATCGTCAGGGTTCGCGTAACACCCACATGTAGGGGACGTCACGCTTTTTCCCCGCCCCTCTCCCGCCCACGGTGGTACGGTGACAGCCAATCAGAGGCGTCCGTTCAACTTCCTACTCTAATCATTCATAACAGTTTTGCTCGAGACCGTAACCTGGCAACCATTCCTGAAAACGCGAATACTGGAAACCAAATCTAAATATTTGCACCAGTTTGCACCTGACTATAACAGCTGGTTAAAAAAACAAGTAATGATTGTTTTTAGTTATATAGTAAAATTAGATTTACTTTAATCCTCTTTAAAGTAATCATTTAGGGATTATGGTTAAATTTGAGGTGGGTTAAATATGAAACACACACATACATATATATATATACACACACACACACACACACATATATATATATATATATATATATATATATATATATATATATAGTATCTCTTACTCTTACTCTCTTTATATACCTACAGTCCCTCACAGCTCCAGGATCCTAGGTTCAACCCTGAGCTCAGATTAATGTCTTTTTGGAGTCTTCCATGTTCTCATTTGGGTTTCCTCTGGGTTCTCTGGTTTCCTCCCACCTCCCAAAACCATGCCAGTCGGTGAATTGGTGAATGAGTGTGAGTGTGTAAGTGTGTGTGCATGGTGTCTCATCCAGGCAGTATTCTCATCTAGCAACCAGTGTTCCAGGATAGGCTCTGGATCCACACTGACCCTGACCAGGATAAAGCAGTTACTGAAGACGAATGAACATGTTGTTATTCTTTGGACACTAACCCTACGCTGTGCATTCCAGGATAATATGGGTTGGTGTTTTAACACTGATAAGTTAATCCATGTTTAAAAGTGGTGCAAAGTGGTGCGCTTGTTAAAAATAAAATGTTAATTTAATATAAAGTGTAAATCGACGAATCCTTAAGTAAACCCCCACGGTCAGCCATTTTAAAGACTTGAGAATCAGGAAGAATTTTATTGGCCAAGTAAAATTTCAATAAATTTGACACGTCACCTGTGAAGACACAGTGCAGTATTTCAGCAGTTAGGGAGTCTGTTATTGAGCAGGGTTATGGCTCAGGGGAAGAAACTGTCTCCATGTCTAAGTTTTTGTTTTTCTAGTCTGGTATCTCACCACTGAAAGAAGTGAGCAGGTTGAGAGGGGGGTGGTTACAATCTTTTCTATGCTGCTTTTGGCTCTGTGGACATAAAGGTTCGTTAGGGAACACATTATTTATGCGTTTCTAAACAATAGTGACGTCTAGCTGGCTGTCAGGCCACTGTTTACAGTCGAGTAATGCATACAGGTGTTGACAGGATGATGGGAAAGTCATGTCAGTAGAGTCACAAAGCACGGCCCGTCTGCAGTAACATGAAGTTTAAATACAACCAAGAGCAATGAGTCATATATCCTGAACCCAGAAGACCTATTGTTTACTCACCTTGTAGCTCCTAGCTAATGTATTTTGTTGATGGTGTCTGAGTGATGCCAAACTGGGTGTGTCCATGTGGTTGACTCAACTTCCTTGTGACAAAGTGCCACACGTTGTCTGCTGGTTTGTAATTGTCTTGAAAAGCTGTTATTCACCCTCATCCTGCCAAGTCCGATTTACATTTCAGTTCCCGTCCAGCTCTGTGGATGTGTGTTTTTGTGTTTGTGTGTGTGTGTGTGAGAGATAGAGAGAGAGAGAGAGAGAGAGAGAGGGGGAGTAGGCGGACTTCAAAAATCTTGCTCATGGAGCCAAGTGAGCCAGGAATTTGTGTGTATGTGTGTGTAATCAAAACAGCCTGACCCATGGGGCTTTCAAGCAGGACATTCTGGCCTTATGAAATGGCATTCTTCTCGTGTTTGTCGTTCAGACTGGGCGTAACTATCACCAGGTTACAGTAAATTGACTCACTTTGTTCTTTGTCTGATCTACCCTGGCATGGGGATGAGGAAATAGGTTGATGCATTTTGTCGCCATACCATAGATCATAGTGCTGATATGTTCCGCCACACCCATCACTAGGCATACACAGGACTGGTTTCTTTTGCAGGCATCATAATGCTTGAGTTAGTTGTTTACAAGCCAATTGCTGATCTTTGGAGTATGTCTGCAGTGTATAATCCTTATTTATAGGTAGGAACAAGCACTCTTCAAACCGGAAAGGGACAAGAGAGCACCCCCCCCCCAAAAAAAAAACCAACTCAAAACCAAACAAACAAAAAAACAAAAAACAAAAAAACAAAGCCAAAAAAAAAAACAAAAAAACAAAAAAAAAACAAAAACAAAAACACTTAACAGCCAAGAAATTCAATTCATTCATGAAAGCAGAAATTCATTTATCAAGCTTTAATAATTTATCACCATTATATTGCATTTTTATCTTAAATTATAGGTCATAGAATCAGAAGTGTCTTATCATCTATCAAATCTATGACTAAGCCTTTTACAGTATCTCAAGAACAAAACTGGTCAAGTGCCAACAGGGGCACTATGCGGTTAGAAAACGCCCTGAATGATTCAGTGTGCCAGAGCTGGAGCATTTGTATTAAAGGAGAACTCCAATGTTTTTTCAGCCAAAATCTATATCCATTATATGTGAAATTACCATAGACGATCATTTAAAGATGATGCTGAGAAAAGAATGAAAAATCTGTTTATTCACTTGTAATGGTTTCCAGAGCTAAAACGTCACTTATACAGTCCAAGGGCACTAACAATACATTATAACAATAATCGGTTAACATAACAAGACATCATTACAACTCATCGGTTGTAGGATGAGAATGACATTAAAGAGTCTTACAAGAAAAGTTCGTATGGAGGTTTATCCAACTTTAAAACATTGGACCAATACAGGAAAAAGAAATGGCACCGACATTTGCATACACAGTTTATACACAGGTTATACACAGTTTATACACAGGTGTCATGCTAATCATTCGCACAAAAAAATTCTTCCTTTTTTACATTGTAAAAAAAAAAAAATATTTTGTATAAATGTTTATTAATGAAAGTCAACAACTGCTCTTAGGACAGATGTTTCGTTCACAAACAATTTGGGATTTTCACTGCCATGTGGTGAGTCATTCTTTTTGCTCAGCTGCTGATAAAATCTTTCAAAAATGCTATGTAGATGCCAAATAACTAGATTTAAATTGCCTTAACTGACTTTGTTCATGGATTGTGTAAGCCGTGATAACAACTGCATGTATCATAAACCTGATCCGTGCAAAGTCAGTGAATCGCTTCTCTTTTATGCAGTGTGTCAGCGTTTGAATCAACAGATCTTTCAGTCACGCATGAGATCCAGTCCTCTCTGATTCACATAAGTCAGTGAGTTCAGTGAGTCGTGGTTTGGGCTTGGAGATTTCCAGCATTCCAGTGTGTGTACTTTTGGATTGGGTTCAGACTGAGATTCTTCTGTATATACTAATATACAGTATATCCATCCATCCATTTTCTGTACCGCTTATCCAGGGTCACAGGAACCTGGAGAATATCCCAGAGGGTATGGGGCACAAGGCGGGGGACATCCTGGATGGGGTGGCAGTCCATCGGTGGGCACAATCACACATACATGCACACTCCCATTCATACATTATGGACACTTTTGGATATGCCAATCAGCCTACAATGCATGTCTTTGGACTGGCGGAGGAAACCCGAATAACCCCGACGCACAACGAGAACATGTAATCTCCACTAAGTCACCGTGCCCCCCAATATTCTTCTATATATAATACTATATACTACTGTATATACTAATACAATAAGCAGTGACTATTAGCTATTTTACACTGCTCAAGCATAGACAGTGGAATGACCATGCTAGACATTCAGGCAAAGCATAACACTGCAGAAACTGGTAAATAAATCTGAATTAATAGTTTAACACAAATGACTTATATGAGAGGCTGAAAAGACTCCAAAATGTCATCATTGAGTGTCAGGTTAAAAAATACTGGAGTGTTCCTTTAAGGCAGAGAATGTTGGCTTTTCGGTGGGTGGTGGCCCAGTGTGAGCTTTTATCAGGGAGAACAATTTCGTCTGCTAAAATCAAAAAGATGAATCAAAGGTTCCCGAGAAAAGCGTGTGGTGGGTGGGAATTGGCAGGTGACCAAATTGAGGAGAAAAAGTAAAAAACAAAAAACAAAATCAAAACTCTATGACTATGTGATATAGGCACAATGTTCTGTTTGCTTTGGCTGCATATATAATATGTTAATATTATATTAATATTGATTGAGACAGTCATGATCGGTCTTGTTGTGTGTGTGTGTGTGTGTGTGTGTGTGTCTCTGTGCTTGTGTGTATGTCCTGTATGTTCAGTGGGGTTAGCCAAAGCAATGACGTACTCAGCAGCAGACACATAGCAGCAGCAATCCACTACTCCCTGTCGCAGGCTTAAAATAGCCTCCTCTAACCCCCCTCCACCTCTCTTCCTTCCAAAGGCTGCGTCAGTGCATCACTGCCCACATCTTCATCCTTTCTCTTTCTTGCTTTCTCTATTCCTATGTTTTTCTCTCATTCTGTGTATATGTGTGTGTGTGTGTGTGTGTGTGTGCATGTATCTACTCTCTCTCTTTTCCCCCAGTACTAATTACCTCCTACGTCGAGCTGCAGAGTTAAATCGAGTAACTCTAACTGTGTAGGAGTATCTTTAACACTGATTTTACTGTTACTCTCTCTCCCTCGATGCTCTCTCATTTTCTCAGGTTTTTATCTCTGCATCACAATTTTGCGAAATACCAGAAATAGCCTTGCCTGAGGTGTGATCTAAGGCATAGCTATTTTAGTATGTGAGCTTATTTTAATCATAAGAATAAGACTAGGAATTTAATTCACACACAGACAAATCCACATTTCTGAATGTGCTGAGAAAACTACAGACTCGAGACTTTCAAGAGCAAAAGTGACAGAAAAGGTTCTTTAGAGCAACGCTATAAAGGGAAATCATGTTTGATGGATAATTTATTTGTGATGCCTTTATGAACCAAGGAATCATTTACCATATGTTTGAATTTTGATGAGAAATCATTCTTTAATAAAACTATACAAAATTAATTCAAGTATCATCCACCAAATATCATCCAAGGGCTCTCCTGTATCATATGACAGCTACCACAGAGACATATGAAGCCAGTTAACCATGTCTTTCAAACTGATGCTCATACTCGGAGAAGAGTGTGATCTACCATGTTCTGCATACATAAGCTTACAGGTGCACATGATAGGTATGATTGGTATGCCATCCCGTCCTCACCCAAAGTAAGCACAGCCAGTTTTGCTCCTTTGGTTCCCAACAACAGATGGTTCTGCTGTGCCACTCGGGAGTAAAGTTATGTTCCTACTATTGTAGCGCACTAGAGTACCTTTTCTTGCATCCTTACAGACAAAATTAGTACTTTCAGAATTATTGCGTGTAAAAGGAAAATTCTTTTTTTCTGCAAAAAACCCCCCAGAATTTCAAGAAAATGAAACGAGCGTATCCTGCAACAAGACAATGTCACGTATCCGGAAACCCTGGACTCCATTTCCCATCAGCCACTGCACTACACCACATGACCACATGCGCCACCACATGCACCTGATTCAAGTTTTTGTTAATGAGCACTCATGTGTATTTATAGTCCTTGTCTGCACTTTCTCTTGGTCTTTCGTTGTTGTAGACTCACATCATTTATGTCTCCGTGTTTTGTCTCTTGCCACAGTATTATGCCAAGTTGTCTTAGTGTCTTTGTTTCGTTGTTGGTTTGTTTAAAATAAATGTTTAAAATCTGCGATTGCTTCTGCCTCAACCTTCCAAAAGTGACAGACAACAGTCTGAAATATAAAGTTAAATCAACAGAAAAAAAGAGATTTTGTCATGGGACAACATAAACTTTCTTTTTTTTTGCAAAAGTGCAAAGAAGATATAAAGGAAAACATGGGCATACAAGTTATTTAGACAATTTATAACATGCCATGAAGGACAGCGTTTTGAACTGATTTCGTGTTTGTGGGAACATTGCTATACATCTGTGTTTGTGTTAATACTGAGGGAACATCTGGGACATAAACACTAAATGTCTTCTTGGTATAAATAAAAATGTAAAGAAATTCACTGAGTGTGCAATGTTGTACATTAAACATTATCTAGCCTTAGGTAGCCAAAATATACAATTGTGCCCAAAAGTTTGCACACCCCTTGCAGAATCTGCTAAATCTAAATGCTGTTAAGAAAATTAGATTGATCATAAAAATCCCATGATGTTGTTTATTTAGTTCTGTCCTGAATCAGCTATTTCACATAACAGACAATATAATATAATAATAATAATAATAATAATAATAATAATAATAATAACAAGATAATAGCTGAATGTATAAAAATTACTTTGTTCTAAAGTTTACATACCCTTGATTTTTAATACTGTGTCGTTACCTGGATGATCAACGACTGTTTTTATGTTTTGTAGTTCTAATGAGTCCATTATTTGTCCTGAGCAGTTAAACTGCCCACTATTCTTCAGAAAAAAATCCTCCAGGTCCTGCACATTCTTTACTTTTCCGGCATATTCTGAATATTTGAGCCCTTTCCAACACGGACTATATGATGTTGAGATCCATCTTTTCACGCTGAGGACGACTGAGGGACTCGTATACCGACTATTACAAAAGGTGCAAACATTCACTGATGCTCACGAAGGCAACATGATACATTAAGAGCCAGGTGGGTGTAAACTTTTGAACAGGATGGTCAGTGTAAATTGTTATTATTTTATTTAAAGATCATTTAGTACTGCCCTAAATAAGATATTTATTATTAAGTGTCCCAGAAGACAAAATACTAACAATTTACACCGATCATCCTGTTCAAAAGTTTAATATGGGATTTTTATGATCCAGCTTATTTTGTTAACAGTATTCAGATTCTGCAAGGGGTATGGAAACTTTTGGGCACAGCTGTACAAAAAGAACTGAGTTTACATTTATCTAGGTATTTGAAATCCGTCCTGTATTATAATTATCTCGCCTCTCTTGAGGTAAGCAGTTCTTAAAATATGACTCAAGTTCTATTTTTTTTTCTTTTCCGTCTTACAGCAGATTTTTTCCAGCATTATTTTGCTGACAGGATTAGCCTATATTTCCCCATAGCAGCCGTGACCCTATTTTGCCCTCCAGAAAATGCTAATTCACATTGCTAACACTGCATGCGTCGACTTTGATGTCAGAGGCACGTAAAATCCTGGAACTCGACCAATGCGAGCTCAGTCTTTCTGGCTCAAACTGAATCTCGGCAGATTTTGACGTCAGAATAACCAGAACGAGTCGGATTCTGCGCCTGGATCCCCACGTGCTCGCATTCCTGCTCCTTGCCCCTCCCCCGCTTCCTGTGCCGCTAAGCTCTTCGCGTGCCTCACCAGTGAAGAATGTTCAGGAGCTCGAACTGCCACACTTGCAATCACCAGCTGTCAGTCAGACCTAAATGGAATATTAAACAGAATTGCACAACAAGAAAATACTGTCATCTTGCCTTGTTTTGGACTTGTTTTGAGTCTGGAATAGCCTGCTAGGCTACAGTGACACAGGACACCTCTAAACCTTCCACTGACAAACTTCAATAATCACTTCAGCCAAAAATATTTGGATACATTTCTGGCAAGATGATCACATAAACTAAGCAGATTCCTTTTTTTATATTGTCTTTTGTTGTTCATTTGCATCCATAATCTGCCAAAAGAGATTTCTTGCCTCACAAGCCAAAACCTGGACTTATATAATGTATGTTAAACATTTCGGTGCTTTTCATGGACTGTGTAATGAATAACCCAGTCTCAGACCCACCAATCACTCCGAGTACCCAATACTATGTAAAACATAGTGTTTCATGGGTCATGAAGTTTGCAGGCTCTCCCCGTGCTCCGGAGGTTTCCTCTGGGTACTCTAGTTTCCTTCCCCAGTCTAAAGACATGCATGGTAGGCTGATCGGCATGTCCAAAATGTCCATAGTGTATGAATGGGTGTGTGAATTTGTATGTGATTGTGCACTGCGATGGATTGGCACCCTGTCCAGGGTGTACCCTGCCTTGTCCCCTATGCTCCCTGATATAGGCTCCAGGTTCCCCGTGACCCTAGGATAAGCGGTATAGAAAATGGATAGATGGGTGGATTTAAATCACAATCCTCATTTTCAATTATATAATTTATATAGTTGAGTTCTTATAGTTATTAGCCTGGCTATGGCTTTGGCTCTAATAAATATACAAAATACTGTATTATTATACACCTTTTAAATAATGTTCATAAGATAAAGTTGTACTGAAGGTTTAAGTTGAAAGGACTCCCTGGCTATAAAGGCTTGATATCAAGGACAGAGAGTATTTTTGTGAATTTTTTCAACAGCAGATCAAAACTTTAAACAATAAAGACAATTGTTTACAGCCTTCTTTACTCATATTTACCAAGGGTGTCAATATTAGTGGAGAGCACTGCACATACCAATATTAGCTCACTTGTATATTCATTAAATTGGATTCGTAACATTGGATTTCTTCAGTTTGTTATCAGCTCCCATTAGAATGATATTGAATTCGAAACTCTAGTGTAATTCATAAGATTTAACCTAATGTTATGTTAGCTATGATTTTTTTTAGCAGTTTGCTACATGATAAACAAATGCTGCTTAGGTGTGGGATTTTTATATCTGATATGCCATTATCATTTAGCATTTAATCTTTATTAAATAAACTCCCCATTGACGTGGTCTACTTAATTTATTAGAATTTTCCTCCTTAAGAAGTCTAAAGACTTTAACCAGCTGATGTTTATTTTATAAGTCTTATTTAAGGCATGGAAGTCTCAAACAGGCTCAAACTCTCAAGCAATTTGCTGTAAGCTGCCAAGTTAAGAGTCAGTGGGAAGAGTCAAGAAAGAGCTATCACAAGACCTTAAACAGACAATACTGACCTTTTAAAGTGCCAGAGAATGGAATAAAAATTTGTCATAGTGTTTATGGAGACCATCCCGTGAGACATGGGAAAAAGCTACAATTAAGACACAAGTGGAGTGAAAATGTACCTCTGACTGAGACTCATTCCAAAAGTACAATATACTGTACGCCTTCACCATATCTTTATCTTTCACCATATCACAATATCTTTCAGGTTTGTTGTTCTAGAAAATGAATCAACATCATATTTGGACATCCAACAGAGCTGTGGTATAAACATTATGATCTACTAGATAATTGGTTTTGGAAACCTTACTGAGACCAAAGTCTAGTTTAAAGCATAGTCCTGATGATAATGACATTAAAAAAATGAACAATATTTTGTTAGAAATCCAGGAATAAATCTGAGAGCCTTAGTATCAAGAGGTCTGGAGAACTTTGTCTTGCTGAAGAGATTATAAAAATAGAATGGCAAATCAGATAGAGTGTCTCACGCGTAACCGGACTTCGTGAATCTCCGAACCTAACCCCCATCGCCTGTACTCACAATTTCATCAAGTGAGAGTGAGAAGAATCACACAGTCTGGAGTGTCTGACACACCATCAGGCTATTACAAAAAATGACAATAACACAGGCCAAGACAAACAGCATAAGATATAAAACACACACACACACACACACACACACACACACGCATACACATTCTCACACACTGGACTTCAAGAGGACTGTACAGGATCAGCTGGCAGGAAGTCAAGGATATGAACATGAACAGTTGTGGAGTCGGGGTCAAATGCCTGCTTGGACTCCCTGTTCTCAGCCACACAAGAGGGGAGAACATTTAGGATATATAATTAGATCAGGAGAGAACATTTAAACAAATCTGGAAAGAACATCTAGTAGGACGTTCTTCTTTGAGAGCTCGCTATATAAAATGAACACCGAAAAAAATAAATAAAATAAACCCATATATTAGTCCTAATCTCTGTTATGTTTCCAGGAAACTATGTACTGACTCCGTGTGGAAAGAAAGAAAGACCAGCTATTCTTCCACCTGACAAAACACACACTGCCTGTGTTGTGCACCAGTTGTCTGAGCTGTATATCACCTCCAGGACGTGTCTGACACCTGAGTTCCACTAATGACGCACAGGGTCAAAGCTGATAGTGTGTCCAGACACAGTGCACTCATGTTCCGGTCCTTTCTGAAATGGAAACTATGCATTGAGCTTTGTGTCTGTATGTGTGGGGAATGAAAAGATGTTCCCAATGTGATTCCTTCCAATGGATTTGAACAATTTTCTGACCATGTGACAAACTGTAATTGACACTTTATGGAGTTGTGTAACTTGATATAAAAACTACGCAAATACAAGGAGCATGAAGAACATCTACAACATCTGGTCCTACAAAACGCAGTGACTGGTCCAGACATACTTTCTTTTCTCTCGTAAACACACTCTCGGAAATAAAGAGTTCCATCTGGCACCTTTGAGAAATGGTTCCAAAAAGAGCGCATGTAGAAAGCCGAAATGATTAACCATTCAGAAACCCTTTTTAGAGTGTACATACACTACAGGTCAAAAGGTTAGACACACTCATTCTTCTCTCTCTCTCTCTCTCTCTCTCTCTCTCTCTCTCTATATATATATATATATATATATGGGTGAAAAAAATAAATACATACATATATATATATATATATATATATATATATATATATATATATATATATATATATATATATATATATATATATATATATATATATATATATATATTTATTTATTTTTTCACCCACATTTTATAATAATAATAAAGTCATAAAATCTCTGGAGTAACACAAATGGAACTATTGGAATTATGTTGTGATAAAAAATCCAAAATGAATCAAAATTATTTTGTATTTTAGCATCTTCAAATTAGACGCCCTTTTTGCCGAGAATTCCCACAAATGTATTTTTGGCATTTTCTCAATGCTTTGGCATTTTCTGAGATGCTTTTTAAACAGTATTAAAGGAGTTCCTACCAACACTGGACAATTATCAGCTGCTTTTCGTAATACTTCACTCCAAGGCAAATGGTAAAAATGCTTTTTTGAAAATAAAACTAATATATATATATATATATATATATATATATATATATATATATATATATATATATATATATATATATATATATATATATATATATATATATATATATATATTGGCACAATTATATTTTTTTTGTTTACCACACTGATTTTAAATATTTAATCATACACCTTAAGAACAAAAGGAAAGGTTTTTAAGATCATGAGAAACATTTCAGTCAAGTGTCTCAAAACTTTTGACAGGTAGTGTACATTTCTTATTGTTAGTTGCACTGCAGTTACTGCATATTAAGCAAACATGGAGTGTGTTCAGGAAAATAATCAACAGCATATCAATGGTATATTGTGGTTTGACACCAAGTGGAGTTACTTTTCTCACCCTCAACACATCCTGAAGAGCCTATCCCAGTTGACTCTAACAGGTTGTTGTCCCAGGGCACAAGGCAGAGGACGCCCTGGTTGGGGTGCCAACCGATTGCATGGCATGATTGCACACACCCGATAGACAATTTAATAACAATGAGTCATTTTTGGTCACATATACATTACAACACAGTGAAATGATTTTCTTCTCATATCCCAACATGTTAGGAAGTTGGGATCAGAGCGCAGGGTCAGCCATGATACACCACCCCAAGAGTAGAGAGGGTTAAGGGCCTTGCTCACGTGCCCAACAGTGGCAGCTTGGCAGTGTAACATCTGCCTTGAACCCCCAAGCTTCCGATCAGTAACCCAGAGCCTTAACCATCAAGCCACCACTGCCCCATTTTAGAGATGCCATTCAGCCTACAGCACATGTCTCAGGACTATCGAAGGAAAGCAGAATACACAGTAAAATCCACAGTGTTGACTAAATACCTACAGTGTTTATTCATGTCCAGTTGGACACAAATGGACACTGTAAAAGTTAATTCAACACTCTAGGAGTTAAGCCAACACTGGGGATTTTGCTGTGTACCCAGAGGAAACTCCCAAAGCACGGGGAGAACATGCAAATTCTGCACACACAGGGCGGAGGCAGGAATCAAACACCCAACCCTGGAGGGGAGAGGCAAACATGCTAACCATTAAGACATCATCAAGACAACATTAAGACATGCGTTGAGTAATGTCTGTGAACCATTTGAGTTCTTGTTATCTTTTTTCTTACAGCAGTTATAAACAGTCATTCCCTCACCAAGACTTTCCTGTGCAGGAAAACTGGAGACTCCTTCCATAAATATTAAATAAACATCTCCTTTCAGAGAGCTTCACCATATACTATGATATACTATAATAATGCAATGTTTTTCTTTATTAAATAACAGCATGTTTTTAATCTGTTTATTAATAGCTTTTGACTATGGGGATTAAGTCCTAGTGTAAACTGTCACTTTAGAAAAAATATATTGTTAGAACAAGCTTAATTAATATTAATATAAACCTGCGATTTTTAGCTGCACTACAGTCAGAGCTGCTGTAATAGAAAATAAATCAGCACCTTCTGACAAATCAGATTTGAGAATTTAAAAGCACTGTGGTATAACCTGTAATTTTAATAACTGAATAATAAGACGAGATTAAAAAGGTTTCAAACCAGCTCAAATCAATCGGGGGAACGGTTATTCAAATTGATTGCAGTGGCGGGGAAAGGCAGGGGAGTTTTTTATTTGGAATATCCACAGAGGTGTATTTGCTGTCCATGTGTGTTTCGATTTATGTTCCAGGCATTTAAAGTAATGATTTAGAAAGGATTAGTGTAGGGTTTTCAGTGTGTATTTATGGCTTTCTCAGTAATACAGTAAATATGTGCTAAAGCTTATGCTGTGAAACCTTTGAGATTCCTGTAATGTCTGTTTGCTTTGCATCGGCCCACCTGGTTTTTCTTTTTCCAAACAATGAGAAAGCAACTTTCATGACCTCTTTCTCACCTATGAAAACTGCAAACCTTTCTCAGTTCCTGCTTGAATTTTGGATGAAATAACAGTAAAAAGTCCGGCAGATTTCCGAGCACCATAGAAACCGATTAGCATCCTGTTGAAAAAGGAAAGCAAATAAAAAACAGAGAGAGAGAGAGAGAGAGAGAGAGAGAGAGAGAGAGAGAGAGAGAGAGAGAGCACAACAAAACGTTTTTGGATGTCTGCAGTACTGTTTTTTTTGTTTCTGACCCAACCATCTGTTCATTGTACAGTGTGTGCGTGTATATGTGTGTGTGTGTGGGTGATGTGTGAAAGAGACATAGGAAGAATTACAAGCCTGTGTGTGTTCTCAGACATAATATCCCATATTAGACAAGAACTAGAGTCAGGGGAAGGGCCACATGGGTGGCACAGGGTGGCATTAACTGGCATCCAAAATCACTTATCTGAGAAGTCTGTTACTCCAAGCCAATTTAGACATAATGAATAATTTCTAGTAATTATGAGGCCAATTATTTTTGCACCAACAAACAAATCAGATATTATGCAACCTTGTCCGATACATGTCCATAATTACATCCTGCCCCTCCCCTTTGCCACCTAATGTCTAAAATCCTGTACACGTCACTGGCTACACAGGAACCTGTTTGAAAAATGTGTGTTCTGCTCTGTCTTTATGCTTGGCACAGGAAGTTCACAGGAAACAGCCTAATCTAACAGATAGGACAATTTCCTGGAATCATCATATGGCTGACTGATTAACAGAACACACACTGATTAGCATCTGTCATCAACAAAATGGTGACACTATGTGGACTCTATTGAATGTTTACTGGCTAAAAAAGCGGTGTAGCATAATACTAATTCTCAAAGTGGAAAAAATATTCATCCTACCCCCAGAGGCACCACAACTCTACAACAATCTACAAGTCCAAATGTAATGCTCAAGATTCTCATAGCTCTATAGTTCCACTTTTAGGGTCAATTTATAGTGGGAAGGGTTCGACACTCAGTCTTAATTTTTTAGGGGATACCTAGGTAAGTATAGTGTGCATGCAGAACATTTCAGGGTTAAGACTCTGTTTTTTATGGGGGCATGAAAGTTCAATTAATTAAAAAAAAAAAATCCCTCACTTTCGGGTTGAATAGCTCTAGTGGGGGACCAGATACAAACCTGAAATTTTGACAGGAATAAGTCCCCTATAGTGGCATTCTGCTGTAAAATAAATAAATAAATAAAATTGTGCGTTTAAGATTGGAGGTAAACTCTGCAGGACAGTGGACCTCATGGGCCAGATTTGAAGAACCAGCTTGATCTATCATGTTGGTACAGGTGTACAATTGGTATGCATGAATAGATTTTGGCCAAATATGGAAGTACAGTATTCAGTTGGGTGTTTTACAAATGAACAGTCTCATAAACAGAGCTGTGGTGTTGTTTCTCCTGTGATAAAAGCAGTAAGTGATTAACAGAAGTTACTTACTGCTTTTATCTCATGAGAAACAATACCATACTCAAACTCACAATTGATGTGCTCTAGAGACCAGTTTTTGTTCCAAGGAGCTCGGACCATCCTGAGCTGAGATATTGAGGGTTCCATAAATAGCTGTATGATCAAAATTTGTCTGTTGTAGTTAAACCAAGTTTCTTTACTTTTTTTTTAATTGTTGGTTTTGCACTGACGATACATAGAGGTAATCACACATACAAAATATTTGTAAAATTACAAACGGTCGAGCTACCTGCATTGGACCACTTGAAATGGAATGACCTTCAGGACAAGTCTGATTAACAAGACAGGGTGGGAAGACAATAGCTGATTTATTTATTTAACATTAACTTGATTCATTTCACTTAATACACGCTTCTGGAATTCATCTTTCTCTTCTTACTTCGTGTAGTTAACTCATGGTAAATAAACCACACACATTTCCGAATTGGCTAATAAATTAGTTAGCTAGCAAGCGGGCGAGTTCAAAGGAAATGAGTGGATATTATAAAAACGAATACAACACTGACCCCATCTGGTCAAAACTAGTATTACTGCGGGGATCATGGGTCGTATACATACGTAAGAACATGGGAAAGGAAAAAGTGAGCTCTTTTACAGGCTTTATTATAGCTCTGACAGAATGTTTATTAGTATGTGTGATTCAAATACATGTTAAAATCGTTTAGGTTTTTTGTAGCTCGTATGAACAGCTCTAATAAAAAATCAGATGTGTAAAGATACAAACCAGCACCACCACCACCACCACCACCAACAACAACAACAACAACAACAACAACAACCAACAATAATAATAATAATAATAATAATAATAATAATAATAATAATAATATTGTGTGTGCGGAGTTTGCATGTTCTCCCCGTGCTGTGGGGTTTCCTCCAGGCAAGTCCAAAGACATGCATGGTAGGCTGTTTGGCGTGTCTAAAGTGTCCGTAGTGTATGAATGGGTGTGTGAGTGTGTATGTGATTGTGCCCTGTGATGGACTGGCACCCTGTCCAGGGTGTACCCCGCCTTGTGCCCGATTCTCCCTGGGATAGGCTCCAGGTTCCCCGTGACCCTGAAGGATAAGCGGTATAGAAGATGGATGGATGGGTGGATAATAATAATAGTAATTATTATTATTATTATTATTATTATTATTATTATTATTATTATTATTATTATTATTATTGTTTTTGTTGTTGTTGTTGTTGTTGCTGTTGTTGTTGTTTAGTCTTATAAGTTTTTTTAGTAGTATAGATTAGGGGGAAAATCGAATTTCTGAGAAGTACAAAAAAAAAGTTTTGTAACGTTAAAACAATATAACTTTATACTTGGATTCCTCTAAAAGCCCCCAACTAATGCTTTTTTTAGAAATTCACCAGAAGATGGCGCAAAGCAACCTTTAGCTAAATTTGTGGTGACTTCTCTTACGTAATGTGCAAGGCCTGCATTTTTTTTCATGACTGAAAAAAAGAAGAAAAAAGAAAAAAACAAAGAAAAAAAAAAACAAACAAACCCCAGAACGGAAACAAACAATCATCAGGTTGTCATCTATTATTTAACTGATCCCGATGAAATAGATTGCCTAGACTCTTTTCACACTTCGTGTGCACGCTTCCATTTGATCTTCCTGATGAAGAAGTGCGTGCAGTGCTCATTTCTGTCCGGTGGTTTATTTATTTATTTATTTATTGCACGCGCACGCGCCTCGTGCGTAAAAGGTGACGCACTCCGCAGTCCTCCGGTAAAGTTTTCTCTCTGTGCGATGCATACAAATCACAGCTTTATTCTACTACTACTACTACTACTACTACTACTACTACTACTACTACTACTATTATTATTATTATTATTATTATTATTATTCCACGAGCATCGCAATCTTAGGCTGGAACTATATAAAAAAAAACAACTTCTCAAAATGACCAAACTATGAGTCATCCTCAGGCTGCATTCCTCAAACTGACTGTCTCTAAATATAAATATATATATATCTAGGAGCACAGGAAGGAATTCACCAGAGCAAAATTCCCATTATAACGGTTCATTTTGGGTGATTTCCGTAAACACTGTTCTGTGTAGTGGATGTGAAAATCATGCTGTTTACATTCTTGGTGATATTAGATTAATAGCAGTAGATCTCCTTCACAACGCTGCAGTTCATGAATCTAGCCTATATTTAGATTACATGGAAGCAATTCTCATTCAGTCCAATTCATCCTTTCTGAATCAGCCTGAACAAAGAGGCGACGGTGTGTGTCATCATTTGACGAGTGCGGCTCTGCTTTCACTCTCTGACGCACATCACGCATCGAGGCTGTGTCCCAAACCACACACTAGAGTTCTACATAGCAGACCTGGTCAAAATAGCAGCCTACCTGGTTGTTCCGGAGCCATCAATCGACTAAAACCAAACCACTGAGACCTCGGAACTGCATCATGTATATCATGCAACATGCATGATACACACACACACACACACACACACACACACACAGACACACGCACACACACACACACACACACACACACACACAATCGAAAATCTTCACCTTAAAAGGTATTATGGTATTATGTGTGTAGAATTTCAGAATATGTAATATTAGAATATAAGTCTCAGTAAACATCCATCCATCCATCTTCTATACCGCTTCTCCTTCAGGGTCGCGGGGAACCTGGAGCTTAGACATTAAAAGGAAATTTAGACATAATGGACAACAACCCTGGACAAGGTGCCAATCCATCGTAGGGCACAATCACACACCACACACACACACACACACACACACACACACACACACACACACACACACACACACACACACACATTCACACACCCATTCGGACACTACGGACAATTTGGACATGCCAATCAGCCTACCATGCATGTCTTTGGATGGGGGAGGAAACCGGAGTACCCGGAGGAATCCGGGGTAAACGTGCAAACTCCACACACACAGGACAGTGGCGGAAAACTCTGGAGTGGAACGTGCTAACTACTAATCCACCGTACGCCCGCTTCAGTAAACAAATAAAGAATATTTATTGATACAAACAAACAATTTTGATAATGTAAATTGTCTGTTCTCTTGACAAGTGTCCATGTGCACTATTATTCAACCCCAACGTCAGTACTTGGTGAAGCATCCTTTTGTCTCCAAACCGCTAGTCAGTCCCTCCAGGATTTTGCGATTTTGCGATCACAGATATTAACGCAAAATCAAGCAAACTCCGCAATATTCAGAGGAGCTTGAAATTTTTCAAAATTACTGCAGATTTTCTGCAGATTTGGGCCAAGACGTGCCATGTGACATCATAACAATGCGCATTCATGCGTTGAACATGAGTACAGCTTAAAGGTCTGGTTTGCCAACAAACATCCCCGCTAAAGACTGCACAAAACAATTGAATGCAATTGAAATTTCATCAAATTAAGTAGACTTCAAACAGCACAAAAAACCCTGCAAGTTGCATCGCAAATTCAGAAAAAAAGCCGCAGCAAAATCAAGCATTTTTGGCCAGAACAATCACAACGTTTTTTTTTTTTAAATCCTGGACGGACTGTCTAATAAGTGATTTCTGTAAGTGCTGACAAGTTTCTGACAGCTGTCTCGTGGAATTTTCACCTATTCTTCTCGTTCAAAAGCTTCCAGCTCATTGAGGTTTGATGGCTTCCGTGCTGCAACTGCTTTCTTTAAATCCCACCAAAGATTTTGTATGGGATTTAAATCTGGAGACTGAGAAGGCTACTCCAGGACATTTCAGGACTGATTCCTTAACCAAGCTTTGGTTGACTTGGAAGTGTGCTTGGGTTCATTGTCTTGCCTGAGATTCACCACAGTTCACCACAGAAGGCATAACATTCCTCCTTAAAACGGCTTGATATTTCTGTGAATCCATGATGCCGGTCACACGGTCAAGATTGCCAGTTCCTGCAATAGAAAAACATCCCCACATCATCACTCACCAACCTCCATGCTTGACCATGGGGATAGTATTCTTCTGGTCATAAGCCTCATCTTCCCTGTGGCAGACAAACCGCTGGATCCATACAGCCAAACAGTTCCAGTTTTGCTTCGCCACTCCATACGAGTTCTGTGTCCCAGAACTCTGCTGGCCTATCCAAATTCCTTCTGGCATATTCCAGTCGACCGTTCTTGTGTTTCTTGGTCAAGCGTGGCGTGTGTTGTAGAGTCTGGCCATGAAGACCTTGGTTGTTAAGTGATCTTCTTATGGTTGGCATTGAAAAATTTGTTCACGTCATCCTGTACGTATTTTTCAGTAACACTGGGATTTTTCTACATTGTCTTGAAGAGATGGCTAAGGCCACTTAATGAAATTTCACAGCCAGGCAGGTTTGTTGCCATGCCATAAGTTTTGAACTTCCGTGCAGTGCTCCCACTGGTGTCTCTAGGAATGTTTTTGGAAATCTCCTTATAATCTTCTAGATCATTCAACTGATATAGTTTTCATTTAAAGTATAATCTGGCTCTGCAGAAAAGCTCGTTCCTTTAAGACATCTTTTAAAAACAGCAGCAAAAAGAATTATATTTAATGTGGATTAAATCAAAGATTATTTAACAAAGGTTATTTAATGCAGATGCAACGAACCACCAGCACCACCAAATCAGCAACAACAAAAACAAAAATAAATAAGTAAATAACCAGCATTGCATTTATACATTTTTTAAACATGGTTTTAGATTTATACTGCACTATTTAAATGTATTATTATTATTATTATTATTATTATTATTATTATTATTATTATTATTATTATTATTTTAGTTCTTTTCAGATAAGGAATAATCTCAAAACTACGGTTGTTTAATTTTCTGAAATGGTCTATTAGACGAACTGGAAGAAAAAAAAGAAAGGTTTTGCTTGTTTGTTTGTTTTCTTTGTTTGTTTAGATTACATAAACAATGTAGCAATATCATGCATCTCCAGAGTAACGATATTACGGATATTTTTATTATTATTTCTTTTAGACCTTAATCCACCATGCAAGACAATAACAACTAATCCCAAATTATTCATCAGAAACTTTGAATCTAATCCGTATTGCAGCACTACCTTTGTACCAGGTGTAAGGTTTAAGAGATTTTGCATTAAAAGGAAGCTCATGTTAACAGGATATTGAAGGAAACTACAATGATATGCGGTTTGGGACGCAGCCCATGTCCTATGGCGCGGAGGAATCCCGCTGTTCGCGCCACCCCCCCTCAGGTCACGTGGTGTCCATCCACAACCGGCTGGTGGGCGTGTCCTAACGAACCCGAGGTTCATTCATAACTACGCTCAGCTTTAGGAGGAAAATTAAAGGCACCCAGTGAAGAGACGCATGAATCCCAACTAGGTGAGTGATTCCCTCCTTTCTCTCTCTCTCTCAGAGACCAGACTGTGTTGGACTTTTCACTCGCCGTTTCTTGGCTGTTTTTAAAAGCTGGTCAAAACGCATTGAAGTGTTTACTATTGGCTGCATGGACGACGAAAATAGCGAATAAGTCCCGCATGTGGCGAGATGCGAGGCAGATGTGTGATGCTGGAAGGTGGTTTGCAGATGCAGCTGCTGCTGCTGCTGCGGCCCGCTTGCTTACACGAGGCGTGATTTCTGCATCGGTGCTGATGTTGGGGGAAACGCAAGCACTGTGATGTAAACTGTAATAACAGGGGCGGGATGATACCGGGACTGAATGTCTATGGTGAGACGTTGGAGCGGATTCGAGGTTCAGATCCTCGCATCTCGGCTTTCTAAATCCGTCTCTCACTCTCTGCGTTGTTATGGCGGGTTAGGGGACGCACAAGTGCTCCTCTCCGTGAGGAATGGGGATCCTCATCCTCCCTTAACGCAGCCTAAATGCGGTGCACGCGCACAGGCGCACACGCACGCACGCACGCGCACGATGGACGATGCAGACTGACATTTCAATGTATGTTTCAAAAAGAACATTTCTGCAAGTTGCTGGTCCGAGCTCACTGCTTGAGAGTGATGTGACACATCCAAGTGAAGATTAGTGTGTGTGTGTGCGTGTGTGTGTGTGTGTAAGACCTAAGTTTAGAATTTAAGAAATTTTCCTTTTCCAGTCACGAGGACTCTATATGTCTCTTTTTGAAAATAAAACAAACAAACAAACAAACAAAAAACACCTATAACAGGTACAAGGGAATGCTGTTTTGCTCAGAATGTGTGATTTATGTGAGGAGTTCCCAACCAGGGGTGAAATCCTGGACTGCTCCCCACCCACCCCACTCCAACTCCAACAGTCTCTACCTTAAAGGGATATTCCAGCGTTATATCCACCCAGAGTCCCACCGTGGTCCTGTGTGTGTGTGTGTGTGTGTGTGTGTGTGCGGAGTTTGCATGTTCTCCCCCTGCTGTGGGGTTTCCTCCGGGTACTCCGGTTTCCTCCCCCAGTTCAAGGACATGCATGGTAGGCTGATTGGCGTGTCTAAAGTGTCCGTAGTGTATGAATGGGTGTGTGAGTGTGTATGTGATTGTGCCCTGTGATGGATTGGCACCCTGTCCAGGGTGTACCCCGCCTCGTACCCGAACCTCCCTGGGATAGGCTCCAGGTTCCCCGTGACCCTGAAATGGAGTAAGCGGTAGAAGACGGATGGACTGATGGATGGATGGATATATCCATCCATCTTCTATACCGCTTAATCCTTTTCAGGGTCACGGGGAAACCTGGAGCTTATCCCAGGGAGCTACAGCATTATAATCAATCCGTATTTATTATTTATACAGTTATATAAGGAAATTGTTGACATGGTGGTACAGTGGGTAGCATTGCTACTTCACAGCTTCAGGGTCCCTGGTTAATCCTGAGCTCGGATTAGTTTCTGTGAGGAGTTACGCATGTTCTCCCCGTGTCTGCATGAGTTTCCTCTGGGTTCCTCACTTCCCAAACGTTGGTGGATTGATTACAATAAACCTCCCCTATGTGTGAGTGTGTGTGTGCATGGTGCACCTGTTCAGGGTGTGTTCCTGCTCCATGCCCAGTGTTCCCAGGATAGACTCCGAATCCACCATGACCCTGACCAGAATAAACTGAAGACGAATGAATGAACTTATTATATTACGAAAGTTGCGTCTAGACGTAATATGAGACAGACATGAGGAAAAAGTCTTCCCAAAGCTGTTTTCGTTCTATTCATTTCCCTTCAGCAATAAAGTATGAAATGAATATTTCTGGTTACTTACGATGTTCCCAAAGGTTTTTGCGGCAGTGTTGACTAATTTGATCCACGCAACTACAATGGTATCACATAACCACAAAAAAAAGGGAGGCTCATTACTCAAATTATGAAATAGAGCTGAATTGCCCCAAAAAAAAAAAAATATGAATGAGTTCTAAAAACTATTACTTGAGTTCATGTGTTTTGCATCAATGTTTATTGACGACTTCACCTACTACCCTCAGCTTTACATTAAAGACAAGTTGTTTACAGTGAATCGGGTCAAGATCATTTCATATTGAATGTACACTACAGATGCAGTTGATCGAGATTAGGTTGAAAAACAATAGAGTATTCCTTTAACTCAAATATTTCAGGGGAACTGTCTAGTGCTTGGACCCTTGTTCTATTCAAGGCCCCTTCTCTGCTTCTAACACACCACCTCTATGGTTGGTTGTGAGGGATGAACTGAGAATCTCTGACTCTCTTCCACACACACACATATATATATACACACAAGCTTTTGGAGAGCCTAAAACAATGATCTCAAGCCTTATTGAGCATTAGCGAGGACGTGTGTACATGTGTGTGTTTGTGTATAAGAGAGAGGAAAGTGACTCTGGAGGTGCTTTACTGCACCGTAGAGATTTCCTTTCCTCATGAATACACATTGGCCAGAAACAGGCCACTCTAAGTCCGGAGCTGCCGTACATTGCTCATGTTCAGGAGCCATTACGGCCCGGCTTAATGGAGATTGTATGCGTGGGGGCCAGGACGGGGACATGTTAATGCCTGTTAATGGTCTGGCCTGAAAATGAATTGGATGTGTGCGGTACATTCAGGTGGAGTGGTTTTATGGCCGAAGTGCAACATGCGTATGAGGTTCCCACAACCAAAGAGTCAGATGTGTGTTCAGTTTAAGAGTCAAGCCGTACCCGGGGGAGTTGTGTATCTGAAGACGTTAATCTCTCGTTCTTTTCAGCCGTTATCTTAAAAGCTCTTTGAGTGTGAGAGGAGATTGTGATATTATGTTTCTTGGTTCCAAAGCTTAGATGTCCGAATGAAAGAAAGATGTCCGAGATGACATTTGAAGACGCTACTTAAAAAGCACACAATTACAATGTTGCCACGGTATGAATCAATTGGCTATAAGAGTGCGTACAGGGAATAACGACTGCTGTAAAATCCTGTGTTCAAAATGACTGATGAAAAGAGCTTCACTGCTAATAAGTAGTGTTTGATTCCTACACAATTTAAGATCATGTTTAACAATATGCTGTGCAGGAAATATGCCGTGATAGAAGGAAGTCTGTCCTGGTGCATATTTCTTTCCATTGTTTTGTATACCTTATACATTCCTATTCATCCGCCATATTTGTTCGTGATGTAAAAATGTCCAAACATTTTTGACTTGTTTTGGCTCTGGCAATTAGGGTTTATGGCCGAATATTTCATTATATAGTTTATATTGTAATGACAGATCTCCTTGACTGAGATGCAAAGCACAAAGGTGAGCACAAGCAGGAAAGCTTCGATGTATGTAGATCCAAAAAAGGGTGTAGAAAACCATTAAAGCGTTACAGCTGAGAAAACGCGGCTACTTTTCTCCTTTCAGGATTTTCTCAATGACTGGTTTAGCAGAAATGGTTGAAACCAGCCAACCAGCAACAGACTTATCATTAGAAATCTCAGAGCACTGCAGCATGCCTAGCATCTCCATGGTAAGAGGGAGGGATGGAAAGAGAGAAGGGAGAGAATAGGGGAGAGAGAGAGAGAGAGAGAGAGAGAGCGCATTTGTGTTTTTGCTATAGATGAGAATGAGGATGAGGGCAATCAGGACAGGTGGGCTTTGAAGTGCTCTTGTTGTACAGAGCTTTGTTGTTTTCCATTTGCTCTGTGTGTGTGTGTGTGTGAGTATGTGGCAAAATCAGACACATTAAATGAACTCCTACACAGAATGAACTCAGCAGATGATTTCAGTGTGTGTGTGTACACTGCCGTAGTTAGTGTCTGCACTGCAGTACTGTGCTACTGTGCTATGTGGGATTGTCACAGATGCTGTCGCTTATGTCAGGGTCACAGGCCAGAGAGTGTGTCCTTAAACAATGACTCCACACATACACATCTTTTATAGTGTACTTTGCAGTTCAGCATATGCTGGACATTTCAACAATCTAAGATTTGCCTGTGAAGACTTCGCCATGTAGCACACTAGGTAGCTCAGGTTACTGTTTGTGTGGAATTTCGCATGCCCTCCCTTTGGGTTCTCTGGTTTCCTCCCACCTTCCACCATCTGCTGATAGGTAGATTAGTGACTCTAGGTGTGGGTGTGTGGCTTCCTGCTGTCCCATCCTCCCTCACAAACTGTCCCCATGATCCTGACCAGGATAAACTAGTTATTGAAAATTAACTAAAAAAACTTCACCTTAAAGGTGCAGTCTGAAATATTTTGTATAGGTGTACAAGTGTTTCTACACCTGTAAAAATCTCATTTCAAAGACCCCTTTAAAAAATTCCCAATGTTGACGTGCAAGAGCTATGACTAGTTTCTTCATTTCAGATCCCTGATTACATTTTTCTGGCCCTGAAAAAAGCCCAACCCTCAGCTGTAAAAACAAACAAAAACAACAACAACAACAACAACAACAAACCCAACTGCCCAGCTCTGTAATTTTTCCTCATAAAATAACTGCAGCTCATGGTTAGTTTTAATTAACTGCAATTCATTTTGCAGGCAGCAGAGGGCTCTAAAAATACAAATAGCTCCTTTAAGCTTAACCACAATAACCAGATTAAGCCTTTGTTGTCTTTTATACTTTGAATGCTGTGTTCTAATGTGTATAGGAAAAAATGTAATAATTTAATGAATATTATTGGGGGTTTTTCTGACACTGCAGGGACATTTGGTCCATAAAGAC
The DNA here is from genome assembly GCA_012411365.1 of Ameiurus melas. Classification (NCBI taxonomy): domain Eukaryota; kingdom Metazoa; phylum Chordata; class Actinopteri; order Siluriformes; family Ictaluridae; genus Ameiurus; species Ameiurus melas. The sequence continues at coordinate 4,552,761 of CM022770.1, read as the reverse complement.
CGTAAAAATAACATGGGTAAACACACAGCTTACATAAAGTGCTAAAACATGGCACTCAGCCTTGTGAGAAAATAAATGATAAGAAGGGAAGGGAGTTATCTGACCCTCAAGGATTAGTCAAATCTCCTCAAGGAATGTTTTGTCTTCACTTTTCGGAAATCTAATTTCCTCTTATACACTGCATACCCCCTTTCATTGTCCTCACTATTCATGTTCTATCATCATCATTACCCGGTATTTATTCTGCACGGAGAAGGCTTTCAATTGGTGTGTTGTTTAAGCAAAAGGGAAAAATGTGTGGAGCACAAAGCATCACACTCACAGCTCTGATGTTTTGGCACCTTTTCACATCCGTGTCCCTGAAGTGAAGCCAAAGTTGGCGGAGCTGAGAGAAAGGAGAGGAAGATGTGAACATCCGAGCCAGCTCGCTGTAATGCAGCTGCTCGCAGATTAGCCGAGTCAGCAAGACACTCGGTGGGCCTGCTGAATGAAAAGTAGTTGTCCATCTGATTGCCTGTCATGTTTGTGTCTCTTCTGGTCCAGGAAGTGCACACTCTTGCCAGGACCATGAGCGATGAGCCGCCTCTGCTGACCACCCTCACAGAGAACGCCACTGTGAGTATCCCAGCATTCACACCACACCGAGGCTAAACAACTACACGCCAAAAAGGAACCTGTATAGGTTTTAGGTAGAACCCCCTCCCTGTATAAAGAAGCCTTGAGGAACTTGAATCTAGCTAAACCTTTCTTCTGAAATTTCAAGATCAAACGTAACGTTCATGTTTCTGTTTTGCTCAAAATCACGCATTTTGATGTTTTAGCTAAAATCAGAACAATACTAAGTAGATTTGTTTTCAACATTATTGTTCTTTAGTTTCCAAAAACTGAATTTAAAAATGTGTGTAATTTATTTACCGTTTTAATGTGAGGAGACATTACTTTAGCATTTTTGGAAGGAGTCTCCAGTGTCAGCACTATGTAACATTAATAAACCATACTAGAGCCTTGATATTCAGATTTTTCGGAATGTAGTTCAGATCAGAGTTGGATCAAAATGGAGCACGGATGATCTGTAATAACCATGTGAAATCATTCACTCTTTATATTGTTTCTAGAAGCACCTCCCAATACCCAAGCTCCATAATCCATGATCTCAAAATCGGTACTTTCCTCACCGTGCCTAACGTCAATAGCCTCAACGGATTTGCCGTCTTAAAAGAAGGTCCATGTTAAGCAGTTTGCTTTTACACAGGAACCAGCTCTTTGTATCTGTATTCTGCTCTGCTCTCAGCTTTCGGAGCCTCGATGCTGTGTGGAGCTGCATCGCTCCGAGGCAGTGTAGCTAAAAGAGCAGCAAAATGGCCTGGAAGAATTTCTCTCTCACTGTCTGCTCACCGAAAGTTCACATCTGTATTTCTCTTAGAAGTGCGGTGTGCATTAGTCATGATGTTACTGAAAATCCTAATGAGTACTGACTTAATGGTCTAATGGTTTCCATTCTGCATTATATTAATGAGTACTGGAAAGCATTAACATAATGGAAACCATTAGACCATTAGGTCAATTCCCATTAGCATTTTCAGTTTAAGGCATCATTGCTGTAACTGAGAATTTGAATGTCACAAAGTGTAATATTGTAGTAGAGCTTAAATAATAATAATAACACGCAACCTTGTTTATTTTATTTTTTAAAATACCATAGCGCTGTTGAATTCTGATTGGTCAGAAGGAGTCGATTACAGCAAATGACAGCCTTATGTTATTGCACTCATTCGAATACATTATTGTTTCTGTAATAACTTACGCAGGGAAATATGGTGACGTTTTATGTGAGGAGACATTCATTTAGCATGTTTGGAAGGAGTCTCCAGTGTCAGTGCTTTTGTAACAGAGGTAATAACAAGCAATAAAGGAGCTCACCTGTTCCACAGATGGTCCACGATGTTAAACGTAAATTGTAAATACATTTTTTAAAAATGTAGTGTTGGGTAATTGTTGTGCTATAAGAGGAATAAAACACCTGAATGTTTTTGATTTATTCCTTAAATATTGTAGGGAAATATTTATTGGTACAGGCTAGTTTTAATGTTTGTTGCAGACTCTGAAGGGAATACAGTATTTGTTGGATTTTTGATGCAGCTAATGCTAAAGCCAAGGCCAGCACTGACCTGCATGCTTCACATGAAAGCCCCTAATGCCACAGTTAATATTAAAAGCGCCTCTGCTCTCATTTTCCATTCAAATGAGCTGCGGAATTGAATTTAGGCTCTATTTAGCATTTTGATTATGGGCCGCTGGTGCAGACTAATGAGCCAGAACTTATTAATCAACAGTCTTATCCAAAATTACAGTCATTTTTAGTGCAGGCAAGATGTTTTGGATTTCAAGCTCGTTAAATCTATGACCAAATAATAGTTCCCGTAGTAAAAAAAAAAAAAAAAGAATGGGTAATTAATCGGATTTTCTCTGACTTTTTTTTTTTTTTTTTTTACTGCTACCATGTTTTCATTACTACTCCAATAGTGTTGGTTTCTTGAACGTTGATCATACCAGGGAGTGACGTCAAAAATATTACTGCAAATTTGTTTTTATCATACTCTTCTTGCTTGCTATGGCATTAGGTTTTAAAAAAAAACACCTGTGTATTTACATTATGGCTTTTAAATTACTCGGGCTTACTATTTTAAATGAGGCTAATAATAGTCTATAATACATCTATTTGTCACCAGGTCAAATACAATTTTACATTACAGCATGCTCATACTATGTACTAGGATTAGTTTATAATGGACTGTGTTTATAAACTGCGCTTTTTTTTTCTCTCCGTTGATTGAAATAAATCCGAAACCCTTTTTGCGAGTAATTAATGGGAAGTGAACAGCAGGTAACAGATTTATCAGCAAACAAGATTCAGTGCATTGACTTTTCTGTGAGTTTGTAGCTGAAATTTGGAATTCAAACAAGTAGAAGGGGTTGTTGAGAGAATTTCTGTTTAAAACCCCAGACATATGGCGTTGGGTTCGGCTTCACAGGCATCAAAGGGAATAAAAATAGTCAAATAACGTATGTTTAGATGTTAATAGAAAAATAAACAAAATTATTATATCAGTTGTGATAAATATTGTTTTAAACGCCCACCCACTGCCTTAATAACATCTTTCAGATATTTTAGGGAGGTTTGTATGCTTAGTTGTGCTATTTGTGAATTTTATTTTATATTTAAAAATCATGGAAGATGCTAATTTCTTTCCTTTTGCTTCCAAATTTGGTCAGCTGCCAATTCCCACCCACCAGCAGGGTCTCCTCTATTATATGACAGTTACCAGCCATTGAGGGTGAAGGTTAACACTTGCTTACTTAAACACGTGAAGCCAACAATCGCATCACAGGCCAGGGTATCACATACAGAGGAAGGCGCTATATGCCCTCTTGGGTATACATTAGCTAGTGTCGCTGTGATTGATAAAGGAGAGAGAGTATACCATTACTCTCTCCCAGAGATCACTACCAATTTTCCTCCCTTGGCTCCCAGCCATGGATGACTGTAGCATTGTCAGGATTCAAACTCGTGATCTCCCAACAGTAGAAGGAATGCTTTTCTTTTGCACCACTCGGGATTCCGCAGGGACGCACTCACTGCATACACACATTTTACATACGGTTAGTCATGCACTGGCCGATAAGCAACCATATTTCTGTTATAATTTCTATTCATAGAGGATTGTTGTACATAATTGCTTACAGGCAGCAATCGGTGACATCATTCTATGGGTTTGTAATCAAATTTGAATAAAAAGATTTCGTAAAAGTAAAATATTTCACTGCTGATTAAAACCTCAGGTTCGTAGCATTGCTAATGCTTGCTCTTCATGAGTCTTTGTTTTCCATAATGGCCAAAGGAAATCTTTTATCCACTGGCAAATATCTGCCTTTAAACACTCTGGGACCACTTTCGCCCAAATATCATTAGCAGTAAGTGCCGGGGTGGGAGTTATTTTGAATACTCTCTCTGCTAATTAGGATGATTAGAATGAATACAGTCACATTTCATGCAACTGGTCCCTTGTTGTATGCTGAACCCTGAATATCCCCTAAACAGACAGGGATCCGGCTCTAGATCAGACTCCGGATCCACCTCAACCCTGACCAAGATAAAGCGGTTATTGAAGGTGAATGAATGAATGAACGAACGAATGAATCTTTCCTTGCCACTATCCCTCAGGTGTACCTCTTTTTTTACTCTAAGTATGTAGACTGTACCTGGAACGTGCATGTGATGTACCTTTACTTGAAAACTTTGATATAAAAGCCAATTCAAGGTATAACAATGGTCCTTAAGTTCCATTATGTACATTAAATTATTTGAAAGGTTCACTATATTTATGTTCAGTATATAGATACACTATATGGCCAAAAGTATGTGGACACGGGACCTTCACGGAAGCGCACAATTGAATGCGAATGTCGCTGTAGCATTACAATTTCTAGGTCCAAGCCTGTTCTAGCATGACAATGCCCCTGGGCAGACAGCGAGCTCCATGTAGCCAAGGTTGGAGTGGAAGATCTCAGGTGGCCTCTGCAGAGCCCTGACCTCAACTCCACTCAACACCACTAGGGTTGTTGCCTAGGGTCACCAAAAGTTCAGAAACACCACTGCCCATGCGGCAGGTTTCCATTCACGCTTCCCTCTCCAGTTTTCATTTTCTGCCTTTGATCCTGCTGATGCCAGGAACACATGTGAGCGACCACCTTTAGACCACACAGCTGCTTCCCTCCTCTCCCTCTCCCTCTCTCATACTCACACGCGCACACACACAACTACCGTTGTGCGGACCTTCCATTGCCATTATTATTAACGGTACCAATTAATGCTATGAATACACCTACGTCTAACCCTAACCTTAACCTCAGTAATGAAAAGGAAACCTTTTGGCTCCCTTCGTTTTGTTTTTTTTAAATAAAAGCTGCAGTTTCCTCATGGGGTCAGATATTGTTAACCTTGTAGAGACATTTGGTCTCCAATAAGATATAAACAAGCCCACACACATACCATACCTGGAATGTGTTTCCACACACAGACCGGTGCCGTCACAGGATGAGAGTTGAATAAACACACTGATAGATTGGCACTGTATTATCTTCTGTTCTTTGGTATCAAGGACAGCAGGGGAAACTATGTGTTTGGAGGTGGCAGAGGGACCTTTATCCTCATTGTGCCTCATTGTGTTTATATCTCTATAATTCCCTCTAAACTGTCGTTTTGAAATTCATCACATAAACTCTGTGTGTATAGGATGTGCCAGTGGCATCAGCCAGGCCAGATAACTATGTGCTGCTGTTGGTGATGCTGTGTGTTTTCGCTGGAGGAACGCTGGTTCTGCTGTCTGCTCTCCTCATCTTCTGCCATCGCTGCTGTCAGAGTGGACGCCGGTACTCGAGGTGAGATCTCCAGATCTCAGCAGACGTATTTCAACATGGAGATTTACAGATTTTGTTCTCCCACATTTTAAGTAGACAGATTATACAACTGAACATGATCATGAGTGCACCACAAATAGATCTCTTAACCTACGCATGTACGTGTTTCCAACGTAAGCAGGTGTGCTATTATGCTAACGTCATAAGGCTCTATTGATGTTCAAGAAAAAACCGTCCAACGCACACAACGAAAACAAAGCTGTCTTTCATAGCAATGGAGAAATCAAAGCCCAGCTGAAAGAAGTCATGAGCTGAACTGAATTACAGACTAGGAGCCCTGTGCGCCTTCAGTGTTCTGCATGCATGGAGAGGCAATCCGATTTAGCTCTTGTATGGCTGAAGCCGATGTGACACTATGTTTATGAGCAACGGAAACCCATCCTGACAGATCTGACGGGGAGAGTAAAATCGACAGTTACATGTATTTCAGACTAAACGGAAATAACATGTGTCAGAGTCGTTATGATCAACTGGATTATGAGCGCATTTTTGGTAGAATATAAACTATATACAGTGCCCTCCACTAATATTGGCACCATTGGTAAATATGAGTAAAGAAGGCTGTGAATAATTGTCTTTATTGTTTAACCTTTTCATCTTTTGTTTAAAACAAATCACAAAAATACTCTTGGTTATGTCATGGATATCAAACAATTGCAAACACAGCACAGGTTTATATATATAAAAAAAATCTTTGTTAAATATAGGTGTGCAACAATTATGTGAATTCATATGAGGAAAAATCTATTTGAAGTATATTCCCATTGATATTTTACATTTATAGTACACCCGGGTGACCAGGAACAGGAAATTGTTCAACTATGACTTCCTGTTTCACAGGGGTATAAATATGAGGTAACCCATAGCCCAAATTCCCTTAATCATTCATAACAATGGGTAAGACCAGGAATATAGCTGTGATGTGCGGCAAAAGGTTGTTGAGCTTCACAAAATTGAAAATAGCACAAGCATTGAAAATGCACATTTCCACCATCATGGCAATAATTGAGAAGTTCCAGTCAACTGGAAATGTTATAATCAACCTGGAATAGGTCTATACCGTCTCAATGCACTGTGAAGAGGACGGTTTGAGTGGACAAAAAATCTCCATGGATCACGGCTGGAGAATTGCAGAAGTTTGCGCCTCGGGGTCAGAAAGTCTCCAAAACTACAATCTGAAGTCCCCTACATCACCACAAGTTTTTTGGAAGGGTTTCAAGGAAAAAGCCTCTACTCTCATCCAAAAACAAACTCGAGCGTGTTCAGTCTGCCAGACACTACTGGAACTTCAAATGGGATCATTTTCTGTGGTCAGATGAAACTAAAATAGAGCTTTTTGGTAATAAACACCAGAGGTGGTGTTGGTGAACACAGAGAAGTAGCCATATGGAAAAGTACCTCATGCCCACAGTTAAATATGGTGGTGGATCATTCATGTTTAGGAACAGTTTTTCTGCCAGAGGACCTGGACATGTTGTTAGGATACATGGCATCATAGACTGTCAAATATCAACAGATTTAAATTAAATGAAAACCTGACTGCCTCTGCCAGAAAGCTTCAAATGGGTGTGGTTGGATCTTCCAGCAGCACAATAATCCAAAACATACATCAAATTCAACACAAAAATGGTGTACTGACCTTGAAATTTGAAGGCTCTGGAGAGATTCTGTATGGAGGAACAGTCTCAGATCCCTTGCCATTTAATCTCCAACATCATCAGGCATTATAGGAGAAGACTCCGAGCTTAATTGTTTGATATCCATGAGTATTTTTATGAAATTTTTTGAACAAAAGATCAAAAGGTTAAACAATAAAGTCAATTTTCACAGCCTTCTTTGCTCATATTTACCAAGTGTGCCAATATTAATGGAGGGCACTGTATATAGTTTAAAACTACCTCACTTTCTAAATTTTAGAAATATTGTTAAGTCCCTCTGCCTTTCAGCCTTCCACTTTCAGATCCTTTGTGAAGCTTTTGGACCATCTTAATAATAATTCTTGTGATGGTTCTTTTACATTCCAAAAAACATGGGGAGTGCAAACTTTTGCACTCAACTGCACATGCCCATATACTGTTAAGTCTTGCACTGGTCATGAAGAATATTTCTACACTTCGTTTCTTTTGTATAATTGCTTAGGGCCAGCGATGACTTGGAGAAAACCAACACCACATATGTGGAAGAGAGTCAACCTACTCAAGGTAATTAACCAATTAAGAATGTTTTAAGAAATTCCGAAGCCTTCGGTTCTTTATCTTCAATTTTAGGGTCTTTGCACGTATCAGCTCCAGCAGTGGCCTAGCTTTAGTTCTTCCTGTCCTAATGAATAAGATTGTATAGGAAAGTGAAAGCTGGTTCTAGAGTAGCATTCTTAATTTAGTATACCTGACGAATATAATAGGAAATAAAAGCGTTCATTTAAATGTTTTCATGTTTCTTTGACAGACATCACCATTAGGATGGAAAACACAGACACACTCTCCACCTCCAGCTGTCACGGCGAAGAGAACACAGAACGCTTCCAGTCCTCTGTGTACACAGGCCGGCGGGTCTCCTTCAACGAGACGGCCATCTACGAGCAGAGCAAGAAAAACCAGGAGAAAGGCCGAAGGTCAGGGAATATAATAGGTGGGGTTGAGTGGTGTGGGCGGTTTTCTGTCTAAACTGAGGTCAAGTCGACATAAAAATCAGTTTCTTCCATTTCCACAAACCTGGTCTAGCATAGCAGAGGTGCCAATATCGCGTACAGGAAAGTCCTAGCAGGCAGAGATAAAAGACCGAGCTTTAATCAGAAAAACCCTCGCGTACGTCAGTGGACGTTTATTTATTTATTTCCGAAATAAAACAGCAAGGCAAACGTCTGGGTGACTTCCTGCATCAGTGAATTGTCTTTGGTCTGACTGCTGGGGGGAAAAAAGAAAAGCATGATCCCATATCACTGTTGCAAGGGTTCAAAAGACATAAAAACCGTAATCTCTGGCTAAACCGTCGATGTTGGCATCTCTAACAAAGCCATGGGTTTTAAATTTAGAATTGGTTTGAAATGAACTAACAACTAGGCAGCACAATCTTCTTTAAAAATGTACATATAGCAAGCTTGGCTGATGATTTTCAATATAGTAAAGTATAAATAGAAACTCATGCTGTTGGTTCTTGTCAGCATATGTGCTTAAGATATGACTCACAACAGACTTGGCATATTCACTTCGTGCTCGTTATCGTGCCTTTTAATCTCTTTTCAATTTTCTTTACAGTTAGTCTGAGGTGTTGTGACATTTTGCCGATTTTGAACGAACACTATGAACTAGGTTTACAACAAGAGATTCAGGTTCAGGCGGCCTCTGTGTGAATTTAGTGGTATGGAGATAGAAAGAAAAAAACCCAAAACCTAAGTAGTCAGCATCTGTTGGACATCCATTCTCTTTCTCTCTTTTAGGTATACTCTTACAGAGGGTGATTTCCATCACTTGAAGAAGGCTCGTCTGACCCACTTGCACATTGCTCCTCAAGCACTGAACATCCTGACCATCATGGAGTGTGACTCACCTGAGAACAGCATCAACCTGCAAGAACATCGGCAGCACAAACCATCCCTATCCATATTTCAGGTAATAAACAGACTCGCTCTCAGGTCCTGCACATCGTACACTCCATTCCAAAACCATTTTGAAGTTCAAAATAACATTTATCTGAGTGGTATGGACTCTTATTTATGTGTGTGTATGTATATATATATTAAAAATCCTACCCGAGATGCACAATTACTTTTTCTTGCCTTTCTGGTCCCACTCCATCAGTGGTCTTTCATTTAAGACCAAACTGCTCTGTGTTACATGTGATGCACCATGAAATAATCACGTTTGGTATGGATCCGTGTGTCCGTAGCTTGGTGAAGGCACCCTGCCTGAATCTCAAGTGCCCTGGAGTAGTCAGAGCCCAAGCTGTGCACTACCTGGAGATGCACTGAACTCTGTTCTGGACACCAGTTTTATTTCCAGCACTAGTGAAGGAAGCTCTGAACCACCTCGATCAAGGACCGTGAGTAACTCATACACTCACAAACACAGAAGCAATGAAATTATCAGAAGTAGTAGTAGTAATAGTAGAACATAAATTCTGCTTCAAATCTGAATGAGCATTACTGTATAAATATTGTAAGTGTGTATGTGTGTTCTGAGAAGCAGGTATAAAGTGGCACTTAAGCTGCCTACCAATTAAAATCAGCCTTTTCAGAGTATACCGCTTGACACCGAAGACATTACATTACTCATGAGCAAACACTGCCTCAGGATTCACATCACCATACAGTACCATGTCATTCTGTCAACTCCTTAAAACCTCAGCATAAATGCTGTAGTGTATTGGCTGACCTGTCTTATCAACTATATTTCACTAAGAAATAGGGGACCTTCCGAGAAAGCAAAGTTAGTTCCTACACAAAAAAGCAGCAGCTAAACCTGTCCTTAGTCATAAATTGATTTTAATATGCTGGCTGGGATCCTGCTTGTGTAGCATCTCTCTCTTTGTCTCAGATTGAGGCAATGGGAAGTGTTGGTTTAAAGACGGAGGGCGACCCTGAAACCTCCCAAGTAGCAGGAGCATGTGGACCATCTGGAGGAGGAGGAGGAGGAGGTGGCGGATCTTCAGGGCAGGGCACCATGCTGCACTTCCTGTCCCGACTCAGGCGGCACGCGAGTCTGGAGGGAGCCAGCCCCTATTTCACCATCAAAAAATGGAAGCTAGACAGCAGTAACAGAGCAGCCAGTCTGGACATGAGAGGTGAGGAGTGAGCAAAGCATGGTTACCATGTCATTATATCAGAAGAAGCATTTATGGATGGAAATCAAATCCAGATTCTGTTTGGTTTGAAAAGAGATTGTTCTGATCTATTTCCTGCCACTCTTTCACATATCTATGCCTGGAGTACCACTATAGAGCACATTTATTCGCTGTTTATTTCATTAAATAAGCCAACTGTAAATGATCAACAGGCATAAAGAAGGGGAATTATTCGACCATGCAAGGCATGGTGCTCGGGTAGGAATGAACGAATGGCTAAAGATCCATCTGAACCCAGCAACTACTCAGCAACCCAGAACACTTCATTCATTTTGGAGCTGTGCTGGGAATTGGGAAGAGCTAAAATGTTGACAGTTCTGGAGTTCCTTGCTGATTTGTGTGGGTCATGTTGCTCTTGAGCAACACATGACAGCTACAGGAAAGGCAGCTTTAACCACCACGTAGGGATTAACGAACAGGCCGTTGGAGGCCAATCAATCCTGAATCAATAAGTGTGTCGTTAGAGTAGCCGAGTGAAAGCTGACTGTGAGCTTAAAAGTGGCTGCAGACAGAACAGGGGAAGATGAAGAGATTCTGCCTGCTAAATTAATGTCATATAAATTGTGTTATCCTTCACCTGATGTGTAAGGTCAGCAAGTGTGGCATGTTCATTTCCTCGTAATGAGGCCTAGATAAAATTACACACTGTTATTACTGGAGCACAGGAGCATAGCTTGACCACACAGACTGAACTTGGTGACCTTTCGGTCTTTTGGTTCCTTGTGTGCATACTTTCTTTCTGTCAGGACAGAAAGAGTATCATCATGTGGCTGAGAAAACCCATTTGGAAAACTGACTTCCAGTCCAGAATGCTTGTTTGTGTTTGGGTCTCCTGTCTCCCAGATCCTGGGAGTGGATAAATGGATTAATCTTACCAAATACACCTTTTAAAGCTTTCCCTTCCTCCCTTTCATTCTTTTGTGCTCTTCCCCTCTCTCAGGTTCTCCACGGAGGCGAGCATTTCAAAGACAGAGAGCAGCAAGTGAGACTCTGGAACAGGGGGGGGAGGACTTCCAGCAGCCGGGAGCAGGTGGAGGAAGTGATTTTTTGTTGTGTGTCAAACCCTCTCAGCCACAAGCTGACCCCCCAAGACGACTCTCTGCTGGCTCTTTGGAGTCGTCGACTACAGGCTGTCCACCCCCAACAGCCCCACTTAGGAGGTATGGTACTTTCATCTACTCAATGTGTCCACATTGTGAGGCACTTGTTTACTTCAGGTGCCTCAAGTCTACCTGCATCCTTTACCTTGTGTGGACAGTCATGGAACTACAAAAAGAATTTGTTCTGCATTATGTAAACACATGCTCACTATATGTTGCAGACAGAAATATAAAATGTGGAAATGAAATGTTTTGTTTGTCCTTATGTGAACTCAATCAAAAAAAAAGTTGTGTTTTTTTCTACAAGTGCTTTTGGATGCAATTCCAATTGAGTGAAATGTTACACACAGTGATAATGAGCCCAAAAGCCTGCTGGGGCTGACTGCCCAAACATAAATGTTGTGTGACTAAAGACTGTTATGACTCAGGTCTTATTTTCTTTGACTTTGGTTCCCTATAGGTTAGAAGTAAAGGCTGTTTTGGAAGTAAATATAAGGGCTGAAGACAGCAGGACTCAAACAGGCAAGTTACCAGAATCCATCGGGTCTCAAGCGGAGGAAGAAGTAGAGGAGAATGGAACTAATGGAGGGATTATACTAGGAGCAATAGGAGGAGAAGGGACTAGCGCTGAAGGAGCATCTGAATTTGGTTTAGTCAACAGACAGGAAAGCCTCGAGCAGCCCAACATGTACCGGGACATCTGGAGCCTACGAGCATCACTGGAACAGTATGCTTCCTCTGACCTAAGCAGCAATGACAAAGACTCCACACGCAGTGATGCTGACAGTGTCTGTTCATTAGGGGGCCTTGGTGCCTCCAGAACAGGTATGCCCAGTTACCAATCGCAAGACATAGATGATGAGATTGATGGGGATGGTGAGCTTCCGTATGATGATGTGGTCAGAGAGGTTAGCGGCAGAAGGAATGGCAGGGAGAGTGTGGATTCAGAGAGAGGCAGCGACAGTGAGGCTGGAAGCAGGAAGCTTCTGCAAATGGACAGTGGCTATGCTTCCATTGAAGCTCCATGCAAAGCACCAGAGGAACTACGACTGTTTGGAAGCACGTCTGGTAAGACCGCATCAGAACGGCGCCGGTTCTTTACAAATGCTGGCCGCAAGGGGACGGTGTGTGAGAGTTTTGAGACTCGACTGTTCAAGGAGGAACTGGAGGACGAAGCTTCAGAAACCAGCATTAGCACAGAGCCAGAGTGTCCCAGTACCATACCCCAGGGGGAACCCAGCGTCTCACTCAGAGACACACCAGAAGTGCAGGCAGAAACCAAACCCAGGCCGCGCTTTCGTCGCAGAGACTACAGCATCGATGAAAAGACCGAGGCCCTGTTTAATGAATTCTTGCGTCATGATCCACAGTTCGACCAGCAGGGTTCACCTTCTCTACGGCACAGACATCGCTCACGGATCCACCTGCGCAAGCAGTGGCAGCGCACCAAGCAGTACAGTGATCCCGGAGCTGCTCGCTACTCCCCATCTCTGGAGAGACAGCGCAGTTACGCACTGCGGAGAGGAGACAGCGCCAACTACCCATTGGACACACGGTACCACAGCACCCTACCACGCATTGCTAGTGCTGCAGATGAGGAGGCCAGTGAGGGAACAGCCAGTGAAGACACTGAATCACCCAAAGCACAGGGCTCTGGTCCAGCTCCTGAAGACAACTCCAATAACAGCAGTAACAACAGTAGTCCTGTGGTAAAGTCACAGGAAGATTGTCTCACCTTGCTGTTTTCCACCCCCTCAATGGACAGCACCGTGGTGGACTCTGGGATACTGGAGGATTGTGGGAGTGCTGGGCATCCTACAGAGTCACATAGATGGTCGGTTTTGGACCCCAGTCCTGTAAAGACAAGTAACAGCCAGTGGAACACAGGCATTCACATTCCAGAGAACAGATATAACATAGATAAGGACCCTATGGACAAAGGCTACATGCATAGTGTAGTGGAACCCAGTCCATCAGATAAACTGGTGAGCAATATAGATGAACGACTATACACCAGCCTGAGGAGGACTCACGGCAGTCAGGAATGCATGGTGAGTGTGACCCGCACCTCCCCAGACCGCAGCCAGGACTAAGAGCATGATGAACAGCAGCATTCAATGGCTGGCGAAATCAGGAGGACATTTCAGAGTACAGGAGAGAATAACATGAACTTGTGATGTTATGGCAACCCAATTACACACTACCACAACCTCAACCATTTTCAGATAAATAATGCATGTCCGTTCCTTATTATTGCAGTGTTAAGCGGGTTTGCTGCAGTCTCAAACTAGGGAAATGTCTGAAAACGTAGTAAAAATCCATATGCAGACAATGATATTAAAAAGATGAGCATTTCCCCCCCCATGTATAGGTCATGTATGTTACCACCACTTGCAAACTGCACTATGAAAACTAGATAAACTAGGGCGCTTTGGGGAAAAATGACAATTACAGGGCAATTCAGAGTAATAAACACAAGCGTCAACTGCATTTTTGTTCATTACAAATTATGATAAAAGGATCAGCTTTTTGCTCTCAAAAAAATCAATAAAATAAAAATAATTAGACAGACTTACTTCTTCCAGAGGAAGTCCAAACCTAGCATTCCATTCTTTTCAATCACAGCTTTCATATAATGCTGATTCCTAATCCTCATTCCTCATTCGTGCCTGAAATTAAAGCAATTCATCCAGAAAATATTTCCCCATTTGAGGATGAGTTCAAAAATCAAGTTAAGAGCCTAAATTTTAAACTAGCCGGCAACCAACGCTTGCTTTAGCTTTGTTGATGCTAAAGGCTGCATTACATGGACTGATCTGCCATGATCTTGCGGTTGTAGACAAAAATCAGAACTTGAGTGAAAGATTTCTTGGGTCCTTGGTCAAAACAAAACAAAACATGGTGGTCTTAGATCACTTCATACGATGTACTCACCAGCCAGTTTGTGACGGATTAACAAGGTCTAGCAAAGTGTCAGAAACTTGGGACCAAAATAATTGCAATTGCTGCTATGATGTGCATCTAAAAAGTCACTTATATTAGAATGTTTTCACTTTATGCGATTCTCAAACGCTAGTCCCATGATTCGATAAAGTCTTAATTGATACGATTTGAGCAAGATTTTCTTAGCACCAGCTCATACAGTGTCAGACAACACCACTGTTATGACACAGTGTAAAGCAGTTTTAACACATGTTGTGCTTGTGAAGGGCAGAATCATAAACAGGACATCAAAAAATATGGCGCAAGGAAAAGTAAAACAGCACTTTGGATTAAAGGGAGCTGACTTTATTGTTCCCTACTATTAATTCTGCTCGTCTCATCTTTCAAGTGTCCTTGTTGGTATGATATAAAGTTAACCCTGGGAGGTGGGCCAGTGCTGTCGGACATCGTTCACGGGTCTGTCTAGTCAAATAAATAGTCACTTTACATTTTATACCGTAATATTATTTATTGATCTTTTTTCAGTCCTAATTTGAATATTTATTCATGTCTTATGTTCTACAAAGAGATCTAACACAGCTAAGCAGACATTAATCATGACTAAGGGGATGAGTAAATTACCCAGAGCTTGGAGAGCGTGTGATATTGATTGTCCAGATCAAAAGGTCTCTGGCATTAAAAAAAAAAAATCTTTAAATTGTAATTTTTGCAACATTAACTACAGAGAACTAAATTACAGTATTAAATTCACTGATGACTGAATTTACAAAACCAACTTTAATAAAGAGACGATGTTATTCCAAACATCAAATTACTTTACAATGGTTTATATGATGGAAAACAAGCCTCGGGTTATGTGGTTTTGATGAGCAAATGTTAAAAAAAAAAAAAATAAAGAAATGAAAAGAATGGTACCAAGCATCACTGGTCCATTTTTCATGAGAAAGGCTGTTGTATAACAGATTCGCCCTGGGTCTAACACCTGAAGCATCTTAAAAAGGTCTGTGCATTGCACATTAGTCCTTGTGGATATTAAACGGTCAGAGATCGATGACAACCCCATCTCTCATTTTCTTTCTCTTGGAACTCGTTCTCATATTACACATTGATTAGTAGCAAAGAAAAAAACAGGCCTTAAACAGCAGTGATGAGAGACAGAAGCATGGTTTTGCTACCCGGGGGTTGATGATGCAGTGAACGCAACCGTAGAAACTTACATTACGTAGACGTGAAGCAGTCATGTAATAGTTCGTAACAAGATGTACTGCATCACACAGCACATGGCAGGTCAAACATGTTTTTTTTTATTCATAGTAAAAAAATCTATACTAATTCTTTAAAGTAATTTGTAATAGATCATTCAATTGAAAGTGAAGGTCCATTCACTATAAAAATGCTTAAGTACTAAGTTACTTGTAAAATAAAAACTACTTAAGTAATATAGGTCATATTAAATTTGGAGGTGACCCTAGATGCAGCACACATTTGAATACTGAGTCAGTGAATGTGTCTGCAATATTTAGTGGAGTCAGAAATAAATAAAATAAAATAAAAATGACATAAATGCTCCCTTGGGTACTTACGCACAGTGGTCATGTGTACATGTGCTCCATTAATCTGCCTTAGGATACCCTGTGGGTGCAATTTAGCCCTTGAAACACTTAAATTATACTTTACTTTTATCATTGTCCTACAAAAACATGTATTTAACCAGACAAATAATGAATTAACCCATTTCAGACAACACACTCATTTTATATATATATATATAAAAAAATAAAAAAATGAGTGTGTTGTCTGAAATATATATATATGTGGTGGCTTAGTGGTTAGCACGTTCGCCTCACACCTCCAGGGTCACGCCTCCGTGACCCTGTGTGTGGAATTTGCATGTTCTCCCCTGCTCCAGGGGTTTCTCCCAGGTACTCCAGTTTCCTCCCACAGTCCAAAGATATACATGGTAGGCTGATTGGCGTGTCCAAAGTATGTGAGTGTGTATGTGATTGTGTGCCCCGCCTTGTGCCCAATGCTCCCTGGGATAGGCTCCAGGTTTCCCTGTGACCCTGAAAAGGATAAGAGGTATAGAAGATGGATGTGTGTGTGTGTGTGTGTGTGTGTGTATGTATGTATGTATGTATGTATATGTGTGTGTGTGTGTGTGTGTGTGTGTATATATATATATATATATATATATATATAAGAGAGAGAGAGAGAGAATGAGTGTGTTGTGTGAAATGGGTTAATTCATTAACAACATTACATGGTTTCTGTGCTGAGTGACAACAGTGTGCTAATGAACAAGTAACACAGTTGGCTAGCATCCATGCTAATTGGTGTGAGGACATTATGGACTTTCAAATTTTTTACTTTAAATATATATATTTTATATTTATTTATTTATTTATTTTTTAAATACGTTTTTCCTCAATCATTAGGTTGGTTAAAAGGGTTTTGCTTTTAAAGTGACCCCATCAAGTCAATATCAAATATATTTTAAAATAATAATAATAAAATTAATAGAAATCAGTAAACTTCTTTTTCTTTTTCCCTTAATCACCAGGAAATTTGGATGATGTAACTTCCTGTTGAACATGTTATGTAGAACATTCCAAACATTTCCATAGTATTTTGGAGAATATTGTGGGACAAGACTAAAATGTAAAATTTCATAGAACCTACACTCACAGAAAAGGATGTTTCAAGCACGAACTTTTAAATGGATAAAATGCAAAGAAATCATCTTTTAAAAAAGCATTTTAATTATTCAATTTCAAGGGCAAAATGCAAAAATATTGTTATGGAATAAACACACATGGGTTGTTGTTAAGGGCACTTTAGCGGTGTTTAAAGTTTATTTTACCTTTGTGTACATATTTTGTAAATGTAATGAGTGCTACACAAAAGGCCTCCTAATCATGGAATCACCCCTGCAAAAGGATAAGTGAAAAGATCATTGCTATGGTAACAGAAATAAGCACTCAAGAGGTCATGGCACCAATTTTGACCCTCCATCTGTTGTAGTTCATTCCAAAGCTTAAAAAATGCTTAAAAAAAATGCTTAATCCAAAGTTAGAAAACTGCCTGACTTAACCTGACCCCTACAATCATGTAGAACCTTACTCAGACTGCAGCGTGGCTTTTCAGTTTGATTTTTATTTGAAGCATTTGATGTTCAATGACAATCACTCATTGTAGGCTAACTCTTCTAACAAACGGCCAGGTAGACATTTGACGCAATACACCATTTATACAATGTCATATCAAATGTTAACCCATAACAAATATCTGATGTGTATGTACAAAATCTGACCTGAACCCCATGTAGGAGCTTGAGGGCGTGTTCGAATAGCAGCTGGTCTTCGTGTACATGGATAACTGAACCCACTGCTGCACTCCTGTGCAGTTCTGCATGTGAGAAGAAAGTAAACCATGACGTTACCTCTGTTCTCTGTAGTTTCAATGCTATGTATTGAAAGCATTTGAGTCCCCTTTTCCTTTTATCAGAATAAATGGTCATGCATTGATACTTCATTTTTTCCCCCCAGAGGGATTTCTTTACAACTGTGGTGGCTCAAGTCTAAATGTTCCTAATTGGTTTTGTGTACATGTAGGGTTTTATAGTCAAATTAAAAAAAATAAAAAAAAGGGATCAGTGATATGCAATTAGTTATGTTTAACCTGGTTAGAACAGGAAGCTTAGGAGGGAATACTTACCATTTCAGTCTATTCTCAGTATTTCCAAGGTATCATTTAGTTGATTATTTAGCATGTGTTTACAGGGACAGAATTTAGCTGGTTTCTAAAATACTGAACACAGTATTATGGTCTAATAAAAGGGTATTAAAAGAAATACTCTTCCTTACAAAGGTTCAGATAAGCATCTAACGACTTATATTGGTGCCAGCATGTTACCACTCCTGACTTTCATGGTATACTTTTGACAAATCACGTCACTAATTAGTCCGGAGCGGGTTTATAAAATTCTGTAAAAAAAACCCCAAAAAACTCATCCCTTTCTCTACGAGGTTCCTTCAGGAGGTTCAGGTCGTAACGAGCTGCGAGAGGATCTGCTCCAGAAGCCGTGATGGTTCACGTTTAAGACCATGGACTACGTAGACTTCATTCCGTACGTCGATTGGTTCGGCTACAGTATTTTTGATGGCTCAGTTCGATCTGGGAATGACTTTGCTGGGTCTGCATCCAGAATGCGGTCCATCTGCTAACGACCCTGGTCTAACAGATTATACTTCAAAGGAACTTAGGTTTGTTTTGAGCTCAATACTTGCAAGTAAGTGCTTAGTAGTTTAGGGGATAGGGGGAAAAATATATTGATTGATATTGATGCGTTGCTGCACTTTACATGTACAGCTGTCGAGGTATTGTGGAAAAAAAAAAAAGGCAGTTCCATGTATTGGATTACACGGAAATAGCCCTACAAAAACCTACAGAGAAAAATCAGGGTGAATACGCTAGAGGTTCGTGCCCTTATTCTGCAAAAACAACAGCAGGTTCCTCGCACCCGTAATATTCACTCAGTGTGAGTGGATCAAAATGGAAGTGAGTCACCGTGGCCTATAGGCACTAACACGGGGATTTTATATAATGCTCAGAACAGCTAAAATGTCTGCTCCTACCAGCATCAGCAACAACAAAACAGGGTCTAAAAATGGACAGCTGCAGGAAAGAAAGAGGCTGCCAGCGCCTCCGGAATAAATGTTTCCCCAAATAACATCTTCCAAATTAACCTGGAGCTTGAACATGGCATGCTAATTAGCCTCTGCTATGGCTATTTCATAACCGTCTTCAATCCTCCCCTCTGTCCATTGTCCAATTTTTCTGTCAAGCCTAAAAAGCAAAAAAAAAAAAAAAAAAAAAACAAAAACAAAACAAAAACCACACACGACCAGGAGATTTGGTTTGGTTGGGAGATGTTTTATATAAATAATAATTAAAAAATATTTATTGGAAAAAAAAAGAACAAAACAAAAGCCTAGTGTAAAACAAAACAAAACTAACCAAACCTTCCTGCACTGAGCAGGCATCGATACATTTGCCTGTACAGATCAGATTATACTCCTTTTCCCCCCAAAAGCTCTTCACAGCATGCAGTTTTTATTCTTATGGGTATAATTTTATCTTTAGCATTCTCACCATGGCTTCTATATAATAACTGATATCTTTTGTCCTTTATGCCATTCTTTTACATAAACTCCATGTGCACCTTAAACTGCATTTAATTACTGTAAAATTAAAAGATCACCTAAAGAACTAAACATTGAGGTCAGATTTCATGGACTACAAGAGCCCGGCATGAGGGGGGTGGGGGGTGACACAAAACCGGCCACACGCCTTTGGGTGGTGATCTGTGATAAAATGGGGGGTTTGCAGCATGGGGGAGGGAGAGAGAGAGAGAGAGAGAGAGGGAGAGAGAGAACGAGGGTGAGTTCAACAGAATTAATCTAAGAAAGCCTCACAGAGAGACACAGAGAGCGAGAGGAAAAAATGTAACCAGGGAAGGGGGGAAAAAAACAGGAGTTTCCTCCCTTATACAGCATCTCCAAATCAGACAGTCCTTTCCAGGGAAAGACCTCAAAAAGAGTCACACATCCACACTTCCTGCCATCGTTTCCGTTAGGGCTCATAGTCCATGGTGAAGTGTGGGTCAGCAACTGTGGCATGTTTTCATGGCTGGGAATCCAATACAGAGGACGGGAAAAATAACAAACCTGTACAACAGAGACAACGGATTAATGGCACATTTTGGATACAGCAAACACATTCTGTGATCAATTCTCCAAAAAAAAAAAAAAAAAAAAAAAAAAAAAAAAAATTTTTTATATATTTTTATAAACACAAAATTTTTTTTTTTTTTATAAAAAAAATTACCCCTTCAACGCGTTAGTGAAGCAAAAAACAAAATCTGGTGCTGATAAATTCTGCAGTAACTCTACAGCTCTACTGGACATGACATAACTATGACGCAACCATCATTTTAAAGGCGATAGGTTGGCACATCATGCCACCCGTTGATTTGTTTGCGTGTAGAGTATTGAAATACCATAACGATTTACGCTTCCCCAAAACAGTTCATGTCCAAGCCACACCCTTGCCTCAGTGGACCATCAGATCTGGATACTGTAGCTTTGTACTGAAGAACTGCTGCTGTAATTATAAAGATTGTCCTGTACTCATATCCCAGGAGTCTTATTCACAATCTGCCCATGATGAACATCCTTTCAGACTTTCTAGCATACACTGGTGGAAGAGTAATGCTTTTTAATTGTACTATCTGGTGTCACCCAAAAGAGAAGGGGTTCCCTTGTGAGTCCGACTCCTCTCAAGGTTCCCCCCCCTCGATCTGCTCGGACTGGCTTCCTCACACACAAACAAATCTGCATTTCTGTAAAGCTGCTTTGTGACCTTACCGATTGCTAAAACACAAAACAAATAAAACAGAATGAGATGAAAAACAAGCGACTATAGGGGTTTTCTGCCCCCACCCCCTCCGCTGTCTGTAATGGCATTGACATTAAAAATCAAGCTCTGGCATGGCGCAGCACTTTTCATTGACAAAACAAATTGGCTAATGACAAGGCATGCATCCAAGCAGTGGCTCTCAGACAGATTTACATAAGCATTGGAAGACCATGATTAATCGTGCCTTGATAAACAGTGTTGTACGAACAGCGTCGTACTTTTTGCGTTTGTGTACAGTGTTAATATAGGGAACAAAAACAAATGTGGTGTTTATTTTTTTTTTCTTCAATTCATGAGTGATGCATTAGTAGTAAAAATCTTTTTTTTTTTTATCAATCACACAGGCTTAACTTGGTTACAGAAGCCCTTTTGTATGCTGCTTGGAAATCTGCTCCACTGGCCAACTCGGTATGATGCATCAGTATGAAAGCATTTTTAAACATTATATTTAGCCTCCCATTCGAGATGCAGGACTCAAAGTGATAAATCCCCGCGCCTTTGTCCTCTTTCCGTCTCTCTCTCTCCCACTCCCAGCACTGTTTATCGCCAAGTGAAGGGTCTGAGTCATCATCAGCAACCGCGTAAAGCTTTAATGCTCCGCCTGTCTGCAGTGTGTGTGTGTGAGGAATCAGAACATCATCATCATCATCATCATCAACCCCCCCAATATGCCCGTGCCTAAAGAAGAAACCCCTGGTAAAGTCGGGAGGGGCGAGGCTGAATTGACAGATGGAGAAGGAGATATGACAAAACAAGAAGATAAGAAGTATAAGAAGCAGGGAGGGAGGGGGAAAAAAGAAGGAGGGTGGAGTATGAAGCGAGGGAGTGAGTCATCACGACGCACTGCTGTAGCTTGTCAATGCGAGAATTGGCATGACACACTCTGCTTCTCATTTAAGCCTGAGCGACTCTCTCGCTCGCCCTCCCTCCTTCGGCTTGCTTGTCATTTAGTGAATCTTTAACACTCCGTACACTTGCTCCAGCTCTCGCTTGCTTATCAGTATACACATGCACGAGCATTTATGCTAGCATCCCAACCGCAAAAGGCTAGTTTTATGAGAAAGGATATGCAGTGTGAGCAGGCGAGTGTTACAGCAGGATGTTCGCCACCTCCACACCAGCAAGCTGGAGTTCACAAATACATTTATTCATTTAAATGAGTCACTATAGACTGAATAGCCTCCTTCAAATTAATGCAAGTTTATTAGGGAGGCACAAACTTATCCAACATGTGCGCTGATGGTCGTTTCAATACCGTTATCCACACACTATAGGGGGACCACCAGATACACCACTCGAACAGCGTATACGCTGCACTGTGTAAATAAATAAATAAATAAATAAAAAAAAATCCCAGAGAGGGGGAAAAAATTTTTTTTTTATATATATATTATATATATATATATATATATATATATATATATATATATATATATATATATATATATATATATATATATATATATATATATATATATATATATATATATATATATATATATATATATATATAGTGATGGATTACGGCAGTCAGAAGAGGAAAAAGATGTCAAATTTATCACGCCCTCAGCAGCTGTATTAGAAAACCCCTCGCAGCAGTGGTGTTATAAAATGTACATACGTTTCTGTAAAGAAGAAAAATACATTTGCTATTTTGTAATATTATTGCACTGAATAATACTTACATTTTTATCTAGGGACAGAAATAGTAACAATAGTAATATATTTCTGACTTAATTCACTTTTGTGTGTTAGACTTTCTGGCTTTTATTTTGATGGAAATCCACAGGAAGAGCTCCTTTTATTTGGCAACAGTTTAAAAATAAATAAATATCACTTCTCATTACGAATCAGGTGAAATGCTGTAAACCTCTGCCCACAAAATCGTTGGAGGTTACTCGAACGCAAAGCCAAAGCGAATCTGGCATGTGTTGTGTATAAACGCAGGTTATAAGTGACTCAAACGCACAGCACAGGAAGAGAT
Source organism: Ameiurus melas (assembly GCA_012411365.1). Lineage (NCBI taxonomy): Eukaryota > Metazoa > Chordata > Actinopteri > Siluriformes > Ictaluridae > Ameiurus > Ameiurus melas. The sequence continues at coordinate 4,529,940 of CM022770.1, read as the reverse complement.
GACGTTGTGGTGGAGTGGCATTTCCTGTTGTTTTTAAGACCTTTGAAACATGAATTTAAGACGTTTCAAGAACTTGTTTTTACATTAAGGAATACAAGATATCTTAAATCCTCCCTGGAAACTGTGAATATAGTCTGCTTTTTTTATTCCATAATCCGATAGTAACTTATAGTAACTACAGTTTGTTAGAGGTCTAGTATAATCCAGTGAGCGAATGACTGCAGAGAAAAGTGGCAGTCTATCTAATGATCCTTTAAGCAATTTTATACAATATAAGCACAACCTTGTTAAATTGAATGAAACTTTTAAACGGATGCGTGCACATGAATTGCTTTGCCTCGCTCTTACATTGGGGTTTGCTGCAGGAAAGAGCAGCAAATCTCAGCATTTTATTACATTAACGAAAAGCATTAAACGAAAACACACAAGCAAGCACCTAAAGAACTTTATTCTGATATATTCTGTGATTTAAAAAAAAAAAAAAAAAAAAAAATTAATGCAGGTCAAAGAGCAAACTCCACCTCTGCGCTCACCTGTACAGAGAGAGAGAAAGGCAGGTGGGCGGGGCAGAGGCGAGGGGGCGTGGTCATTGCTGTTTGCAGGTTGAGAGTTTGCGGATCTTGCTGGCTGTGGACATGCCCTTGCGCGAGGGATTTGACGAGGAGCTGGAGCGCCGGTCTGATTTGGGTTTCAGTGCTGCCGGTTCGGTCCCGTTCACACAAACCGGCTTCACTGCGGCACGGCTCCGCACCGCACCACACTCTTCCTCTTCTTCCTCCTCCTCCTCCTCCTCCACCTGCCCTGTAGTCCAACATGCAGATGCAGAAAACTAGTCAATAAACCATTTTCAATGAGGAAAAGTGGAGTCAGACTAATAGTACAAAGAACTATTTTTTGTTTAACCAATCACCTTAGATCTTGTGTGTGTGTCTGTTTACCTGGCACTGTGAAATCCTGAGTATAGATGATGTCATCCTCGGTGTCAAACATCTCGTCATCCTCGTCCTCTTCACCGTAACCATGGAGATCCTCCAGGTAGGGCACCACCGTCATGCTCCTCCAAATGTCACGGGTCTCAGCGCTGGGTGGGATAGGCACAGGTGGCTCTGAAGGTGGGTGTTTCTTCCTCACCCAACTACACCCAAAGAAAAGAGAACAGGTTAGCGCAAGGAACCGATGAAGATTTTCTGATTTTCCACTTTGCATGTGCATGAGGCAGGTAATCAGCATTCCTAGGCCAAAAGTGCATCATTAGAGGTTCTCAAACTTAGCCCTTGATTACCTGCCTCGTGTCTGTATTCCAACACGGTTTTTGACAACCGTTATCTGGCTCTTCTTAGTCTTGGAAGCATGAGCAAATTGTCTGTATGCGGGGTAATCAAGGGTTGAGCGGAGAACCCCTAATGAGGCAGGTAATCAGTATTCCTAGCCCAAAGGTGCCTCATTAGAGACTCTCAATTCAGCACTTGATTACCTCACACATGGACAATTTGCTCATACTCGAAGACTAAGGAGAACGGATAACGTTTGTCAAAGACATGTTGGAACAGACGGTTGTAAACATAGAATTTAGTTTGGGGCAAAATGCATAACTATTGCTAGATCAAATGTTTAGCAAAACCGTTTTTATTAAGTTTATTTCAGAACATACAACACTGTGGGAACAAAAACTATTATAATTGGTGAGGTGTGAAAACAGAAAACAGGTAGAGCTTATTGCATCTTCGGTGAAATTAACAGCACAAAAAATTATTATTCTAATCATCATAGTCAGCAGCAATTTTGGTCCCAAGACCCGATTTTAATTCTCTCACTCCATTTGTTTCTCGTTCTCTATTTAAACCCGTTTCCCCTGTTCCTCTCTCCGTCTCTCGGTTCCCTAGCTCTGTCGCTCGTTCTCTCACTTCTGTTAAAAGATGTTTGAAGGTCAATCAGCACTGCAGAACGCGAAGGCCGTCGTTAACAATCATGGAAATCGCAGCTCATGACCTCATTCAGAGCAGCTGAGCTGAGCTGTCTTGCTCTCCCACATCGAGATGCTTATTTTCAGATCCCCTGACCGTTCTCTCTTCTCTCCCACATCTTTTTATTTCCCTCTCACCACCTACCTCTTACTCCTTTGCGCCATCTAAATCCCACATTTCGCCTATTTCCACACCTACGCCTCCCCTCATTTAATCTTGACCCATTTCTATTTTCTTTATTCTGATACTCTCCCACTCCGCTCTTCTACTCAAACATTGCGTAACCCACGCTCCTCCCCGGGTTTCTTCTCCAGCTCTCCTTCCTGCATAAAAATGAATGGCGTCACAGTATGTCTGCTCTGCTCATGCAATCTAATCTGTATTTTCCAATCCTCTGCGAGTCGACCAGAATGTGCTACTACACGCCCATCTACTTCCAACAGATCTTTTAAGTGCTCATAATGAATCAAATCATAGCCAGCTCCTTAAATACGAGGGATGCGTGTGTGGGGGTCTGCGCGTGTGGGGTTTTTGACGGGACTCAGCTCTGTTGAAGTTTCAAATCTGATTGGTCAGAAGGTGTTGATTAATTCTGTATTAAAAGGAGCTCGAAACGTGGTTCTAGCTGAAAAGCGAATCACAGGTTTACGCGCCCATTCTAATACATGATCATTTCCATAGCAACAGCTCATTCATAGGGACTTATACAGTATGAATCATCTGCCGTACAATCTACGCCTAATAACTGGATTTAAATTTTTATTTTTTTAATTTACTGTTATTTAACGAAGAAAAACATACAATGATTAATAACGCGAAGTTTTCTGTAAGGAGAGGTTTCTTTAATATTTAAGGAAGGAGTCTCCAGTGCCAGCGATTTGTAACAGTTAAGTCTTCAGAATGGAGGACCATGCAGTTTCCCCGTTAAAAAAAAACAAAACAAAAAAAAAATGTCGTTGTCAATGTCAGAGAGGTCATGAACCTGTTATGCAGGTGTTAAATGAAACGGCAAACAGAAAGATTGTTGTGATATAAGAGGAATAATATAAATAATAAAATAATGACATGCAAAGTATCATTCTGCCAAAATGGCTTGAATGGGAACAAAAATATATTATTTTTTATTCATTATTTATATTTTTGTCTTGAAATATTTTGATAAAATTATATAAAATCATTTCCAAAACCCTAATAGAGTAAATATCAGGCCCAGTGTTTATCATGAATAAAACGATATGTTTGTAAGGCAGCGAGTAATTACACTGAATATTGGATGTAAAAATCAATACATTGAAAAGTTGAATAGCAGTGCATTGAAATTCTATTAATTACTGCATCGTGGCACTCAGAATAAAAAACCAAATCATGGGGACTGTAGAGCATCCTACCCCTATTAAACACAGATTCAGAGAACGTGCCATCATTTTACTTGTTGACTTACTTGTGCTGCCTAATTTGCTGTATTGAGAATCTCTTTACAGGATCGTATTCGAGCATTCCTGCAAAAAAAAAAAAAAGTAAACAGAGTGAGAGCATTTTCTACACCAGCTTTATGGGCAAGAAGAATGTAACCGGAGACACAGCTGTAGACACTCGGATTCATTATTAGACAAATCACCACTTGACCATGAGCTAGCCTCTGCAGCTACTGACCAGCCTCGAGGGCAGAAGTCAGAGCTATGCACAAACACAGTGTGGGTGGGAACGTGAAAGCAAAAGACAGTAACAAGGGATGACACACTGAACAGAGAGAGAGAGAAAAAAAAGGATCACTGGACAGAGCTTATCTAAATTATTAAAAGGTCAGAACATTATATGTTAGCAAAATGACACTACTGGTGTGAGGGAGACAAAGATGGAAAGACACAAAGAGAGAGAGAGAGACAGACAGAGAGAGAGCGATGGAGAGAAAGGCAGGAAAAGAAAGAGAATAAGGAAGCGAGACAGATGGAGAGAGTGAGGCAGGCAGAGAAAGAGAGAGAACGAAACAGATTGAGAGTGAGAGAGGCAGGCAGAGAAAGACCGACTGATGGCGAGAGAGACAGGCAGAGAGAGACACAGAGCGTGCACGTCAGGCAGAGAGAGAGAGAGAGAGAGAGAGAGAGAATCTGATGGAGATAAAGAAGAGGGGGGTGAAGGACACCTTCAGGGCTACACTCTTAATATAGAGCTGCCAAGGAAATCTTTTAGGAGTTAACACACAGAACATGTGTAGTGTGTGTGTATAAGGGAGGGACGGAGAGAGAGAGAGACAGAGAGAGAGAGAGAGAGAGAGAGAGAGGGTAGGGGTGTTGTAGGAGACAAATAGATGAGTCTACGATGTACGGATGAGGGACGTTGGCATTTTTAAGCGACACGCCTCTTTAAACTCATCTCCCAAAGGTGCTCATTTCAGCTTTCAGTATTCACGCTGACGTGTTTCGAGATTTCAGCATTAGTGTTCCCTCTCCTCAGAGGCAAACATCAACCAGCATTGAGAACAGCATCCACAGGAAATACTTACAGACTCACTTATGACTCAGAGAAGGAGAAAATACTCAAACCGAGATGTGATGGCAGAGCGCCATCTGCTGCCCAAATCAATGAACCGCAGCTCCCGACACAACAACCTAGCCTTTTAAAACTTACTCTCTACTGAAAGAAACCATGGACAAGTAAAGCTATTCTGTGCCTGTGATCACATAACCGGAAAGGAGGTCAAGAGCTGGTAGGAAAAAGGGGTGTACCTCTCAACAGGTCGGTCAGCTGCGGCCCACAATCCTCTGGAATAGTGTAATCTCCCTTTCCAATGTTCTCAAAGAGCTTATAGATGTTATCCCCCTCGAACGGATACAGGCTCGTCGTTATGTTGTATCTGTAAAGGAGGAGCAAACGGATTACTGCTTCAGACTCAAGTGGACCATCTTTTTAACCAAACCGTCATATTAGTTTAAACACCAATCATAAAAGCTAAGAACCCATTTGAGAATACTGATCAAGCAACAATTTTAGCATTAGACGATCAATGCCGGCTGTTTGTGCGTCACTTACAGTGTAACCCCTGCAGACCAGATGTCCACTTTAAACCCTGAAAAGGTGTCCAAGCCATTGGCGATCTCAGGTGGCTGGAAAGCCGGCGAGCCCTGACTCGTTCGACATGTGTCATCCTCCGCAAACGGGTGAAGAGCCTAGAGCAGGAGGTCAGATATCACCAAACAAAAACAAAACCAAACGTTCAGCCTAGAGAAGTAACAACGCAAACATGACGTTAGTAGCAAATCCTCAGATGGAAATGACTCATACTATTGTTAAGGATTTTTGGAGGGCTTTTGGAAGCGTAGCCTGTAATTAGCAGTAAACGAACACTCTACTGGTCTCACACACATTTGGTCAAATGTCAGCTCTTAAGCTCCTGGGGTTTTAACAATCATCATTTGGCTCTGTGACTCAAAAGGTCACGCTGTTGTCAGGGACTCTAGCTTATGACGCGGCTCGCAGGCTAGAATCAGACGAATCGCTACCATAATCTTTAATTTTACATTTAGGGTTCACAGAGGTGCTCGAGTAGGAACGTGTTCACGTTTTTAAACTCTCATTACTGCCGATGTACGTTTTATATGTAAAGCGCTTTTAAAAAACTTCGGAGCGGACATTTTTTTTTTAGGTCGCAGCATGAGTTGTTATGTTATGTGACGAGTTTATTTATTCATTTATTTATTTTAAATCTCTTGACCAATCACACTGCAAGCTGGCATGCAGCAAAGAAAAAGATCCACGGAGGACAAAATAAACAAACAAAAAAAAACCCCCCACAAAACAACAAATAACAGTCTGTCTTCCGACATTCACCGCTATACAATGTAGCGTCTCACCTCTCTCTCTCTACACACACACACACACACACACACACACACACACACACACACACACAGTGAATCTTTAATTCACGTTCATTACGGTGAATCTAGATAGGGCGCCAGACTAGTCAATCATATGAAACGAGCTAGGACTTGTAATAGCACATTTTTCTGAGGGGAAAAAAAAATTAAATAAAAATAAATAAAAACCACATGTGAAAGCACTCGAACATTTGCAAATGTAAAAGGTATCTTCGTTATCGATACATATTAAATTGTCTTTCAAGCGCTTTTTAAGCACTACTCAATGAAAGGAGCCGTTCGTGTTTTTCCAGTATTTAACCTACTTGAATTTTTCGTTTTCACCCTGTGCGAAAGGCATGGTAATAAAGCAAACAGAGTTCATCTCACCTCTGCAACGCCCAAGTCGGAGATCTTTAAAGCGCCATCCGTGGTCAGCAGCAAATTCCCTGGTTTAATGTCTTTGTGAACGATTCCCTGGCTGTGCAAATATTCAAGGCCATCCAAAAGTTGGCAAAAGTACCTGAGACGGGAGAAAAAAAAAAAAAAATAAAAAAAAGAAAAAAAAAAGTTGCATTGAACGTTTCCTCTTCTAGATTCCAGTGTCGAGAGTCAAGCTAACGGTAGGACGTGCGCTCTCCTGTATACGGCGTGGATAACAACAATTTACAAAAAGAAATAAATCAAATACCACTAAATGTTCGGACAGTAACGTCATGCTGAAGGTTTATTCTGAAGCGAATGGGCAGCTTAATTATCTGGAATAAAATCAGGGAGTCTCACCCGTGAGCTTGAAATACTGGAAACCTTTTCTCTGGAACACTGTCCAACATCTCCTGCATGCCACAAACGCAGTACTCCATTACCATATACGTATCAGGACAGTCAAGGAAAAAAAATATATATATATATATATATATATAACCAATTATAGGGGGGAATAAAAAAAAAACCCCCAACATGTTTCACCTGACCATATAATAATAATAATAATAATGTCGTTATCTTTAGGGTTTTGAGGTAGGAGGTGTGTACAAGAGTCTGAGTTTGTGCAGAAAGAAGATTGCCTCCTTCAAGCTATATCCTGGATGAAAATAACCGACTGCAGGTCATGTCATAAGAGTTATAATTATAGGATAGAGCCATTTACTAAATGTACACTTCGGTGATGAATTCGGCAGTGGAAGGCTGTTATTGCCAGTCGCCTGTGTAGCTGTAATCAATCAATCAGTCTTAATACACAAGTTGTGCAGAACTACTGCACATGTAGCCATGGTTTTCAAACGGTCTTCTTATCCGTTTACTTTGTTTTCCTGAAAGCGTTTCAGCATCGGGTGTGAAGTGAAAACGGTCAGCCTAGGTCCAGTGCCAAACACCAAATGTGGGGAGGGATAAGATCAGACGTAAAACGAGTACAAAACATACTCGGTGTATGCATTAAAACGCCCGATTTACTGTCTACAATATTCTATTTTACACCACACTGTCCCGATCGTCAACTTCTCAATAATCTTTTTACCAAAAAAAAAAAAAAAAAAAGGCAAGATCCTGTGCGAACATGAGAGAAGTAACACCACCACTGAGAGCAATGTGTGAGAACAGTGATGTGAACACATTTACATCAGCGGGAGGGAGAAAAAAAATAAATAAATAAAATTAAAATGTGCCACACACAAAAGGATATATTTTCTGCTTCTCTTCATTGTACAATACATCCACCAACTGGATCACATTTTTATGCTGTAGTCTTCTTAGCAGCTGAATTTCCCTGAAGAAGAAAACACACAAAGATTACAACATTAATGTGGAAACATGAATGCAGCTTGGATATGCAAATCGACCTTTCTTCATTCTGTGAACTAAAGTTAAAATTTTCATTTGTGCTGCTTTCGTTTTTAAAATATTAGACATTTAATTATGGTGCGGTGACGTCACCAGCCCCCCACATGCTCCAAGTTCATTCAAAATAGTCTCAATCATTTGTGCCGGTTTGTGCTGATAAAAGTTTAGCTTGTGCTGCTTCGGTTCCGGAGATATTAAAATAATATTTATAGGTCATATATAAATATTTTAATATCTCCGGAACCGAAGCAGCACAAACCAAAATTTTAACGGCACAAATGATCGAGAATATTTTGGGTTAATTTGGAGCATGGGGGGCTGCTGACGTCACCACACCATAATTAAATGTCTAATATTTAAAAAACTAAAGCAGCACAAACGAAAATTTTAACGACACGAACCAGCACAAACGATTGAGACTATTCTGCTGACGTTTTGCTTTGGTGGGCGGGCCAACTTCACACAGGTCTTAAGCACGTATTCATAGAATTCATTCCAATTAGTAGAGCAGGAATTTGAAGTTCATTGATTCACGAGGCAGGCTGTTGAACTCCTCGGCGAATATACGGCACAAAAGAAATTGAACATCTCTGTGAGGAAAAGCAAAGCACTTCAGTCGATGAAATAAGCGCGAGTGTGAAAAGGCCAGATCTACAGCAGTGCTGCAGGACTGCCAGCTTTAATTTCATTTATACACAAACGGCACGCTTTCCCCTTTACCCAGGCTTTCTGCAGTTTCAGAGTGCAGCTTAGGCTCTTCGTTTATGGTTTGAACAGGATTTTGTTTGTTATTGTGCGAATTTGAATACTGCAATATCACAATTCAGTGGTTTAGTGCTTTCAATCTTTGTCGTACATCACTTGAGCAGATAATTAAATTCCGGCATTTACAAAGCATCCATTAAATACATCTAAACCAGGCAACACAGTATTTGATCACAACAGAACACACACACACAAGCCTGTTAAATTCTCAAACATGATTTCATCAGAAGGTGCTGATTAGTTTTCTATAAACAGCAGCTCAGACAATAATGCCGGCTCTAATTCAATTCACAGGTTTAGATCATTCAGTACGTTTACATGGACAACGATAATCCGATATGAACCCGATTAAGACGATACTCTGATTAAGAAACTAGCATGTAAACAGCAACTCTTGACCTTAATCCGATTAATGTCATACACAATGACATTAATGACAATTAATGTCGTAAACACAAATGGAATTAAGACGTGTGGAGTATTCCTGTTTTAGTCACATTATCGACGTGTGTTACAGACATGTACACACCTTAAATCACACTATTAATGTCGTGCGAGTTTTCACCGCATTTTGCGACAGGACACGATCACACACGGCAGCGCTCAACAGTTTAACGGCAAACAAGAGAGCACGGCTACGTCCCAAACCGCGTACTTACCTACTATATAGTAGGAGAAATACATGTTTTTCAACTACCATATAGACCAGTGGTGTCAAACTCATTTTAGTTCAGAGGCTACATACAGCCTAATTAGATGTCAAGTGGGCCGGGCCAGTAAAATCATAGTATAATCACCTATAAATAACAAGAAGTCCATGTTTTTACCTTTGTTTTCATGCAAAGACATTTATATTTAATGAAATATCCTTTTATAAAATATATCATGAGCAACCTCAGATTTCAGATGTGCAATTGCTTCTAATCATCATTCACATATATGTGCATTACAACTGCTCAAAAAAACTGAACTGAAAAATATAGTATTTCACTTTAAAATTGATGGCATTGCATGAACAATAGGATACCACCAAAACAAACTCTTTTGTACTGAAGCTGTTGACTAACCTTAAATTGCACTTTTTTTTTTTAAAACCATTACCCATTAATCTCTGAATAAATAGGAAGCGGTCCATTTTTCATGGAAAACTCTACACTCTGTATCCACTTTTCTGCTTTTTGGCAGACATTTTGGCTAATGTGGGGACGGGTAGAAAATAGAGTAGACGTTGCATTGCTGCCATCTGCTGTTCAGTCCCAGAGATGTGCCGCGTCTTTTACCCCCTAGCGGATAATTTGGGAATAGCATTTTATTAAAAATGACAAGTTCGTGTCTTTTATGCATATTTTTTTCACTTTCAAAATTCGTCCTGCAGGCCAGATTGAACCCTCTAGCGGGCCGATTTTGGCCCGCGGGCCGTACGTTTGACACCCATGATATAGACGGTAAGTACATGGTTTGGGACACAGCCCACGGCTTCAAGCAGTCGTCCATTTGCACGTACAGCATGACAATTAACTGCTCTTGAAGCGTTCGTAAAATTAAAAATAAAATCACCCAAAACTGTATACGGTTCCATAACGAAGATGAACTGTATGTTAATACGTGAAATTCTGGATGGGAACGTCGGACGGCGTGGTGTAGGGATGCAAGCCGTTAATCGATCTATGTTCTATAACACGTAAAACAGGAACATGAAAGGAATATTCCAAAAGCGACTCATGTAAACATTGTCTTAACACAATTAGATTACTGCTGTCCATGTAAACAGTCACTGAAGATTAATCAACAGCTAATGACTAATCAGATCTGGAAATCAAGAACTGGTACAAACTATTACGACAGACTGGTGGAAGATTTTCTAAATAAGTTTGCCTTACAGCAAGAACGCTTTGTGCTGCAAGAAATATCAGATTGGGGGCTTTTACGAGGCATTTCACAACCCTCCTTTTCCGTTTCAGCATCGTTCAAAGATGACGCATATGGACAGGTGAGAAAGTCTAGGAAAGTAAGAGGTTGGGTCACCGCAAGCCACCAGAACAGCTTCAATACCCCTCGACATACGCTGTACAAGTCTCTGGAAGTGTACTGGAGCAAAGAACACCATTCTTCCCTCAGTTGGTGTAGAGTCTAAGATAGTCACTCCAAAAGCTCCCATAAAGAGAAAAAACTGCAGTAAAGAGTACTGATCAACAGGAAGCGGATGAACATCACACCTGACGTCACAGCTGCATCATTTCAACAAAGACTGTGTGAAAACTTAAACGTAAAGGAAATGACTCAGTACATCTACATTTCCTCCCTCTGCGGTTTATTACGGTCACCTTGGCCAATCATGGATGAGTCACACGGCGAGGAAATCAAACCAAAAGAATGAAAAAATTATCTTTAAACTGACGATTAGCTAGTGTCACTCTAATCGGCAGGGAACACCGTAACGCCATCTTGGATTCTTGGCCATAGAAGGCTGTGTCACTCAGGAGACCCAAGGTCACCATATGTCCATGAATTCTTTCATAAACTGGTCCTGGGGGTAATATTTTGCACGAACGCACCAAGTCGTTGAAATTATACTCGTAAATACCGCTCTTCAAATCTATTAAAGTACTGACGACGTCTCGGTTTTAAAAAGTTCAAATGTGCAACTGTGGTTACTACGGTAACAAACCTGATCCGGACATAACCTCATAATGAGTAAAACGATCAAGTACAAGTTTTTAAATATAAATAACTATATCCTGCTTCTGAGTGTGCGACCTTATGCAAGGCAACATAGTTTGATCTAAAGCGAATAAGGTAAACTGTATGAACCTGTACGTCTCGATTTAATATAAACAAAAATGAGGAATCAGCAACTCAAAAATTACCGACCAATCACATGTGGAGCAGAGAGCGTCAACAGAAAGCAAAGCGGATTCTCCTGTAGCTTTTCGTTATAGTTCACACTGCTGACTTGTTTACAAAAGCCAAAAATAGCCACAAGGAGAAGTGTTGGTGCAAACACACACACACTTACTTTGGCCAGCTCCAATCATCAACAAATAGATCAGAAATAAGTCAAGAAGTGAACAGGGACAGTGTTTTACATTAGACTCATTCTTACCAAAAAGATCAATAAAACAAGAAATGTTTAAAGCATCGTCCTCTTAAAGCCAACAACATTCGGCAATCTTCACTTCACAGTCCTATCTACAGTAACGGTAGGCATGGAAGGGACCTATTAGGAGTATGACATGGGGTTATAGGAAAATAATCCACGACAGGGTGGTGTGACGCGGCCTGACAATGAGAGGGAGTTACTGTGAACACGTCCCAGTGATTACTCCAACGATTACAATTACTAAAGTCGATTAATGAACGACGTGCTTAGGAATGACTTTTTGTCCCTTTAATGTTGCGGAGTGTCTGAAACGAGTTCCTGTTGTCACCACTTGTGCTACAAGTGCTATGAACGCACGTACTATAAAACCGAGCTGCTGTAGGTTTCGGCTGTAGAAATTCTCTTTCTCCGACTTGTTTTATTGCACTTTACTTTGTTCTACAATCTTCGTGGATTTATTTGTTCACAGTTTAAATAAAAATAAAATAATAAAATAGATGCCAATTAGATGCTATTTCTTTACTCTTGCAGCTCAATAGGTTTAATGTGACGATATAACGTAGATGACCGAGTCGAGTCACGTCGACGTATTGAAGTTATTTCTGAATAAAAAGGCTTTCCAGCTCTGGCTCTAGTCTACTGACCTCGGCTCTGCTCGACTCCACCTCAACATTCCTCCAACACCACCACGAGAATGGGAGCTGTTATGCAATACCAGTGCCTTTCCAAAGTGTGTGTGCGTGTTGTTGTATGCGTGCACACCAGTCAGGGCACGCTGCCTTTGGAAAGCAGGAATGCTAATTGTTGCTGTGAATGAGGAGGCTACTATGGCATCCCAGCGATCCATATAAGGCCAAGTATAGCTCTTTTTTTTGCTTCCCTCTCTCCCTCCTTACTGTTTGGCTTGTGGTCTTACTCGCTGCAGGATATTTTCAACTGATTAAAACGTAAACAAGGAACTTGCACACCTTATACGACAATATACCAACAACTATTCAGAATATTAATGATTTTTTTTACGCTTAAGATTAAATCAATATATGCATCTCGAATCCAACATGAACTCTTCTGATCGCCAGTAATAATCCATCTCTTGGTGGAATGCGCACCGACACACGAACAGTTCCTGACGCAGGACTTAACCCTCAATGCTATTTAAAGAAAGACCCGAGGCTCCACACTGCAGCATTTTAATTAAGCCTCATGGTGTGATTAAACTCGGGGGGGTGAGGGGGTGGGGTTTGCTCCGGGATAAAAATCCGGCTAAGAACATTAGGAAATTAAACTGGTGAGCAAGCCAGGAAGGAATTCACCAGTTTATGGTGTAAACAAGTCAATGGAAAAAGAAAATTTTTTCCACATTGTCAGAAGAGAAAAATGTGAAAGAATGTTTCGTGAGAAAGCTTAAAGGAAAACTCCAGCATATTTCAATCTAATCTTTATCTACGGCATCCGTAGCTCATGTGTGACTGCCACAGACAAGAACGAACACATCCCTCTGTACTAAAACACAATGAAAAAGGCACTTTTTCCAGCATTTACAGTGTTATCAACCTATATGTGTGGGTCTGATAGTGAACAGATACCACAAAACCTTCATGAAAGATTTACCGTATCGTTCTAGTGGGACGATCGGACAAAACTCGCTAAGATTTGCTTTCCTATGACTTTCGCTCATGTCCCTCATATCAAGCCTGTTCGTGTTAGTATAAGAGTTTAATATTTGCAATGACAGTCGGATATTTGGAGCCTTAAGGTGCTTCTCGTGATTGTTAGCCGTGGAACAATTATTATACACATAATTTTATATGAACACCCTGACCAATCAGGTCGCAGATTGGCTGGCAAATGAGAAAAACAAGTTTGTTTGGAAAGAAGCGATGGTGAAAACAATTTGTCGTATGCGAGTGACCATAAGGAGATTTACAACATGCTGGATCCAGTGTAACTAAAAATAACAAGAAGGTTATTTTTAGGGCATTCACCGGGATGCGATGTGACGTCCCACTAGAACTGTTGAGTCACACAGTCGAGTTGCACAAGCAGCTCAAATTCTCTTGATTTTCTATTTTTGCACAAAACCTATTGATTGAAAAGGCATCATTCTAACCTTTATTACTGATGATAATGCATCTAATCTAGAAAGCAAGATAGCAAGGCTAGTTAGTAAGCTGATACTAGTTAGGATTGGTAAAAGCGCTGTTACGATTACAAGGAGATTTTATATCAATAAAAAGTTAGTCTCATTGTTAGATCTATACTGTTAGAGGTGCCGTTATTGTAAATTTGCATGGTATAGTCACATATTTTAAATATTTATTAATAAGTACAAGTTTTTTGCTTTTTCCCGTCCCTCCTCGGTTCACAGAAACGTCCAAATTCTGTTCAGTTAATTCTTGTCTTGGTCATTATAAAGCCATTAGAGTATTCCTTTAAGCTCTAATGTTAAGAAGTGTTTCTGCTGGTAAGTCCTTTTTACTGCTGTGGGTTGTAGCGATATTATTTTGTGCATGTTTATTTACGTTCAGGGCCATCATAAATAAATGCGACATCACTGTGAGCCTCTGAACAAATTTACAGTCCAAAACACAAACTGACGTGACCTCTACAACTAAACACTGAGAACACTGCGGAGGATCCGGTCAAACGGATCCTGGTTAAAATTCTTTCTTGAGGTTAAAATTGATCAAGACACTGTTGTGGTTTCAGTTACGACTTTAGTGCTGAAACGTGATTTTTTTTTCTCCTTCACCGTCATCAAGAAGCATACTGCAGCAACATGAGCCGGGGGTTTAGACAGAGAGACTGCACATCAAACACAATCAACAGCTTACTTTTTCACATTGGCCTCTCCATTAGGGATTCTCCTCAGCTTCTTCTTCTTCAGGATCTTCACAGCTCGCCGACACAGAGTCTCAGAGTCCAGCATCTCCTTCACCTTGCCGTAAGATCCCTCGCCCAACAGGTCGCCCATCAGGTACTTCCCGATCAGCTTGGCGCGCTTGCGCCGTGGCTGGTAGATCACTTCGGTGGAGTCTATGCGGTGGATGAAAGTGTCCATGCCCATGAGCTCGTTATCGGTCAGGTAGCCCGGGTGCTGGAGATCCCCGACACTCATCTTCTCTTGCAGCCTGCCTTTCTCTTCCGCTCACTTACTCCCTAAGTGCTACAAGGAGATGTGGCCTGTATCTCCAATTGTGATTGGCTGGGAAAATGAAAAAAAAAAAGAAAAAAAAGAAAAAGAAAAGAGAAACCTACTAAAACAGCATCGGAAAGATTCAATACTTGATTGCAACAAAGATGCTGCTTTTACGTGGGCTCAGGTAGAACAAGGATGTAAACATAAGTAGCAAAGAGTGCAAGGGTACCGATAGACGGTGCAGGGCCAAAGGTCCAGTGCAAAAAACAAAACAAAAAACAAACTAAGAAGAAAAAAATAAAGTCACCAGACTTTACTGAACACTGGCCTCTTGTATTCAAAATACACTGTCCAATCAGAGGCAGGCATTAGCCTACATTTGGAATGACTGGACCCCTACTCATCACGGCCAACATAGCCAGTACAAAACAAATCAGTCCAGAAATTGCGACGCCGTCTGTCTTGGGTACACAGGCTTTTCCCACTGGACAACAAAACGTTCTCTAGAGCATCAGGTCCATCGTGCTGTGACGCATCTTCAAACTCATACAAGAAGGTCCAGGTTAATAAAATCTATTCTTTATCCTCTTGGGACTGATTTTTTTTTTCCCCCAGTACTGCAAATCCCAGTCCAACAAACGCAAGAAACCTGCAATAAGGGAAAACCATAATCAGTAATGAAAAGCAAAAGTGAAGAGATGAGATGCAATATACACCAGCGCTACTGAATTCTTGATCCTGATTGGTCAGACGTTGATTCCTTTTCTATAACAGCAGCTCGGACAGTCGTTTTTGTCTGTAAGTCAAACCACACGTTTACATTAAAAAAAATAATATATATATATATATATATATATATATATATATATATATATATATATAT
Source organism: Ameiurus melas (assembly GCA_012411365.1). NCBI lineage: Eukaryota > Metazoa > Chordata > Actinopteri > Siluriformes > Ictaluridae > Ameiurus > Ameiurus melas. The sequence continues at coordinate 4,514,390 of CM022770.1, read as the reverse complement.
ATATATATATAAAGTGCTCTGCTCTAATACGTTATTTCCATAATAACAGCTCATTCACAGCGACTTCTACACTGGACACTCCACATAACTTACACCTCATCAGACACCGATTTAAAACAAGAGCGTGTGGTTATTCAACATAAACATACAGTCGATGACGTGAGAACGATCCCCAGAGGGAGACGTTTGCTTAAAATGAATGGAAGCGGTCTCCAGCGTTAACACCATCATGAAGTCTAAAGTCGCCATAGTGTATGAACGGGTCCAGAGTGTCCAGACGCTCCCTGGGAAAGGTTCCAGGTTCCCCGTGACCCTAAAAAGGAGTAAGCGGTATAGAAGACGGATGGATGGATGATTACTAACTTCGAGAGAACGGTCTACGTTCTACTACTGGCTGTTTACGGCTGCTGTAAAATAAGCATTAACAGTTCAATAGCAACGTGTAAGATCCAAAACATTACTAATAGATAAAAGTATGACGACGTGTCATTATTAAATCGATTTGCTGGTACATCGCAGTGGTATACAAGGAATAAACCACGTCAAGGCATGCGTTTAAAGGGAAATAAATCAACGCGTGTCATCATTGATTACGAGGTCGACGAGAACTGAATGAAAAATGATTGTATAATGAATCAAATCGATCTCAGCTTTGATCACTCGATGCTTGTAGATCTTTTTTAGACGCCAAGGGAAGAATTAGATATGTATTATTATCCCCCCCCCACCATAGTATTTTATTTTATTGGTCATACTTCCCACCAGGCTCCGTTAACAGCAGGCTTCAGCTTCAACTGAAGGTGAAATGAGCTAGACATAATCTAGCACTTATGGTTAGTGAAGCAAACATCATTTCATAATCTTTTGAACATAAACCCGTCCGTGTACGTGCAAGGTTATCCATCTAATCCTCGAGATATGAACTTGAAATCATCGCTAGAACCTTAAAGATCACTTTATATTCGCCTTTTAGACCAACCGACCAACCAGCGAGCCGAGCCGGGTCAAAGTACTCAACATCCCGGGACTCGTTATGGAGAATAGTTTCATCAAGAGACTAAGTTTTGAGCTAGTCTTGTCGCCTAGCTAGCTGGGTTTCCTACCATCCACACACCGCTAAGCTAAGTAGCTAACCGCTAGTCCAACACTCATTGCACCACAGACGCGACGCAACGTGACGTGACGCAAACCGCACACAAAGATGTCTCACCTTGTCTCGTAATACGAATAAAGTGTCAGTACTACGTGTAGTCCGGGTTGTCTCTGCCGTGCGTGTTGTCACCGCAGTCATAGATCTCCTCTGCTCGGCTCTTATCCTAACGCTGCAGCTGATTCAAGGTAGCCGCCATCTTGTTTTCCTCCCCCCCCCCCCCCCGGTCCCTCTCAGCGCGCTGCCGAATGCCCAGCTTGCGTCACAGCGCTAGCGTTCGCCGCTATTGACTGTTTCTGTGCAAGTTACACTCCCCTTTACGCTTACTCTACATTTTACACTCCCGTTTACTATTTCTCTACCGGTTACGCGTACCCTTTCATCTGCGCGACATGGACACTTCCAGTGACACTTCCTCTACACGTTACACCCCTTTATATATTTACACTACAGCCGACACTCCCATTTACACATAGTATATATGTCACTTTCATCTTGACACTCCCATTTACACATAGTATATATGTTACTTTCATCTTGACACTCCCATTTACACCTAGTATATATGTTACTTTCATCTTGACACTCCCATTTACACCTAGTATATATGTTACTTTCATCTTGACACTCCCATTTACACCTAGTATATATGTTACTTTCATATTGATACTCCCATTTACACCTAGTATATATGTTACTTTCATCTTGACACTCCCATTTACACCTAGTATATATGTTACTTTCATCTCTACACTCCAATTAAAACTAGTATATATGTTACTTTCATCTTGACACTCCCATTTACACCTAGTATATATGTTACTTTCATCTTGACACTCCCATTTACACCTAGTATATATGTTACTTTCATCTTGACACTCCCATTTACACCTAGTATATATGTGACTTTCATCTTGACACTCCCATTTACACCTACTATATATCCCTTTCATCTTGACATTCCCATTTACACCTAGTTTATATGTTACTTTCATCTTGACACTCCCATTTACATCTAGTATATATGTCACTTTCATCTTGACACCCCATTTACACCTAGTATGTCACTTTCATCCTGACACTCACATTTACACCTAGTATATGTCACTTTCATCTTGTCATTCCCATTTACATCTACTATATGTCACTTTCATCTTGACACTCCCATTTACACCTAGTATATATGTCACTTTCATCTTGACACTCCCATTTACACCTACTATATATCCCTTTCATTTTGACACTCCCATTTACACCTACTATATGTCACTTTCATCTTGACACTCCCATTTACACCTAGTATATATGTCACTTTCATCTTGACACTCCCATTTACACCTACTATATGTCACTTTCATCTTGACACTCCCATTTACACCTTGCATATATGTCACTTTCATATTTACGTTCCCATTTACACCTACTATATGTCACTTTTATCTTGACACTCCCATTTACACCTAGTATATATGTCACTTTCATCTTGACACTCCCATTTACACCTAGTATATATGTCACTTTCATCTTGACACTCCCATTTACACCTAGTATATATGTCACTTTCATCTTGACACTCCCATTTACACCTTGTATATATGTCACTTTCGTATTTACAATCCCATTTACACCTACTATATGTCACTTTTATCTTTATTCCTCCTTTATGTTACATTTACCTTTATATTTACACTACATTTATAATCCACTACACTTTACAATTCATCTATATGTTGTTCTATTCTTTACACTTACAATCCCAGTTATAGGTTTTTATTTTATATTACACTTTACATTTCCTCTAGATGTTATCTGAGTTACACTTTCTAATATGTCCTATTTAGCTTGTGTAAATGATACTCCTTTTTCCACTTTCTGCACTTTCTTTACACATCCTCTACACATTACATTACCCTTTATAATTCATGCTATATTCTTCCTTAGACCTCATTAATCTTTATAGGCTATATATATTATTTCTATTATCAGCAACAGATGCTCCAAACAACACATTATAATAAATTAATTGAGCATAGAAATGTACGTTTTCTGCATGTTATCATCCCTTTTATATTCTATCCAAAGGTGTCATTAAAATAAATTGTAAAAATATTTGAAAAAATCCCAAATCTTCTGACACATCAGGTCAAGGTTGCTAAGTCAGCCCTGAGTGCAGGTGCTAGCATAGCTAATGCCAGACTTATCCCAGCTCCTGTGGTGGCTCCTTTTGCTTAGCTGGCTGGTCTGGGTTATATTTAACAACTGTAAACTCTCCGGAATGGCAAACTGGAGCTCCAGTTACGGTCCTACACGCCAAACCCTTGTAAAGCTCAAGGCTGCTGATCATTTGGCATTGTAAAGAGATTGCTTTCTGACAGAAAAGGGCTAATCGATCACACTGACGATTACTTTTTTATTTCGTTAATGCATTCAGGTATTTCGCATAATAGACAATGAAATTATTGTCAAAAAATATTTTTTAAATAACTCACTCTTTACCAAACACTTGCAAAAGTTCTTACTCAACAAAAACACTTTGTCATTCATGGCACAGCAACCTGAAAAAAACACCAATATCACATAGAAGTAGGAGATACAGTGCTGCAAGAGGTAGTGTTGGTGCTTCACAACTCAAGGGTCCACGGTTTGATACCGATCTTGGGTTGCCCTTCCAGTCAGTTTCCTCCCATCAGCATGCCATTCTGGAAATTGAGTCCAATGTTTGATGTCTACTACTACTACTCCTATGCTGGATTTCTTATGAACAGCATTGAATGTTGGTTGGAAAATAATGAGTGTGAAAAGAAGGTCTTGCTCTTTTGTTTTTAGGAGGCAACAGAAAAACCTGACTGTTATCATTCAAGTTTAAGATTGCATTGTATCTGAACTAGCAATGTCCCCCTGTGACACACATTTCAATATAAACATATTTAATGCCGCTCAGGGAGGAGGTCCATTTATTTATATGAAAAAGTATACCTAGACATTGGTTTTAAATTTTGGTTTATGTAGTTACTGTTTATAAATGAAGTTTCATGTTATCTCATGCAAGATAATATGATTCTTTACATAGCCCAAAGGAAATAATAATATAAAGTTCCAAGGAAATAGGTTAAACTACATTGCTCATAATACGGTGAGCCATGTGTGTGATTGAGCTCGAATAAGAATTGTACTGCAGCCAACCACAAGTGGGCGACAGAGACATTTCAACGATTCTGAGGACAGAGGAAGAAATGGTGTCTTATTGGTATGCTACTGCGCCATTTTGGAGAGGGCAACTTTCGATGTTGATCTCATTAACTTGAATTGAATTTTAAGGGATTCAAACACACCATGTAGCATTCAGTGTGATTCCCTGATACCTCATAACAAAGGAATCCCTTTTCACATGAAAACTCTGGCAATAAATGTCTTTTCACTTATGACAGATTTGATTCAGGAGTTAGGGCACGGTTGCTTGCTATGTCGAGAACATTTAAACATGCCAACATGCTAGAGACCCCCCCCCCCCCACCCCCCAACATACAAACTACCAGTGATCTTGACACTTTCTGTTCTCCAAACCTACCTAATCCACCCTGGTGCCCTACTTCTGTTTGGACTTTCCACTCACTCACAGCCTAAATATCACCATGAGATTACTGTGGATGGTACCACATAGAAACCATAAGGATGGCTATGGATGTTCTTCCTTGTATACCTGTAGGACTACAATTACTAAGAACAGTTCACACTCAAGTCTCCATCATTTAATCACTTCAGTTAAATACAATAGACTTTAAACAGTATAAATAAAACTATAATGAATTGAGAAATGACTCTGATGTGTATATGCCCATAAGCTCATAACTTCCTCTTAACACAGTTGGCACTTTTTGACTATACATATCACATTATCCAGTGTCACCCAGATGAGGATGGATTCTACTCAAAGGTCCTAATGTCGTCTCAGGGAGTTGTTCCTTGTTACCTTCACTCTGGCTTGCTCATTGGGTGTACATAAAAGTATTCAGAATTATAGTTATAGTTAGAGTGCTGTATTTGTTTAGCTATTTTTGTCATTGCAGCATCAAAGAAAAGCCCAAAGTCAGAGGATATTCATCCTAAAGGTGGTGAGTGATGCAATCAGTATTAGTATGTAAATGAGATTAGTACATTCTGTAATAATAAGAGATTATCAGTGTAATAACAACACTGAGACAGATTTATCACTCACAGACTACATACAGAAACATTACAGATTCTCTTTTAAAGCTGTAGGATCAAACAGATATATGATGAAGATATATGATATGCTTTTGGGTTACTGAATGGAACAAGAGCTAGTCATTAAGTGACCTGAACTAGAAAATGCTTTTGAAACCACTGTTGCCATAGAAAGACTTGGACGGAGCACTGCAGTTAACACTGATGCCTTTTCTGTGTTTAATGAACGGGGAAAAAGTGCAGGTGCCAACCAAATTGCAGCTCAAGCTCTAGCGCCTCCCAAAATAACGACGAGGAACTTCAGAATAGTGAAATGTTTTTCATCGTTATTCATTTGCCTCATCCTCATTTGAAGCTTTTTCTTTCTCCTCTTGCTCTCTTCTCTGCTCTTCTTCCTTGATCCATATTTCCATTATCTTTTCTTCACATTCCATTATCCTTAACTCCTTCTCTTCCTCCAGCTTTCCAACAACTAATTTAATGATTTTGTCTCGGAAGTACTTCCTGTCTTTTTCTCTCTCTCTTGCTTCATCGCCTCCAGGGCTTTAATGATGTTGGCCTGGCAAAGTTCAGCCATCTGCCTTACTTCCTGCTTGACCTTCTTAATTGATTCAGCTAGTTGTTCTTGCTTTATCTGTTCCAACATTACCAGTGCCTTCTCTACAACCTCCGTTTTCTGGTTGATGAAGAAAACGGTACTCCTTCTGTTCCAGCAGCTCATCCAGCTTCTTCAGGAGCTGTTTCACCTGGTCCCCATTCTCTGGGTTCTTGTTGTTGAACAATTTTATTTTAAAGGATGCATTATCAGTTCGATGATCTACGAACTGTTACATGGAAACACACTTATGTATCTGATTACTGGAATGTGTACACAATAGTAGTATATTAACATAGAAGAATTCAGAATTACAGTTTTAGTGACTGAATTGCTTTTCCTGTTAGCAGTACAATATATTTTACTTATTGCTTTATGGAAAAGCACAAAAACAGATTTGTTTTTTGAACTAGATGGAGAAGAATGCAAGCAGTAAACTGACTATGATTAGTGTGAAAAAATGAATAATAAAACAGATTATGACTGTAATAAAGATGTACATTTTCTTATATTTCCTACACACTACAAGCCTCTGATATGAGATAATGCCATCACACAGAATAGAGAATGGGTGTTAAACACATTTTAGGTAACAGGCCACATTACACTTAGTCCAATGTCAAGTGGGCCAGATTGAATATGTATCACCTAAAAAACAATTCATTACTTTTCATTACAAAAAACAACACATTCCTTTCATTTCCTAGTTATGGTTTCACCAGACAATGTCTTGCATAAATATTTACCACCTTGAACCTTTCCATATTTTCTAATGTTACAAACTGGAACAGAAATGGATTTAATTTGGGATTATATTGGATTAATACATGGAATTAATTAGGAAGTGGACTGATGAATTAGGCTGATATGTAAAATTTGGAGCTTGCTAATACACATTTATTGATCAGTTTATTGGTCTATTTTACCCTCTAGTAGAAAAACAGATACTAGCTATTTTTTCATATCTTTCAATTTAGTCATGGTCCACAAGATGATAATACTTTAGAGCACGGATTCTGGACTAGAGGATGACAACATGACAGATTTTCCAAACTTACATGATAAGAAGTTTTGGTTTTACTGAATGGAACAAAGACCAGTCACCAATGGAACTACTTTTGCTGCTGCACCCATTAAAGGAGCTGCTTTTGTAGCTGCTGCTATCACAGCTGCTGCAAGCTCTGGTCCGATCAGTGCAGTTAACTCTGCTGCCAGTCCTACAGGTGCTGCAGTGAAAAAAAGTGCAGGTCCCAACAAAAATCCAACTCCAGTGCCTCCCAAAAAAAAGACGAGGTACTTCAGAATAGTGAAATATTTTTCATCATTATACCATTTGTGTTCATCCTCATGTGAAGCCTTATCTCTCTCCTCTTGCTCTCTTCTCTGCTCTTCTTCCTTGATCCATATTTTCAGTTTCCTTTTCTCTTTTTGACTTTCCTTTATCTTTAACTTCTTCTTTTCCTCCAGCTTTCTGAGGCTGTTTCTTTCACTATGTAGAGATTCATGCAGCGACTGCAGCCTTTGAGAATCTTTGGAAACATTTTCATTTTCTTTGCTAATTTCTTCTGTTAAATTACGGATTTGTTCCTGGATGGGACACATGCAAGTTCCTATCTGTTGCTTCTCCTCCTCCAGGGCTTTAATGATGTTGGCCCGGCGACGTTTAGCCATCTTCCTTACTTCCTGCTTGGCATTGTTAATTGCTTCAGCTAGTTTTTCTTGCTTTTTCTGTTCCAACATTACTAGTGCCTTCTCTACAATCTCCGTTTTCTGGTTGGTGAAGTGACGGTACTCGTTCTGTTCCAGCAGCTCATCCAGCTTCTTCAGGAGCTGTTTCACCTGGTCCCCGTTCTCTGGGTTCTTGTTGTTGAAAGCCAAGAAACGCCCATCAAATTGTGCAATCAGATCCTGGATTCTTTTGTCCTGTTTTGATATAAAATCCTCAATTGGCTCTCCTTCCAGCTCGTCTGCACGGGTAAATATGATGATTGTGTGGTCACTGATGTTCTCCTCGAACGTTTCCTCAATCATAGTTACAGTCTGCTGCTGCTCCTCTGTGAAGCGATCGATTGGTATGATGAGCAGAAATGCATGTGGTCCCGGTGAGCACATGGTCAGACATCTTAGCACTTCCTGTGTTATATCACTCTGCTGGAGGGAGGTGTCGAACCAGCCAGGAGTGTCAATCAGAGCCAGGCTCCGCCCCTGGACTACTCCACATTCCTTCTGGCATTGCTTTGTCACTGAGTCCATGCTCAGTTTAGATGGGAAACATTTTTTATCCAAGATGGTGTTTCCAGTGGCACTTTTACCTGAACCTGTTTTGCCCACCAGCACCAGCCGTAGCGGAGTTACTGGGGACTGGGCAGCTCCATGTAGACTGGTGGAGATCCTGGACTGAGAACGCCTCATCTCTGGATTCTGTTTTAGATAGAAAGACAAACTTTGTGAGATTTGTTTCTGAAATGAGAGACACCCCAGTGATTATGTACTGACCCTTCTAAATCATTCAAACAAATGTACAAAAAGCCTATTGTGATCAATATTTAAATATAACAGTAGGCAGCCTACTTTCCAGCTGAGGTTTCTGTGCTAAATGGTGCACTTATATAGCGCTTTACACTGTCTTTCATTCACCCATACGCACACCAAGAGTAGCAGAGCTGCCATGCAAAGCACTAACTTGCCATCTGGAGCAACTCAGGGTTCAGTGTCTTGCCCAAGGACACTTCAGCATGCGGAGTCACGCGGGCCGGGAATCAAACCGCCAACCCTACGCTTAGTGGACAAGCCGCACTACCACCTGAGCCACAGCCGACCCTGTGCTAATTAACTAGTTACACAACTTATAAACCTTTATATTTATTAGGTCTTTACTTTCATTTTAGAATGTGTATGTAGTTTGAAAGACTGAAGTATAGTATTTCAGTAACACAGACACAACATTGTAGAATATTTGTATAGCCAGTGTGTGATTAACAATGAATGTACAGTTCCCTTTGAAACTATTGGAACAGCAAGGCCAATTAATTTCCCCCTCTGTAGACTGAAGACTTTTGGATTTGAGATCAAAAGATGAATATAAGAAGAGAGTTCAGAATTTCAGCTTTTATTTCCTGGTATTTATAAGTAAATGTGTTGCAATCAAAATTATTCAACCCCCATTGCAAAATCAGGTTTATTGTTATTGACTTTCAGCCGTTTGTGATGAACAAATCAAACAAAAGCAATTGAAATAGTTCAACACAATGAATGCTTCAAATGGTTTCCCCAAATTCAACTGAAAATGCAACGTTTTGTGGTAATTTTTTGTTGCCCCACCCGCCCCCCAAAGTTTTTAACTTATGTTGCTCTTATTTCACCAACCCTGAACATGGCCCTTAATGCCTCTGTTAATGTATCTATGCTTGTGGGGTCTGGTTTTATGTTAGTTGGTTAATTTACGACGAATATGTTGCTGTAAGTTTATTTATGCATTGAAGCTTACACTTTCTGATTTTATGTAGACTTGTCATTACTGAGTCCTGTTATATGAATTAAAGAACTACTGAAATCTGCTAAAACTACTGCTACTACTACTATCAATTACTGTTGTTGCTGCTGCTGTTAATATCATTATAAGAGGGAGTGACATGTCTACGATATGATCTTCTGGTTTGATGTCCTTACCAAACTCAAAAGTATTTTCCATTAAATATTGTTTTTTCCTATTTTCCCCGCCTTTATATAATTCTCATTCTTTTAATCATCAAGGCCTGTTTATGTTGGACAAGTTTTGCAAATATAACTGAAAAAGATTTGGAAACATTATTGTGCTATTTCTATTGGTATTTATTTACTTATGCAAAGTTGAGAAGCTTTTAAAGCATGGGTGTCAAACGTACGGCCCGCGGGCCGGTTTTTGAAAGTGAAAAAAAATCTGCATAAAAGACACGAACTTGTCATTTTGAATAAAATGCTATTCTTAAATTATCCGCTAGGGGGTAAAGGACGCGGCACATCTCTGGGACTGAACAGCAGATGGCAGCAATGCGACGTCTGCTGTTTGTTATCACGGAGTAGTCTACTCTATTTTCTACTCGTCCCCACACCCTCATTAGCCAAAATGTCTGCCAAAAAGCAGAAAAGTGGATACAGAGTGTAGAGTTTTCCATGAAAAATGGACCGCTTCCTATTTATTCACAGAGATGAATGGGTAATAGCTTAAAAAAATGTGCAATTTAATGTTAGTCAACAGGTTCAGTACAAAAGAGTTTGGTTTGGTGGAATCCTATTGTTCATGCAATGCCATCAATTTTAATGTGAAATACTATATTTTTCAGTTCCAAATACCTGTGAAGTATTTTTTGCATTTGTACAAACACTGTGAAAAGTTGTAATGCACGTATATGTGGATGATAATAAGAAGCAAATTGCACATGTTTGTCTTAAGAAATCTGAGGTTGCTCATGATATATTTTATAAAAGGATATTTCATTAAATATAAATGTCTTTGCATGAAAACAAAGGTAAAAACATGGACTTCTTGTTATTTATAGGTGATTATACTATGATTTTACTGGCCCGGCCCACCTGACATCTAATTAGGCTGTATGTGGCCTCTGAACTAAAATGAGTTTGACACCACTGTTTTAAAGTATACAGTATATTAATAGCAGTTAACACTTGCCCCATTTGGAAGGGTAACACTATGGGTGTAGCACTGCACCTTGGCAGTTAATCTCATTTCTAAAAACAATGCTGAAATTTGGGTTCCTACTAGTGACCTCGCACATTCCCCAAGTTATTCCATCCCCTGCACTTTTTTGCATGGTGCACATACTCTATATTGGACCTGACATTCACAAATTTCTGCGGAAAAAAACACACAACATTGTTAGGTGAATAGCATTTTTCAAGGTACTGGTTATATGGACTGAGTGAACTGCAACCTAACCCTTCACAATTAATCTGCGTGGGACCGCATCAGAATGAATACATCACATTAAGACAATGACTACGTTTACATGGACAGCATTAATCTAATTATTGACCTTACTCTGATTAAGATAATAATGTGATTAAGGTGTTTACATGAGTCGCTTTTAGAATACTCCTGTCATGTTCCCGTTTTACATGTTATAGATCATAATTAGATTAAGAGCCCTCGTCATTACGTCACCACACCACGCCGTCTGACGTCACTCCAAAATTTCACGTATCAACATACAGTTCGGTTGTTATGGGACCGTATATAGTTTTGGGTGTTTTTGTTTAATTTTTTACGAATGCTTTATATGTAGTTAATTATTTGTCATGCTGTACGTGCTAATAGATGACTGCTTGAAGCCGTGGGGTGCGTCTCAAATCGCATACTTACCTACTGTATAGTAGTCGAGATACATGTATTTTTCCCACTACAAGCCTATAGTAGGCAAGTATGGAGTTTGGGACGTAGCCGAACTCTCTTGTTTGCCGTAAAACATAAAACTGCCGTGTGTGTGATCGTGTCATGTCGCAAAATGCGGTGAAAACGCTCACACAACGTTCATAATGTGATTAAGGTGTTTACATGTCTGTAATGCACGTCTACAATACGATTAAAACATGAGTACTCCACCTCTCTTAATTCGATTAGAGCTTACTTAGATTATGACTTTAATTAGATTAAGGTTGGTGTTTACATGGTAGTTTCTTAATCAAAGTATGGTCTTAATTAGATTAAGAGTGGATTATTGTTGTCCATGTAAACGCAGCTAATGTCACCTTTATGAAAATACTGGGACTTTCACATTAAAGCCCAGTTCACACCGGGACGTTTTTTTCAGCGCGTTAAACGGTCCATTTTTTGGCGCGTTTCTTTGTGTTCATGTAAGTGCAAATGAACTCTCTGACAGTAGATGGCGCTTATTGACAAGCAGAAATAACCCGGTACACACACCGTGACGCTGCACATCATCCCGTTTCTGACAGCCGCTTGTCACTGAGTGGAAGGAATCAAAACAGTGGCTGAAATCGAAATCACATACTATCATACAACTCTTACTATTTCTACTATTTGTTTATATCACTGGTGTCCAAACTTATCCGGAAAGGGCCGGTGTGGGTGCAGGTTTTCATTCCCACCAAGCAGAAGCCAAGATCAACTGATTAAACAGGTGGAATCAGGCGTGGCTCCTGCTTAGTTGGAATGAAAACCTGCTCGCACACCAGCCCTCTCCAGATAAGATTGGACACCCCTGGTTTATATGATAGAAATAGTATGAGTAGTCTATATGCTGGTGTGTGATTCAGAATTCAGCCAGTATTTGCAGCCGTTCAAACAAAGAAGGTCTATATATGCATGCACACCTACTGTATATGTCAGGTGTAAAATACATAAAATAAACTATCAATCAAGCAGTGGATAATTGTTGAGCAGAGGTGTGAAATATTTGCAGGAACGAGACCAAAGAAACAGAAATGATGCTATTTAGTATATAAAACAACACTGAATGAATGAAATAGACTGCTTGGTCACATAACTCATACATAGTAGCAGTAGTTAGTAGCAGTCTGGGTAATTCTGAGTCTTGAACTCTGTGTCATCTTTCAAAGATTCCTTGTTTATGTGTGTAGCCAAAAGGATTCATGAGAAGCACGCATTTTATTTCGAATACGTCATTTATTCACTCTCTTACCACATTGACTACGTTTACATGGACAGCAGTAATCTAATTATTGACCTTACTCTGAGTAAGACATTATTGTGATTAAGGTGCTTCCATGAGTCGCTTTTAGAATACACCTTTCATGTACCCGTTTTACATGTTATAGAACATAGTTCGATTAACAGACACGTCATTACGTCCCCATGTCACACCCGTCCGCGGCGCTCCCGAAAGAAATTTATGTAACAACACACAGTTCGTTTTGTTTGTATGGTACCGTATACAGTTTTGGGTGTTTTTCTTTATCTTTATCGTTTTTACGAACTGTAAAACAACAACTCTTTATTTTTTGTATCCGCTGTGGCGTTTATTAAAAACCTCTTCATATTCAGACAAAAAGACAGCAGCATCATTTCGTGTCTGACTCTTTTTCTGTTACTCACTTTCTCTCTCGACAAAATAGTTTTGTTCGCGAGCGCCATCAAGTTGTAGGTTTATGTAACTTTAGCAGCTCTGGGCACGGGACCAAAAGTGCGAATCTCATTTGTTGGGCAGTTTTTAACTTGGTAGGTCAAAAACACAACCAACAAAAAACCCCTCAACGTTAAAAACATTTGATGCTTTGACAGCTCGTGTAAAACGCGTGGGTGTGAACACTCCCGTTGATAGCCATTGGTTTAGACACGGGACATTAAACAGACCGTTTAACACACTGATAAATTGTCCTGGTACGAACAGACCTTAAGTTCTGAGGGTGCGAATTAACTAAATTAGCTAGTAGATGGAATTTGACAAGAAGATATGAATTATCTACAACCTCAATTTTCAGTCTGGTGAAGTGACGGTACATGTTCTTCTCCAGCACCACATCCAGCATCTTCAGGAGTTGTTTCACCTGGTTCTGGTTCTCTGGATCCTTGTTATTGAAGGCTAAGAAATGCCCATTGTATTGTGCAATGAGGTCCTTGATTCTCTGGCCCTGTTCCGATATGAACTGCTCAATTGGCATTCCTTCCAGCTCATCTGCACGGGTAAATATGATGATTGTGTGGTCATTGAAGTTCCCCTTGAAAACTGCCTCAATCATATTTATAGTCTGCTGCTGCTCCTTTGTGAAGCGAGCGATTTGTATGATGAGCAGAAATGCATGTGGTCCAGGTGAACACATGGTCAGACATCTTAGGGCTTCCTGTGTTATATCACTCTGCTCAGTATCAAACCAGCCAGGAGTGTCAATCAGAGCCAGGCTCCGCCCCTGGACTACTCCACATTCCTTCTGGCATTGCTCTGTCACTGAGCTCATGTTCAGTTTAGATTGGAAACATTGTTTACCCAAAATGGTGTTTCCAGTGGCACTTTTGCCTGAACCTGTTCTGCCCACCAGCACCAACTGTAGCTGAGTTACTGGGGACTGGGCAGCTCCATGTAGACTGGTGGAGATCCTGGACTGAGAATGGCTCATCTCTGGATGCTGTTTTAGATAGAAAGACAAAATTTGTGAGATTTGTTTCTGAAATGCTCTGAATTTCTGAAAGAAACCCCAGTGATTGTGTACTGACCCTTTAAATCATTCAAACAAATGTACAAAAAAGCCTATTGTGATCAATATTTAAATATAACAGTAGGCAGCCTACTTTCCAGCTGAAGTTTCTGTGCTAATTAAGTAGTTACAACACTTCCCTCTGAAACTATTGGAACAGCAAGGTCAATTCATTTCCCCCCTGTTTTGGATTTGTGAACCAAAGATGAATATAAGAAGAGAGTTCAGAATTTCAGCTTTTATTTCCTGGTATTTATATGTAAATGTGTTAAATGACATACAGTTGCAATCAAAATGATTCAACCCCCATTGCAAATCACATTTATCATTACTGACTTTCAGCTGTTTGCAATGAACAAATCAAACAAAAGCAAATTATATAGTTCAACACAATTGTGATTTCCCCAATTCGACTGAAAATGCAACTTTTTGTGGTAATCCCCGCCCAATAATTTGTGGTGTCGGCTACACTGCTTAAGTTCTTTGTAGGTGGAATGGAACGGATGTGGTCAGTTTCAATGGTACATATGTCGAAAGCAGTTTACACCCTTGAGGAATTCTTATTCTTGTTTGTCAGATAGTAGTAAACATTCTATTTGAGGTTCCTGAAACACCCTGAATTTCTTTGTCTCTGAATATACTCTTGTCTTCCCCTGTGGAAAAAAAATGTATATCATTTTTTTAGACTATCAGGAGGTACATGACAGACACATTTGATCAAACATTATAAATAAGCAACATGACAAAAACAGCACTGTTTTCCCCAACAATTTACATTACACTGTTAAAAATGTCATTGTTCTAATTTGGCTCTTTATCATGTGTAGAAACCTTCTGGGAGAGTACAATACATGTAATTATGAGTCATTTGAGAAGGATATTTTAAATAAAAAGTTGGCCACTTAAAAGGGGAAAACATAATGACCAAAAACCTATTACGAACTCCTAATTTAAAACTCGTCTGAAACGGGTAAGCAACATAAGAAGGACGCTTGAAGCGAGGTGCAAGATAACTGACTACGGACCAAAATAACAAATGCACACAAACTCACATATCCTGAACAAAGAAAAGAAACTACAAATAGAATAAAGATTCAATTTAACCAAAAAAACCCCAAAGACAACTCACAATAAGTTTACCTGAAAAGAGAGAAGCAAACAGTACAGCCTACATCTTAGATCAACAACACAATAAAAAGAACACTTAACACAAGCTTGGATCCAGCCACTGACTGGGCGTAGTGGCGTGCCATGTTGTTCACAACTGTATTTTCTTGTATTTCCTCATTTGTAAATGCTAAATGAATAGAAGTAAGTGTAATGTAAATGTAAGTCTTTCCATTTCACTCCCATCTTATATACACAACCAGGAGTGCCATTAAAGCAACAGGACACAGGTGCGCAGAGGTGGAGCCCAACAACTCTCAGAGGACAATACAATTTAGACAAACAAAACACAAACCACAAACACAGATAACGTCACATGACACGAATACAACCCCTCCACATCCCAAGGCTCAGGCTGTAACAGCTGCTAAAGTATGTGCACTGCCCTCATTTCTGAAGGTTGTTGAGGTCATAGCTTTGTCCATTCGAATAAGAAGCTTAGCTCCTGTCAGGGTTCATATTTAAGAGTTAACAATATACATTGATTCTTATTGATAATGTAGCTAATACTACATAAACCCTGTTATAAAAATGACCAATACTAAAGTATGACAAAATGCATCTTACTTTAGGGCTGAGCTTTCCGTGCAGGTTTAGGTGTAGGGGTCTGTCAGAAAAGCAGAATCTCCTTAACAAACTTTTAAGACTGTGTCTGTGACAGTAGAGTAATGTCGGAGGGTGAGCACTTAATATAATAAAATTAATTTTCGAATTTATTTAAAATGCTAAACAAAAGTCAAATTAAAACGTTTCCTATCTTTATTCTTTTTAAACAAATACGTTTTGGATTATTTATAACGTTTTATGAAAGACGATATTTAAAGAATGATTTTGGCACAATGGTGACACAATGTTTTTCCTCCCTCAAATGCCTAGCTAGCTAGAATATTCTCACATTCAGAAATCACATGCTACTTACCGTGAAACCTAGACTAAGTATAAATAGAACCTGGAAACACCTTACTAAAACAAATGCAGTTTGACTCGTTTGTAGCTTTAAAAGCACAGGATGATCTAGTCAAGCAGGTGACAATCGATGTGATATTTCAGATAAAAAAAAAAAAACAAACTTAAAACTTTAATAATAATATCAATCTAAGATGATGTATTTTTTACCTTTAAGACTACACTTTACCTTTAGATATAATCAATTAATTTATAATAAAAGTTCAAATAAAGCCTTAAACCTGTACCTTTTTATCTTTAAAAGACACTGGGGGCTTAGCCATGTTAACTCATTTATACCAGCTGCACCAATCATAAGTGCTTTTAATTTGGATGCACTGCCGATACAAAAGTATGTTCTTATTTATATGATAGTAGCAAATTGTCAATTGGTTTTAAACTTGAATCGAACAATAAACTTAAATCAGCTGCTATCAGTCCTTTACTTTATGACATGGGATTACTTTATGACAAGGATTGAAAATTTTCTGAAGTGAATCAAAATCCTCTGTTCTCCCTAAAAATCAAATCAGAAATGACATCATTACTTTTTCCTGTTAGACCTTTAACTGATTCAACAAACATCATTCCTACTGAGCTAACAATGTGAACAAAAACGAGGAAAGTGCATAAATTACTCACGTCTTTAAAATCACAGAATCTTTTCTCAGAAGATGGAATTCTCTCTCTCTCTCTCTCTCTCTCTCTCTGTCTCTGTATGTGTGTGTGTGTGTGTGTGTGTGTGTGTGTGTGTGTGTGTGTGTATATATATTCATCTTCTCCTAAGTTTCATTTCGTCAATAAAGAATGAAGGTACTTCACTGTGGAATGCCACTGAGGCCTAAAGGAGAGCGCTGGTACAGTACACCTGTTACAGGGAGTATATATTTATATATTTTTCTCAGTCATGCTGTTTTTCTATCAGCAGATTAGGTTATAAATGTAGGAGTTAGATGTTTAGTTTAGCTTAGTTTACAACTTTAGTAATCCCCCTAGGAGAAATTAGCACAGGGCTTAATACAACACACAACCGATACATTAAAGTACATGTCTAAACATTTAAACAAATGATAAAACTTATTAAAACATACATGAAAGATAATGCATCATGCCTCAATCTAAATTCATCTACTCATAAATACCTAATCAATAACATCAATGAAAAATCAGTTGAAGATTTCAAGTTGCATAGCCTCTGGCACAAACTGACTATGGTTTGCTGACGATTCTTACTCATGAGGAGATTCTTACTCGTGATGAAAAGCAACATATAAATGAAAACACAAGATACTCTCAATAAAAGTGCTATAAAAAGTTTTCAATATACAACCCCGGTTCCAGAAAAGGTGGCACGCTGTGTAAAATGTAAATAAAAACAGAATGCAATGACTTGCATTATTCTGTGGCCAGATGAATCGAAATATGAAATTCTATTTGGAAACCATGGACTAAAGTAAAGTCCTCTAAACTAAAGAGGACTAAAGAGGAGAGGGAGCATCCTACGTTCACGTTTCTACAACTGCACATCCATACCTCATCGTGCCATTTCCACTTCTCAGTGTTTGGTGAAATGCTTTCTTGGTATCACCCTTTTGAAAGAAACCCGAGAACAAAATGCTGAATGGAACGCTTTTGTTTCTGTTAAACATCCACAATAGCAACACAACTAAAGATCTCAAAATAAAGTATTTTCACCATGCTGAGAGAACGATTTGGGACAAAATGGAAGATTATCAAAGGTATTTTATTTGAAAGGATACATTATCAGTTCGATGATCTACGAACTGTTACATGGAAACACACTTATGTATCTGATTACTGGAATGTGTACATAATAGTAGTATATTAACATAGAAGAATTCAGAATTACAGTTTTAGTGACTGAATTGCTTTTCCTGTTAGCAGTACAATATATTTTACTTATTGCTTTATGGAAAAGCACAAAAACAGATTTGTTTTTTGAACTAGATGGAGAAGAATGCAAACAGTAAACTGACTATGATTAGTGTGTAAAAAATGAATAATAAAACAGATTATGACTGTAATAAAGATGTACATTTTCTTACACACTACAAGCCTCTGATATGAGATAATGCCATCACACAGAATAGAGAATGGGTGTTAAACACATTTTAGGTAACAGGCCACATTACACTTAGTCCAAAGTCAAGTGGGCCAGATTGAATAAGTATCACCTAAAAAACAATTCATTACCATTTTCATTTCCTATTTATGGTTTCACCAGACAATGTCTTGCATAAATATTTACCCCCTTGAACCTTTCCATATTTTCTAATGTTACAAACTGGAACAGAAATGGATTTAATTTGGGATTATATTGGACTAATACATGGAATTAATTAGGAAATGGACTGATGAATTAGGCTGATATGTAAAATTTGCAGCTTGCTAATACCCTAGATACAGAAACTTTAATACTTATATGATTGAAATCAAACCAGTCCATCTAGCACCATCAGCCACAGTTAAGGCTACCAAGATCATGTTTTTCCAAATTCCGATGTTTGATTTGGACATTAACGTGGGCGGCTGTGGCTCAGGTGGTAGAGCGGGTTGTCCACTAATCGTAGTGTTGGCTGTTCGATTCCTGGCCCAGGTGACTCCACATGCCGAAGTGTCCTTGGGCAAGACACTGAACCCCAAAGTTGCTCCCGATGGCAAAGCGCCTTGCATGGCAGCTCTGCTACCATTGGTGTGTGAGTGTGTGTGAATGGGTGAATGAGATATATATATATATATATATATATATATATATATATATATATATATATGTATATAAACATCGGAACTGATCTCTTTGAATTTTCACACACAACAGTCTCTATAGTTACTCTTACACAGAATAACACAAAGAATTACCACTCATAGTTATCGCTTTACCCTCTAGTAGAAAAACAGATACGAGCTCTTTTTTAATCTTTTTTTTTACTATCTTTTTTCATATCTTTCAATTTAGTCATGGTCCACAAGATGATAATACTTTAGAGCACGGATTCTGGACTAGAGGATGACAACATGACAGATTTTCCAAACTTACATGATAAGAAGTTTTGGTTTTGTGTTACTGAATGGAACAAAGACCAGTCACCAATGGAACTACTTTTGCTGCTGCACCCATTAAAGGAGCTGCTTTTGTAGCTGCTGCTATCACAGCTGCTGCAAGCTCTGGTCCGAGCAGTGCAGTTAACTCTGCTGCCAGTCCTACAGGTGCAGTGAAAAAAAGTGCAGGTAGCAACCAAACTCCAACTCCAGTGCCTCCCAAAAAAAAAAGACTTCGAGGTAATTCGTGAAATATTTTTTCATCGTTATACCATTTGTGTTCATTCTCATGTGAAGCCTTTTCTCTCTCCTCTTGCTCTCTTCTCTGCTCTTCCACCTTGATCCATATTTCCAGTTTACTTTTCTCTTCTTGACTTTCCTTTATCTTTAACTCCTTCTTTTCCTCCAGCTTTCTGAGGCTGTTTCTTGCACTTTGTAGAGATTCATGCAGCAACTGCAGCCTTTGAGAATCTTTGTAAAGCTTTTTATTTTCTTTGCTAATTTCTTCTGTTAAATTATGGATGTGTTCCTGGATGCGACACATGCATGTTTCTATCTCTTGCTTCTCCTCCTCCAGGGCTTTAATGATGTTGGCCCATTGAAGTTCAGCCATATGCCTTACTTCCTGCTTGGCCTTGTTAATTGCTTCAGCTAGTTTTTCTTGCTTTTTCTGCTCCAACGTTACTAGTGCCTTCTCTACAATCTCCGTTTTCTGGTTGGTGAAGTGACGGTACTCGTTCTGTTCCAGCAGCTCATCCAGCTTCTTCAGGAGCTGTTTCACCTGGTCCCTGTTCTCTGGGTTCTTGTTGTTGAAAGCCAAGAAACGGCCACCAAATCGTGCAATCAGATCTTGGATTCTTTTGTCCTGTTTTGATATAAAATCCTCAATTGGCTCTCCTTCCAGCTCGTCTGCACGTGTAAATATGATGATTGTGTGGTCACTGATGTTCTCCTCGAACGTTTCCTCAATCATCTTTACAGTCTGCTGCTGCTCCTCTGTGAAGCGAGCGATTGGTATGATGAGCAGAAATGCATGTGGTCCAGGTGAACACATGGCCATACATCTTAGCACTTCCTGTGTTATATCACTCTGCTGGAGGGAGGTGTCGAACCAGCCAGGAGTGTCAATCAGAGCCAGGCTCCGCCCCTGGACTTCTTCACATTCCTTCTGGCATTGCTTTGTCACTGAGTCCATGCTCAGTATAGATTGGAAACATTTTTTATCCAAGATGGTATTTCCAGTAGCACTTTTGCCTGAACCTGTTCTGCCCACCAGCACCAACCGTAGCTGAGTTACTGGGGACTGGGCAGCTCCATGTAGACTGGTGGAGATCCTGGACTGAGAACGCCTCATCTCTGGATTCTGTTTTAGATAGAAAGACAAACTTTGTAAGATTTGTTTCTGAAATGCTCTGAATTTCTGAAAGAAACCCCAGTGATTATGTACTGACCCTTCTAAATCATTCAAACAAATGTACAAAAAAGCCTATTGTGATCAATATTTAAATATAACAGTAGGCAGCCTACTTTCCAGCTGAAGTTTCTGTGCTAATTAAGTAGTTACAACAGTTCCCTCTGAAACTATTGGAACAGCAAGGTCAATTCATTTCCCCCCTGTTTTGGATTTGTGAACCAAAGATGAATATAAGAAGAGAGTTCAGAATTTCAGCTTTTATTTCCTGGTATTTATTTGTAAATGTGTTAAATGACATACAGTTGCAATCAAAATGATTCAACCCCCATTGCAAATCCCGTTTATTGTTACTGACTTTCAGCTGTTTGCAATGAACAAATCAAACAAAAGCAAATTATATAGTTCAACACAATTGTGATTTCCCCAATTCGACTGAAAATGCAACTTTTTGTGGTAATCCCCGCCCAATAATTTGTGGTGTCGGCTACACTGCTTAAGTTCTTTGTAGGTGGAATGGAACGGGTGTGGTCAGTTTCAGTGGTACATATGTCGAAAGCAGTTTACACCCTTGAGGAATTCTTATTCTTGTTTGTCAGATAGTAGTAAACTTTCTATTTGAGTTTCCTGAAACACCCTGAATTTCTTTGTCTCTGAATATACTCTTGTCTTCCCCTGTGGAAAAAAAATGTATATAATTTGTTTTAGCCTATCAGGAGGTACATGACAGACACATTTGATCAAACATTATAAATAAGCAATATGACAAAAACAGCACTGTTTTCCCCAACAATTTAAATTACACTGTTAAAAATGTCATTGTTCTAATTTGGCTCTTTATCATGTGTAGAAACCTTCTGGGAGAGTAAAATACATGTAATTATGAGTCATTTGAGAAGGATATTTTAAATAAAAAGTTGGCCACTTAAAAGGGGAAAACATAATGACTATAAACCTGTTACGAACTCCTAATTTAAAACTCGTCTGAAACGGGTAAGCAACATAAGAAGGATGCTTGAAGCGAGGTGCAAGATAACTGACTACGGACCAAAATAACAAATGCACACAAACTCACATATCCTGAACAAAGAAAAGAAACTACGAATAGAATAAAGATTCAATTTAACCAAAAAAACCCCAAGACAACTCACAATACGTTTACCTGAAAAGAGAGAAGCAAACAGTACAGCCTACATCTTAGATCAACAACACAATAAAAAGAACACTTAACACAAGCTTGGATCCAGCCACTGACTGGGCGTAGTGGCGTGCCACTACATGTTGTTCACAACTGTATTTTCTTGTATTTCCTCATTTGTAAATGCTAAATGAATAGAAGTAAGTGTAATGTAAATGTAAGTCTTTCCATTTCACTCCCATCTTATATACACAACCAGGAGTGCCATTAAAGCAACAGGACACAGGTGCGCATAGGTGGAGCCCAACAACTCTCAGACGACAATACAATTTAGACAAACAAAACACAAACCACAAACACAGATAACGTCACATGACACGAATACAACCCCTCCACATCCCAAGGCTCAGGCTGTAACAGCTGCTAAAGTATGTGCACTGCCCTCATTTCTGAAGGTTGTTGAGGTCATAGCTTTGTCAATTCGAATAAGAAGCTTAGTTCCTGTCAGGGTTCATATTTAACAGTTAACAATATACATTGATTCTTATTGATAATGTAGTTAATACTACATAAACCCTGTTATAAAAATGTCCAATACTAAAGTATGACAAAATGCATCTTACTTTAGGGCTGATCTTTCCGTGCAGGTGTAGGGGTCTGTCAGAAAAGCAGAATCTCCTTAACAACCTTTTAAGACTGTGTCTGTGACAGTAGAGTAATGTCGGAGGGTGAGCACTTAATATAATAAAATTAATTTTCGAATTTATTTAAAATGCTAAACAAAAGTCAAATTAAAACGTTTCCTATCTTTATTCTTTTTAAACAAATAAGTTTTGGATTATTTATAACGTTTTATGAAAGACGATTTTTAAAGAATGATTTTGGCACAATGGTGACACAATGTTTTTCCTCCCTCAAATGCCTAGCTAGCTAGAATATTCTCACATTCAGAAATCACATGCTACTTACCGTGAAACCTAGACTAAGTATAAATAGAACCTGGAAACACCTTACTAAAACAAACGCAGTTTGACTCGTTTGTAGCTTTCAAAGCACAGGATGATCTAGTCAAGCAGGTGACAATCGATGTGATATTTCAGATAAAAAAAAAACAAAACTTAAAACTTTAATAATAATAACAATCTAAGATGATGTATTTTTTACCTTTAAGACTACACTTTGCCTTTAGATATAATCAATTAATTTATAATAAAAGTTCAAATAAAGCCTTAAACCGGTACCTTTTTATCTTTAAAAGACACTGGGGGCTTAGCCATGTTAACTCATTTATACCAGCTGCACCAATCATAAGTGCTTTTAATTTGGATGCACTGTCGATACAAAAGTATGTTCTTATTTATATGATAGTAGCAAATTGTCAATTGGTTTTAAACTTGAATCGAACAATAAACTTAAATCAGCTGCTATCAGTCCTTTACTTTATGACATGGGATTACTTTATGACAAGGATTGAAATTTTTCTGAAGTGAATCAAAATCCTCTGTTCTCCCTAAAAATCAAATCAGAAATGGCGTCATTACTTTTTCCTGTTAGACCTTTAACTGATTCAACAAACATCATTCCTACTGAGCTAACAATGTGAACAAAAACGAGGAAAGTGCATAAATTACTCACGTCTTTAAAATCACAGAATCTTTTCTCAGAAGATGGAATTTTTCTCTCTCTCTCTCTCTCTCTGTCTCTCTCTTTGTGTGTGTGTGTGTGTGTGTGTGTGTGTGTGTGTTATATTCATCTTCTCCTAAGTTTCGTTTCGTCAATAAAGAATGAAGGTACTTCACTGTGGAATGCCACTGAGGCCTAAAGGAGAGCGCTGGTACAGTACACCTGTTACAGGGAGTATATATTTATATATTTTTCTCAGTCATGCTGTTTTTCTATCAGCAGATTAGGTTATAAATGTAGGAGTTAGATGTTTAGTTTAGCTTAGTTTACAACTTTAGTAATCCCCCTAGGAGAAATTAGCACAGGGCTTAATACAACACACAACCGATACATTAAAGTACATGTCTAAACATTTAAACAAATGCTAAAACTTATTAAAACATACATAAAAGATAATGCATCATGCCTCAATCTAAATTCATCTACTCATAAATACCTAATCAATAACATCAATGAAAAATCAGTTGAAGATTTCAAGTTGCATAGCCTCTGGCACAAACTGACTATGGCTTGCTGACGATTCTTACTCATGAGGAGATTCTTACTCGTGATGAAAAGCAACATATAAATGAAAACACAAGATACTCTCAATAAAAGTGCTATAAAAAGTTTTCAATATACAACCCCGCTTCCAGAAAAGTTGGCACGCTGTGTAAAATGTAAATAAAAACAGAATGCAATGACTTGCATTATTCTGTGGCCAGATGAATCGAAATATGAAATTCTATTTGGAAACCATGGACTAAAGTAAAGTCCTCTAAACTAAAGAGGACTAAAGAGGAGAGCGAGCATCCTACGTTCACGTTTCTACAACTGCACATCCATACCTCATCGTGCCATTTCCACTTCTCAGTGTTTGGTGAAATGCTTTCTTGGTATCACCCTTTTGAAAGAAACCCGAGAACAAAATGCTGAATGGAACGCTTTTGTTTCTGTTAAACATCCACGATAGCAACACAACTAAAGATCTCAAAATAAAGTATTTTCACCATGCTGAGAGAACGATTTGGGACAAAATCGAAGATTATCAAAGGTATTTTATTTGAAAGGATACATTATCAGTTCGATGATTCTACGAATTGTTACATGGAAACACACTTATGTATCTGATTACTGGAATGTGTACACAATAGTAGTATATTAACATAGAAGAATTCAGAATTACAGTTTTAGTGACTGAATTGCTTTTCCTGTTAGCAGTACAATATATTTTTTTACTTATTGTTTATATGGAAAAGCACAAAAAAGATAGATTTGTTTTTTGAACTAGATGGAGAAGAACGCAAGCAGTAAACTGACTATGATTAGTGTGTAAAAATGAATAATAAAACAGATTATGACTGTAATAAAGATGTACATTTTCTTATATTTCCTACACACTACAAGACTCTGATATGAGATAATGCCATCACACAGAATAGAGAATGGGTGTTAAACACATTTTAGGTAACAGGCCACATTACACTTAGTCCAATGTCAAGTGGGCCAGATTGAATAAGTATCACCTAAAAAAACAATTCATTACCATTTTCATTTCCTAGTTATGTTTTCACCAGACAATGTCTTGCATAAATATTTACCCCCTTGAACCTTTCCATATTTTCTAATGTTACAAACTGGAACAGAAATGGATTTAATTTACGATTATATTGGACTAATACATAGAATTAATTAGGAAGTGGACTGATGAATTAGGCTGATATGTAAAATTTGCAGCTTGCTAATACCCTAGATACAGAAACTTTAAAACTTATATGATTGAAATCAAACCAGTCCATCTAGCACCATCAGCCACAGTTAAGGTTACCAAGATCATGTTTTTCCAAATTCCGATGTTTGATTTGGACATTAACAGGAGCTCTTCACCTGTATAATATTATGGATTATGCCGCTACCACATGATTGGCTGATTGTGCTAGTGTCTTTTTCTACCTGGGTTTTCTAAAGGTTTATAATCGTTTATCATTATATGTCATGATTGATACACACACACACACACACACACACACACATTATTTATATATATATATATATCAATCATGATATATAATGATAAACGATGATAAACCGGTAGCGGCACAATCCATAATATTATACAGATACAGGTGAAGAGCTCCTGTTAATGTCCACATCAAACATCGAGAACTGATCTCTTTGAATTTTCACACACAACAGTCTCTAGAGTTACTCTTACACAGAATAACACAAAGAATTACCACTCATAGTTATCGCTTTACACTCTAGTAGAAAAACAGATACGAGCTCTTTTATCATCTTTTTTCATATCTTTCAATTTAGTCATGTTCCACAAGATGATAATAATTTAGAGCACGGATTCTGGACTAGAGGATGACAACATGACGGATTTTCCAAACTTACATGATAAGAAGTTTTGGTTTTGTGTTACTGAATGGAACAAAGACCAGTCACCAATGGAACTACTTTTGCTGCTGTACCCATTAAAGGAGCTGCTTTTGTAGCTGCTGCTATCACAGCTGCTGCAAGCTCTGGTCCGAGCAGTGCAGTTAACTCTGCTGCCAGTCCTACAGGTGCTGCAGTGAAAAATAGTGCAGGTCCCAACCAAACTCCAACTCCAGTGCCTCCCAAAAAAAAGGCGAGGTACTTCAGAATAGTGAAATATTTTTCATCGTTATACCATTTGTGTTCATCCTCATGTGAAGCCTTTTCTCTCTCCTCTTGCTCTCTTCTTTGCTCTTCTTCCTTGATCCATATTTTCAGTTTCCTTTTCTCTTCTTGACTTTCCTTTATCTTTAACTCCTTCTTTTCCTCCAGGTTTCTGAGGCTGTTTCTTTCACTTTGTAGAGATTCATGCAGCGACTGCAGCCTTTGAGAATCTTCATAAAGCTTTTTATTTTCTTTGCTAATTTCCTCTGTTACATTGCGGATACGACACATGTATGTTTCTACCTCTTGCTTCTCCTCCTCCAGGGCTTTAATGATGTTGCCCATTGACATTCAGCCATCTGCCTTACTTCCTGTTTGGCCTTGTTAATTGCTTCAGCTAGTTTTTCTTGCTTTTTCTGCTCCAACGTTACTAGTGCCTTCTCTACAATCTCCGTTTTCTGGTTGGTGAAGTGACGGTACTCGTTCTGTTCCAGCAGCTCATTCAGCTTCTTCAGGAGCTGTTTCACCTGGTCCCTGTTCTCTGGGTTCTTGTTGTTGAAAGCCAAGAAACGGCCACCAAATCGTGCAATCAGATCCTGGATTCTTTTGTCCTGTTTTAAAATAAAGTGATCAATTGGCTCTCCTTCCAGCTCGTCTGCACGTGTAAATATGATGATTGTGTGGTCACTGATGTTCTCCTCGAACGTTTCCTCAATCATATTTACAGTCTGCTGCTGCTCCTCTGTGAAGGGATCGATTGGTATGATGAGCAGAAATGCATGTGGTCCAGGTGAACACATGACCATACATCTTAGCACTTCCTGTGTTATATCACTCTGCTGGAGGGAGGTGTCGAACCAGCCAGGAGTGTCAATCAGAGCCAGGCTCCGCCCCTGTAATACTCTACATTCCTTCTGGCATTGCTTTGTCACTGAGTCCATGCTCAGTTTAGATTGGAAACATTTTTTATCCAAGATGGTGTTTCCAGTGGCACTTTTACCTGAACCTGTTTTGCCCACCAGCACCAGCCGTAGCGGAGTTACTGGGGACTGGGCAGCTCCATGTAGACTGGTGGAGATCCTGGACTGAGAACGCCTCATCTTTGGATTCTGTTTTAGATAGAAAGACAAACTTTGTGAGATTTGTTTCTGAAATGCTCTGAATTTCTGAAAGAAACCCCAGTGATTATGTACTGACCCTTCTAAATCATTCAAACAAATGTACAAAAAAGCCTATTGTGATCAATATTTAAATATAACAGTAGGAAGCCAACTTTCCAGCTGAGGTTTCTGTGCTAAATAGTGCACTTACATAGCGCTTTACACTGTCTCTCATTCACCCATACGCACACCAATTGTAGCAGAGCTGCCATGCAAAGCCCTAACTTGCCATCGGGAGCAACTCAGGGTTCAGTGTTTTGCCCAAGGACACTTCAGCATGTGGAGTCATGCGGGCCGGGAATCGAACCGCCAACCCTACGATTAGTGGACAAGCCGCACTACCACCTGAGCCACAGTCGACCCTGTGCTAATTAACTAGTTACACAACTTATAAACCTTTATATTTATTAGGTCTTTAATTTCATTTTAGAATGTGCATGTAGTTTGAAAGACTGAAGTATAGTATTTCAGTAACACAGACACGACATTGTAGAATATTTGTATAGCCAGTGTGTGATTAACAATAAATGTACAGTTCCCTCTGAAACTATTGGAACAGCAAGGCCAATTAATTTCCCCCTCTGTAGACTGAAGACTTCTGGATTTGAGATCAAAAGATGAATATAAGAAGAGAGTTCAGAATTTCAGCTTTTATTTCCTGGTATTTTTAAGTAAATGTGTTGCAATCAAAATTATTCAACCCCCATTGCAATATCAGGTTTATGGTTATTGACTTTCAACCGTTTGTGATGAACAAATCAAACAAAAGCAATTGAAATAGTTCAACACAATGAATGCTTCAAATGGTTTCCCCAAATTCAACTGAAAATGCAACTTTTTGTTGCCCCACCCGCCCCCCAAAGTTTTTAACTTATGTTGCTCTTATTTCACCAACCCTGAACATGGCCCTTAATGCCTCTGTTAATGTATCTATGCTTGTGGGGTCTGGTTTTATGTTAGTTGGTTAATTTACGATGAATATGTTGCTGTAAGTTTATTTATGCATTGAAGCTTACACTTTCTGATTTTATGTAGACTTGTCATTACTGAGTCCTGTTATATGAATTAAAGAACTACTGAAATCTGCTAAGACTACTGCTACTACTACTACCAATTACTGTTGTTGCTGCTGCTGTTAATATCATTATAAGAGGGAGTGACATGTCTACGATATGATCTTCTGGTTTGATGTCCTTACCAAACTCAAAAATATTTTCCCTTAAATATTGTTTTTTTCCTACCCCCCCCCCCCCTCCCCCGTCCGCCCCTTTATATAATTCTCATTCTTTTAATCTTCAAGGTAAAAGACGCGGCACATCTCTGGGACTGAACAGCAGATGACAGCAATGCGACGTCTGCTGTTTGTTATCACGGAGTAGTCTACTCTATTTTCTACTCGTCCCCACACCCTCATTAGCCAAAATGTCTGCCAAAAAGCAGAAAAGTGGATACAGAGTGTAGAGTTTTCCATGAAAAATGGACCGCTTCCTATTTATTCACAGAGATGAATGGGTAATAGCTTAAAAAAATGTGCAATTTAATGTTAGTCAACAGGTACAGTACAAAAGAGTTTGGTTTGGTGGAATCCTATTGTTCATGCAATGCCATCAATTTTAAAGTGAAATATTATATTTTTCAGTTCCAAATACCTGTGAAGTATTTTTTGCATTTGTACGAACACTGTGAGCAGTTGTAATGCACATATATATGAATGATAATCAGAAGCAAATTGCACATGTTTGTCTTAAGAAATCTGAGGTTGGTCATGATATATTTTATAAAAGGATATTTCATTAAATATAAATGTCTTTGCATGAAAGCAAAGGTAAAAACATGGACTTCTTGTTATTTATAGGTGATTATACTATGATTTTACTGGCCCGGCCCACTTGACATCTAATTAGGCTGTATGTGGCCTCTGAACTAAAATGAGTTTGACACCACTGTTTTAAAGTATACAGTATATTAATAGCAGTTAACACTTGCCCCATTTGGAAGGGTAACACTATGGGTGTAGCACTGCACCTTGGCAGTTAATCGCAATTCTAAAAATAATGCTGAAATTTGGGTTCCTACTAGTGACCTAGCACATCCCCCAAGTTATTCCATCCCCTGCACGTTTTTGCATGGTGCACATACTCTATATTGGACCTGACATTCACAAATTTCTGCAGAAAAAAACACACAACATTGTTAGGTGAATAGCATTTTTCAAGGTACTGCTTATATGGACTGAGTGAACGGCAACCTAACCCTTCACAATTAATCTGCGTGGGACCGTATCAGAATGAATACATCGCATTAAGACAATGACTACGTTTACATGGACAGCATTAATCTAATTATTGACCTTACTCTGATTAAGATAATAATGTGATTAAGGTGTTTACATGAGTCGCTTTTAGAATACTCCTGTCATGTTCCCGTTTTACATGTTATAGATCATAATTAGATTAAGAGCCCTCGTCATTACGTCACCACACCACGCCGTCTGACGTCACTCCAAAATTTCACGTATCAACATATAGTTCGGTCGTTATGGGACCGTATACAGTTTTGGGTGTTTTTGTTTAATTTTTTACGAATGCTTTATATGTAGTTAATTATTTGTCATGCTGTACGTGCTAATAGATGACTGCTTGAAGCCGTGGGGTGCGTCTCAAATCGCATACTTACCTACTGTATAGTAGTCGAGATACATGTATTTTTCCCACTACAAGCCTATAGTAGGCAAGTATGCAGTTTGGGACGCAGCCAAACTCTCTTGTTTGCCGTAAAACATAAAACTGCCGTGTGTGTGATCGTGTCCTGTCGCAAAATGCGGTGAAAACGCTCACACAACATTCATAATGTGATTAAGGTGTTTACATGTCTGTAATGCACGTCTACAATACGATTAAAACATGAGTACTCCACCTCTCTTAATTCGATAAGAGCTTACTTAGATTATGACTTTAATTAGATTAAGGTTGGTGTTTACATGGTAGTTTCTTAATCAAAGTATGGTCTTAATTAGATTAAGAGTGGATTATTGTTGTCCATGTAAACGCAGCTAATGTCACTTTTATGAAAATACTGGGACTTTCACATTAAAGCCCAGTTCACACCGGGACGTTTTTTTCAGCGCGTTAAACGGTCCGTTTTTTGGCGCGTTTCTTTGTGTTCATGTAAGTGCAAATGAACTCTCTGACAGTAGATGGCGCTTATTGACAAGCAGAAATAACCCGGTACACACACCGTGACGCTGCACACCATCCCGTTTCTGACAAGCACTGAGTGGAAGGAATCAAAACAGTGGCTGAAATCGAAATCACATACTATCATACAACTCTTACTATTTCTACTATTTGTTTATATCACTGGTGTCCAAACTTATCCGGAAAGGGCCGGAGTGGGTGCAGGTTTTCATTCCCACAAAGCAGAAGCCAAGATCATCTGATTAAACAGTTGGAATCAGGTGTGGCTCCTGCTTAGTTGGAATGAAAACCTGCTCGCACACCAGCCCTCTCCAGATAAGATTGGACACCCCTGGTTTATATGATAGAAATAGTATGAGTAGTCTATATGCTGGTGTGTGATTCAGAATTCAGCCAGTATTTGCAGCTGTTCAAACAAAGAAGGTCTATATATGCATGCACACCTACTGTATATGTCAGGTGTAAAATACATACAATAAACTATCAATCAAGCAGTGGATAATTGTTGAGCAGAGGTGTGAAATATTTGCAGGAACGGGACCAAAGAAACAGAAATGATGCTATTTAGTATATAAAACAACACTGAACGAATGAAATAGACTGCTTGGTCACATAACTCATACATAGTAGCAGTAGTTAGTAACAGTCTGGGTAATTCTGAGTCTTGAACTCTGTCATCTTTCAAAGATTCCTTGTTTATGTGTGTAGCCAAAAGGATTCATGAGAAGCACACATTTTATTTCGAATACGTCATTTATTCACTCTCTTACCACATTGACTACGTTTACATGGACAGCAGTAATCTAATTATTGACCTTACTCTGAGTAAGACATTATTGTGATTAAGGTGCTTCCATGAGTCGCTTTTAGAATACACCTTTCATGTACCCGTTTTACATGTTATAGAACATAGTTCGATTAACAGCACACGTCATTACATCCCCATGTCACACCGTCCGACGTCTTCCGAAAGGAATTTTATGTAACAACACACAGTTCGTTTTCGTTACGGTACCGTATACAGTTTTGGGTGTTTTTCTTTATCTTTATCGTTTTTACGAACTGTAAAACAACAACTCTTCCTTTTTTGTATCCGCTGTGGCGTTTATTAAAAACCTCTTCATGTTCAGACATAAAACACAGCAGCGTCATATCGGGTCTGACTCTTTTTCTGTTATTCACTTTCTCTCTTGACAAAATAGTTTTGTGCGCGAGCGCCATCAAGTTGTAGATTTATGTAACTTCAGCAGCTCTGGGCACGGGACCAAAAGTGCGAATCTCATTTGTTGGGCAGTTTTTAACTTGATACGTCAAAAAAACAACCAACAAAAAACCCCTCAACGTTAAAAACATTTGATGCTTTGACAGCTCGTGTAAAACGCGTGGGTGTGAACACTCCCGTTGATAGCCATTGGTTTAGACACGGAACATTAAACAGACCGTTTAACACACTGAAAAATTGTCCTGGTATGAACAGGCCTTAAGTTCTGAGGGTGTGAATTAAATAAATTAGCTAGTAGATGGAATATGACAAGAAGATATGAATTATCTACAACCTCAATTTTCAGTCTGGTGAAGTGACGGTACATGTTCTTCTCCAGCACCACATCCAGCTTCTTCAGGAGTTGTTTCACCTGGTTCTGGTTCTCTGGATCCTTGTTATTGAAGGCTAAGAAATGCCCATTGTATCGTGCAATGAGGTCCTTGATTCTCTGGCCCTGTTCCGATATGAACTGCTCAATTGGCATTCCTTCCAGCTCATCTGCACGGGTAAATATGATGATTGTGTGGTCATTGAAGTTCTCCTTGAAAACTGCCTCAATCATATTTACAGTCTGCTGCTGCTCCTCTGTGAAGCGATCGATTGGTATGATGAGCAGAAATGCATGTGGTCCAGGTGAACACATGGTCAGACATCTTAGCGCTTCCTGTGTTATATCACTCTGCTCAGTATCAAACCAGCCAGGAGTGTCAATCAGAGCCAGGCTCCGCCCCTGGATTACTCCACATTCCTTCTGGCATTGCTCTGTCACTGAGCTCATGTTCAGTTTAGATTGGAAACATTGTTTACCCAAGATGGTGTTTCCAGTGGCACTTTTGCCTGAACCTGTTCTGCCCACCAGCACCAACCGTAGCTGGGTTACTGGGGACTGGGCAGCTCCATGTGACTGGTGGAGATCCTGGACTGAGAATACCTCATCTCTGGATGCTGTTTTAGAAAGAAAGGCAAACTGTGCAAGCTGTGTTCTTTCAGTGTGTGTCGGTGTGTGTGGTTTTTTGTTTGTTTGTTTGTTTGTTAAAAAAAAAAAAAAGAAGAACTATTTTTGGCAGCCATTGACCTTTTACAAATAATTTAATCCACATGAGGAAATGCATCACTATATCATCATATCATTTACATGTTGATGTTTATCGTGTTTCAAATGCAGTGTTCATACAATGTTAGATTGTGATTGTGAGGAATTTAGGATGTTCCGCTGTGGATTTATTGATGCAATGAATAAATATTCTTGAACATTTTAAACACATCACTGAGAATTAAAGTCCTAAACCAATGAAATTATGTGTCCCTAATGAACAAATATCACTAAATATCAGTTTCTAAAAGAGTAAAACATGCTTTTTTAGAATTTCAAATATAAACATTTTCCTTCACATGTAGTTAATGAACACCTTGAGGATTTCAAAAATGTTTCATGTGCTGGGTATTTTATTTTACTGATGGCAAGAAAGCTCAGACAATTTGAAAATGAAGAAAGAAAGAAAGAAAAAAGAAATGTCACAATAGGCTTATACATGAATTCATCCTATACTGTATATCAGTAGCAGTAAGCATACACATGTTTGAAATGTTGTTGCTCATGGTAAATCATGAAATCATGAAGAATGGTGTCATACTCAGACCTAGGGTTGTCACGATACCATAAACATATCTTGCGATATAGCTGAAGTATCACAATACCAAGTAGTATCATGATACCACACCATAATATTGTGTTACTTCTTGATTCAAATCTACAAAAATGAACCAAATTTAAAGGAATACACATAAATGAAAACAGATAAACCATATTTTCCTCCAAATACTTTATTTATGAGAATGAATAACTGGTTGTTGGAAAAACTCCAGAACAATCACACAGCTGGCAAGCAATTCTATTTTATAATATCTATTGTTCCCCCAAGCAAAGAAATTGTCCTCACAGAACAAAACATTAGGAATAAATATCTGAATTTAGAAACAAACTCCAAAAAAAAAAAATTGCTAATGTTAGTTCACTTACGGCTTATTTTAGAATTTACACACCGCGATAAGTATAACATTAGCTCGCTTACTAACAAATAGGAACTCTTTAAAGATTAAGGTAAAGAATTTAGGTTAAATGATGTGTCACTAACCTTTGTATATTCTGCAAAAGCAGTAAGATATGTCGTTATAGTGAAAATAGTTTTAACTGCCACACATACAGCATTACTTATTGTATTGATTATACTACAGTTTCAAAAATACAGTGGCATTGGCATTTATAAGAGATGTATTACCATTGTTTTCAGCACAAACTTGTCATGTAATTGCAGAGGAGGTGGATGAAAATGCAGATAACTATTTTAATGAAGAAAAACAGAAGACACTGAAAACGCAAACTTAGACAACAAAACATGAACTATGGTATCAAGGCAAAAAACATCCATCCATCCACATTACATTTAGTCTAATGTCAAAAAATCTGAAATGAAA
This sequence comes from Ameiurus melas, assembly GCA_012411365.1. Lineage (NCBI taxonomy): Eukaryota > Metazoa > Chordata > Actinopteri > Siluriformes > Ictaluridae > Ameiurus > Ameiurus melas. The sequence continues at coordinate 4,480,145 of CM022770.1, read as the reverse complement.
TGAAATTGGGATTGTGTAGGACTGTTACATGGACATAATTAGAAAATGCCCTTCAGTAGGGTTAAATATAAACTCTTTAGCTTGCTAATGTAGAATTAGCACATTTTGTCAGTATCTGACTTTCTGACCTTGAATTTATTGGTCTATTACGCCCTCTAGAGGAAAAGCAGATACTATTCGGTATAATTTGGATTAAACGGTGCCTGTTTGACAATCCTGGACTAGAAAACGTCAACATTATAGATTCTTCCACATTTACATTATAAACCAGATATATAGGTGCCTCAAAGGTAGCTCCATTCGTGTCTGGCCTTCGTTCCATTCAGTAACACAAAAGCCAAAACATACAGTGCCATCCACTAATATTGGCACCCTTGGTAAATATGAGCAACTAAGGCTGTGAAAAATTTGTGTTTAAACTTTTGATCTGTTTTTTTTATTATTATTCACAAAAATACACTGCTCTCATGGATAACAAACAATTGCAAACACAACACAGGTTTATAAAAAAAAAAAATAAGATCTTCGTTAAATATAGGTGTGCAACAACTTAGTCCAATGTCAAGTGGGCCAGATTGAATATGTATCACCTACAAAAACAATTCATTACCATTTTCATTTCCAATTTATGGTTTCACCAGACAATGTCTTGCATAAATATTTACCCCCTTGAACGTTTCCATATTTTCTAATGTTACAAACTGGAACAGAAATGGATTTAATTTGGGATTATATTGGATTAATACATGGAATTAATTAGGAAATGGACTGATGAATTAGGCTGATATGTAAAATTTGGAGCTTGCTGATACACATTTACTGATCAGTTTATTGGTCTATTTTACCCTCTAGTAGAAAAACAGATACTAGCTATTTTTTCATATCTTTCAATTTAGTCATGGTCCACAAGATGATAATGATTTAGAGCACGGATTCTGGACTAGAGGATGACAACATGACAGATTTTCCAAACTTACATGATAAGAAGTTTTGGTTTTGTGTTACTGAATGGAACAAAGACCAGTCACCAATGGAACTACTTTTGCTGCTGCACCTATTAAAGGAGCTGCTTTTGTAGCTGCTGCTATCACAGCTGCTGCAAGCTCTGGTCCGAGCAGTGCAGTTAACTCTGCTGCCAGTCCTACAGGTGCTGCAGTGAAAAAAAGTGCAGGTAGCAACCAAACTCCAACTCCAGTGCCTCCCAAAAAAAAGACGAGGTACTTCAGAATAGTGAAATATTTTTCATCGTTATACCATTTGTGTTCATCCTCATGTGAAGCCTTTTCTCTCTCCTCTTGCTCTCTTCTCTGCTCTTCTTCCTTGATCCATATGTCCACTTTCCTTTTCTCTTTTGACTTTCCTTTATCTTTAACTCCTTCTGTTCCTCCAGCTTTCTGAGGCTGTTTCTTGCACTATGTAGAGATTCATGCAGCGACTGCAGCCTTTGAGAATCTTTGTAAAGCTTTTTATTTTCTTTGTTAATTTCTTCTGTTAAATTACAGATTTGTTCCTGGATACGACACATGCATGTTTCTATCTCTTGCTTCTCCTCCTCCAGGGCTTTAATGATGTTGGCCCGGCAATGTTCAGCCATCTGCCTTACTTCCTGCTTGGCCTTGTTAATTGCTTCAGCTAGTTTTTCTTGCTTTTTCTGTTCCAACGTTACTAGTGCCTTCTCTACAATCTCCGTTTTCTGGTTGGTGAAGTGACGGTACTCGTTCTGTTCCAGCAGCTCATCCAGCTTCTTCAGGAGCTGTTTCACCTGGTCCCTGTTCTCTGGGTTCTTGTTGTTGAAAGCCAAGAAACGGCCACCAAATCGTGCAATCAGATCTTGGATTCTTTTGTCCTGTTTTAAAATAAACTGATCAATTGGCTCTCCTTCCAGCTCGTCTGCACGTGTAAATATGATGATTGTGTGGTCACTGATGTTCTCCTCGAATGTTTTCTCAATCATATTTACAGTCTGCTGCTGCTCCTCTGTGAAGCGAGCGATTGGTATGATGAGCAGAAATGCATGTGGTCCAGGTGAACACATGACCATACATCTTAGCACTTCCTGTGTTATATCACTCTGCTGGAGCGAGGTGTCGAACCAGCCAGGAGTGTCAATCAGAGCCAGGCTCTGCCCCTGGACTACTCCACATTCCTTCTGGCATTGCTTTGTCACTGAGTCCATGCTCAGTTTAGATGGGAAACATTTTTTATCCAAAATGGTGTTTCCAGTGGCACTTTTGCCTGAACCTGTTCTGCCCACCAGCACCAGCCGTAGCTGAGTTACTGGGGACTGGGCAGCTCCATGTAGACTGGTGGACATCTTGAACTGAGAACGCCTCATTTCTGGATGCTGTTTTAGATAGAAAGACAAACTTTGTGAGATTTGTTTCTGAAATGCTCTGAATTTCTGAAAGAAACCCCAGTGATTATGTACTGACCCTTCTATATCATTCAAACAAATGTGCAAAAAGCCTATTGTGATCAATATTTAAATATAACAGTAGGCAGCGTACTTTCCAGCTGAGGTTTCTGTGCTAATTAGCTAGTTACACAACTTATAAACCTTTATATTTTTTAGGTCTTTACTTTCATTTTAGAATGTGTATGTAGTTTGAAAGACTGAAGTATAGTATTTCAGTAACACAGACACAACATTGTAGTGTCACCATCACCATCTTAAGCTTAATCACATTCTTAAGCTTAACCTAGGAAAATCTGAGCTTCTCATCATCCCAGCCTGTCCCTCAATCAACCAGAACCTCACTGTACAGCTTAGCTCACTTACACTCATGCCAACCAGGACGGCCAGGAACCTTGGGGTGATTCTTGATGATGGCTTGACCTTTACAGACCATATCTCAGCAACTGCAAGGTCCTGTAGGTTCATCCTGTACAACATCAATAAAATCCGACCATACCTCACCAAACAGGCTACATAGATACTAGTCCAGGCTCTTGTTATCTCTAAACTGGACAACTGCAACTCACTGCTTTCAGGCCTCCCAGCCAGCTCCATCAATCCCTTTCAGATGATTCAGAATGCTGCAGCACGCCTCGTCTTCAACCAGCCCAAGACATCCCATGTCACACCCCTCTTCATCTCCCTCCACTGGCTTCATGTATTTGCCCGCATCAAGTTCAAGGCCTTGATGCTCACCTACAAGACCTTGTCAGGAACAGCACCCTCCTACCTCAACTCTCTCCTGAAGGCCTACGTTCCCTCTCACAATCTGCGATCGATTAGCGACCGACGTTTAGTAGTTCCCACTCAGCGTGGCACAAGGTCCCTTTCCAGAACCTTCACGCTAACTGTTCCTCAGTGGTGGAATGCACTTCCAATCTCAATCCGGACTGCAGAATCTCTCACTATCTTCAAAAAACAGCTAAAGAACCACCTCTTCCGTGAACACCTAACCAACTCATAAAAAACAAAACAAAAAAAACCCACAATGCACTTACACCTCTACTCTGTGCTCCTTGCTTCCTCTGGAACAAATGTAGTGTATTTGTATAGCCAGTGTGTGATTAACAATGAATGAACAGTTCCCTCTGAAACTATTGGAACAGCAAGGCCAATTAATTTCCCCCTCTGTAGACTGAAGACTTTTGGATTTGAGATCAAAAGATGAATATAAGAAGAGAGTTCAGAATTTCAGCTTTTATTTCCTGGTATTTATAAGTAAACGTGTTGCAATCAAAATTATTCAACCCCCATTGCACTATAAGGTTTATTGTTATTGACTTTCAGCCGTTTGCAATGAACAAATCAAACAAAAGCAATTGAAATAGTTCAACACAATGAATGCTTCAAGTGGTTTCCCCAAATTCAACTGAAAATGCAACTTTTTGCCTGTTTATGTTGGACAAGTTTTGCAAATATAACTGAAAAAGATTTGGAAACATTATTGTGCTATTTCTATTGGTATTTATTTATTTATTTATTTATGCAAAGTTTAGAAGCCTTTAAAGTATACAGTATATTAATACCAATTAACACTTGCCCCATTTGGAAGGGTAACACTATGGGTGTAGCACTGCACCTTGGCAGTTAATCTCATTTCTAACAACAATTCTGAAATTTTGGTTCCTGCTTGTGGCCTCACACATTCCGATCTCGATTTCTGCCTAGCCTCGTTTTGTTTGTTTGCCTGATCACCTGACCCTCGCCTGTTTATCGACCATGAACTTTGTCTTTTCCCTTTGGATCATTCTGCCTGGATTCTGTCACCTGCAACTGCTTCCATCTCCACCGACGGTACATGACACCGAGATACATGTGTTTCGTCTACTACAGGCCTATATTATGCAAGTACGTGGTTTGGGACGCAGCCGTGCTCTCTTGTTTGCTGTAAAACAGTTGAGCACTGCCATGTGTGTACGTGTCCTGTCGCACAATGCGTTGAAAACACTCAAACAACGTTAATAATGTGATTAAGGTGTGTACATGTCTGTAATACACGTCGATAATGCGACTAAAATAGGAATATTCCACATGTCTTAATTCGATTTGTGTTTACTTCGAGTTATATTGGATTATTGTTGTCTTCATGTTCAGACATAAAAGACAGCAGCGTCATATCGGGTCTGACTCTTTTTCTGTTATTCACTTTCTCTCTTGACAAAATAGTTTTGTGCGCGAGCGCCATCAAGTTGTAGATTTATGTAACTTCAGCAGCTCTGGGCACGGGACCAAAAGTGCGAATCTCATTTGTTGGGCAGTTTTTAACTTGATACGTCAAAAAAACAACCAACAAAAAACCCCTCAACGTTAAAAACATTTGATGCTTTGACAGCTCGTGTAAAACGCGTGGGTGTGAACACTCCCGTTGATAGCCATTGGTTTAGAACACGAAACATTAAACAGACCGTTTAACACACTGAAAAATTGTCCTGCATGAACAGGCCTTAAGTTCTGAGGGTGCGGGTCTACAAATTAGCTAGTAGATGGAATTTGACAAGAAGATATGAATTATCTACAACCTCAATTTTCAGTCTGGTGAAGTGACGGTACATGTTCTTCTCCAGCACCACATCCAGCTTCTTCAGGAGTTGTTTCACCTGGTTCCGGTTCTCTGGATCCTTGTTATTGAAGGCTAAGAAATGCCCATTGTATCGTGCAATGAGGTCCTTGATTCTCTGGCCCTGTTCCGATATGAACTGCTCAATTGGCATTCCTTCCAGCTCATCTGCACGGGTAAATATGATGATTGTGTGGTCATTGAAGTTCTCCTTGAAAACTGCCTCAATCATATTTACAGTCTGCTGCTGCTCCTCTGTGAAGCGATCGATTGGTATGATGAGCAGAAATGCATGTGGTCCAGGTGAACACATGGTCAGACATCTTAGCGCTTCCTGTGTTATATCACTCTGCTCAGTATCAAACCAGCCAGGAGTGTCAATCAGAGCCAGGCTCCGCCCCTGGATTACTCCACATTCCTTCTGGCATTGCTTTGTCACTGAGCTCATGTTCAGTATAGATTGGAAACATTGTTTACCCAAGATGGTGTTTCCAGTGGCACTTTTACCTGAACCTGTTCTGCCCACCAGCACCAACCGTAGCTGGGTTACTGGGGACTGGGCAGCTCCATGTAGACTGGTGGAGATCCTGGACTGAGAACGCCTCATCTCTGGATTCTGTTTTAGATAGAAAGACAAACTGTAAGCTGTGGTCTCTCAGTGTATTTTTTTTTTCAGAGAGACAATATTTGGCAGCTATTTATTGGCCTTTTACAAATAATATAAATACACATGAGTAAATATATATAATTTACATGTCGCCCAACATTTAGTAGCTAGTAGTCAATAACTAATCGATCATGCTAAGTAATAAGTAGCTAATGTAATGTACCAATTGAAAAGGTCATACAGTCATTAGTTAATTGTTATAAAATGTAGCTGGTGTTGGATGATTTGGTATATACCAACACTTTGTTGCCTCACATTGGTTTGCTATTTATAATATCATTACAATGAACTGGCTTAGACATGAAAATGAGCAAAGAATTCCCTGCAAAGGGTCTGGATAATGCAGAAAAAGACATATCTTTGCTACAGAACCTTCAAGAGCTTCAGGTGTGTATTGGAAAGCATGTTCGCTCTCATGATGTTTGAGTGTCATGTCTAAAACTATCACCTCTTCAACCTGGCCTTTTAATTATCATCACATAATGATGCATTTGAGGCAAAGATGCAACTTGTAACCACCCCCCTTCCCCCCACAAGTAACTAGTAAAAGCCACCAAAAATGGCAAGTTAACCTGAAAGTGTAAATATTAACATGACTTTTGAACTTTATTTGCTCTTATGTAACCAACTCTGAACATGGCCCTTAATATGTCTGGTCGGTAGGCTGCGTTTACCATAATCTAACTAAGCTTGTGGAGTCTGCCTTATGTTACTTGGTTAATTCATAATGAATATGTTGTTGTAAAGTTATTTATGCATTTACGCTTATATTTTCTGATTTTTTGCAGTCTTGTCATTACTGGTTCCTGTTATATGAATGAAAGAAATATGTACTTGTAATGATACACTACTAGTACCAATAATAATTTTTATTGCTATTATTGTTGTTTGTTGTTGTTGTTGCTGTGTATGCTGTTAATATCATTGTAAGAGTATGTGATATGTCTACGGTATGATCCTCCGGGATGTCCTTACCAAAGCCAAAACTATTTTCCTTTAAATACAGTTTCCCCCCTTTATATATTCATTCCTTTAATCATCAAGGCCTGTTTTAGTTCGATGAGTTTTGCGAATATAACTGAAAAAGATCTGGAAACATTTGGAAGTTTTTAATGGTTAGATTTGTTGGTCCAAACTAAATTTCCTACATTACTGTGCTATTTCTATTGTTTTCTTTTCTTCTTGTATTTATTTATTTATTTCAAATAAAGTTTAGCATCTTTTAAAACAGACAGCTTATTAATAGCAGTGTTTGAAATCTAGTGGCTTATGATCAATCTGTCTTGCATTATCTGACCTTATCCCTAATACTCAAGTCATTACTTTTGGAATCTGATATCTCGGATGTATCTCCCTGTTAGACCTTTAACTGCTTCAACAAACATCATTTCTGCTGAGCTAACAACGAGGAAAAGTGCATCAAATACTCACTTTTAAAGACAACTCGGAATTTTGGTGCGCTCTCTCTCTCTCTCTCTCTCTCTCTCTCTCCGCACACACACACACACACACACACACACACACACACACACACACACACTCTCTCTTATATCCATCTTCTAAGTTTCGTTTCTTCGCTAAAGAATAACGGTACTGCACAGTGGAAAGCCATTGGGGTCAACATGAATATAAAACACAGACATTGCTGAGTGCAGGAAAGAAGCTCCCTGTGACACGTGCACTGTACCAGCTCTCTCTCTCTCTCTCTCTCTCTCTCTCTCTCTCTCTCTCTCTCTCTCTCTCTCTCTCTCTCTCTGGCCACAGTGACTTTCCACAGTGCAGTACCGTTATTCATTGACGATGAAACGAAACTTAGGAGAAGAGAGGGAGAGAGGGATGAGAGAGAGGGATGAGAGAGAGAGAGAGAGAGAGAGAGAGAGAGAGAGCGCTGGTACAGTACACCTATGACAGGGAGCTGCACTCAGCAATGGCTGTGTTTTATATTTATGTATTTAAAATATATATATTTATATATATATATATATATATATATATATATATATATATATATATATATATATATATATATATATAAATATACAAAATAAATTACCAGACTGCAATTCATTACAAAGAAAAGATTTGCAAATTATGTTTATAGTTTGTCTTGCTTAAGTGTTTCTTGAACTTTTCCAAGTTTGTAGGTACAGACTGGAGATGAAATTGGGATTATGTTCAGCAGAAATGTTCCATAGAAACGTTCAGCAGAAATGTTCAGCAGAAATGTTCAATAAAAATGAAACTGGAAAAAACAATTGGGATTGTGTAGGACTGTTACATGGAGTTAATTAGAAAATGCCCTTCATTAGGGTTAAATAAAAATTCTTTAGCTTGTTAATGTAGAATTAGCTCATTTTGTCAGTATCTGTCTTTCTGGCCTTGAATTTATTGGTCTACTACGCCCTCTAGTGGAAAAGCAAATACTATTTGGAATAATTTGGATTAAACTGTGCCTGTTTGACAATCCTGGACTAGAAAACGTCAACATTATAGATTCTTCCACATTTACATTATAAACCAGATATATAGGTGCAACAGTCAGGCCTTTGTTCCATTCAGTAACACAAAAGCCAACACATACTGTGCCATCCACTAATATTGCACCCTTGGTAAATATGAGAAAAATCTTTTTTAAATATTAGTGTGCAACAATTATTGGCACCCTTTGTCATTACCTTGTGCTACCTCCATTTACCAAGATAACAGCTCTGAGTCTTCTCCTATAATGCTTGATGAGGTTGGAGAATACATGGCAAAGCAGCTGAGATAATTCCTCCATATAGAATCTCTCCAGATCCTTCAAATTTTGAGGTCCACGCTGGTGGACTCTTCTCTTCAGTTCACCCACAGGTTTTCTATGGCCACTCGAACCATCCACGTCATATTGAGTTGAGACAACATAGACACATGTCCAATTCCAGGTTGATTTATAACATTTCCAGTTCTTTATTGCCCTGATGGTTGAAATGGGCATGTTCAGTGCTTGTGTTATTTCCTTTTAGCCACTTCCCATTTTGTGAACCTTTTGCAGCACATCACAGCTATATTCCTTGGTCTTACCCATTGTTGTGAATGACTAAGGGAATTTGGCCTGTATTAACTCATATGCATACCCCTTTGAAACAGAAAATCATGGTTGAACAATCTCCTGTCACCCAGGTGTACTAAAAAATGTCAAACATCATTGGGAATATACAGGTGCTGGTCATATAATTAGCATATAATCAAAAAGTTTATTTATTTCAGTAATTCCATTCAAAAAGTGAAACTAGTATAATGCAAACATCCATTAAACACAGACTGATATATTTCATGTGTTCATTCCTTTTAATTTTGATGATTATAACTGACAACTAATGAAAACCCCAAAATGAGTATCTCAGAAAATTAGAATATTGTGAAAAGGTTCAATATTGAAGACACCTGGTGCCACACTCTAATCAGCTAATTAACTCAAAACACCTGCAAAGGCCTTTAAATGGTCTCTCAGTCTAGTTCTGTAGGCTACACAATCATGGGGAAGACTGCTGACTTGACAGCTGTCCAAAAGATGACCATTGACACCTTGCACAAGGAGGGCAAGACACAAAAGGTCATTGCTAAAGAGGCTGGCTCTTCACAGAGCTCTGTGTCCAAGCACATTAATAGAGAGGCGAAGGGAAGGAAAAGATGTGGTAGAAAAAAGTGTACAAGCAATAGGGATAACCGCACCTTGGAGAGGATTGTGAAAAAAAAAACCCATTCAAAAATGTGGGGGAGATTTACAAAGAGTGGACTGCAGCTGGTACACACAGTGCCAAAGCTACCAGTACCTGGTTTAAGGACCATGGTATTCCTGTTCTTAATTGGCTAGCAAACTTGCCTGACCTTAACCCTATAGAAAATCTATGGGGTATTGTGAAGAGGAAGATGCGATACGCCAGACCCAACAATGCAGAAGAGCTGAAGGCCACTATCAGAGTAACCTGGGCTGTCATAACACCTGAGCAGTGCCACAGACTGATCGACTCCATGCCACGCCGCATTGCTGCAGTAAGTCAGGCAAAAGGAGCCCCAACTAAGTATTGAGTGCTGTACATGCTCATACTTTTCATGTTCATACTTTTCAGTTGGCCAACATTTCTAATAATCATTTTTTGTATTGATCTTAAGTAATATTCTAATTTTCGGAGATACTGATTTTGGGGTTTTCATTAGTTGTCAGTTATAATCATCAAAATTAAAAGGAATGAACACTTGAAATCAGTCTGTGTGTAATGAATGTATACATTATACTAGTTTCACTTTTTGAATGGAATTACTGAAATAAATAAACTTTTTGATGATATTCTAATTATATGACCAGCACCTGTATATTTTTTGCTCATATTTACCAAGGGTGCCAATATTAGTGGAGGGAACTGTAGGTTTTGGCTTTTGTGTTACTGAATGGAACAAAGGCCAGTCACCAATTGAGCTACACATTTGCTACACCTATGAAAGGAGCTGCTTTTATAGCTTCTGGCATCACCGTGGCTGCAAGCTCTGATCTCAGCAGTGCAGTTAACTCTGCTGCCAGTTCTACAGGTGCTGCAGAACTATTTCCATTCCTTTGTTCCTTTTCCCCACAATTCTGAACTCTTTTTATTTCTCCAGCTTTCTGAGGCTGTTTTTTGTACTGCGCAGAAATTCCTACAGTAACTTAAGTTATTGATTATACTGCAATCAAGAATGTTTAAATCACATGAACTAAACTGCATTTACATTACATAAATCGTTCACTAAACTAGCTTTGGTGAAATTTCATGAAGAGGTGGTCCCCCTGCTCCTCACTTATTTTGTACATTTACATTTATTCATTTAGTAGACACTTTTATCCAAAGCGATTTACAAATGAGGAAATACAAGCAAAGGGATATATCAAGCAGAGAACAATACAAGTAGTGCTACCATACAGGTTTTTTTTTAATGGAGTTCTATTAGCAGAGTGTACAGAGTAGAGGAGTAAGTGCAGAATATTATTTTTTTTCACCCCACACACAATCTTTTGCATTCATGTGTTTACTTAAATATGTTTTTAAAAGCTAACAACGGTAGGTAGCCAATAGCATAAAAAAATAAATAAATAGTAATTTCATCCTTCATCACTACAAAACTTAAGTTACATTTAGAACAGAGATCTTTTAATACATCTAATAAATAGTCTGGTCGAAGGGACGTGTTAAGTTAGTAACAAATTAAACAGTATTTCTACATTGCTTGGCAACACACACACCCTTTTCAGATACAATGTGCAATAGTGAATCACTGTTAACTTTAAGACATTGAATAAACTCTCCCAAAACTCTTTCCTTAAGGAATGTAAACATTTAAAAATACAGTATAAGGAAGGTCTCATGATACTTATTAAACCGTTTTGATTATTTTCGAGCAGGTAAGTAGGAGTGTATTAATGAGATCATCATAGCAGAATGGTTGTTGAGGGGAGTATGAATCTATACATCTCAGCCTTATAAGTCGTTAGGTTGGGCGATGCGAGACACGATGGTGGAGACCAGCTTTACCAGCTGCTGGGAGCGCTGCTCTCCCGTCTGCAGAACCTCCTCGTGATTGGCCTTCTCTTCACTGTCGTAGTCCATCACGGCCTTGTTGGTTATAAGGGAGAGGGCAAAGACTCGCATTCCAGCGTGGCGGGCCACTATCACCTCATGGACTGTGCTCATTCCTAAGCAACAGCGATAGAAGCATTAGAGAAAGATATTATATGACTCTCAAACTGGGGTTCAGGGAGCCCCAGACATGCCAGGTGGTCTGTTTTGTTTTATTATTATTTTGTTATAGTGAAAATCCCAACCTACCCATAATCAAAGCTATTATGCCTATAAATAAACTTAAGTGGAATCTGATATCGAATCTAATAAATATTTAATTGTATTGTCTTACTGTTCCCATTTAAATAAAGTGCCTAATTTCTTTTAATGGTTTGTTTAAATAAATCTTTTCTGAGAGGGTCAGAATACTATTTGGCACAATGTACAGAGGTTCTGAACCTCGTTCATGTAACTATTACATGATTGTACGGGTTGTTGCCCCGAACTCACCCACAGCATCGGCACCCAAACGGTTAAGCATTCTGCATTCAGCGATGGTCTCGAATGATGGCCCTCCAAGCACACAGTACACACCCTCCTTAAGGAAGTGAGAGTAGCCAAGCTCTGCACCCACTTCTTGAGCCAGGTGCCTCATCTGCTTGTCATAGGCATCCGACATGCACGGGAAACGAGTCCCAAACCTGAGAGAGAGAGAGAGAGAGAGAGAGAGAAATGAGCACTTAACATTATTCATTACGCTGTGGCAAGGCAAAACCACTCACAGGAAATGACATCATGATTACACATTAGCATTGCTCTGCACATTACAAACATTCCCCCACTTATACAGTGTGCTGGCCACCCTCACCTCTCATCATTTTGTCCACACAAGGGATTGTTTCCAGCAAAACCTGGCATGTTGATGTGGTCTTTGATGATCATGACGTCTCCAACTTTGTAGTCTTGGTTCAGTCCTCCTGCGGCATTAGTCAAGATGACTGTCTCGACACCCATCAGCTTAAAGATACGAATGGGCATGGTGATCTACCACAGAAAGAACATTGCATGATATTACATCCACCAACCAAGGACACTCACATGACATTGTAGTGAAACTATTATCACACAGTAGCAGATCCCACACTACTGATCTTAGATAAGAGTTACAGAGCGATGGAGGATTCATTTTATTTGAAATTTATTATTGGCAAGCAAAAACAGTCCTGCACTCAATATTGAACATAAAAATACCATAATGATATTCATATTTATCCATTTACTGATTTCATCACGTGGCGCTTCAGCTCTGATGAACAAATAAACCTGTCAACAATGCAGTAATAAGGGTGTTATAAATGTGTTATTATAATAAACACGATTCTATAAATGGGATTTAAGTGTGTAATGTGGTACGGTTGTTTGTAATCAGTACCACAATATATATACACAAACGGTCAAAAGTTTGTGGACAATCGACCGAAATGTTTCTCGTTATCTTAATAACCTTTTGATCCGAAGGTGTGTGATTAAATGTTTGCAAGCTGTGTCATCCAAAAAATATATAATCGTGCAAACATATTCATTTCTTTCACTAGAAAACTGACATTTTATTTACAAAAAATATATTTTAAATGGATGACTTGGAGCGAAATATTCCGAAAAGCAGTCGGTAAAGAGTCCAGCATAGGCGGCAACCCCTTTAATACTGTTTAAAAAGCATCTCAGGGAAATTCCGCAAGAAATCAGTTGAGAAAATATGAAATATGTATTTCAAGAATACATTTCTGGGAGGGAGAAATGCATTCAAAAAGGGAGTTTACTTTGAAGATGCTAAAATACTAACTTATTTTGATCTATTCTGGATTTTTTATCACAACATAATTCCCATAGTTCCATTTGTGTATATATATATATATAACAAATATTCGCAGATTGTAATAATACACTAAACTAATTAGTAATAGAAGTGAATAATAAAGAAATTTTGGAGCTTGAAGTTCACCTTTTGGATAGGATAACCTTCATAGAGGTGAAACCGTCCCTGCATGCAAACACATGGCTTTCCTTTAAGACTACCAAACACCAACCGACCAGCATGACCATGCACTAGGGGACACACAACAACCAATTAGAGCAGTGATATGGCAGTCATTAGTCATCGCAAGCACTCAAAGGTAATAAACTTGAGAGTTAATAGTCACAGCAAAACGATTAAACACATAACTGGATCTGTGTTTGTTTTTTAACTTTTTAACTCTTGACTCTTACATGAATCTGTGATATTAATATATAAGTAATCAACACGCATATAGATTAGACGTTTAAGCATATGTATATAAAGTGCCATCTCACCTGTGCTTTTTGGAAAGTTGGGGATATCATTGTAACTAAAAACCTTCTGATCCTTCAGCATGTCGGCAAGGCTGCCAAGGCCTGAGCCGCACACTATGCCCAGCAGGGGGCGCACAGGAGCATGATTCAGCAGCCAGTCAGCCGTGTCCTTGCAGGCCTCATAACCAAATCTGAAGGAGAGGATGGAACACAAAGGTATCCAGTCAAGTCAAAATTCTATGAAAACAGTGATCACAGTGCCTGCATAAACAAGGTGAGTCATGCGGGGGAAAAGGGAGTGGATGGGAGATTATGACATGGCATGTCAGGTAGGTTATAAGAGAGCAAACAGAATATTAATAACACACCAAACTACCACACTGTACAGTTGATTTTAGTATATAGATTATATCTGTACCACCAGGATTTTACACAACCCCAATTCCAAAAAAAGCTGGGATGCTGTGTAAATGGAAACAGAATGCAATGATTTGCAAATCTCATAAACCCGTATGTTATTCACAATCAAACATAGAAAACATATCAAATGTTTAAACTGAGGAAATGTACCATTTTAAGGAAAAAAATAAGGTAATTTCGAATTTGATGGCCACAACACGTCTCAAAAAAGTTGGGACGGGGGCAACAAAAGGCATGAAAAGTTTGTGTTATTAAAAAGAAACAGCTGGAGATTAATTGGCAACAGGTCAACAACATGATTGGGTATAAACAGAGGATCTTAGAGAGGCAGAGTCTCTCAGAAGTAATTATGGGATCGAAGCTGGATGGAAGCATATGTTTTAAGGACGTTTTAAGGAAATCACACTATACACAATATCGCACTTGACAACATGTCTCAATCACAAACACACCCATATATATATATATAGGCAAAGATTCCTAACCTCAGAAAACACAACAGCATTTTCCCTTTGATAAATGATGTTTGCTTTAGACACAGTGACTAAACAAAGTGTGGACATAAAGTCACAGTATCTAGCAGGAAATGAAGTCACATAACTGTATCTCACAGATAGGTAACAAATTAAAGGAAAGACCAGCATAGAAAACCATTTTAGGCCTCCGCAAGCCACAAGAACACTACAAGGACTTGTCACAGCGGAAATCCTTTCTATTCATATTGCACTGTCATGTCAATGTTTATAAAGGAAACTAACGCTCAAACATACAGCAGTGCCCAGTAAAACATTACGTTGGGACAGCTGTACTTGCAATACAGTTCATTTTAACATGTGAAACAAAGAGAGCGGGACGAAGTTTACAGAGTACACGAAATTGATGGACGTCAAACTGAAACGTCTCTCACAGCATGACAGTCACCAGACTTCCCAGTTAACTCGTATTTATATATATATATATATATATATATATATATATATATATATATATATATATATATATATATTATTTATTTATTTTATTTTTTTTAATGAAACGGGCTAAATAAGATAACTACACAGGCCGTTGTGGCCAAGGTGTTAGATTAGGCGTCAAAACTTTCTGACCGTAAAAATATTAATTAACGCTATATGGCCAAAAGCATGTGGACACCTGACCATCACACCGAAACGTGTTCCAGATTTATTCCTGGCACAGGATTCTGAGGATAATCAAGAATTTGTTCTACATCAAGCTTTCTTGTTTTTATGGACATCAACAAAATAACATTAACTAAGGCAAGTGTTACTTAAAGACAAAAAAGTTTTTTTTTTAACGGTTCCATCGATTCAGTTCCATCAATTCAGTTCCATCGATTCAGTTCCATCGAGTCAGTTCCATCGATTCAGTTCCATCGATTCAGTTCCATCGATTCAGTTCCATCGAGTCAGTTCCATTCATTCAGTTCCATCGAGTCAGTTCCATCGACTCAGTTCCAGAAAGATTGAAAATTATAAATATTATGATTAATACTATAACCAGAAATATTGAAGTTAGAAGCGTGTATAACCATGTTGTATGTAACTTTAGAGACAGTCCCTTAATTTCCGCAAATATCGAACGTCCGACGTCAAACCTATTTTATTCCAATTCCATTGAGAACGTTCCAGAAACATGACGGAAGTCACGTCGCGGCGCGCGGAAGAGGGTTACCATGGTTACGTCCAAACATACATAGCAGGCTGGTAAAGACAGTACATGTAGCTAGCGCATGTGGCGCAGTAATGCTTTCGATACAGAATGCAGTTTGGGACGCGACCCAAATTACATCATGAGTCACAACATCACGCCACGTGCGTTTCAATGTCAAAGAGGCACGTAGTCGCCTCACATTACGGCAGTTTTTTTTTTTTTAATAAAATGATGATTCTGATGATAAATCGATACACATCGGTTCAAATGTCAAAAATCTAACACAAGCACGAAAACTAAAAGATAACATTCTCTACCAGGTCTTGCGTCATCCCCTAACATACGACTTCACACCTTTTAATCACTAAAATTTCGCTCGACTCTGCGCATTAATTCAGTCATACAGTACATAATAAAAGGACGTTGGTTAGTCTACAGTGTAGAAAGAAAGAAAGAAAGAAAGAACCCAGCACTGTTTCTACACGTTTCATCATCTTCCGCCTTCTTCTGCATCGCGTGGCGGGTTAAAGATGCTAGCGCGCGCCCAGTTAGCACCAATCCTCCCATCTCTCTCTTTCTTCGCCGTTACTGGAACAAAATTGATATACAAATGTTCACTCACTCTGTGGAAGGTTCGGGAAACATTGAAGGCTTTAACTGAAGCTCTCTGAAATAAAACCGAAGAAGTTCTCCAGAAGAAGATGCTGCGTGGTCGCTGCCTGTCGTCGTCGTCACTGAGAGGAATTTCCACGAGCGCTCATATTTATGTCCCGCCTTAGCGTCACATTCTCGCGCTCCTATTGGCTTAGTCACGGGGGTGTGTCATACGTCACAGCATGCGCTTCTGGTTCAGGATGCGTATTCCATCCTGTTGACTCCACCCTGTGACATTGTTGTAGCTAGTGCAATTACTTTGGGAAATGTGTTAGCGGGAAATGTTTCGTGTTCTTATACTTTAACCTTGGTCTCCATGGACCTTACATTGGCATACAAAGACATTCTATTTGTTCTAATTGTGTGCTTCCAACTTTGTAGCAACAGTTTGGGGGAACAACCACACATGGGATGGGTGTGATGATCAGGTGTCCACATACTTTTGGTCATACACTGTATTTATTTGGCTTATTGACCTGAACATAATTAATGTACAATTTAATTCAGAAGTCTTTAAATGCCTCCGCATTGGAGGCGTCGATGTTCAGAATCTCAGCCTCAAAATGAAATGTTGCAACACTTGTTACACAGCTGTGGCAACAGTTCACATAAACCCACGTTGTATAAAGTTGTACATCGACTCTGACATCATTATGATTATGTTATGTGGTGGGGGAGCGCTGCTTTTTTCATGCATGCCTGCCATCAGTGCAAGGACAGTTCTGTTAGAGTCATATTATTATAAGGATATATAAAAACAAAAGCATTTACTGAAGATAAATTAATGAGCAAATTGATGTGATTAAAGGAAAGTTCAGGATATTAAAGGACATTTTTATATCTCTTTCTGTCCTGCGATTGGTTGCCCATGCATTACATTTGAATGTTTCCTCGATTTTTGGCATTATAACATCCTACAATCATTAGACACAGTAACAAAACATTACAATAGTTATACTAGTTATTAAACGTGCACTCATGCCACATGATTTAGGTGTAATGCCTGCCAAATTCCTTGAAGGGCTTTAAAAATATCTGAACAGGTTTGTTTGGTTTAAATGTGCCACAGAGCTGTCACTAAACTATCACAGAAATTACTCAGTGTTCTTTACTTGGCAGTCTAAATTCTTTGATAGGACAGGGTGGTGGTAATGATGATGTCCTTTCTACAGCCAGGGAGTCTTCTCTGTTAAGGAAAAATAATCAAACCATGAAAAATCACAGACTGTGTCATGCTCACAGCACAATTTTTTTTTTTATGGGATTAAATAAAACTATTCAAATAGGACATATACTTACAAGTAATGTATGTTTATATTTATTGAGTGGAGCAATTTTTATGTTTGTGTTTAAGTTATCGTTGTTTGTGTTTACGCTATCTAGCTTTACATTAAACCACCCAATTAACATGAGTAGTTAATTATGTTTATAACTATGTAATAACTAAATAATAACTTTATCACCTATAATTCACTTTGAGAACCACACATTTAGCCAACACAGTCAAATTTACAATACAGTCGTGTTTATCCAGATATTTTCATTAGAAACATAGGTAAACACCATGGTCACAATCACTTTAGGACATTATCAACATCAGCAATGACCTAATAAAAAAAATAAAAAAAAAAAAAACAACAAGCCCCAGTTCCCCTGAGTCAGTTTCCTTCTAGAAACATGGAGGAAGTCACGTAGCAGTGCTCGCAGGGTCATGATGGCTACATCAAAACTTCACTAATAGGGTACTATAGCAAGCCAAACAACTCAAAAGCTGGTCCAAACTGAGCTACTCAAAAGAATGGCGCAACACGGATCAAATACCGATGTGAGCCATATGAGAATGACACGCAGGACATTAGAGTTCCAGAAAGCTTTTAGTGTTTCTCTTTTAGTGTTAGCATTGCAGATATCAGATGATGGAAATTATGGCATACAGCACTACTTATTTGTTTTGAACTATTTGTCATCACGCTACACATAACTCACACAGGACACAATAATCCAGAGTTACAAACTTTAAGTTACAAAAGCCATAAGATAGCAGATATTTTACATTTTTTTCAGATTCAAGTAAATCCATAAACAGTAAAGTGTTGTAAATGTATTTTATAGACAAAGGCAGGTATGTGCAGTTTATCCTCTGTCAATTGTTTACAATTTAATAAACAGTTACTGAAATGCCATTTTTTTTGTACTTGCAAAGTACAGTCCATTTTTTTAACCCGAACAAACAGTTGTTAATTTGGAACTGTTGGCTAGCACTGCTAAAACTACAGTATGAAGTATAAAACAACTTTAGTTAGAGGTGAACTATAGCCTTCAGACGAATATGTCTATAGTTTAATATATAGAACAGTTGGGAATCCAGGAGAATATCATCAAGAACATGATCAAGAGCAAGACTATGAACCTGGATATCAAATAAAAAATTTTCCAAACCCAACTGAGTTTTTGTAATTCTATTTCATCACGTATACCTCATGGTACGAAATGCACCACTGACAAGTTGAGGCACAATATATAACAAAGTGAAATGATAAATAAACCTCATGAACCTGTTACGTTCCAGGGTGTAATTATTTTTAATTATATTTTTGTTTACAGTATCAAGAAACAAACTGCCTAATACCCAGAGACTGGGTGAAACATGTCTGACATAAATCCATGTTTCAGCATACTCTGTAGCGCTTAGAATTTTGTTTACATTTTTCAAGAATCAACATTTAAACCACCTATATCCTTCAAGCTAGTGGTAGAGGTGTTGATACCAACCTAAATAAGTTTCTTTGTGGCCTACCATGATCTTCAGCAGACTCTCCAAAAAACTAAATTTTTGAAGTTCTGTGCCAAGCAAAATAGGTATTTGACAGAGTTTGACAGGCACTGTGGAGAATTTCTGACCATCTTGCAACAACAATGGCACAAATTTGAGTGTCAAGATGGTCTTTCTGGAATGATGTCAGAATATTAGCCAAATCTACTTCTTCCTAAATAAAGTTTGAAAAAAAAAATGTACCAAAATATTATTTTTATTTGGTATACATTTCATGTAAAGCACTTGCTTAGTTTGTACTCACAGTGAATGAAATGGTGTAACTAGGAGAGCCCAACATAACAGGTTCCTCTTCCTCCGTCTCTGTTAGAACCATGAAGACCTCCCTTAAAAAAAAGAAATGGAAAAATGTGGAAAGATAAGTAAATTCGGCAAATTTACTCACTGTCCAGTTGTTTCAAACTTGTATGGATTTCTTTTATTTTCCAAAAGAAGATATTTAATTTAGCTTTTGTCTACAAAACTGCTGAATGATTTGATTGACCAATCTGAATCAAGCATTTCAAAGCAACATGTAATAATAATAATAATAATAATAATAATAATGTCATGTAATGGAGGCTGAGATGAAAGCAAATGCATGTATTGCAGCTGTAATGAGATATAACATTCCAAACTAAAAAACGAGGACAAGCAAACAGACTAGAGCAGGTAAGGCAGATAATCACAGTCAAGGGCAGAATAAAAACCAGTAATATCAGCACAGTAGAAAGGCTTGGTAATGACAGAGACTAGGGCAACTGTCCTCCGTAAATGTGTAATGTGTGAACAGTCTCTTTTAAAGCATGGTGTGAGTCTGATTGGGAACAGGTGGGTCTAATTAGTATTTTGGAGAAGGTGAATGTGTGTTTGGAAGTTGTAGTCATCGTCGGCCATGTTTGTAGTCTGCGTTGCATTCTGGTAATGGATTCACTAGTCTGCTGTGATATGACAAATAACATAACAACAAACCCATTGTGAACCCCAATGTCTGAATGTTCATAATTCGCTGGTGCTATAACCATGTGGTACACCTAAAATAAAAACATATAGCACATAGATGTACATATAAAATTCAAAGACTAATACCTGGCTATTAGTAACATTAAAATCTAAACCTGTGAATTTGAAGGCCATGGTTACATTACATGGTCTTTTATTATTAAATGGCTTGTTGTTATATGAAATATTTTCAGATTCCGTTTAAAAAGCGTATTTAAAATGAATGTTGGTTTTTTCATTATTAAATATAGTTTCTAAATGTATTTCCTAGATGGATATACAACCATGAATGATTTCATTTAATACAAGAAGATATTTCAAACAAAATGTTACATTTTCTGTAATTGCAGTCTGTCCTCTTCGAATTAATTACCCTATCTGAACAGGTCGAGACAGTTCAACGAATGTGCTGCAACAACTGTTGTGCATTCCAATGTTTTATATCTAGGCGTTGCACTCTTCACATTCCTGTAAGGACATACTTCTCTAACGAAAGGACCACCAGTGTTTCTTTGGCACCTACAGTAAATAGGTAAATGCAAGTATGCGCTTGCATTTTCTTCATCTATTTCAGAAACGACGGCACATTTTACTTCAGACAATTAATAAATCAATTATAGCACTTTCTGTGCCTTAATGCAAACATTTTTTAACTACATAGTTTCTAAGGGTAAATTTTTATTAATTGAATCTTTTTACCTTCTTCTCATGTTCATGGATCCATGTTAGGCCAACTCAGCTTTTGAGTTGTTTGGCTTCCCATAGGGTACCAAATGTGGCACTCTGTTTGAGGATACTATTGATACAGTAAAGAGGAGAAAAGACAATGTTACATTACTGAAACTTCTTGACGTGTTGAACTATGTACTAAATGAGTAATATCATGTATTTTACAGGTTATGAAAAGCTTTTTGATTGCAATGAATCAAGTAGTAGTAGTGGGATGATGCAAGGCCTGGTACAACTTAACACATTTCACAAGTTGACTGTAGAAAAAAAACACCAATATTTCCACACATTTCATCATCTTCCGCCTTTGTCTGCGTCACGTGGTGGGTTAAGGATGCTACCAACTGTCTAGCCCTAATCCTTTAATCTTTCATTCATTTTTAGTGAAATTTGATATGAAAAGTGATCTAAAAAGTGATATGAAAGATCTTCAGACTCACCTGAGAAAGATTTTACAAACATTGTTGGTTTTCCTGAAGCTTTCTGAAATTGAGTAAAACAGAAGAAGGATCCATACATACTTCAGATAAAATGGTGTGTGTTTCCTGTTGTTTGTTCAATGCTAATTATATTTATAACTATATGATGACTAAATAATAAATTTATGACTTATAATTCAATTTGACAACCACAAATCAAGCCAAATACAGCCAATACAGTCATGTAATTATCCAGTTTGGGCATTCAAGTGATATAAAAATGTTTTTTCATTAATCTGGCAAAGATACTTGATACAGTAACTAGATAATGTTTAACCAAAACTACAGTAAAATCAAAAACAGCAGTCAAATGGCTTGACAACAAAAAGGCACAACCAGCACAAATATCATGTCTAATTACAATAGCTCAAAAGGTTATTTAACATGCACTCGTGCCACTTTGTTCAGGTGCTATGGCAGCTCCATTGGAAATCTGTTTAGATTGCAAATGTAAACAGGCTTGTTTGGCTGGAAATTATCACAAACTCCTAACCAAAATATCACACAGTGTTCTTGACGTAGGATGTCTGGAAATTCAACACTCTTGGACAACATCACAGTGTGGTAAAGATGTGTCATGAGACCTTTCAGAAATCATTCAGTATTAAGAAAAACCTATAGCTTATAGGTTTATATACATTATATTTACTGCGCAGATGTATTTTTATTTTATTTGATCTTTCTATATATTTATTGACATGATTAGAGTTTTTTATTCTCATATTTGTGGTTTTGATATCTAGCTTTACATTCAATCATTTGATTGGCCCGTTACTTCTGTTTATAACTATATAATAACAATAATAACTACATCACTTATAATTTATTTTACGAACCAGTTTTTAATATAATATAATTTATTTTTCGAGTCCAAACAATCAGGCAAATTTATATTTTTGCATTAACTGCTAAATGGTGAATTAACTCTGTCCAAATCCTGTATGACTTATTTCATCATTTGGGGGATTTTGTTGTGACTCAGTGCGAAATTTTGTTGTGATCTTACTGTGCAGAAAAACAGACAGATAGAGAGACCTTGATTCCATGCGAGTATAATGTTATTTGAATACTCCTTTCAGTTTGACTGACCATAGCTCACTATCAGGGGTGGCAGGTGCATTAGAAAGACAAAGCAACCAATTCAAGCTGTTAGATAAACATTTACAACTAGAGTTCTCAGCACATTCTTTCCCTCTATTGTATTGTGAATTTTATGTCAAGGTTAGCAGATAATGTTCACTCTGTGCTGTACACTCTAAAGGTGTTAAGTATACACGAGTACAAGTATCTACTTATTCGCTGAATCTGGATCATTTCTTCATGGTGTTTGTGTGGGGGTTGGGGGTGGGTGTGTTGGTGGGTGTTGGGTTGTAGATGACATCTGCTTCACATGTGGGCCTTTTTGAGTGGGGCAAGCTGAATCAGCAGCAGCTTAACATGAGAAAGACCATGGAGATGCTGGTGGTCTTCTGGAGGCTCAAGTCTCCTTCCCCCATCCTGTCTTTCTATTGATAGAGTCAGTGAAGAACAAACGCTGCATTAGTGATTCAGTCTTTCCAATCTATAGCTATAATATACTATTTATTTGAGAAACCTGTCATGTTGCAGTCTTTGCACATTTGTAATTATTTATATGTAGTTTTGTAAGTTTTAGAAATTTTAACATGTACCTTTGATGTCCTTGCTGCTGTAATACTTTAATTCCCCTGGCTTGTAATGTAGAGCCATACTTTTAGACTTACGACTGTCTTAACACTTTATGAAAACTGAGCTAGCTATAGTTCACACTACACTTTCTTGCACAATGATATTATAAAATAATAGAAATCATTAATTTTTCAATTCTGTTTCACATATTTGTCTTGATTTGCCTGGGTGATGAGCTGAGATTGCTTTGAGACTGTTCAGCAAACTTGTATGCGTACTGCTACATTCTTTTTGAGCTACTCAGCCTTTCTCGCCTCCTCATTTACAACAAAGCTCTTGTCAACTGGTTTCTGGACATAGGACAGCAAAACAAGTGTTCTACAAGAATCCCATAGTTTGGGGCATGACCAACCAATTGAATGACTGACTGATTGACTGAGGAATCTATACAAAATAACATGAAATCTTGTTAGCATTAGCTGAAAATAGGAATTCAGCTTTGGCCTCCCAAAGAAAGGAAGTTTACAAGCTTCTGCAAAATCATTCTGTCTCCTGTAAACTGATGTAAGCAGCGTTTTTCATGGAAAGACAGCATTTCAGTTCCAACAGAGACACAGCTGACAACTGACCAGAGACAATGAGCTACTGAAATTACAGAGACTCTGAAGGGACCATTACATAAGCATACATACTAAAAATAAATCTTGTGAGAATCTTGTGCCTGCACATGATCATTTTCCATGATAGTTTTTTTTTCTAAAAGAAAAGGACACTTTGTTTTAAAATGCAATGTTTTAGGTAATTATAACATGCTCAACACTTACTATCACTTTCAGAAAAATATGTATGTGTTCTCTTGTTGTTTTCTGATTTTTTTTTCAGGGGCGCCATAATGTGTGCAAGAAAAAACTAAACAAGCATATTGGCATACAAGAAAACAGTAAACTCAGCTATATACATAGTAAGAGCTACCAACATAATCAAATCACTGCATGATAATATTTTTATTTGTCATTACTTTATCTGTAACTGTAATATTTTTAGTGGCCTTCTAACTAACCATAGTCTCTTAGAACATTTTTTTCACTTACATAGCTTTTGCAATATATATATATATATTTGCAATTTTATACAGTCTAAATTTAGTTTACGTACATATTTGATGTGCTTCATTAGGTGTGTGATGACAATTGCTAGTAATTGTTTGCAAATATTTGCATAACAATGAATCGTCAGCCAAAATTGTATAAGAAATATAACATTTGGACATGCTGTTGGAAAATATTCAATGGCAGTTTGGTATGATGTTAATGTTCAACATTAAGCGGAGTTAATGTTACTACCCTGATGTTGATTATTTTCCAAGAACAACATGTCCTGAAGTGTTGTATTCCTCTTATGTCACAGGAATTAGTCAACTACTGAAACTATTAATTTCCGTCCACTAGCTAACCCTATCACGTGAGATGATCTTAACTTGCTTCCTCCAAGACAAGTTAAGATAGTTTCTTCATCTTTTTAAATTGCTGCTCACTTCAAAGAAAGCACTATCTACCCCCTTCTGCATACATGAAATCACAGACACCCCTGACCCCATGGCTAGTGCCATTGGATTCACCGGGGGCGAATAATGATATCCCTCCCACCCAGTTGGGAATCGTCAGGGGTTCAAATTCCGATGAATCTTGCCTGGGTGGAAGGGATGGCATAGTGCAAAAGCTTTTCTGTTGCACCATCCATTAAAAAAAAAAAATTATATATCTGTTTATAATTAGGCCTAGATTGTGTGGAGTGTCTGCCATACAAGTCCCTCTGTAAGCTGCTGTAGAAATGATAATGCATTACAAACGCATTAATATAAACCTGTGTGTGATATGAATTATATAGCTGGTACTACTGCTGAGAGCTAATTAATTAACCTGTTCTGACCAAACAGATTTGACAATTCCACAGTGCTGGTATAACATTTAAAATCTATATCTTTTATAACTACAGCTTTTAGCTCTACAAATTTGTTGTTGACTTGGGGATGAGCTGCTCTGAGCAGTTGATTTGCAACAATTTTTGCATTTTTTTAGGCTGTTATTTTTTACTTCTTCTTCTTTTTTGCTTTGCTAAGTTTACTCCTATGCAGAATCCTCTTCTCTTTGTAGACCACTTTCCTGAATTATCATTGTCTGTGGCTTTTAATTTAAAACTGTATGAACTTAATTTTACGACAATTTCATATTTGTTAAGGACTTTCGTTTCAGACTAAATTTCAGTCTGAATTTCAGTGAAATGGACACCTTAAGATGGGGATATTACTGTTAAAGTAACTCATGTTGCTAAATAGTTTATGAACCATAACATTGAATAAACTGCTACTCATAGAGGAAGTCAAAAATGTAGAACAAGTTAATTAATAACTAGGCCTTTATAATATGGGACCGGTTATGATGGAAAACATTCAGATATTGTGGGAACAATACCAAATGTAGAGATTTGAAGTTCAGAAGGAGTATTATCTGTTTGTGTTATGGTGTTCTCAAGCCTGCTGAGACCTCCTAGATCTAGCCAGAACACCACAGTAATCTTCAAAATCAGACTGAAGGTAATCTATGTTGTTCATTGTTATCAGACATTTACTGTATACTGTAATGTGTACAGTAGCCTACAGACACAATATTTACTCATTTAATTATAAATTTGACTTGGATATATTTAAAAGCTTCCATATGTATAGTAGTCATGTCATGTGACTGGATGGAGTCTCTCCTAGGACAGCATGGTCCAGAGGCATGTGTATGTTTAACCAAGCATAAAACTATTTCTCAGAAGACATAAAGCTAGTGTAAACTGAACTTTGCATGGCAACATTACCCAGAGGTTTATTACTCAGAGCCAGAAAGCTGTTATAACCCTCCATGAGAAACTAACATCTTGAATGAGGATAGTTTTATTTGGTTAATTGTCTACATTTGTTTGAATAGGAATATTGTAAAACAGGTTTAAAACATGGTGAATCATTTTAAAGTTCCCTATCAGTGAGAGGCAACAAGTAGCCTCTTTGTGTGTTTACGGCAGCTCTTGTGTAAAGCAATACTCCTTCCTGTTTTATTTCAGGTTCATGTGTTTCAAATATGTACAGTATTTGATGTGAAAAATGCTGTTTTCTAATTTATAATTTCAAAATAAACATTTTGCAGAACAATTTGCATGGTTTTTGTAACTTTGAATTTTGTATTCTGAAAATAGAGAAATGTGTTTTGTAAATGTTTCATGACGAGCCATACATTTTTGTTGTAGTCCAGTATTATATATATATATATATATATATATATATATATATATATATATATATATATATATATATATATATATATATATATATACACAAATGTCTACATTGTATTGTGTAACAAAAATTTGCCATTTTATATGCTCTACTCTGTCTTGCCAAACTTACTGTGATTCCATATAAAGCAAGTTGTAACAAAGGGGTTAGTAATTATTATTATCATCTTCATCCTCCTCATCTTCATTATTATTATTATTATTATTATTATTATTATTATTATTATTATTATTATTATATGTTTTATTTTATTTATTTGTTTATTTATTTAACATATTTAAGAATAATTTCTGCAAAATATTTTCCAGTTCAATATTACGGGTTATTTTGTGTAGATTCTTGACACAGACCCTAACTACACAATACATAATTTTACAAAATGTGGAAAAGTTGAAAGAGGGGGGTTTAAGGGGAAGATATAGTTATGCAAGCGCTATAGCCCACTTCAGCTTTTAGCCCGACACTACCCCCTGGTGGGCCACCTGACAAGTATTTTTTTAATAATTGGATTGATATAATTGAGATTTAAATCGTTTAACAATGTTTTTTGGGTGTGTGTGTGTGTGTGTGTGTGTGTGTGTGTGTGTGTGTGTGTGTCTCAAATTTTTTTTGTAAGGTGTTAGCAGCTTTTCACGTAGATCAGGAGGCTGCATTATTCTCTCTTCTTTCCCTTTCTTCATTTAAATCTTCTGATTTGTAGATTCATACCTTTATTAATAACCGATAAACACTTAAACTGCTCAAATACTGTGCTTATGCAGGCTTTCCCCCTCTATATTTCTCTCTTATGCTGCTCACGGACTGTGCTGCTTTTGTGTAGCGGAAGTCCCCGAACGGTCCCAGAACCTTCCGTTCAGGGAAATGAGGTTTGGAAAGAGTTTTCTAAAAGGAGTTTAAAAACCTCTGAGAAAACTGCATGGGTGTCATGTTGCTTAGTGCTCTCTAAAGAGTCAGCATCTTAGAAAGCACCATTTTGTATAGAAGGCTCTTTGTAGGATTTGGGTTGGAAATGTGGCCTGCCAAGCCTGCAAAAAGTTGTGAAGTTGGCAAGACACTAGCAGTTGAGAGCCTACTTGTAGATCAGCACCTGGTGGTCATTTGGACTTATGACAACATTTTGCAGTTTGAGAATATATAACAAAGATGAATAGGCCTGCTGATTTAAAGAATAAAAAGAAGCACCACACATTTGTGAGTCTATGGTCACACTAAACAAATTTTCTATTAAAAACACCTTGAGATTTTATGAAATAAATAAAGCATCTGACACCTGTGACACCAGTGGAAAACATCCTTAAATAACCAGCTGGCACTCTACCCCAGTGTTCCTCAAACTTTCTCATTGTGAGGCTCCCCTTGTGTAGGGTGCATCCCTTTGTGGCCATTTGATGTGTTTTCCGTGTGCTATTGTGAATAATAACATATGAGTAGCCATACGTCGCTCTGTATATCATGTTAAATAACCAATCTGTATACCATATTACACAACTAACCAAAATAAGGTCAAAATTTTTGCAAGAACACCTACCAACCTTCCACTATAATTTACAGACACAACATTACGCCAGAGTCAGATTACAGAGATTAAAAATTCATTGAGTATGGAATGGACACACACGCACACACAAACACACACACACACACTTGCATTTTACAGCATCAGCAACAAAATCAGCCCTATACTATCTAGAACAACTTTCAGTCTCAATCAAAAAACACGTCCTCATTCTAGTTCATCCATCCCCTGGTACTCTAAACCCCTGTTGAGGAGGTTAGCAGGCTATAGTTCCTATCAAAAGAAAACACAAGACAAGACAATGATTGACAAAATGCTAATAGTTGTTCAAGTATCTTTAGTTGTTGGTGGTTGTGAGAACATGTGATGTTATGGTTGTTGAGGGTATTGCCTGTTTATTATGTACACATAAAATGTGTCCCTTTAACTTTGTGTGTTTAGGAGTTTTGTGCTGAATGTGTCCCACACAGTTTGTGATTAAACAAATGAGCTGCTTGGCTAATCACAGATCTCAGAACTGACGCACAAAAGGGGAGTGTGTGTGCATGTGTGTGTGTGAGAAAGAGAGAGAGAGAGCGAGATAGAGAGAGAGAGAGAGAGTTTAGGAAGCAAGAGCTGCTTGAATGTTCCTCTTCCTCATGAACGGAAGTCTGTTTTTTTTATTTTTTACCTCAGGATGTGTGGCGCGAAGTGCGCGAGCCGAAGTTACAATGTAATGAGCGCGAGGACCTGAAGCGCCAACGGACGCTTGATGTAAATGTTTGGTTTCTCCAGCAGGGACACCATTAAGCAAACCGACGAGGTAAGAGCCTCAAACAGACATTAACGCAACCGCACAACGATGTAATCGATGTTTTTATTTAATCGGCAGGTTTACGTCTTAATTCGAACTTCATTCTCTGTAATGGGACAGAAAGAGGTTCATTTAAAATAAGTCTGAAGTGAGCAGCAGCAAATTACGTTCGCAAATTATCACTTACCCTCAAAAACCATGAAGAAGTCAGACTTGACAGCAAATTGTTAATCATTTCTAATATTAATAATAAATAAGCAAATATGATGGGGGAAAATCAGGACCTGTATGGTTACGCAATAACTATAGAACTGTTATCTGACATCTTTCATAGATGTTAATGCTTTTATCTCTAATAGACGCTGAATGTACATCCTTAGGGATAAATTGATTGATTACAATAATTTTTTTTGGTATACATACAGTTCCTGCAGTCCTATTTATTTTATTTTTTATTATTATTTCAATCGTTCATCTTCTCATTCACACTTGGTGATCTTTAGAGTCGTCAAACAACCTAGTGGAATGATTTTGGTGCTGTAGATGGGAGGAAAATGGAGAACCTGAGCTGAGCACAGACTTGAACCCGGGACCCTTGAGCTTGGTGCATGTGTGCTTTATACCGGTCCTAACTGGTCTGACATCAAGAAATCTAAACACACTGTACACTCTTTATCATCATCGAGCCTTCTTGTCAGTTTCTGACCCCAGCCCAGGAAGACTGAATAAAGAACAAACCAGCACAAACTCATTACTAACCTTAAATGATTACTTGGCAAACAAAAAGAGTAAATGAATGATGGCAAGTTTATAATCTGGCCATATGATATAAATATTAACTATAATGTTAAGTGAGGGTTTCAATGTAACCTCCATAAATAAAAACGACAGGAAACTGTTATACACATATTCTACAAGGTTTAGTATAACAAATGAATTGAATAATTAGTTGAGTGTAATGTCAGAAAACACTTGGCCCAGGTGAATGCTGAACAACAAAAAAAAAAAAATCTTTTCTTTCTAGGATCCCATTGGCTTTCCACTCACACTTTCCAAGAACAGTGAGGGCTTTAGACCTAACCTAGAGAGAGAGAGAGAGAGAGAGAGAGAGAGAGAGAGAGAGAGAGAGAGAGAGATATTTGATGACAAAAAGGGATGCTGAAGAGAGGGATCTGTTGAGTTTAGCCCAGGGGGATTATTATTCACTCTGAATACTAATGAATAGTCTCCTTCAACCCTCCTCTCTCTCTCTCTCTCTCTCTCTCTCTCTCTGGGTTTGTGTTTTGCTCATACACAGACTACAAAAATCTATTTGTTGTTGATCTGTTGTTCCTTTCATCTGTGCTTTCAACAATGTAATCCATTGTACCAGAGAAAGAGACTAAGAAAGAGCTGGCCAGGAATGAAAGCACCAGAAAGAAAAGTGATGACTAGATCTAAATAGGTGGCATAAAATTGTAAACCCTGTAACTGAAGAAAGTGCAGAGAGATTCCTTGTTCGCAAGAACGTCTGTGGTTTTGCGGGACCATAGTGTCCTGTGTTAAAGATAACGATGTTGAAAAAGCGTAAAAGAGACAGAGCAACAGAAGAGGCACGAAGGAAATAAATTAGTATTCGGTTATTGTTGTCGTTGTAATTATAACCACTGCAGCTTGTGTAACTGCAGGAACAATGCCAACAATAGTTTATGTAATGATACAACACTGGAGATGGTTTCAGATGTTGATTACCTCTTGAAAATTCTTGTACTGAGTGTATGTGTGTTCATCTAGAATTTATACTGAATGCAACACGTGTAAAAGCAAGTGGTTGTTGACCCTGGCCTGACCTTTTCCTGGACCTTAGCAGTCCGGGTCATTTCCTCAAGGCAACATTTCAGCAGTCAGTGTGCGAGGAATCCTGTTTCACCTGAGGTTTTCATGCCCAAAAAATACAATGTAATGTACTGCATGTACTATAATGGGAATCATGTTGACGTAGTACAACGCAGTTGTAATAAAAGACCACACTTTTTTAAATGCTTCTGTGAGTCTAAATTGGATTTAAGAGCGTTTGCACCGATCCCTCTTGTACCAATCACTCCCAAAACACACAGCCACACAAAGACAGACTATTATAAGTGGACCACAGAGTATGAGAGAGCACAGCTCGGGAGGAAAGAGGTGTGTGGTAACAAGCAACAGAAGGACAGAAACAAATGGAGCGGAAAAGATTGGTGAACAGCCCGGGAACTTGGAGAAAGTGACTTTTTTCTGTCACTTAATGCCTCCCTTTCGTCCATTTTTTTCCCTTTGCCACAACAAGTAGCCTCTTTGTGTGTTTAAGGCAACTCTTGTGTAAAGCAATACTCCTTCCTGTTTTAATTAATCAGATAAACACAGTTTGCCAGGTGCCTTTACTTCTTGTGCTTCTTTTCATTCTAGCATACTTGCATACTGGCCAGTTTGCATACTAGTCTATTTAAATACTCACTTGCTATACGAGCAACCTTCTCAATAATAATAATAATATATTGAAACACATTCTAGCATTTTCTTGAGTACTAATTTTGCAAGTGGTGTTGTGATATAGTTAACAAAAGCAGCATTCATTTGACGACCCCTTTAGGGATCTCCCCTCTATGAGATTTCTGTGTAAAACTGAGATTTTGGGTTCTTGTTTCCATCCTTATTATAGCCTATTTAGCAGAGGTATGGTATGGAGGTGACAGATTGTTGTGGGGTTTTTTTTTCAGATGACATCAACACTCCATGGGCAGAAGGTGTGCCACTCACAGACACAGACAGATGCCCTGAAGCCACTACTTGGAGGGACAGGATGTGGAACTGAAACACCTCGCCTCCGTCGGCGCCTAATGTCCAAAGATGGACGGAGCAACTTGCGTGTGGAGCACAGGAGCAGGCAGCATGCACTGTACCTACGTGATCCATGGACAACCTGTGTGGACATGCAGTGGAGATACAAGCTGCTCATGTTCAGTGCCACCTTTGTGGGCACCTGGTTCGCCTTTGGCCTGCTGTGGTATCTGCTGGCTCTGGTGCATGGAGACCTGCTGGGTGAGTAGCGTTTGGCTGGACAGACGACTATTGTCGCACTGACATTGATATAAAGGAGCTCAAATTTCAAAACAGGTCCCCTACCCCACAAGAGGTGTGTGCACGGACCAATCCTAATCACCCTCAGTTTTATGATTAAATAATAAATGTACAGGACTGAATATATGTGTTAATAATGATGGCTATGGGGAAAATGTAGTGGAAATGAAGTAGGTTTCTCTTTATCTTCAGAATTCGATCCTCCGTCCAACCACACATTGTGTGTGATGCAGATGCAAACTCTAGCGGGAGCTTTCCTGTTCTCACTGGAAACGCAGACGACCATTGGCTATGGTTTCCGCTGTATCACAGAAGAGTGTCCATCTGGCATTGTACTTCTCGTCATCCAGCTTCTCATTACCACCGGCATAGAGATCTTCATCACAGGAACCTTCCTCGCCAAGGTGCTACATCTGGGCATCACACAGCGACACACGCACTACCAACGCTTTCTATTCTAACTCTCAGCTTCCACTACACTGTTACATCATTACACATATTGACAACCATGATCTGACGTACATTGTCATCGTTTGCTTTAGCTACACTGCCTGGATTTGCTGAAAACACCAATGGCCAGTGACAAACGAGCTGACAATTTGAGGCACGTGAAAATTGGCATTCATATAAACATATTATTTTATGTTCTCCTGTTGGCATTAGCATATGGTAAAATCCATAATGAACTTTCTTTTACTTTCACACTACCCGTTGTTACCCAGATGAGGACGGGTTCCCTTCTGAGTCAGGTTCCTCTCAAGGTTTCTTCCTCATATCATCTTAGGGAGTTTTTCCCTCACCACCGTCGTCACCGGCTTGCTCAATAGGGATAAATTCACACACTTAAAATCTGTATCCTGTGTTTATATGTTTCTGTAAAACTGCTTTGAGACAACGTTGATTGTTAAAAGTGTATCAGATTAAACATACAATAATTTGCAGAGAGTTTGATGCCTTTGAAGCTGGTGGTAAGACGCCTCTGAAGGATTGTCTTTCTTACACTCTCACACACTTTCTGTCAGGTTGCTCGGCCCAAGAAACGGGGGGAGACAGTGCGTTTCAGCCAGCATGCCGTAATAGCCAATCACAATGGGCAGCCGAGTCTTATGATCCGGGTGGCCAACATGCGCAAGAGCCTCCTTTTGGGCTGCCAGGTAATGAACTAGAGGAGGGGTCTGTTACTGAATTTCTCAGTATTTTTCATTTCATCCACACAGTTGGTCAAAAGTTTGTGGACACTCGACCTAAATGTTTCTCATGATGTTAAAAACCCTTTTGATCTGAAGTATGATTAAACGTTTGAAACGGTGTTATTATAAAATATATAATTGTCCAACATATTCATTTCTTTCATTAGAAAATGAACATTTTATTTACAAAAATATTTTTTTAAACAGATGACTTGCAGCGAAATATTTCGAAAATCAGCCAAAAAGTTTCCAGCATAGGTGGGAACTCCTTTAACACTGTTTAAAAAGCATCTCAGGGAAATTCCTCAAGAAATCGGTTGAGAAAACACCAAGAATACATTTCTGGAAATTCTAGGCAAAAAGGGCGTCTACTTTGAAGATGCTAAAATACTAAATTATTTTTTATTTATTTTGGATTTTTTATCACAACATAATTACCATAGTTCCATTTGTGTTATTACAGAATTTTGATGAATTTAGAAATATTCTAAAATGTGGAAAAATAATATAAAATAATGAATCAGTGTGTCTAAACGTTTGACTGGTAGTGTACATTTTTGTTTGCACATAGATTCAGTGTTATCTATATTGAATCATACTAGGCCCCCAAAATGCAAATGAAATGTCTATTCGACACTTATTTAGGCTACAATCAGATCTATTTTCTCAAAAGAGATCGTTACTGTCCTAACCCTGTGGATAAGTTGTGCGGTTTGATAACACTGGCAGAAATAAAGTTAAATAAAGCTTTCTTTGCTACACAGTGGGTGGATCGGCCTAGTGCTGCTCAGCAACTATGACAACCGATACACAGTGTGATGAAGGAATAATTCTATACTGGATGTGCGTTATGTGTTTGAGTTACACCAAGATGAACTGTACAGGTGACTGGAAAGCTGCTCCAGCGTTGTGCGCCTAGAGAGGGTGAGACAGTGCGCCTAGACCAGAAGAACATCCCATTCAGCGTGGACACAGCCAGCGAGAGCCCATTCCTTATCCTCCCCCTCACCTTCTACCACACTATCGACAACGACAGCCCCCTCCGAGCATGGGCTGCCCAGGGTATACTTACTATAGTAACTGTGAAATGAAAATGACAGAAAATTTTTAAAAATAATGTCTTCATTTATATTATATTTTGGATGTAGAACCAGGCCATGCTCATTTGTCCAGTAGTGGGCGTTTTGGACACTATCTGTTTGGCTGATGCACTTTTGATTATGTACTCTTGTCAAGCCCTCTTTGGAATCTAACAGTAGCTCATAGCTTTTGCTTATACATTTGCAAATCATATGCATCAAAAATTGCCCAGAGTATTCCTGTATATTCTCAAACTCACCGAAACATTTCAGTCTAGCCTGGACTAATACCTCCATCGCCATCTCTTTCTGTCTTTCTCTTTCTGTCGCTGTTCTCTTTCTCTCTGCATCGCAGGTATTGGATGGACCGAGCCGGAGCTGGCTGATTTCGAGCTCTTGGTGATGATGAGCTCCACGGTGGAGCCAACATCTGCTATGTGCCAGGTGCGCACGTCCTACCTGCCTGAAGAGATTCTTTGGGGCTATGAGTTCCCACCCATCGTCACCCTGTCTCCAATGGGGAAATATGTTGCTGATCTTGCGTACTTTGACAAGGTCGTCAGGGCCAAGACCCCGCCTATATTCAGACAGTCCTCACAAGGTCACCAGGATTACCATAGTAGCGGAGAGGGAGGAGACCCAGAGAAAATTCAGTTGGAGCTGAGTTATAGAGAAGCAGGCCAAGAGAGGGGGACGGGGAGCGGGACGGGGAGGGGGAGGGGAGGGGGAGAGATGGTAGTCCATCAGGAGTTAGAATAAGTAATGTGTAACACACTTATAGTATATACCTACACACACACACACACACACATACACACACATACACTCACACACACAGTGGCACGTGCCATACTTAACAGATGACGTCCAACAAAATGTCCTGATACTAGATGTTACAATACACCACAATCCTAATATATAAAGGGTAAAAGTGTCAAACTGAAATCTTGTTAAACTACTCATACCACTTGGGAACATAGGTACTATAATGTTATTATGTCATTTAGATACAGTATATTAAGCTACTGTGTATAAATAAGCAATATTTAACCGGGTCTTGTCAAGGTGGAAATAGTGAGACAATATCTCCCTCTGGTGGCTACACTTACTGCCACTAGTAAAGATGCAGTGTAACTGGTTTTCAATAAATCTTTATAACTTGTCTGAACACTTGGACACTGCCGAGCATATAAATAATAATCATGATGATGCTGATGATCACAAAAATAATTACCTGATGCAGATTATGATGCAGACTGAAATTGGGAACAATTTTTGATTTCAGCTAGTTGTTCCGTCAGTTCGTGTATGTCCTTTTGTGTCTTGTTTTTGAACTGTGATGAATTGTTGTATTGAAGGAACCAAGGACCATTATGACACTGAATACTAAGAGTACACACATGACATGGTGAACGCTTAGAATGATAAAGGTTTACTACTTTGTGAATACTTGCATTAATACAGGGTGAAAACATTAAGGGAAAAAATTTTATATGTTGACACACACCCCCATCCACACAAAGGGAGTTTAAAAGACATTTTATATCTTCTTCCAGCTCTATAACCACAGCATAATATAATGACAGAATGGAATATCCACAAATGATTGTTTAGCATCTTGAGTTTAGCCTCATCCATTCCTTGTTCTGCTAGGATTTAAAATGGAATAGCACTTTGTACATATGCCGACCTCACTAACTCGTTTCATGTGATATGTCAATATTTCTTAACCACAAGCCAATAGAGAATGGTAATACTATACCCACACTTGTTAGTGCACCGCAAAAGCTTTTATTGCTGGATTTAGTCTAAATGAAATTTAAGTTAAAAAAAATTCCCAAGAGGTCAAAACGAGTTCCTCTTTTTGTAACACACCTCAATTTTTTTGGACTGCAATTTTATTCAGAGAAGGAGAAGTAGACGGGATGACAAACAGGTTTTTCTGCTTCTAGGAATTACACATTTGCACAGTACGTTACCTATAAATAGTTTTCCTTTCACTCATTTACATATAGATCTACGAAGTGGTAGTAGGTAGTGAGGGGTTATGGTTCTTCAGAGAGCAGACAAAATGGGGGGAAATTAGGTTATGTTTAGGCACACAAGGACTAGGTTGTCCACTAATCGTAGGGTTGGTGGTTCGATTCCCGGCCCGGCTGACTCCACATGCTGAAGTGTTCTTGAGCAAGACACTGAACCCCAAGTTGCTCCCAATGGCAAGCTAGCACCTTGCATGGCAGCTCTGCTACCACTGGTGTGTGAGTGTGTGTGTGTGTGTGTGTGTGAATGGGTGAATGAGACACAGTGTAAAGCGCTTTGGATAAAAGCGCTATATAAGTGCACATTTACCATTTACTAGGTATGGCAATGAGAAGTGTATGTGGTGCAAGAGTAAACAACCACATTTAAAGTTTTTAACATCATTTGAAATGTGGTCAAAAAATGGTCCAAATGTAATAAATTCTAGTGTTGAATTTCAATATCCAAAAAAGAAAATGGCTGAGCTGTAAACATGCAGTCTCCACAATGCTGAATAATGACTGTGTCCCGGAAAACCAGATTTGCATGACTTCATCACCATCATTTTACAGGCAGTATGTAGGCCAGTTGAAATGGTCACTCAGGCATGATTTATTTACCATTGGGGTTTGTGTAAGCGAAAGGTTGTGAGTTCATATCCTAAGACAAAATCTCTTGCCCTTGGGCAAGACCTTTAACCTTTAGTGAAATAATGGCATTGTTATATTCTCTGATGCTTACTGCATACAGCTACTTTATAAAGATGTTAAGTTTCCAGTGGTCAAAGCTGATGTGTGACCTATTCATCAGCATATGACCAGCATAACAACAGCATCATTCATTGTGGTGACGTGAAGTACAACTCCATCACGACTCCTGGTGATATAATCTGGTTAGGAAAATCAATGTTGCTGTCTATGGCCTTTATGCAAAATGAATAATGGTTAGCTGTAGAGGAACTAAATGGAAAATGGAAACAAAACCCGTATCTACATAATATTACATTTTATTGTTGTTATTTATTAAATTAAATATTTCTTGTTTCATTCATTCATCTTCAGAAGCATTCTGGTCAGCGACACAATGGCGTTAGTGTAAATGTTTACTATGTTTTAATAATAATAAATAGCTATTAGCAATAAAACTATTAATCTCATCAAATAATCGCAAAATAAAGTGAACAAAGATCCCCCCAAAATGAGATTGTTTGCAGCTTCCTTGGCTATAGACTTCTGAAAACCAAAGACATGTGGATTTGATTCAGAGACTTTGCCTTAGTTGAAATGTTTGGGAACACCTTGTCTTTTCTGAAGTGCAAAAGCTGTGCAAGAAATGTGGAGAGGGAGGTAATTCTGTAACCCAATGGCCTGTCCAATCACTTTAACCCAATTAAGCCTCTATGAGAAAAGTTGGATCAACAAGAAAGAGAGAGAGAGAGAGAGAGAGAGAGAGAGAGAGAGAATCAGTTAAGTATTTATCTTTGCCTGTATTTGTTAGTGGGTGAATTTTACAAGTATTATAATGTAGGCCACTTTGTTATGTTTGTTTCTTTATTTTCTTGCTTTAACAGCAGAAAGTCCAAATTTCGGGGCTGTGAACTCTGAGCTTTAGAAGTAACACCACTTGATCAAAACTGGGTAACATCACGGTAATGTGAGTAGCAAAGTTTAACTAGTTGAAATCTTATAGTTGTTATTTTTGTTATTTCTGTCAGAAAAGAAACGTGTTCTTATAGGCTATGTATGATAAAAAATTAATTATTGCATTAATGAATTTGCATATTTTGCCCCACTTTATTAATCAGACTAAGACGTGGAACAATGTCTAATGTAGTTTATAATAATAATAATAATAATAATAATAATAATAATAATAATAATAATATAAAGAAGAAGAATATGCCCACCTCTTCACCAAAGAGTCAAACATACTGCTGTTTCTCCTTAAAAAAATATATATATATATATATATATATATATATATATATATATATATATATATATATTGATCATAATATATTGCCGGGAATGAGAAATCAAATATGAAATGAAACTGCAGCAGATATCAGCTCACTGCGCCGGATTAGATGAGCTCTCTGCACATGCGCTCTTCAATGTGCTCAATGGACATTTTCCGTCTTCGGCTGTCCAACTTTACTCATTTTATTCTCATTACTACTGTGCCATGCACGTATGCATATGTTAATGAAAAATAAATAAATAGCTGATCACTGTCTATAATAATATGCAGCAAAAAATAAATGAATAATCAAATAAAAATGAAATCAAATAAATCTGTGTTGGATTAAAGCCTTGTTGGACGCACGCGACCGTTAATGATTAACTCAGTAAATAAACAAAGGGAATTTAGCATTTTTATTGGGCCCTGATTAAACTGTATTTGGGTCTGGATTCGCTCCGGACTGCGGCTTTTTAAAGATTTAATATCAGAAATTCAGTTGTTTACTTGTCAGCAATGTG
The DNA here is from genome assembly GCA_012411365.1 of Ameiurus melas. Classification (NCBI taxonomy): domain Eukaryota; kingdom Metazoa; phylum Chordata; class Actinopteri; order Siluriformes; family Ictaluridae; genus Ameiurus; species Ameiurus melas. The sequence goes on along the minus strand of CM022770.1, from coordinate 4,441,641 downwards.
CGCCGCTACACACTAGTAAATTCTGTTTTGTTTTGTTTTTAATATACACAAAATAATACGTAAATGACTAAACAAACAGACGTTCAAATATTTTTAAGGAATGACAAATGCGTAAGTAGTATTTCTTTTGGTTTTGTTAATTTGGCCATCTCTATTTATTTGTGGACAGTTTTTCCTCTTTTACGCATATATTTATTTTGTATTTAGGAATTTATTTAATATTTATTTATTAGGTTATTATTAACTCTTTATATTTATTCAGTTATTTTAAACCCAATTATCCCGACAATTACATGCACCAAATTAAATATCAAAATATAAATATTCTTAATGTATTTATTTATTTTTATTTATTTATTTATTTTTAAGTCTGCATTCCTAGTATGTAGGCTTATTTAGTCTATCTGAAATATTATTCAACCCGTCCAGGGTGTCCCCGCTGTGCTTCATGCCCCCTGGGACAGGCTCCAGGTTCCCCACGATCCAGTATGGTTAAGCGCAACAGAAAATGGTTGGATGGGTGGATGGATGAAATATTATTACTTAATAAGCAATATAGCATTAACTTTGAACACACCTGACACTTATGAGATAATTACCAAAGTCACAAGTGGTTGCTTTTGGTATGTTAGAATAGGAAAGACACTACACTCTACCGGCTCTGCGACCTTCAGGACCTGCAGAAGCTCAGACCGACTTCATATATACATACATATATATATATATATATATATATATATATATATATATATATATATATATATATATATATATATATATATATATATATATATATATATATATATATATATATATATATATATATATATATATATATATCATGAATCATTTAATATTATATGAAAGTAAATCATTTTCAGCAGCTGGTGTTATATCAGTAAAATACAAAAATAAATAAATAAATGGGGGCGTGGGTCCCCTCCTTTTTTCATAATGTAATAACATGACATGTAATAGGATGACATGGATAAATAATCTTATAAGTAAAAATCCTAAATTATGTCAGCAATTAATTTACTTTCTTCCTATGGTTGCTTTTTTAAAAATATGTATTTATTATTTTAAAAATTATGAATTCATTTATTTGTTCATTCATTTTCCCCGATCCATTCACAGATAGTAACTCGATGGAATTTGCAGTTTGCAGCAGGCACACATTTTACCCGCTATTGGAAATCAGTATAAGCAGCGCCGTCTAGCGGTTAGAAAGGTGAAGTGCTCCACGGTGCAACGTTTCATGTTTTTTGCAACAAGATTTAATGTCTGCAAATTAGTAAAAGCGCTCAAGGTCCATAAAATGTATCAAATGTCTGAGACCGTAACACTATCTCACGATTGATAATTCACAAGAAAACACACGAGATAACTCGTATAAAGGGCTGCAAATGGTCAGGATTAGGGTTAAATCAGGGTCAAGATTCTAGATTATTCATAATTCCATAATCCAGTGAAATCATTACGATTTTCCGGTAGTATGTGACTGCGTTGTTATCTAGGCAATAAATCTGTTTTCGTTTGAAATATACATTTGCGTGTTTGTGTTATTATGATTATCCTACATGTAAAATGGCAAAAGCTCGTTTTATGGCTGTTAGTGTCACAGAAATGCAAACGAACTAACCTGGGACTTCAAACTTTACCTGCGACAAATTTGAGAGCAAACCATGTGGAAAGATTGAAAACTATGAATTTACTCAATTTAATTTATGTTGATATATTTAGTGACTACAGTATAAAACTTCATTTTAATTAGCGGGTCTCAACTCCAAAGATAATTATATTTAAACAAGTCAGCAGGATTCAATTACAATATTATTATTTTACGAATGGTATAATTCTTGGTTTTTTGGGGGGGGGCTAGTTCATGAGCTGCATGAACATTTTCACTCATGCACATCCATTCACGCCGTTAAAGTATTCCGCGACGGAATAAACGAATATTACACTGGAATGAAATTGAATTATTTCATCTTTTACTTTAAAAAGTATATCTTTTTTAAGCAATTGCAAAATATCAAAATATCTCCATATATTCTTCATCGCCATGTATGGTAGTGATTTTGAACATTGTTCATCGTAATGCGTAAAAGTAAGGGTATAAAAGTACAACGTCCGGACGCAGTGATGATCCTGTATCACTCACTCAGCTCGGGGTTAGTTAGAGAAGTTAGCTTGCACATCTCTAATGTAAGCAATTTTCGTGCTCTTGGACAACATTTGTGATTCGAGCATTTAGGAACGTTTGTCTTTAGTAATATTGAACAATTCCCGGACTTGCAGAAGCCGGGGAGAAGCCTGCATTCCGACCAGTGTTTATTGTACTGTAAATAGTGATGACCCTCATTCTTTCATTTCAATGGGGTCGGGGTGAAAGCTGCAGAGTTCAATTCTATTATAATTCCATGACAGGCAGAAAGGAAAGAGGTGGGAAAAAAAACCCCGACTCTGCTAAATTTAATATAAATAGTGGAAAGTTCTGTTTAAATAAATAAATAAATAAATAAATCATGGGTTAATATATATATATATATATATATATATATATATATATATATATATATATATATATATATATATATATATATATATATATATATATATATATATATATATATATATCGTGTGTTGGATTATTTATAGACGTATGCACCGACTGAGAATTAATGGAAAATATTAGAGCCGCAGTTGCCATTTCTAACATTTAATTGAATTCATTCATTCATTTATTTATTTTTGTTTGTTGCAGTTTTGTATTTGGAAAACATCTCCTAAAGGTAAAACACACAATAAGTAACTCGTGGCATCAAATGTTTTAAGGAATTAGAAAGATCCAGCAGCCCGAACGACAGCCACGCCGTCGAAGAATTTTTGACTTCAATTAACTTTCAATTAAAAAAAATTGAAATAAAAAATGTTATGCCACTCGTGCGAATTCTTACGGATTTGTTTGCATTTGCGAACGTGTTCTCGAACTAATTTGTTTACAGCATGTCGGCTGTAAATAAAGCTCCAGAGCTGCACTGACTGTAAGACATTGTAGGCTATAGATGTAGAAGATAAAAGGTTTGTTTTGGTGCTCGGTTTGAAGAACACTGACAAGTGCCCATGTAAACATTTTACTTTCAGGATAAATGATGAGTAGTTATTGCATTTTCAAGTGTATGTTAACACACCGCACTGACCTCTGGCCTGACCTAGAATACAACAAACAATTTCATAGACTATATATCCAGTGCAAATGGAGTCCAGTTGAACATTCCTCATTTTAAATGAGTTCGAATTTTATGTAGATTGAAATTGCACAAAAAAATATATGTTAAGTCTGATAAAATGCGACAAACAAACAAAAACGTCACATGACCTCCTTTAACCAGTAAAATACCCGACCCTGTAGTAAACATTTACGTTGACCTTGAGGAATGTTGCTAAATGACTTGATTTTTTAAAACAAATATAATTAAATTGCTAAATGTGATTTTTCATGAGGCTATGTTATGTTTTGTTTTTGTTTTGTAGATTATGCTAAAAACAAAACTGCACAGGACAACATAACTGCAATGCACAAGTACCAGTCGGTATAGAAAGGGTTAATAACTGTTAGTTTCACCATAATTTTACTGTGATGCTTAAACGAAAGTCAAGATACAGATTTTTATTCTTAGTTATATTATTCTTATTTATATATTCACAGTTATATTCTTATTCCGCCAGGTTCATTAACGTTTCCAATTCCTCCCCATTTAAGTAGAAATTACATTGATCTATAATTCATAATTCGACCATATTTCGCTGCTTAAAATGGAACCTAGTCTATGCCCAGTCTATATAATTTTTTTTTTTAGAAATCCTAAACTGAAATATTACAATATCCCTATGTTAAATGAGCTAGAATAGTCGTAAAGTTATTTCCCTTTTCCATATTTAAAGTTCTGCAATCAAATATTTATTTATTTTTTGATAAGTACAGGTTTGTCCCTTATTTGACCTAAAAAGTTCAGAATCAGCTTAATTTAAAATTTGTTTATGCCGTTAGCAGTGTCCTTTCTGCTTTTAGCTACTGTATAACTACTGTCAGCGCCCAAACCCATATGGAGGTGATTTTCACTTGAAATATTTATTGCACGATTAGCCATGCAAGTCTATTATGCAGTTACTGTTCCAGATAAAAGAAAACTTATAATGTTTGCATTTTTCATATTTGCATTGATTTTCGTTTTGCCCTATATGTTAAAAATACATGTTGCCTCTTAAATTTATTTATTTATTTATTTATTTATTCATGTATTTAAATGTGTTAAATACATGAATAAACAAACAAACAAACAAACAAACATAATATTTTTAAGAGGCAACATGTCTCCATTTGCACTATTTAAAATTGTACACAATTTTTTATCTACAGTGACACAAAACTGTAAAGTGCGTGTATCATGTTTAGATTGTAAAGAGAGCCTTATTATAACTTATATTTCACACAATATCGTACATTTTCAAACCATGCATGTATTTTATGTAATATCACTTTTTTTTACTAAAAATATATGTGAATTTACTATCCTATTTATAAAATGTCTAATATGTAATATATAAATACTGAAATGTAAGCAATACGAAAATGTGAATCATAAGTTCCACTAACTGTTAAAATTATGATCTCTGTTAAAGAAAATATACAAACGAAATGATTGTCAGAACTCTCCAAGGATTCAAATGGTCTATTTACTATACAGCCAGAAAGCATTCTCTGTTCAAATAAACAGATTTTTTTTTTTTTTACGAAAGTCAAACATTCTTTTTGGGCCACTATTAATACTTAAATCAACGATTAAAAAAAAATAAAATATATTTATAAGACTGGCCTGGTGGCTATTTAATATTTCTGCACATCCAGAATATTAATCTGCAAAGAAATATTTCACCAAAGTATTTTATTTAAAATAAGTGCCGATTTAACATGGTCCCAACAATGTCAATATTTCAATAGAGTATCAAAACAATTTCAACGAAAAGAGGTCTGGTCTGGTGATTTACGATTTTTTAAAAATACAGATAAATTTCCAACGATCTAAAAAGCTATTATGTCAGTAAGATAGAGGACTAATCTACACTGGATGGAGTAAACAACAGACTGGGGCTACTTTAGGGCTCACGATAATCATATAAACACACTCAGCTGCATTTTAAAAACACTGGATGAAGATGAATTTACACAGACCGAGCTTCTCTCTCTCTCTCTCTCTCTCTCTCTCTCTCTCTCTTCTCTCTCTCTCTCTTTTTACACAATGACTTATCGGCTGTAATTTGATTTTTTTTAGATTGGATATTTGCATGTGCGCTCTGCAGGCTACATGAGCCGAAAACTAAAAAACATACAAGCTGGCCTCGCAGCAAAACCCCCCGGTGTTGAATTAACACACTGTGTGCTAATATCGGCACATCTGGACACATATTCGCTCTGTGAAAGTTCATGTATCTTTGTTGGTGTTAACTCAAGACATTATTCTGTGCTGTAAAAGCTAATTTCACATTGGAAATGTTCAGGACAGATCCTCATTAGCGAGACCTGCAGTTCAGAGCCACATTTTCAGTGTTGAATTAATACGCATACTGATAAACGGACATCTGTATGCATATATCAATTAAAGCTCTACAAGGCTTAATCCAACCCAGGGGATATATTTAGAGATATTTTTTTCTTCAGAGCTACCCTGTTGCTATTCCGTGGAAGTCTCGAGAGGGAAAGAAATGTAAAAGGGACCTCCCAGGCGATTTAGAAAACGTTCACAACACTGAGTCGTCAAGCAGTTTCCAGTTTTGTGGCTCTCGTTTCCGCCTAAATGTCAATCCGAGAGTGCAAGGCTGAATGCTTGGCTTCGTGGTCCCAGTACGAGTAGAGGTCGGAGGGCTGACGCGCGGCGCAGGCGAACTGGAGGCCCGCCGCGCTGTTGCCTGGTACGGGTGAAGGCGCGGACGCAGCTCCGCTTAGCTGCTGCGCCTGGTGCTGGTGATGGCTCACGCCGTTATACGAGTTCATGACGCTCGGAAGGCCCATGGCCTGCATGCGGGAGTACGGGTTGTAGGACGCGGTGGGAAGGCCTTTCACGTTGATGGCGCTCACGTCGCCGCTCCCCATCTGGCACGACGCGTACGACGACATGGGCGGCGGAGGCGGCGGAGGAGGAGGCTGAGCGAGCTGCCAGGCGTTGTTCATGAAGCTCGGTTGGATGTACTTGGGTGGCGACAGGTAACCGTAACCGTCTGCGCCGAACAGAGACTTGCCGGGCTGGAAATGGGCCGCTGGAGGCCTGAAAGGCCGCTTCATCCGCCGTCGGCGCCGGTAATTCCCCTTCTCAAACATGTCCTCGCACGCCGGGTCCAGCGTCCAGTAATTCCCCTTGCGCTCTCCGCCACCTTCGCGCGGCACTTTAATGAAACACTCGTTCAGGCTCAGATTGTGGCGAATGCTATTCTGCCAACCCTTCTTGTTCTTCTCATAAAATGGAAATTTGTTGATGATGTACTGGTAGATCCCTGACAGGGTCAGGCGCTTCTCCGAGCTCTCGCGTATGGCCATGGCGATGAGGGCCACGTAGGAGTAGGGCGGCTTCTGAGACGGGTCCGCTTTCTCCGAGCCCGTTTCGGTCCGGACCGGCTCGTCCTTCACGAACTCCTCCGTCTTCACCGCGTTGGTGTCGTGCACCATCAGGGCCATTGCGTCACCCTCTAAGCCGTGGTAAGATGCCATCGCTCCTGAAACATAACAAAAACAAACCAAAACATCAACACAGAACACAAATAGAGACAGGTTACAATGGAGATAAAAGGCACGAGCCACGCGAGCCACCTCTCTCACGCACCTGGTACTTTAGGAATTATGTCCTCTTCTTTGCATGCCTTTTTAACGGCCTGAACTACTGAAGCGCCATGGAAATGGAAAGAACTTCTCCCGCGGTGTAGGTGCGCGTCTCCCAACTCCGTGTCCTCAAACTCCAAATTGCGCCGCGCACTTCTGCCGCTTGTTTCCTCTAAAAGCTCACACGGCGCTTTCTTCTGCGTTTGGCGCATCCTATTCGCCCAGAGACCTGCGCTCTGACGATGCTCTGGGTTCCGCTTTCGTCACACTCTCTCTCTCTCTCTCTCTCTCTCTCTCTCTCTCTCTCTCTCTCTCTCTCTCTCTCTCTCTCTCTCGGACTGCTCTTGAACCAAGGCAAGAGTATCAGTGTCCTCGTTTAAAGTTAATATTGGCCACTATGGACACACACAATATTAAGGCATTAAGATTATGCAATCCGATATTCAGAATGGCTTAATATGATCAGAACTATTGGAACAAGATAGACCTTAGCTTAATGTAATAGCTCTGGGGCTTTTTTTTGCTTTTTTATTTTATTTTATGTATCTTAGCTAATTATCCACATGATTCTCTAAATAAAAGTTTAATGAGAGCAGATCACTGGTTTGGGAGGAAAAGATGAAAGCTGTTTTGTTTTTAAACCCATGCAATAGGAGGCTCAGTGGTTCACTTGTGCAGGTGCAACAGCATTGTCCTGTATGTCAACACCTTCCATTCACTCACCTCCCTATTGACTGACCAGAAAAAGTAGTAATAGTAAACGCTTAAATATGGGCTATGGCCATGACTCTTAAATAATAAAGAAGAAGAAGAAGAAGAAGAGGAAAAAATATCAGTACACTCTCTGAGTAGAAAGACAAAAAACTGTACCATTCCTTGTCATATTTTGGCCTTTTTTTTCTTTTTTTTTTTTACCTAGGAAGCTTTATAATAAAAACTAATTATGGTCCATTTTGATGTACATAAAAGATGTACATGCATCCATACCACCTCCAAGACAAGGAAACGTACATTTTAGTGTAGTACCTTATTTGTATTATCTGATAATAATAATAATAATAATAATAATAATAATAATAATAATAATAATAATAATACATCATCATCATCATCATCATAATTGTCCCAATGGAACAATACTTGCTGTTACTGCTTCATTTTCAAAATGAAAACAATAAATAAATAAAACAAAAAATAATAATAATAATAATAATAATAATAATAATAATAATAATAATAATTATCCAGTTATAAATTCATCCATTATTAATCACGTGACTGTTTAATAATAAAATAAAAGTGGTGATGTCAAACAATAAAGGTTTTAGTGCTTAGCAAGGCACTGTTTCAGTTTCACAATCAAACTGCAAGACGTCATTTCTGAATCTCTGCAGGCAAAGGGTGATATTTTAGGGAGATTTAAAACGGTTTTTAAACTTCCTGCCTGCTGCTTTGAAATGAGGATGTTTACGGTTCAGAGTGCAGGAATGCGGAGGGATATAAGCTCTGCAGGTCAGCGGGACAGCGCACATCTCCTTCATTTTATTTAGCCTGGACTGAACTAAAGCTCAACATTCAGCCCATGGGCTACTACCGCACTGTTCAGAAAGCCACAGTGCAATTTCAAGACAAGCATGATGTCTTGAGAGCTATTGCTTGGTAGCATTTGAAATCACTTCATATGATTTATGAGATTATTAGATTATATTGATGTAGCCTATTGTATTTGAGGTAAGTGCAAGTTGGTTGTAATGACATGCTTAAGATCTTGGTGACTTTAAGAAACTGTAAGTCTTCATTTAAGTTTTTAAAGTTGAAATGAACCCTACAACCTGGACTTTTGTGTTCTTCATGGTGTAGAGTTCCTATTACAGCACTAATGAATCGGCGGGCGCTTCCTCACTTTGTAAAGCCCAGGATTGACCTCTGCCTTAAATTACAAAGCTGTACGGAGCACTGCTGCTCTTCCTGAAGGTGCTGCTCGGCGTGTCTGCTTTGAGAGTACAAACCATGTTTACCTTTCTTATCAGTGACAGGAAACTTATGGGAAGCTCTGAGCCTTTCTTCCAACAACTCGCCTGTCAAATTATTATAATGCATTGCACCTTGGGATAAAAATATATCCATAAATCCTTAGCACACTGTATGTGGGACTGGCACTTACACTACTTCATTTATTTGATGGATATTCCATAACGATCCAGAGATTGAAGATAACAGCATAGGTTGCTTTTGGGGTTTTTGAATGGATCCTACACTGTATGTAATTGTTTATGAAGCTGGAAGGGGGAAGTGGTTAAAGAAATATGAGCTGCAGTCAAAGTTCAGCTACTCCTCATAGATGTGGTTTTGACAGATGCAGTAATTGATTTGACAGTAATGCAGGTTTTTATTTATTTGTTTATTTAATTATTTTAATTTTATTCTTGTTAAACCTAACAATACAGTGTGACCCAATCCAGAAAGGCTACTTAGAGAGAACAAGGTTAGTCTATATAATTTATCCCTAGTCCAAATGCAGATTATGTAGAACGTTGTCAGAACCCGAAACCTTTCAACCACAACCTTCTGCACCTTCATGCAACTGGAACCCTAATGAGTGAAAATAAAAGAGCATACATATAGAGTACATGTATGTGACAACATGTACAATTTATTTCTTAACATTCTGTGAGGCTCATTTGCTAAATGGGAAGACAGATAGTAATAACTGCATAGGTTTTTGATAATATCAGGCAGCCTTGAGTGTAATACATAATTTAAACCTGTCAGTATTATAAGACTAAAATTTCTTCCTGTGAACTATATAACTGACTTTTCTGGTTCATTTAGCCAGCGAACACATGACTCACTACCAACAGAAACTGAACACATATTCCAACTTGTCTAAAGCTATAAAGAGCAGAATATTAAGAAGATGCATTGAGTGATCGAAAATGGTGTCAAATGAGGTTCATGTAATGGCATTAAGATGAAACTTGTGTCCGTTGTGTCAGTAGTAGTTGAAAGTATGTGTAGGTGTGTGTGTGTGTGTGTGTGTGTGTGTGTGTTATCTGGAAATTCTTTCTTCCTTTCAGATTGGGAAGATATCAAGATGGAATTGGAATAATTATTCTCCATAAGCTGTCAATTTGTAAAAAACAAACAAACAAACAAACAAAAAAAAACCCTAATGGAAATTCAAATCTCACACTGTGATGTCATAGTACAGTATAAGTGATCACAGCCGAAAGAAAACACAACAATCAGTATTGTTTAGCTTAGCCTTTTAGCTTGTTCTCTTTCTTTCTTCATTCACATTATGGTTCAGATAACTAGAGCTATAATAGTTTTCAGTGTATCCAATTATAGAACTGACTAATTTACAAAGTTCAGCAAGATAAACAGCGCCAGGAAGAAACTCTTGCAATTACTGCAATTCTGACATAATGTCAACACACAATTATTTAAAGAAATAAAGATTTTTCCACCACCGAAAAAAATCCCACTTGTAATTACAACTTGAAGAAATGTTTTAGGCCCACTTTTCTTTTCTTTTTGACATAATTCTGCTGCCACATGAAGGAAAGATAACTATATATATATATATATATATATATATATATATATATATATATATATATATATATATATATATATATATATAAGTGTTCCCTTTATTTTTGAGCAGTATATATATATATATATATATATATATATATATATATATATATATATATATATATATATATATATATATATATATATATATATATATATATATTTTTTTTTTAACCACACACAATGACAGATGCAGTGTCTTTAAGTAACACTGATCAGTTACCTTGTATAAGTAGAATGTCACAATGTATCAGTTATAACACAGTCAGTCGATTAAGCACACTGACTTGCTCATTCTTGGTCGCTTGCTGGAGCAGGAACGTGAAGATTTGTGATAACCACACCTAAACTGGGAGGCTTAAACAATAAAGACCGTCGTCTAACACTCAAACAGTTTCTGTGATACATATGGAGCTTTTGGGGGTTTGATCCTCATCTGCCACACACAGGAGCAATCACTCGTGGTCTTTGATGGCGTGTTCTCTGGCCCGGGAGGAAGCTTTCTCACAGCGCTATTTCTGGCCCGCTTACGCTCCTTTGTTTCTCAAGAGGAGCAGGTGAAGGTGCCTGTGCAGCTTTGATCAAGAAGACCATGGCTCTGTAAACAAGTCTCGACACGGTTTAGTCAGATCTAGCCTCTCAGTTAGCCTGCACTTTTTCCCGAGCAGACTGAACACACAGCACAGAACGATAAAACGATTTGAAAATAATATGGTAGACTCAAGGATATTGCCTGATTGCGACTGCTCGGAGGATAGAATTTACTCTTTGAGAAACCACAACACTTTTGAATTCTCTAATCTGATTGTTCAGAAGGTGGTGATGAATTTTCTGTAACAGCAGCGCCGACGATAGTTCGGGTTGAAAGACAAATCACAGATTTGTAATATATTCATGTGCTCACTCTAAAATGTTATCGTTTCTATAGTAACAACTTATTTACAGGGAATTACATATGGTCACAGATGATGCAAGACTTATCATAAATGAGTGAAAAAGCATGTTATTTAACAGAGAAAAACATAGCTATAATCATTGATATTGTGAAGTTTTCTGTAAGGAGAAGTTTCATTAACATTTATGGAAGGAGTCTCCAATGCCAAGAGTCTTCAGAACAGATGACCTAAAGGTTTGCCCTTTCTGGTTTCTTTGGTACATGATAACAAGAAATAACTTGACTTGTAAACATTCAATGAAAAAACAATAAATAAACAATAAAGGAAAAAAGGTAACCATTTGCAAACTGCTGTGTTATAAGGGGAATTATGGATACTGTTACTGGAAAGTAATCAACTTCAGGCTTGGTAACAATAAGCCACTTTGTGTCATTCAGCATCCCACCACTTCATTGTTGATTATTTTCCTACAACAGTACACCTCCAAGTGTTTTAGTCACCATATAATACCCAGAAAGGTGACACTTAACATGAGAGACAACGCCACAAATATAACTATATTAATTATTATTATTTTTTAAATAATGATACAATTTTTGTGAATAAAAAACCTTGTTCTTATTGAGCATACATTTTTGGTACTTTTATTATGTGTATGCATTACATGAAATTCAGTCCTAAATAATTGATAAGCCTTGGTTTCAATTCCCATTAACACATTTCACATTAATCTCCCACACTGGATTCGCAGTGTTTTGGCGGCTCGCAGACACGCTGTTGACAGCCGTGTTATGGGTCATTTTGTTACCATATGTTCACACCCCTTTGGTGAACAGGTGCACTGCCCTCATCTTTCTCTCTCTTTCCTCGGGCGCTGCAAATATTGATTATATTCATGCTTTCTTCATCGATTCCCAACATTTATCCAAAAAGGGGTCACAGTGGGGGCCAAAAAGAAACTCTACAATTAATTAATAAATCACTATTTTATCTTCTGATTGGTCACTGTTCAAGAGAACAGTGTTTAATACAAACTGGATTTTTTTTGTTTTATTATTATTATTATTATTTACAAATGACAGGGTTATGTGCTTCTTCACATTTCCAAACTGTAACATTTATTATCTAGCAGCTACATGGAGAGGAGTGCTAAAATATTAAACTAGTGTTATGTTAAAAAGTGTGGAATAAAGGTAACTGTTGTCTCTTGGAATTTAAGGGTTAAACGTAAATGGTTCGCACGTATATCCAAAGCACTTTACATCGTGTCTCATTCACACCGGTGGTAGCAGAGCTGCCATGCAAGACGCTAACTTGCCATCAGGAGCAACTTGGGCTTCAGTGTCTTGCCCCAGGACACTTCAGTATGTGAAGTCACGTAGGCTGGGAATCGAACCGCCAACCCTACGATTAGTGGACAACCCACTCTACCACCTGAGCTACAGCCAACCGTATGGGAACTGTAGGGAGAAAAAAATCCCAAACCCACAGATTAAATCCAGGCGATCTTCTCTTAACTGTTCTCAGAGAAACAGTACACAGTTCTTAGTATTGGTGTCAGCAATGTAATGTTTAACAGTTCTTGACACCTGTTGCGTAGCAATCCAATAAAACCCTGCATCATCAAGGGCCTGAATTTCAGCAAAACAGGACGTTTTAGGACATGTTTCAAATAAATGTAGATGTTTTTGATCTACATTAGCAAATTGTATCATAGTGTTTCAAATTTAAACCGGTAAGCCTTCAGCGTGCACTTCAAGCTACACCACTGAGGTAAGCAAACATCTCAAAAGCAGTATTTTCTCTATAAAAATGTTTCTACGACGCTAAAATTATTTTCTAATCAAGTACAGGGAACAACACAAACTGCAACATGGACCTGTCAAATCAGCGTGGAGTAAAATTTACTAACAGAGACAGGATTTGGAATGTTTTGCCATGTGCGGTTAGGCACCTCCACCAAAACCCGTCGCTGCCAGGCGAGGCGAGTTCCTGAAAGGCTGTCTCTGTGTGCGGCTGAACCGCGGGTGATAGCAAAGGCCGTATGCGCCTGCTCGGGATTCAACGTCCTGTTTATGTTGAACCTCAGTGCAGTCTTCCTGAGGGAAGCAGGACCGTACGGATTTGGTGGCCTCATCGTTTGGACTTATCTAAACACGTGCGTGTGCATTCGTACGAATACGGAATACAATGCATACACTTATAAACTCGGAATTCTTATAACTTAACACATACTGTTACTGCAAATCAAAGTGTGTCATTCATATAGGTACTCAGGTAATATGAGAGGATCAGAGTTCCTACGTGGGGGACGGGTGCAGTATCTGCGTGCGTGTTTGGGAGTTCGTGGAGGGACCGAAGGGACGGTCGGTGGCATGCAGGTCACCCCCTGTTGGGGGCAGTGGAGGGTCATCTCGCAGCGGGACCTTTCTCTTGGGGGTCAGGCTCCGGCTGCAGTTCTAAGCAGAGGAAGGAGCAGGGGCGACCCCGGAGAGAGGGACCCCAGCAAGGATCGGCCCTGGCCAATGTGTTCTCAATCATAGGAAACGCAAACAAAAAAAAAAGCAGAGCCTTATTTAAGAAAAGGCCATGGAGCTCTCCAAAGAACCCCCCCCCCGATTCCTCCCTTAGAGCCACCCAGAGTCCAGTGCTCGACTCTTGCCTCCTGGAGAGGGGGAGGAAGAAAAAGAAAAGAAGGAAAGGAAAGGTAAAAACAAAAAAAACACCTTTCTTGTTAACAAGACACAGAAGCATCAGGTTCCTTCTGTCCTCCTTGTCCTTCTCTCTCTTTTTTGCCTTATCCTCTCTGATTCTACCTCTGCCTCAGTCTCCTCTGCCTCGTCCGTGTGCGTGTGTATGTGTGTGTGTGTGTGTGTGTGTGTGTGTGTGTGTCTTAGAGTATGATGGGGATTTGGCCCCTGTGAAGCAAAACAAACAAATACAGAGCTTACGGAGGTGCCGCCACTAATGAATGACAGCTGAAATGAGAAAGAGAAAACAATTACACTCAGGTAATAGTAGAAAGTTAATACACGGGCTTTAGCAACAGTCAACACATGATTAGAACAAAGGGAAAGACATTAGCTGTAGTTGCTTATGGTGTTTGTAGGTTTTGTAACACAGTTGTACAGGGCTTTAGATTCTGGCTGGAATCAGTTCTTTTTTTTTGCGTCTGTAATTCAGGGATTTTCAGACTTGTGCATTCTTATAGTGTAAAAGAAATTCAGAAAATTCAAAAGGCTCCCTTGTGGTCACAGCACAGATTAATTTCATGAGTATAATCAAATGATTCAAATATTAAGCACCATTAAATGTATTTATTGGAATTGTGGGCTTTTGCTTTTTAAATCAACATTTCACACACAAAAACTTTGTTTTAAACTGTAGATTTTAAATATTTTCTTTCATATTAATAGCATATTTCCTAGTTTTGTTAAACTTGCATTATTTGATCATTACTGAAGTGTGTTCTTTATTTATTTATTTAGTATTATTAAGCTTCAGATTTATTACAGTTTAACTGGCATAATTTCAATTAGGGTTAGAACGATAATATTTATTGCGGCTAAAATAGTAATTGATAACAGTTGAACTCAAACAGTGATCTGGAATAACACTGCGTGATAAAAAAAATTAATTCGAATAAGTTACGGAAACCCGACGTAAGCAGGAAACATCATCCTGATCATTAATCAGGGCTCTTAGTAATCCTGCCAACACAATAATGTATAATAAACAATGAAGTCTGTGACAAGTTTTAGATAGTAGTAGTGGCATAGTGATTGGTTGATTCACATCCATAACCCAGAACATTCAGGACAGAAAATTAACCCCTTAAACTCCCATAAGCCATCAGGAGGTCAAGAACTATAATCCAATCTCTCATAACGACAGACTGTTCCTATTAGATTTGCTGCAGGCTTTAAGATTAATAACTGAAACATAAGCATGGGCTTTCAGGAGTGTAGTGCAGAACTATAAGATTCTCTGAGCCTTGAAGGTTTTAATTATCATTGTGCAGTGTGAACAAGTCACGCCAAAAATATGCAAAGGAAATACAAATCTACAAATACTGTTTTGTGATTGTTTTTTTTGGAAACCCCTTAAGCTGGGTTTATCCTTTAAAGCCTAATTTTGCTCACGAAGACAGAAAAAGAAATAAAAAACACACCTCTTTGGTCACGAGTTGAGATTGTGTGAGATAGTGTAATGTGCTCACTGGCAGCCAATTTAATGCCATATCGACCAAGACATCTGACAACAGGTTCTGGTAGTGCCCGAAATGTTTGGTTAAAATCTCAGAGTGCGAGCGCTGTTACAAGACTCGTCTAAAAGCCACCAATAGGAGGACGGTACATTATTACCTCAAGCTCGCAAGAATATTCCTGTTAATACGACTCTATTTTCTCCACGAGCCTGGATCACGCTGGTTGATGATGTAAGTAGACATTCCTGTCATTAGAGCATCGTCATCACATAATCTGACATGGAGAACACGTGTAATCGTTGTTATAGAATTCAGTCAAGATTTTCTCGTACGGTGGGACAAGTAATAATCTGAAAAGGCAGCTGAAAAAGCACAGACAACAGACAATAGCGATGATTTGATAGTTCTTCGTTCTGTCAAGGAAAACGTTTGCATATAGAGACAAGCTGAAGAAGCTGAAGATGTTGGAAATGTCTAAATGGAGAATATGCAGTGCAGTGCCGGTTTCGGCTTCGGGCCGAGCAGCTGTGCCTCTAGGTTGATAAAAACAGAACAGATCTCAGCAGGCCACATTCCCAGAGCCTCTCCCTGTGGATTAGAGCTAACAAACTGCTGCAGTGAAGCTTTACATGGATTCAGTTATAACTGTCAGTTGTCCTTATAATTTCTAATACTACAAAACAGACTGGAAGTGGGTTAGGTGGGGTGGGGTGGGGTGGGGTTGTTGGTAGGAGGGCATGTGAGGATGAGTGTGCAGCATTAAAATGAAGAGAACTCATCCACATCTCGCACTTTTGAGGGCGATCAGTCATTTTCACACATGCTGCCACGACATCTTTCTCTTTCTGCGTTCAAGCGTGATGCGCGGCAGACAAAAGCAGGGACACCGACGGCTTGCCTCTGCCATGTTAACGACCCCATGTTTTGTCTCACCTAGCTGATAAAATGAGATTAAGGTAAAGGGGCCCGTCTCTGCACTACTCGGTTTCACACTCTTTTGTATGAGTACAGGTTAGCAGGCAGATGACCTCTGCATGGTCTAAAAAACGAACCGGGCTGCGGGATTGACAGCACAGCTTCCTTGAATTAATGCAATGGAGTTCAACGGTTCAGGTTAATGACGTTCATTCACTTACTCCCACATGGATGTTACCTCACATGTAGAACAAAGCCCTTTTTATTTTTTTCTATTTTTATCTTTATTTTATTTTTATTTTTCACAAGCTAACGTGCACACCTTAGTTATTGCATGATACATGCATATTTAAAAGTATACAGAATACTATTTTGCAATTTGCATTTGATAATCATAGAAATTGGCATATAATTCATTCATTAATTCATGTTTTCTTCAGTAACTGCTTTATTGTAGTCAGGGTTGAGGTGATCTGGAGCCTATCCCAGAAACAGTGGGCATGAGATGGGAATATACAGGGTGCACATATACAAACAGAGCAATTTAGCGTAGCGAATCCACCCACTGGAAACCGGAGAACCCAGAGGAAACCCACACAGACATGGGGAAAACTTGTGGGACTCCATACAGACAGTAACCCGAGCTCAGGATTGAAGCAAATGCCCCACCCACTGTATATAGTTTATACCCAAATGCGTTTGTGTTGTTTTTTGTTTTGTTTTTTTGTTTTTAAACTTTGTGAGTAATCATGTCAACTGATGTTTATGTGATTCTGGTGGAAGTTTAGAGCAGGTGTGGTGGTCCCAAAAGAGTCCTTAAGGGACACCATCCATAGTACAGTATGTGTAATATACAGTATATATTACAGAGTCATTGAGGGACACCATCCATATTACAGACTAGCTAACTAAGTCATTTAGCTCCTGTAGTAATAGCCTCTCCTTGCTTTTTGGCCTTTTAATCCGTTATATTGTTTAGATAATTACTCAGCTGGCTAGCAATTTAGCTATTATGTTTAGCTACTCCAGCAGCTGTCAACTAATTTACGTTATATAGATGAATTTCTTTGATCAGTCTATGATTTAAATATAATTATTATGTAATCCATCTGGTCCAATCAAAAGTTAAAATAATCAGAGTGATAAGAAATGTTTTAATCCATCAAAGGCCTAATAATGACTTTGAAATGTATTTCAATCATGAAGAGAGAGTGACTTAAGCTTAAATCAGCGCTTAAACACGATTGTGATGTAATAGTACACGGTATATGTTATAAATCAGACAATATTAAGTAAATATTCGTGTAGGTGAAACTGAGACAAATTGATATACAGTAACTCCACTTTGTGGGAAATCCCGCACACACATTTCTCACTCCTAGTTTGCATCATTTTGAATACAATTGATCCTGTTCTCTGTATATTTTCGATAGCTTAGAATTTGTTATTGCTTAGCGTGTATCCACTATTATTGCCAAGCTTTATGAGTGGTCTATTATTCAAATTGCAAAAGTTAGAAAAGCACAGAATATGCACGTACTGATAACGCCACCTGTGTTCAAGGACTAAAACATAATGTGTGTGTTAGTTTGCTAAAAGACTCCCTTTATACCCTTATCAAATAACAGATGTATGAACTGTAGAGAGTCTTTGTTTTAAAAGCGTATAAAATATTGTATCAAGATGGAGTCTGGCAGTTACTTAGCTTTAGGTAACAGTTGCACATTTTTTAAAATTTGTAATTTAGTAAAAATATATGTAAGCTATGTAGCTATGTGTTAGTTTCCTTCATGATATTAGTGTTTAAAATATTTTACGTGGTTGCTAATCATGTATTTTTATGGATAATAATTTTGCTAGCTAGCACATGTGATGCTAGCAAGCAGGCAATCTTTTAGCTAATGTATATTAAGTTCTCTCAGAACTATTTGTAGTACTGAAACAATTTAGAGACAGTATCATAAAATCACTTACAGTAATTTTTTACATTTCTTAAACCTACAGAAGGTAATTTAGGTTTCTAAGGCACACCCAGCACTAGCAATTATTCACTGGCTAACATAACTTTTGCAGTACAGGTTACAGGTCTTTTGACAAAATAGAAAATACTGTATTTTACTGTGATACATTATTTGGATGCAGAATTTTGTCGTTTATTTCGCCGCATGAACATTTGGGCGACTTTGCATTACGTACTGAAATGTACATTTTGATGTGCATTGGCTCGTCTCTCAGCCCCATAGAGACAGACTGGCTACCTTAACAAGCAAAGCTCATCTTAATCTACACAGAGCTACCCAGTAGGTCCCATCCCCAATGTTGAATGCCACCACTATCGCTGGGATAGTGAACGCTCTAGACATAACACTGTTCACTTTGTTTAGAATTCCGATTGTCATTTTATCGCCTTCCTCAGAACAGTGCCTCTGCGATAAAAATGGTGCGACTCATAAAAACGACGCAGCAAACACCCCTTTCTCATCATCCCGAGTTACAAAAAAATAAATTATGTTTCTATTATTGGCTTCACAAAGTTATTTAAGAACACATCAAAACACACTTGGCTAGTTTACGCAGTGGGCTGTCTATCTGAACTCAAACAATCAACAACTCGGCTCAGTGAGATTTACCGGTAAGCTCTGATGAGTCATATGTGACAAAATGTTTACTATAGTCTAATCTCCTTCAGATCTCATAACGCATAGTTGGCAAGATAAACATAAAGGGTGTTTTAGGATAGTTCATTAAGCAGACTCAATTGTCATAGCAGTGATGACTATATAGAATTTGAAATATGGCAGGCAGAGGTGGACATTAATGTGCTACATTTTCTTAAGTAGCCTTTGAATAAATTTGGATGATATTTTTAGGGTTGAAATTTACAGACAGAAAGGCACATGAAATCAAATCAAATTCAGTTAATTTGCATTAGTTTTAAATATGGGAGGTTTATAAACACATTCAAGGTCAGACGTTATTATACAACTAATTTTGCTGATCTTGCCGTATATTCAAGTTTTTTTTTTTTTGCCTGTTCTTCCTAACAGAGTGGAATATACTCGTAGCATGTCAGTAGTATAATTAAATGAATTAAATAAAAGATGTACACATGTAATATACACTCACCTGTCACTTTAAAAGGAACACCTACAATGCATAGAATCATGCTGATACAGGTCAAGAGCTTAGTATCAAACATTAGAATGGGACAGAACTGCAGAAGACCACATCAGGGGTTCCACAGACAATGTTCTGACAAGGCAATATTTCCACGCTTCAACTGTACAGTTTAGGTGAACCTGTGCCGAGTGTAGCCTGAGATTCCTGAGGTTCTTTGCAGAAGTAGAACCCGATGTTGTCTCTTGCACAACATGGTTGAGCAAGGTTCAACATGTTGTGAGATGCTTTTCTGCTCAGCAAGGTTGTAAAGAGTAGGTATTTGAGTTACTGTAGCCTTCCCTTGAGCTTGGTCCGGCCTGACTATTCTCCACTGACCTCTCGTATCAACAAGGCATTTCTGCTTGCAGAATTTCCTCTCACTGGAACATTTTTGTATTCACACCTTTCTGGGGAAACTCTGAGACTGTTGTGCAGTTTATCCATGTGCATCAAAATGAGGAGATTTTTGAAATACTCAAACCAGCCTGCCTTGATTAGAGTCACTGAGATGACATTTTTCTGATGTCTGATGTGAACATCAGCGTCTGAAGATCTTGATCTGTATCTGCATGTCTTTATGCATTGCTCTGCTGCAACATGATTGGCTGATTGGATAATTGCATAAATGGTCAGTCAGGATAATTGCTTCAACCATAAGAGTTTATTAACTGTTCAGGTCCAAAATGCACCTCATCTGAGGACTCAAATATTGTTGTTAATTAATACAGTTTATCCATGCTACTCACGAAGCTCTGATATATTTCCTAAAATACAAAAAAAAAAAAACCCAAATATTTTGGATAGAACAGTTCTGTTAATGGCCATTGGGTGTGTTCAATGATTCCTCTAGTTTTTACTAGGTAATATTCCACTACCATGGAGGCAGGCCTTCCTCGGTGCTCTCTATCGGACGCTGAGACCCTCATCAGTTCACTGTGTTCTGCCTGTATCTTGGTACACGGCGTCACATAGGCACAGCAATGTGTGTGTCTGTGTGTGTGTGTGTGTGTGTGTGTTAGCCACTCCAGGCCTCCCCTCCGGGAAAAAGACTCCCACTTATGCCTTATCAGCTGTTGACATGCAGAAGCCGGTGGACTTGGTCATGTCAGCTCTGCTGATATGCTCGTGTGGCATAGCTAGCGATAAATACAATACTGCGAAAATTCTCAAATAAAATACTTCTCACAACACTCTAAGAGAGTGAATGATAGCTTGTTATGATTTGCTTTTGAGTTCGACTGTTACACTGTCTAAGTAGTGCTTCTTAGCACTTTTGCTTTGTATCTCCGTTTATTAATCACTCGTCATGACCGTTACACAGAGAGCTGTTTTGATCGGCGTGACAGGAATGGCTGGTAATCCTCGTGCATTTGACTAAACAATCACAGTGTCGTTTTGTCAAGCGAGTCCATGACACAGCAGCTTCCCCTGAGCTTTCGATCAGCCCTTTAAAGCGTGCCCTGTGTGACCCTGGGCGCAGGAATGCTAAGCCCCGCACAGGAAGCTGCTCAAGTGTTCGATCAAATCAAAGAACCCAGGTGAGTGACAGGTAAGCCCGAGCCGGAGAAGACATGACCCTCCTGCGCTGAAGCACAATAGCGGCGTGCACCTGTGGTAAAGTGAGTGTAAGAGTGCTGGACCCCCCCCCTCTCCAACCATGCTTAGACTTGACCATGTACTTACACACACACATATCACACTTTCTGCAGGTGTTCACAGGTATTGTTCAAAGAAGGTAAGCAAAACCATCGCTCTGACGCTGGAGGTCCTCGCCAGGATGGGGGTGAGGGGCGATGACTTGAGGAACTGTGCTGGAAAAACAGACAGGTGGAAAGGTGACAGGTATGTCGATGAAAAACTAATCTTGCGGGACTGTCTGCAAATCCTGTACCTGGAAACGAATGCATTCTTTTCCTGTTTCTCTGCTGTAGCATTTTCATGCTATGAGCAGAGAATGCCTTAAATGCTTCTGATATCAATAACAATAAAATATATAATGTAAATGTATGAAAATAATATATACGATAGTGTAAAAATATATTTTGTATTTTGAATACGGAAGACATGAGCTCAGAATGCCACTTCACTTAATAGCATGCTGGTGGTTGATAGCTTATGCTAACACTAATGCTAGCTATCCTTCAGAAACCATGCTACTACTTTGTATAAAATCCTGATCAATTAAATACGTTGTTTTCTAAAGTATTATTGTACCTGGAACGTTAACTTTATGTAGCTACAAGATTGTAGCAGCTTCGCCTGCTAGCAATCAGCTCACTAGCTACTGGAACAGGAGGTGAGTAATAAAAAACAATTATGTGTTAAAACGATGCAAAGTGCCTTGCATAAGTTTTCACTCCCATTCACTGAAGTAAATTGGCCAATGGTGCAAAAAAAGAAAGAAAAAAAGCAGGCATTAGTTGGTTGCATATGTATATATACACCCCCTGGGTTTAATACTTGGTAGAACCACAATTACAGCTACTGGGATAGATCTATATCAGCTTTAAACATTTGGATCCTGATATTTTTGTCCATTTTTCTCGTTAAAATTTCTAGGAACTTCTGATGACTAATGTATGGGTTTCACAGCGACAGGGGTGAATACTTATGTAATCACAACTACAAACATCTAATAACAACAGTTGAAAAAGAAGTCAGGTTATACTCTTCATTTCCTTCCTGACAAGTTCAGGCACATGGACACACACTTGCAAAGTCATAACAGTTCACTTGACTCGAGATAAAGTACTTTATTTATAATAAGTAATCGCTCGTGTGCGTTTAAATTAGTCGAATTTCTAACAAGCACTGGTGCACTGTTTCTGAACTTTAACACTCATGACGAAACATAAAGTGCTGTCTTTGATAAGTGTTCAGTGTAACGGAGAAATACAAAACACAAACACGTTTTAATTCAGTAGACATTTTTGTCTACGATCATATACAAATGTGAATACACATGCTTTTTTTTTTTTTTTGAAATATCATAGCAAAAATTCATCCCCTATCTGCTAATAAATAATCCTACGTGGTATTAAAATGTTGAAAGTTGCTCAAAACTGCGCTGTAGATGTAGACAATAGAGAAAAGGATCAAATACAAGTATGAAAATGCACTTTCTGGGAAGCAGGATTAAATTATTGCAGAGTGACTAAGCACTTGTAATTTGCCCAAGGACAAGCGGAGCCACGGAGCATCTGGAAGATTCCACTGAATTTTGTCTCTATCTCATACAGAGGATGGGAGTAGACTAGGAGTGTTCTACTCATCTCAACATCTGCTTGATGCAGAATCGGTCAAGTCCTTGATAGGTATTTTCGGAAAATAAATTCAGAATTGGAAATGTCAAGCACTTTTTTAAACCTCTTGTTCAGACTCTTTGATCAGTGGCCAAGTATGCGCATCTAATTTGGAGACAAGTATACATGAATGTCATATAAAATTCTGTTACTATTAGCACACTGAGGAACGGGTGGTGAAGGAATTTGGCGGGTGGTGAAGAAATCAATACAAAATTCTTCTGACTCGTCACCTTTCTCCTAACATTTCTATTCTCTGTTTTTTCCAAGATGACCTCAGGTCGCGAGGGCCCACTGAAAGGTTTGATGAGGATGAAAATGAATTCTTCAGATCTCAACCTAGTAGAAACTATGGGAGATTTTAGTGTGATGTGTTAGACAGAGCTTGAGACCCATCATCAAAACACCAACTTCCAGAGACTTATAGGTATCTACAGTATGTTGTGGTGCTGAAGTTGTTCTTGTGGCTCATGTTTGCCCAACACTTTAGCTACATAAAAAACAATATACTGGTTTTCCTTTCATTTGTCATCCTTCTGTATGTTTTCCCTACATGTTTGTAAGTGCATGGATGTAAAAACTAAACCAAATATTTGTAACTTTGACATCTTATTGAGTCTCAAGTACCAGTAGTCCAGATTTCAACACATCATTTAAGAGTCCAAGACCTTCCAGGTGCGAGTCTGTCACTATAAGTGTGCTTCCGCCCCCACTCGCGTCAGTCTACTCGGTCTGGCCAGATAGCATTACCAGCGCCTGGGGGATGTTTATGCCGGGAGTCATGGATTTTCACTGATAGTTACCAAGTTAAAGCAGAGTGAATATTACCACATAAGTGCTGCATGCTGCCTTACAGGAAGCAGCTATACTCCAAGTCGAAGTCTGAGCTTGGATGAATACACAGTCATCCAGTCAGGGTATTGAACATTGAAAGCATGGATGATGATGGATGACTAAACATGCAAATGAGTCAACAGAAAATGAATAGATCAGTTTTCTTTTCCCCAACGTATACCTTTTCTCTGCATAGATATCCTTGCCAAACGTAGGTCCACAAAGAGCAAAGCACACTGATCAGACGAAGATGAGGCATATAGAAGTTCTATTCAAAGTCATACAGGACAAAAGCAAGACCCAGCGGGAGATGAACAAAGATAAATATCCTTGTAAGAGTGAGATAAATGGAAGTGGAATGTCCTTGCTCCCTCCTCCCTCGTTCAGAGAGCAAGCATAGCCACAAAGCCCCTCTTAGTGAGCTTGTCTATACCTGCCTTAAGCCTCCACAGCCCAGGGAAGCTTGAACTGCTTGAGAAGAACTGGGCTGCACTATCTTATGGGCCCTATCAGAGCTGATGGTGTCATCACTGTCTGGAGATTAAAAGCGGCTGAGTCGGCCACGCTGGAGACTTGGAGCTTAGGGCACAACGGTGAACAATAAGATAAAACCACGGTTGATGCCGATGATTCATCAGGCTGTTTCAAACTGGCAGGCTAAGCTACCTGATTGCCCTTCGGACAACCTGATCTCAGAAAGAATTCTTTGGTATTGGAACAACTGAGGGGGAATCTACATAAGAAATCCAATGCCTTTGCATTCCCATGAGTGGTGAATCATGGCATTCAGCTGGTTTTCTTTACAGTGTCTTCAGACACTTATAGTCGATGCAAATCAAGACATGATAACAACAACAAAAAAAATTAATTTTTATAATGCACTCATCCACTTGTCCCAACTTGACCTGTAGATTCAGCCTACTTAAACGGTTCCGAAATCGACCTTCTCATGCCACCATTCCAGCTCAACAAAATTCCCCCAAATGCGGCACACCAGGGTACAACTCCCATTCTGTCTGAAATGGCAGGTGACTCACTGAGGACACTTGAGTGAATGTGAGTGGTCGTGTCTTGGGCCCTGCCTCCTCTGATGATGAAAAGAGCAGGGCCCCTGTGCAGGAGCCAGTATCATGGGGAGTGTAGCTCAATGGAGGATGTGATGCAGGCGATAAGGGTGCTGGGAGTTACTTGGTTCAATGCCAGGCTGCTTTTTGCGTATGCTGGTATTCGTGACTGCTCTCTTCGATGCCAGGGCTGACTGGCGTTAGGTGGTGGGTGATTAGGTTTTCCTCAACAGGTACGCTGATTAATGGCAGATAAGCATCTATTTTGAGAGTCAAGTAACAAACATGTTCTGGGAAGATGGTTTTTGGGTGGCTCAGCATGGTGTATGACTCCAATAGTGCATCACATGCTAGAATTTTGTTAATTTTGTTATTATAATCAAGTAGAATATAAATTATAATGACCTAAACTTTCTCGATTGGCACCACACTGTGTAGATCCAGACCCTCTTTCCATAAAGACTGTAACTTAAAGTAAAGGAAAAGGATTTTACACTCGCATAAACTAACACAAAACTCCATGGAATCCTGTACAGACCAAATAAGTCTATGTAGTAGTATTTCTGTAACAAATACAAATGTAGTATTCAGAAATACCAGATGATGTGTTCTAAAAGCATACAAATACATATACAAATAAGAGATACACTATTGATCTTGTATTTTTTTTTTTTTTTTGCCAGAATGGTTCACAGGGCATCTGTTTCAGACTAGAAGTGTGCAATGGGACCAGCACCAATTTGTACTGAAGTCCAAAAAAAAGAGAAGCTCATAACTGCATGAGCGGGAATACAAAAACATTCCAACGCACATCTATAGTTAAGACCAATTATGAACTTGATTGATGTAGATGAGGTTGAGGAACTGTCAGAGTCAAAATTTGGACACCATGCTGACGGTGCAGGCATTTCCACCTCTTGGTTTCTTCCGCGGTGACATACTGGTAGCTGTCATATTTAACAACCACGACAACAACAACAACAACAACAACAACAAAACCTCTTCTGGTTTAGGCCACACCAAGTTCAGATTTAAATCTCAATACAGATATGACTATTTTGAGCATTACACAGATACAGATAGTGTCACTGCATTACACCCACATTCTGTCTAGCATGATTTATGGCATCACGTATTGAGCAAGGCAACAACATTTGCTTAGCATAAGTGAGCTATGGCTTGGTGTTTTCAAAACAGGGTTTAAGCAGATCAAGTCAAAGAAGTAGAGTCTCAATCTTGGACCTCAACTCTTTAGCGTTGTAGAAAACCCCAGCCTAACAGCTGCCTCTCAAGTGCCCACCCAGCGGCGAGTACTTACTATAGGACACCCTGAGCCAAAACAGCTTCTCTTTCTCATGTCTGCCCCCCTCTTGTCCTTCAGATGGGTGTCAGGAGCAGGTGTTAAGAGCCAGAGGAAGGAATTTGACGCTCTGAGGGCAGCAGGGCAGCGGGTGTGAGATGACGGCTCTGTCACTACTGTCAGTTTCGCTGGCCTGGACTCGGATGTAACACAAGCTAAAGTGGACTGTCCAGATGATTGCAGTGTGTAAGAAGGATTTGTAGTGGAGTTCGTTTGGACAAAACAAAAAAATGCTGCTCAAAGGCTTCTTTGGATGGTTTACACTAACAGGAGACAAGTCACTCTTGTTGCGTGTAGTTTGTCACATGCGTGCGTAGCAACCGCTACTGTTTGCGCTTTTAGGTGTTTGAGTTACATGATAGACTTAGTACTAATCTCCTTGACAGATTAGCAAAGCAAGCTAACTCTACTAGCTGTATTCAATCATCAAAGGCACCAACAATTTCTCCTACTTCCTTTCAAGCTTTATTTCTCTCCCTTAATGTGAGGTCTTATATGGCAGGATATGATGAAACCATGGTTACAAGTTTTCCATCCATATTTGCACATCAAAGAGTAACTGGGAACTAACTGCACGTAGGAACTACATTTGCAAAGGGAACTGAAGAAATGTTGGCCCACACGCACCACAGGGTTGGTTCAAGGAATCGTTCGGATATGTCACTTTACCATATCAAAACTAATTTGCTTAGAACTGAGAACATCTAACTGGTCATCTGTTACTTGCTAGCGTGAATGTTGAGGAATGGTCCTGGCTTTCTTTATTAAACCCTTTGTTCTAGGTTTCATTGTAAAACCTCTCTAAGATTGCTTGTCATGTATTCATGTTCAGTGTTAACAAGCTAACAAACTTTCAGCTGACAATTAAAGCACAATAGAGTTAGGATAAAGATAAGTTACAAGAAGCTCTGCTGTCTCCCAAAGACTACATAAAGATTAAGGTAATTGCATCTGCCATTCCTAATCCTTGTTGATTTTTATACTTTGGAGCTGATAATACCCAAAATGCATTAGGGTTTAGTGGCTAATTCTCTTAGCTTTAAGCTATTTGTGTAGAACTGTACTAAGGTGCAAGCTGCTCCATGAGATGGGTTAGAATTACACTTAGCTGAGATTTGGGGTTGTGGTAATCTTAGACACCACAGATTTCTGAAATTCTTACACAACCTTTAGCTGAGGTTCTGGGACGAAACCGTTCATAGAAGTGGCCAAAAATCACAAGCCCACTCCAGTAAGAGTCACATTTCTCTCTCTGTGTTCAGTGAGAATGCTCAGTGCTGTAAAACAAGATCTTCATTACAGAGTTCATGTTGCTGTCTTCTCCCACTACCATTTTTTATCCAAAATATCCCCAATGCTTCCAAATTTCATGATACATAAATGAGATCTCAACCAACGCTTGGCATGAGTATTGTTGTACCGTTAAAACTATTAAGTTGAAATAATTGAATCATATTAATGAATTTAAAACAAGTATTTGAAAATGTAGAAATCTATAAGGGACTGTCCAAAGTGTAAGGCGCTTGGAAGCTGACAAAAGTATTTAATATGAACTTTGTATATTTGAATTATATGTACATCACATTAAATGAAGATATTTTCGTTCCTGTGGTTCATCTCATCTTTCATGTCTCTTCACGTCACTCCATTTCACGTCCTGAAGGCGACAGATGGATGACTGTTATTGGCTAAATGTTGAGTTTCAAGCTGAGAATCATTCTGAAAGTGCCTAATGTTTTACAATTTTAATTCATTTATTTTTTTAAATCTCAAAAGCATAAGCTTTTAAGTCATAAGTTGCATAAACGTCCTTGTATAGCAGTTGGTTCCAGTGTAAAACTGTACCTAGTGGTCTCACAAAATAAAACGTCTGATGCCGAATCAAATGTAATTTTCAAATATTTAACAGTTATTAAATGCCATTTATAAAATGTTTGTAATCCCTATATACATAAGAGCATCTAAACTTGTCTTACTTCTAAAGTTGATTTTAGCTTCAACCTTTAAATTCAGAACCTCAGCTCCTTTCACATTGCAACTTCTTTTCCTAAAGCTGGCTCATTGCCAAATGAGTCTCTTATTGGACATAATGGCATGGCTGACGACAGCTACAGTATTGTATTTGCAATGTGGAAATGCTTGTACAAACACTTGTATCCTGCTCTACGCCTCTCAAGGTGCATTTAGGTGCTACTGGCTCGTATCTTATATGTCCTCTGACTCAATGACAAAATAATGCATGAGATTTTCCCATCTAGACATAACGGACAATTAAATAACAAATGCACACTTTTTTATCAGTATGGATGCAGAACACAGTTTGCGGTCTGCTTTATTTTGATTGGCGCCATTAATCGTGAAATACATCCAGATCGCTGTCTTGTCGTGTCGTCTGTTCTGTCACGTGATAACTTCACATACTGTAGTTTCACGTAGTATCCGACGTCAGTAGTGAAACATTTTTACTAGTATGAGCAATGATATCAGTACCCGATACTGGTACTGGGATATTCAATGCTGTATTTATCTATTAAATATGAAAGTGAAAATGTATCCATCCTTCTCGGGATTTTTTTTTTCACAAAGCCTCCTTTCAGGAACCAAAAAAATACACCTTTCCATCTATGTTCTACTTTTCACCTCATCACCTCAGTGAGCTCATGTGAGGAGCACAAAGTTCAGGCCTGCCAGACTCAATAAAGCGTGAGTGTGAGTCGGTCCTGAAGCCGCCTGAGGCCACTGGACGCCGTGCCGGGCCACAACCTCGCGCTTCCACGGCTATGATTCTCGTCATTGCTGAATGCAACATGGCACTGCTTGCGCCATTACCTCACAGAGGCATGGGCGGATCAAAGCCAGACGCTTCAGTTGCGGATATGGGCCAAGGAGAAGTAAATTAGATTTAAAATAAATGAGACAGGGTCTTAGGTTGACAGAGGGTGGAGGCAAAATGGGTTTTAATTTAGAAAACAAATTGGTAACCGATTTATTACGCAACACAATCCGGCCCGAGGAGGCTCCGATGCTTTCGGCTTCTTCTGCATGCGAGATCTCTCGAGGCATATTAGCGCTAGTGACCTTTGGCACGGCGATGGATTAATCTTTACCTCCGCGCTCTATTTAAGTAAAGTGCGTTCTAGAACAACCTGTTTCTTGTTTAGTCTTGAATGAGATTCTGCAAGGTTTCAGAGTCATTCACATAAGAATGGTTGGCTCAAGGTCAACTTGAAAGAGATAGGTTTGGCTAAATGAGCATGCTGGAATCTTGGAGATTCACCCAAAAGCAAAGGCAATAACCATACATCAGCCAGGGATATTAGTAGACATTAGTGGTCTGCATATGTGTGTGTGTGTGTGTGTTTGTGCAAGAGGAGAGAAGAGGATAGCATCAGCGCGAGAAACGAGGTGAAATCTGGAGAAACGTGACCTGGGTTTGCTCCGGACGGCCCCTCTCTTTGGGCGAACCCCTAAAATTCATCAAATTGGATCAAGATGACATCAATAATAGACTCAAGCTGGAGCCCAGAGAGGACCAAATGATCCATACACTGTTTTTTTTCCCCCTCAACAGCACATTTCAACTACGGTCACCATCACGTTTATGACATCAAAAGATTCATCACAGATGTCAACACATTGACGGCCTACAGGATTGTTTCATCTTATTTCAGATCTTTATCACATTAAGCCCAGCTCCTATAATGCTTTTAAATTCTATTAATGAGTCACCCTGCTCTCCTGAACAGTATCACAGTCTGAAACTATTAACCATTGCCAGTCGCAGTGGACAAATCCAAAGCAAATGCATGCAATGAGCCTGACTAACAATCGGTAAATAGGAAATATGAGGTATAACTGAAGACTGGGGAATTATGGCACACCACGTACCTTATCTAGTATGTACTACCGCCTATCATATCTAGCTATGAAGACTATTGTGACCTCGCCATTGTGTTACCAAGGTTGCTAATCAAATTTCCATTTTTTTCCCCCTCTCCAGTTAGAGAACGTGAAGGCTCATGATAAAATCCACGCCTGCCCTGTACTGCCCGCTGAACACCCCTTTTCTCCTCTTCTGGGCGATGAGGTCAGCTCGTGTGCAATTCCTGAGATGAAAGACAATCCTTGTGTTTTGATTTGGTGAAAGTGAGGGAAATTCAGCTCTAGGTAGGCCCCCGCTAACCACCCTATGGGGCAAAAGTGTGTGAAATGATGGTGATGTTTATCAGGAATCGTGGTCCGCTCTTTTAAACGGAAAACGCTGAGCTGTTTTAATTTCATAACCATTGATAGACTACACTATATATACACCCAAGATCTGTTTTTTTTTGTTATCTTAAAGTATTTACAGAATATCTAATCCGTCTGTCAAATCCAACATCCCTTTTTGACACCACATGAACATACACAGACATGAAAAAAAAAAAAAAACAGGACAAACCACATCCACACTTTCATCCATCAGTCATCAGATCCATCCAACATGAGACGTGGATGCCCGGTCCTCCATTCTGTTCATGCCTCCATCATTAAAATAACAGCCGTATCCTTCTATTGTAAGCGAGTGTCAAAAACCTCAAACGAGGGCAACCCTCGGTGTGCAGCCTGAACGTACGGACTTCCTATATGCAGCGTTTTTTTAGGCTTTTCGGCCCTTTTTGGCCTTCCATAAACCCTGAGCAGCTCTTAGCGCTTCTCTTAAAGGAAACAGTCTTCGGATAAGGGCCGCATGCTCACGTCCTAATGGATGGACTGTTGTATTTGGCAGTATGGGCCTCACGGGTCCTGTCAGCAACAGGAGCTGCTCTGTGTTTTAATGCTTTAAAAAAAAAAACACTTATAGCACTTCCTTCCTTTAGAACATTATATATATATATATATATATATATATATAGTAGGCTTATGTGTTCATAATATACTGATAGGAACTATTTTATTTGAAGGACAAAAAAAAAAAAAAAAGGACAGTCCAATTTGTCAACCTTCAACCTGAAAAATAGGTCTGGGTGATAAAATTGACAAAAATATCATATCGCAATTCTCAAAGGATACATATATATTTAAAAAATTAACACTGAAAAGGAGAAAAAAAATCTAATCTGTACAAAAACAATTTGTAAAGTTATGAAGAAAAAATAATTCTAAAAAGATATCATGATATCCACGATATCTCAGAAAAGCATACTGGGATATTTTTATGATACTGATATAATATTAACATATCGCCCAGCCATACTTTTGTATAATTTGTAATAAATAAATTGTTAAAAATTGTCTTAAATTAATAATAATAATAATAATAATAATAATAATAATACCTTTCCCCTACTTTTGTACCAGTGGAAAAAATTCACAACTAAACGCCACATGTACTCGAACATCTGTTTCATGTTAGAACAGGGATAGAACAACATTTAACCGCACAATTTCAGCACTAAATGTCTCCAAAAAAACCCATTGTATCCTTCTCTCAACTCATCCCGCCAAAGGCACCTTCCTAATGATCGTCACATACAGAATGTATTTGTTCTGTTTGTTTTTCTGGCACCTATCTCGGCCTTCACCGTGCATGTGGGCGTTTGGACAACTGATTTCAACCCATCTCCTATTGAGCCCTTCTCCGCTGTCTGGAGTGGAAAAACACCTCACACAGAGACAGATAGCCGATTCCAGCTCACCCCCCCCCACCACCACCTCCACCACCACCACCCCTCTCTCGTTACAACTGAGCTAATTACTGAACAGAGGCATGAAAAGGAGATCTGGCTAATTGGTGATGAGGGATCCATTTAAGCATCTCTCAGTCCTGTTCCTAATTAGAACAGAAAAGTTCAAACAGCCGGTCAAACTGTACGGCTCTCTGAAATCTGAGACTGAAAGGAGTGTGTGTGAGCGGCTGTGTGTGGAGGAAGGCCCAGGTTTGAAATTGACTGGTCTTAAAAAGCAACAAACAAACAAACAAAAAATGTGGTCTAGGATAATAATGATGTTTTTAAAAGGAAAATTCTAGCACTGTATCCTAAAAAAAAGAAAAAAAAAAAAGAAAGGTTTACATTGACACAATCCTCTGCACCAGCACTATTATTAATTCCATCTTACTGTATTTGAGACCTTGATGAAGAACAGAGCTCTAATCTAAAAATCCAATCTTATAAGTGGCCTGTGACTAATTTACCGCTCTGCGCTAGTTTGAATGTTGTGCTTAGCGACACGCTGCAAAGACTTGCTCATCTTCAAACCATTTCCCAGAAGTGGGGTAATATCTATATTTTTATATATCATGGGAAACTCCACAGCATAGAATCAAGTCTAATCTAACATCATAATCACTGTACCTCTGTGTCAGGCGTAAAAACGCAGATAACTCAGGCTACTCTCTTAAAAATAAGGGTAGCAGGAAAGGTTCTTGTTATAGTAGAGCCGTTTCTTTCCTGTCGTTGACAGAAGAAACAAACCATATTCCACCACAAAGATTCTTCTACATGATGGTAACATTTACAAATCAAAATGATTCAACTCCCATTGCAAACCAGGTTTATTGTCCAAATGTAGACTTTCAGCTGTTTGCAATGAACAAATCCAACAAAAGTGATTGAAATAGTTCAACACAATGAATTCTTCAAGTGGTTTCCCCAAATTCAACTGAGAATGCAACTTATAATGATTTCTCCAATCTGAAAATTATTCAACCCCTTCATGGCAAGTACCTTTAGTACTTAGTGGACACCCTTTTGCTGTTATGACCTGCTGCAAACGAGATTCATAGCCAGACACCAGCGTTCCTGAGGAATCTTATCCCGTTCCTCATGAGCAATGGCCTCCAGTTCAGTAATATTTTTGGGTTTGCGTGCTGCAACCTCCTTCTTCAAATCCCACCAGAAATCTTCTATGGGGTTCAAGTCAGGTGACTGTGATGGCCCTGTAGAATCTTCCAGGACTACTTCTTCAACTAAGCCTTGGTGGAATTTCAGGTATGCTTGGGATCATTGTCCTGTTGGAAGGTCCAATGATGCTCAAGCTTCAAGCTCCTCACATACGGCATGACGTTTTCTCCTAGGATTTCCTGATACTTCAATGAATCCTTCTTGCCTCCCACACGCCGCAGGTTTCCAGTGCCAGAGGATGCAAAGCAGCCCCAGAGCATCACCGAGCCACCACCATGCTTGACTGTGGACAGAGTATTCTTTCTTCATTCTTCGTCCTCCAGACATACGCTTGTATGAAGATAATGTGAGGCCATCTGTCCAAAAGTTGAAGTTGAACCGGAAGTGGACCTTTCTGCAGAATAATGATCATAAGCACACAAGCAAATCTACCAAGGAATGTCTCAAAAAGAAGAATTGCAGGTTTATGGAATGGCAGTGTCAAGGCCCGGCTTTGAATCCCATTGAAATGTTGTGAAGGGATTTGAAATAGGCAGTACATGCAAGAAAACCCTCAAACATCTTGCAGCGGAAAGAATATTGAATGGAAGAGTGCTGAAAAATTCCAGCAAGCTGATGTCCCCCAGTCCCTCACATCAGCTTGCTGGAATTTTTCAGCACTCTTCCATTCAATATTCAACAAAGGGGGCAATACTAGCCAAGGGTGTATTTACTTTTTTTTCCCCACAGAAATATTTCACATCTATTGATATTTCTGATGAATAAATGACTGAAAAAACTATTTTTCCTTATGGTTCTGTTCAAGTCAACTTCAACTTCATTAACAGGCACCGTTTCAAAGAGGCTCAAATGTCGGCTTGTCCAAATATGTCAAAAAAGGCAACAATTTCGATGGGGTGTACCACACGTGCGGTTGTGGTTCAGGTGGTAGAACGGGGGTTGTCCATTAATCATAGGGTTGGTGGGTCGATTCCCGGCCCACGTGACTCCACATGCCAAAGTGTCCTTGGGCAAGACACTGAACCCCAAGTTGCTCCCGATGGCAACTTAGTGAGTGCCTTGCATGGCAACTCTGCTACCGTTGGTGTGTGGGTGAATGAGACACTTACATATCGCTTTGGATAAGAGCGATATATAAGTGCAGACCATTTACTTATTCATTTATTTTTTTTTACATGAATGTATTTCACTTGTCATAGTTTTTAGTACTACATACATTAGAAGAGTTTTCCCAGGCCACCACACAGTCACCAGACATGAATATAGCAACAAGAGGAATAAAACAGTCCCAAGTTTATGAAACCTCACTACTATTCAGCGTATCACACTGAATGGCAACTTTGTGATGATTTGCATTTCCCAAAAACGGAACAATTCAGACACACGGAACTGTCATCTAATGCTTTATGTTAATATCTCAGAACAATGTTAATAGAAGAAGCAACAAGTCTATGCACCAGAACAATGCACCATCAGCTAGTTCTGCTCTGTGAATGTTTGTGTGTGTGAGTGAGAGAGAGAGACAGAAACAGAGAGAGCTACCCAGCTGGAATAACTCCACTGAAGGACCTCCTAACTGATAAGAGTCCACAGCTGCAGCTCCAGAGCTGATCTGATCCGCAGGTCTACAATTAGCTGCGCTATCCATCAACAGATCACTAATGAGGGGGGGAGGTCTCTGAGGCTCAGAGCCCCCCCCAGGAAATCCCCAACGTTCAGGGTCCTGCGGGAGAATCAAGCCCGATGACTGTCACCGGCTCACAGAAGAAAGGGTCCCTGAAGTTTGACACTTACAACGCTGTAATGAGTTTATCCGTGAAAAGAACGGACTAGTCCGAAATGAGAACCGGACACATTCCCTTAAAGGTCCTAAACATTTGTTACTTTGCCCGTCCATCAACTGCCTTATTAAATATGACTTTTTTCATCAATAATTCGATCAAAAGGATCTATTTATTTGCACTGATTTCATTGCGACACCAAAAACTACATTAAATAGTAGAGAGAGCATCACATTGTCTATTTAAAATGAACCTTTAAATGGGAAAGTGGGCCTGGATACTGGATATTTTGTTTCCGTAAGCATCCAGCAATGGTTTTATTGGAAAACACTATGGATTAATGGATCAATAACGTATCTGTCGTTGTTTTTTCTTCTTCTTCTTTTTACCCAATTAATGCAAAATGTTTCTCTTACGCTGTTTTGTGTTATGGATTAAAAACAGATTATATTACTCGGGAAATTCAAAAAAACTAATTGCTTTTTTTTTTAAATTACATTACATTTTAATCACAGTTTACTCTCTATTGGCAACTAAGAACAAAAATGAAGTGTTCCGTCAAATACATAATTTATTCATTGTCCACTCTCAGGTTGTAATTAAACGCTACATGAGTACTTTATTATAGGTGAAGGAACACGTTTATTGTGAAAAGTAGTAACAGTTATGCTAGAATGACCCAAATCAGCCTTTTCCTTATCCCCACCCGACACCCATCGCCTTGATGGACAGACATCGAGTCAATCTTCAAGTCTTCGATCAAGCCTTTTTCCCCCTGCTCTATATTCCTGCATTTTGCAACATTAAGGCTCTAATGATACGGAACATTTATCCACCATGAAGTGGACTATTGTAATATTTGTCAAAATAATTCCACATCTTTTTTTTCTCTTCTAAACCTGAAAACACCCGAAGAAGAATCACAAAATAATTTCTCACAAAGCAATTTGTGAGAAATTCTATGCGTGAACTGCTCTCCACAATGACAAACCGGCCCGAAGAAATCTCGTCTCTAATCTGAGCTCCGCCGTTTCACACCACCACATAAACCTCGTATTGTTCTTTAATGGACCACACTGAATCTCCTACACCTCTGCAGATGAGTGATGTAAAGGAGCTCTAGACAAAACCACAGTGGGCTTTTAATTTAACTCATTTGTGCACCGCCTGACGTTAATGGCCGTTAGCGAGAGTTGTTTGACGTTCCCAGGAACTCGTGTGAGGCGTTCTATCAGGCTGGTGTTGACTCAGTCAGGGGATTCTTGCAGCTGAATGTCACATCGCCCCTGTGATCAGGCTCGCGGTCTTCTCCCTTCTCTCCCACTCAGATAGAGAAGAGAGAGAGAGAGAGAGAGAGAGAACAGGAAAAAGAGAGAGCAGGAGAAGTCACAGCTGCACTCTGCTAGCTCTTGCTCTCCTTCCTTCACTCGTTTTTTTAGTTATGAGGTATTAATCACTCACGGCACCTCCACCATCAGCACCATGAACGCTTGTTACTGGTCAAGGGAAGAAAATACCATATGCTTTATTTCATGGAATTTCACAAAGTACAAATCTCACAAGTGTATTTATTATTTACATACAAAAGATTTTTTTCTGCTGAAGGCCTCATGAAATAATTATAATGCAATAATAGAATAGAAATATCATTAATTACGCTTCAATACACTTATCTAATCGCTTATTAAATGATCAAATCTATCCTTTATGTATTTTATTCATTTCACATTTTTTCCCAATATGGCGCTACTATCGTGATGACACTTTGTTGCTAAACCCTATCGTGAAAATTCTTCACGGATTGTGACATTTTAGACGACAGCACAGAATAGGAAAACGCACAATTTTATTTGTGCACGTCACCTACACTGAAAAAACCTCAAGCGTTAACTTATGACCAAAACAAATAACAGAGGATTAACTGTAACTCTGTAGGAACCGTGTTAATGGTGTAGGATTTCAGTCCACAGGAGGTGATTTAACACTCGTTTAAGCCCTGCACATAAAAAAAAAAGAAAAGAAAAGAAAAAAAAAGTACCAGTTCAAAGCAGTTATTCCAGAATGTCACTGAACATCTTTCTCTTCTTTGATTCTCCCGTCTGAAGCTCCATCCAGGCACCGCGTCTCTTCTGGAAGTGCGCGAGGCCGAATTTTGCCCAGACGTGGCGTGCAAACTGATCCGAGCGCAGCTGAGACTCACTGGGGACTGAGAGAAAATATGCACACGGATTATTACAGTTTAATGCTTAACTATACCGAATCGTACATATACACGATGCTGCTTTTGATCTGCTTAAAGCCTGGATTGCGGTGTAAAATTCATCAAGAACATGACGGACATCCCCCCCCCAATTAACTGGAAAACCTGAGGGCGAAGGGAAAAAGACGTTTATTTCATTTACCAAATGCAACGGAAAACTGCTATGAGCATAAAAAGGCACGTTATGCATTAGAAATAACGTCAATGCGCTCAGGAGAGTTGAGTGAAAAAGTTCGTACCCCCTTAGAACAAAATCAGGCAGACAAGAATAGAATAAAACACTGTTATAGGAATATAACGATCGACGATGGAATGTGTGATGTAGGGGAAGTGGTGGCGTGGCGGTTACGGCTCTGGGTTACTGATCAGAAGGTAGGGGGTTTAAGCCCCGGCGCTGATAAGATGCAACTGTTGGGTCCTAGAGCAAGGCCCTTAACCCTCTCTGCTCCAGGGGTGGTGCATCATCTCTGACCCTTCGCTATGACCCAACTTAACTTCCGAACATGCTGGGGTATGTGGAAAAAAGAATTTCACTGAGCGGTCATGTATATGTGACCAATGAAGACTCATTATTATAATTACGTGTCCCGACGCAAAGCGTAGCTACTGTTAGTGTATTCAAAGTCGATTATTTTCCTACATCAGCAGGAATTTTAGTCCGCATCTACCACAGCAATTTGCAAAAAATTCGAATTTTGAAAAATCTATTTGTCTGAATGTCTGCAGAACCTGTTAATTCCTGTTATTTATACGTATACATCAGTCAAAATTATTTGTGCTCTAAATAATAAAACATGACCGGTATGGTGTGATGTGAAAACCTCTAACGTCACCCTAAACCAGTGTGAAGTCTCATGGACAGGTTTGGTCACATTCCTTTATCTGTCTCTTTTCACTGGAAAGAGTTAGTATTGAACATGTGAAAGACAACAGCCAATCATGTACCGATACATAAACCCGGACATTATGCGCTATCTTCGGAAACTTGTATGAATCTTGTAACATCATTAACGTGAAAAAAAATGACGAGGGTTACGTTTAGGTGCATCTGCGTGTTTTTCTGCGTGTTTCTTTTCAGCATAAAACCTCCTGTCGTTTATACAATTCCAAACAAGTTTCAGATGATCTGAACTGACTGTAGAGGACAGATCTGATATTGATTCATTATGACATAATACGTAAAAATATAAAAAAAAAGGACAACTGTTTAATTCGAAGAGATTAGACTATTTTAAAGAACACGTGTAGAGTAGCTAAACTCTATTAGCGATTTCTGGTTAGCTCACCCAGCTGCTCTGCAATGCTCTGCCTCTGACTGATGGTGGCGCTGCTCCACACGGCCTCCAACAGACGACTGCCGTATTTGGAGCAGGCCAGCGGAGTATAGATTGCCTGCGTACAGTAAGTGAGACAGAAATGAGAGACCAAATCAGTGACAACACTGTGGTGATCATCAAGAGTCCCTGCTTTTTTTTTTTTGCTGCCTCACCTCGAGCTTCCTCAGGATCTTTCCTTTCCCTTTGTCGCTGGAGAGCGTGATGAGGGCCTGGAGGGCATGGCTGCCCGTCTGCTCCGTACCCAGGCTCAGCATCTCGGCTGCGGTCAGGTTGTGCAGGCTGTTCATCAGGATGGAGCGGTCTTTAAAGCGGGCCAGCGCTTGGACCAGGCGTGAGCCGTGGTAGTTGATCAACAGGGGGCGCTGTGGAGGAGAAACACTGTCCTATCACACCATCCTAATCTCAAGGCCAGCTGCTGAAAAACAGGTGCGTGTCTGCAAACACCCTGTTCCAGCAACATGCTTCAACAAAACACAGGCGGCAATTACATTCTACCGAAACCCGTGAACGGAGACCGTCTGTAACACCACAAAGTAACAACTTCTAAAAATAACAAGAACCAACGACAATCGCGATGACGATTTGCAATTAAAAGTCACGTACTTTTCTTTTTTATCCGTTTCTAGTCACGTTAAACGCTACGGAACATCCGTGAAACAATTCCTGCTATTGCTTACAGTACGCTTAAATTAATCAGCGTCTTTTTTTTTTTTAATCGGTTCCTCTCTCGTGAAGATAATATGCAGCTTATCATGTTATACAGGAAATAAAAAAAAAATATGGAAAGTACAGATCCCTCCATCTTGAAAACTTTCCCGTGTCAGAAAACCTAATAACTGGATTTACCTGGACTGACTTTTACAAAGAGCTGACACTGGAGACTCCTTCCGTAAATGTTACAAAAAAGATAGATTTTGATGATAGATAAATGAGCCATTTTCTTTGCCATGTTTTTAGATCATTGCTGCAGTTTCTTGTGTATTATCTCTATGCTCTTCTAAGCTGTAACTGGTTAAAACGTTGAACAAAAATATACAGAACAATTATACACATACAGTTGTATGATTTTGATTGTCCAATAGAGAGAGAGAAAAAAAATCATCTTACTGAAAATATAATACAAAAAAAAAAGCTTTACCCGGATAATACTTCCTATTCAAGAAACTGAATCCGAATGCGCTCTTCATACAATGGGTTTATTTTTTATTTTTTTTTGTACGCATCATGCTGACTGAAATACAAAATAAAACCGCTCTTGCTTTCAGAACTGTTTCCTGGACATGAACTTACACTCTTGGACCCAACCGCACCAATAATCATGGTCTTGTTTTTGATATTTGTGTCAGGTTCTTAATGAAAGCTGTTTGAGTCCTGTGTGAGGTGTGTGATACCTGAGGAACAGCGTCGCCCTCTGCTGCCTCGGTGTTGTAGTACACATCGTACGTCAGCAAGGACAGGAAGAGCGGGAGACAGGAGAGGTGGCGTGTGGAGGGCTCGCTGCAGTGAAAAGCCTGCGAGGAAATCCGGTTAATACTGTTTAATACAGGAAGGCAAGTACTGAAGTTTCATAAACACCACGGCCACTGTGCAGTCCATGATTTAGTGGCGTGGTCTCTTAATATTATATTAGAATTTGCCTTTTATCATAAAGCCAGTGCATTAAATTAAAATAAATTCATATATTTATAACTTTTGTTGAAGGTTAGAAATATAAATATATTTCTTAAACTATTATTAGTAATAATAATTAATTAAAAGTATTTATAGTTTAAAATGAAAATAACAATAATAATAATAATAATAATGCCATTTAATTTAGTCATTAGTAATAAGGTCACTGAAAATTTTTACTAAATTAGACAAAGTATCATATGCAAGTTTAAAAAAGTTGTTTTTTTAAATAAATTTTTAATCTATATTATATAACTTATATAAATGAAATGTCTCTTTTACAAAAAAGATTAGACAACAGGAGGGAGAAAAAAAAAAGAAAAAAAAAGAGAGAGACCAGAGCACAGAGACCCCTAAACATTTTATGAATATGCAAATTGGGAACACCCCCAACCCAATGGATGCTCCGCCCTTTCACTGTGGTAAAACTCGTATTAAAACCTGATAGGCTCTTATATTTTACGATGCAATAAAATGCACATATGCATGTTCGATACAAAATCAGTGTTCACTGATATTTCTTTTCAAGTTGGTGAATTTTTATTGTAGTGCACAAACGTTTATAGAGTTTTAGGCTGGAAGTAAAATAAACGGCAAATGTTGGATACCGGCAATAAAATGTAAACATTTGAATAGCCTTAAAAGTGTGTATGCAGTGAGGGCTTCTGCAGAGACTTCTGTAGTAACGGAGTTTCACCTCTAGAAGGTGCTGCAGCATGTCTGCCTGCCTCTCCTCTCTGTGTATGCAGCTCTCCACCACCTGCACTATGACCCCCATGTGCCCCGACGCCAGGATCGCCTCGAACCCAGGCGCCAGCTCGTCATACACCTTCAGAAACTGAGCGAGAAACAGACTGAGGTTTAGAAAGCATTGAAGAGCATTAAAAGAGACTTGATACTGTAAAGATAACGTGGTTTTGACATGCTGATGTGCTTTGAAGCAAAAATCTGAAATTACACACCACTTTGTAATTGACCGAGGATGCTATCAAGGACTGGATGGTGTAGTTAGCAAACGGATGAAGCGCCATAGGCACGAGCTGGTTCTTCAGGTGGTTCTTGTAAGTGTCTCGAAGCAAAGCATTATGGGAGAACTGAAACACTGTCTGGATGAGCCGACTGCATGTCGGATCCTTCAGAAACACCAAAAGGGGGCTGGAGAAGGGGATAGAGATAGAGAGACAGGATAATGTTTAGATACTGTATCTCACATCCATCTAATTATTCATATGTTGCATCCACAAGTCCATCCATCCATATATAGTCTCATTTCTCCACCTAAATTCCACCTATCTATCAATGATATGTCTCATCCATCCATCCATACATTCATCGATGAGATCTTCCATCCTGACCTGACTCCAGGAGCTGAGCTCTGAGAGGTTAGGTATCCTATGATGCCCTTGTTTAGTTTTTTGCCTAGAATGGGTCTCTTCCTGTGGCAGATGGTCAGTAGGGTCTGAAGCACGACGCTGGCAGTGAGATTGGTGGCACAGACTGACAACGAGAAAAAAAAAACAT
Organism: Ameiurus melas; assembly: GCA_012411365.1. Classification (NCBI taxonomy): domain Eukaryota; kingdom Metazoa; phylum Chordata; class Actinopteri; order Siluriformes; family Ictaluridae; genus Ameiurus; species Ameiurus melas. The sequence goes on along the minus strand of CM022770.1, from coordinate 4,399,976 downwards.
GAGTGCAAGATCTCATCTAAATACTATCTATGTTAGTTTAATGGACTTGTAAATATCAAGATAGTTAACTGATTTTGTGATTATTCTTGATAGGATTATGACTTTATGGCACTCACCATTAATATTTTCTATCAGAGACTCTGAAAGGTACTTGAGCTCCCACCAGAATGACGTTGGTGCTTCGTAATCGGTCAGCTCAGGTTCTGCTTTCTTCTGTTTTTTTGCTATGAGGGGGAGAGGGGAGGGACACACATATGTTTTTACATCTTCCATTAAAAAAAATAAATAATCAGCGCTCTGAATAATGGCAAATTCACGAACACTGATCCAACCATGACATAAGAATGAAGGAAAATCTGACCTTTTGTACAAATCTGACCTTGGAGTTGGTGAATATTCAAGATAGTAAACATTTCCTTTTGTTTTTCATAGTTCTAAAACTTTGTTTATTTCTAGTTTTAGATGATAATAATAATAATAATAATAATAATAATAATAATAATTTCAATGTGGTCTCAGATTTCTGGACCCCACTGTATCTCTAATAAAGAGTGCAACCAACAAATATTCAAACTGATACTTGGGTATGAATTGGTCAATTTTACCTATACATGGTGCTACAAATATATCTGTAATAAATGATAAATTATGTGATAAATACACGTGAGACTCGGTTCTCCCACCTGGACGTGTATCAGTCTGCTCTTTAGCCGAACATCCCGCAAGCACGTGTATAAGCGTTCGAAGCACGTGAGATCCGTGAGGGTCTTTGATGAAGTCTACGATATTCTCTCTCACCACTCGGCAAAGAGTTAGCACCTGATCCTCGAGCGTCCCACAGTTCTCAGCCTCCGGTTCTTCTTGTTCATTTGCAGAGCTGCTCTTCTCTTCAGAGTTGCCGTCGTCTGCAGGGAAACAAAGGCTATCAGTCTGATCTTGGTAAACACCAAGATCTGTCGCACAGATAAAAAATGACCTCATGTCACCCTTGTTATACAGTATTGATTATGTTATTCTTACCTGTCCACTTGGCCATCTGCTTGATGGAACTTTCCATCACATGACCCCCACATCGGTCACATGACACGGTTTTAAACTCTGACCCCGTTTCTCCGCCTAGTTCAGCAAGAACCTCTGCTACCTGTTTGGGGCTGGATAATGACAGAAGCTTCTGGAGAGCCAAACTGCCCGTCATATCTGTAGTGACGACGATAGCTTGTCCCTTCACCTCTGAGAGAACGTTTTCGACAAACAGAGCTGGGGGGGAAAAAACAGGCAGTAAAAAAATTTATATATTTTTTTTTAATAAAAACTGTGGGTGAAAATTATAACATAGTTTCAGGCCTGTGAGTGATGTTAGTCTTTAGTTTTTCATAATTCTCCAAGCAAGATCTGGAATTAAATACAGCAGGGAAAAAAAAAACCCCGATCCAAAAGCATTTCCTCCTGTAGATTAAAACATAAGCTTTGCCTCGATTTTCTCCCTTACCTCGCTCCTCATCGCTTGCGAATCCTTCACTCAGTCTCTCACTCACGCGACGAAAATATCCCACAGTCATCGCATCCAGGCGCTTCCTCTTTACTCCTACCTCCTTTCCGCTTTCCTCACCAGGGCCGCTGCTGCTTCCTCCTCCTCCTCTACTCCGATCAGGCTTCTTTTTCATCTTTTTCTGCCCTTGTTCACCAAAATGCTTCTGACCCTTTGCTCCCATCTTCTCCACCATCTCTCTCATATCAGTGTATCACAGCGAGCAAACAAAACGTGCTGGGATGCATTCAGTCACACTTCAAGTTTCCTCTAGGTCTCTGTATCTGAAAAATGAACGCAAACAATATGAATAGAGAGCGAAAGCATTCACACTATTACATTTATTCCTTTTAAAGTGCAAATCCACATGTCAGTGTATAACCAACATGTGATCTTCAGTTGTGCAAGAGATTTATTTCATGTTGAAATTCTGAGATAACTTTTTAGTTTAAACTGCTTCTATCTACGTGTTGGTCTGTTTCCCACAATGCCTTTTGACTACTTGCTCATAGTGGTGCCAGTGCGATTAGACCCTTGCTTCATCTCTTGGGGGACTCATGGGGACTCTTCCAGTTTTTTGTCGTTTATTATGAATATGTTCACCTTAAATGTTATTTATAAGCTAGTGTGCTCCAAAACAATGACAAAATTCGCATTTAGAAGATATACGCATTCAAAATTGACCAACCGTATCTACCACGGATACGGATCAACAATTTCGTTGACATCATTGTGCACTTCAGATCTTCTGTCCCATCAAATGCTCTCTAGAATCCGAAGTCCCGCCCCCGACATTATAAAAATCACTTGTTGAGCGAGTGGCTATTTAAAAAGAGGAGAAGCCACTCGATATGACCCGCCCTGACTTTCTGTTTCAGTGGAAATTGCGTCTCAAATACGTTTCAAGGCACATCATGGGAACTTTAACTACTCAAAGTGATGCAACAGCACTTTTATACTCAACGCCTCATCTCGACAGTCCAAAACCGATCAGCTTCCAAAGCTTTAACTTTCACGCGAATACAACTGCCAACACCCTCGAAGATCACCAACTAGCTGAGTCGAGCCCTTGCAATAACTCACTGCACAGTCATCATATAGTTACACTGCATTCTTGAACTTTGTGACTCTAGGGTTACTAGATCGGAAGCTAGGGCCACTCTTGGGCCCTTGAGCAAGGCCCTTAACCCTCTCTGCTCCAGGAGCGCTGTATCATGGCCGACCCTGCGCTCTGACCTCCGAACATGCGAAGAAAAAACAGAATTTCACTGTGCTGCAATGTATACCTGACCAATAATGTCTCTCCATCAATTTTGCTTGCTAGAAAATAGTGGGTGAGAAAAGAAGCGCTTGCTCTTTTCGTTTTTTTGAAGCGAACAGCGATCCCCAATGTTTGAGATCACTGAAACCCGCCCACCCACTTCCTATTAAACAGCACAGTAACCGTGCTGGCAATAACAATGTCCCCCTGTGACGTCAGCGCGGCACAAACTTCTACCTTCTCACAGGAATAACAAAAATACTGAACCAGTCATAAAATGGTCACCAGCATCACTAAACACATTAAAAATAATTCGATATAACTCCATTTACTATGTTCAGGGTGAGGTGTTCCTTTAATGTATGATACTTTGGATGACCCTGGTGGTGTGATGTAGGAAATGATCACACTGCTGATAATCCGCAGATTAAATAATTTCGGCGAGACAAAGTATGATCAAATCTACTCGTTTCTTCTGTAAACATTTTGACACAAATTGCAAAGTTTCATAAACCAGTGAGACATGGACATAAACCGCTGGTGAAATAAAGAGAATGCCCACCTGAACGTTTAACGGCCCTGCAATGCTCCCCTCCTCACATGGTAAGTGGAGAAAACGCTGTCGCAGGGTGATGACGACACATATCTAGCGACGCCGAAGAAAAACGTCATTACAGCGCTAAACCGGCGAATGTTTTTTTTTTTTTTAAGAGACATTTGTGGCGTATGTAGCAGTTAATACATACAACTGAGAATGTATTTTCCTTAAATAACACAACATAACTCTAAATTCAATGTCTGAATGGAATAAACATAACCCTCATGCAAATGTGTATAGTCCATTCAGTTCGATTGTATAAAAATGCAATTCATTAATATCAAAATTAAATGTGTAGATATTACTCGTATAACATAATAACGCAATGATTATGATAATTATGTAGTAGTCATTAACATAATCATTAAATCATAATAAAGTCCAAAAGCCACGAGTAGACTATATTATTGCTACAACGGGACCCAGAGTGCACATGTGAAGTAAAAACACTAGAGGGCGTCGTTGTTTTTTCTTCATATCTACACTGTCATAGTAATAATAATAATAATAGTAAAAAAAATTGTATTGTGGCTCATAGCACGGTAAAAACACACCTCTGCCCCCTTGGCCCAGTTGTTCAAAAAGTTTAATCTGGATCACAATGATTCGGATTTGAAAATCCCATGTTTTGCTATCCAGGATCAAGAAATGCATCTTAATTTTGTGTTGGTTTTTCAAAGCAACATTGAATTCGATCATCCTGATCCCGATACAAACCTTTCAGGATGACTAAATCTGGGCTACTAGTGCTCTAAATCAGACTACATATCACAATGTAGACTACTAGCTATGTAAAGAACAATACCTGCAGCCAAAGATTTCGATTTTAGGTTGACCAGCTCTATCTGTATATTTGCAGCTGGTAGCTTTTCAGACAAAAAAAAAAAAAAAAATTCCCCTCCAGTGATGACCAAAGAAGCCTAAGCTTTTTCACTGGGTCACTGGGTCCCAGTGGGTCACTGGATCTTCTTGCAACAGCATGAGCAGCCATTTCCTACACTAAAAAAAGAAAAAAGTTATAAATTCAGGACAACAGCACACTTTCAAGCACATCTCCTCTCCAAACTTTTTTCCAGCTTCCTTATTTGCAATCATATTACCAGTTTATTCCTATAGGGTGTGACTATCATTAGTCAGTAAGGACCCTTCCCCTTTTTTGACCTAAAGCTTACTATATAATGATGCTATTAGTTTCTCACATAAGGTTCTGCTGAATCAATTGTTCTTTCTTATAATTTCCTTATAACCTCAGAATGACCTTTATATTCATTTCCTCTTCTCTCTTCTTGTGTTCGTGGCCTCTTTGGGTCACACTTTTTTCTTTCCCCTTCATGAAGCTCACCAAATTCTGAAATCATGTAGATTGTCTTTCTAATGGTTGCTTGTGGAATGTACTTAATAAAACTACGTTTCTGTGACAGTCGTAATTACATTGTAAGTATTATGCTGTAGCACTGTCATTACAGTACCCATGGACCATGACACAATATAATGAAAACACAATGAAGGCTGAAAAAAGAGAAAGAAGCAAGTGTGATATAGTCAATGTCTCCAGATGAACTGTGGCAGGCTTTCCAGGATACTCAGTCAAACTTACCAGCTTCTTTTCTTATAAAACTTTACAAATTGTTCCTGAGACTACTGTTTTTAAATGTAGAAATACTTAATTTCATTACTTTTGAAGGCATCTTTCCTTTACAGCATTCCTTTACAGGTGCCGAAGACTTTTGTACAGTACTCTGTGTATAATTAATATAATAATAATAATTAATAATAATAATAATAATAATAATAATAATAATAATAATAATAATAATAATAATAATAATAATTCCTTAGATTTATGTAGCCATTTTCTAGGCACTCAAAGTGCGCCAGAAAACCCACCACACACCAGCTACTGGTGGAGAGGAGAGGAGAGTGATGTAGCCAATGCAGGAATGGAGATTATTAGGGGGCCATGATAGATAAGGGCCAGTCAAGGAATTTCACCCAGACACTGTCGAAATATCCCTTCTCTTCACGAGAAATGACCTGGGAATTTTAATGACCAGAGAGAGTCAGGACCTCAGTTTAATGTCTCATACGATATAATATGCGAAAGCTTACATATAGACAACCAACTTTGCACTTTCCACTAAAAAAAATACAGATGTTGATATGAACTTATCTGTGATGATTAATTGACTATGAAAACATTTGTCATTTCTCATCCAAGTGACAGGATGTGAAAAGAGCAGAGCTTGGCATTTATCACCTCTTGACCCTGAAGTATCCAGACATGCCAGTTCTTGTGCAATAAAACCGAAAGATTGCCTAAATTGCAGAGATGACCTGCAGTAAGAATGTGGAAATACCAGTGAATTGAGCATTTCAATCATTCCTCTGCTCCAAGCACAGAAACCCTTTCCATGTAAAATATGTCCATAGCACTTCTATCATCTCTAAAATAAAAGATACAGCATTGAAATCTCTCACACTGGTGACTTAAGACCTTCGGTACTGAATTACCTTATAGAGCTGAATAAACATTTACATTCTTCACCACCTACAGTATACTGTACCACCAGTATATTAGTGAACTAGCTCTTAAAGTGTTACATTACTGTTACACTCTTACAACACTGAATCAAAGGAATATTCCAGTATTTTTCAGCCTAATCTCTATTTACCAAATCGGTATTACATAGTACTGTTACTTGGACATGTAGAAGTTTTCCTGCAGAACCTCTTCACTCAAAACATATAAAGGGCCGTTATTAAGCTAATTACACATACTTAGTCAAATGCTTTCATAAGATGTTTGGGCAAAGATATTTATTCCCTAAGTAAGCAATAACACACGATATGGGTGGTGTCATGTGGTCTGATGCAAAGCAGAGTTACTGTTATTTCCCAATTATTTTCCAATAACAGCACATCCTAATGTATTTTATTCCTAATATACAATAGTGATTTGGCAGTGATTACAATATTTCATTTATAAATGACGTGAATTACATCATTCTTTGTATCCATTTTTAGGTACATTCAATAATGTTGTGGAACATGGTAAATGGTCAATGGTCTGCACTTATATAGCGCTTTTTTTTATCCTTAGCGGTTCCAAAGCGCTTTACACTGGTTCTCATTCACCCATTCACACACACACTCACACACCAATGGTAGCAGAGCTGCCATGCAAGGCGCTAACTTGCCATCGGGAGCAACTTGGGGTTCAGTGTCTTGTCCAAGGACACTTTGGCATGTGGAGTCATGTGGGCCGGGAATCCATGATGTCCACAATGAACATCCAATATCCAACAAAATCAACATCCATGATGTCCACAATTCTGTTGTCATTTGTATGTTTTAGCAGCAATGAACGCTATTTTCCTTACAATGCTATTTTGTAAGGGTACACGCAAAGTTCTCTGACCTGAAGACTTTCACTGAGTGGAAAAATGACTGACCGTTATAAAGTACTAGCACTGGAGACTCCTTCTATAAATGTTAAACAGGCATCTCCTTACAGAAAGGATCACCGTATAAACTGAACGTTTTTTCTTTGTTAAACAACATATTTATTACATTTTAAAATTTACAGTATTTATTTAACGATAAAAATACTGTTTTATTATTTTTACATGATTGTATGGTAAACGATTAGGTAGTGCATTGGTTTACAGTAAAATATCAGAAAACGCAGAGTGGTATAGCTAATGTTTTTGGACGTGGGGAGAATGGTAAAAAAAATAATTCCTTTTGTTGACCTTGAGTTGAACTTTATATAATACATTTATTATTATTATTATTATTATTATTATTATTATTATTATTATTATTATTATTATTAATTCAGTTTTAGTGATGGTTGAGTCAGTGCAAGCCAGTTAAGCGTATTGTGGTTGCTCAGTGTTTAGAACATATGTTCAAATCCCAGCACTGTCACACTGACATAGTTGGAATTTTGGGAACTTTGCTTGCAATACTTCTGCCAGTAAATGACTGTCAATTTTACAGTAAATGTTTTACAGTGTATTACTATAGTAACTATATGAGTGTGTTAGAATAAACCAAGGAGTTTGCATGGTCTCCCTGTGCGTTGGGTGTTTCCTCCGAGTACTCTGGTTTCCTTCTCCATTCCAAAGACATGCGTTGTAGACTGATTAACGTTACCAAATTGTCCGTAGTGTGTGAAAGTGTGTGGAATTGTGCCCTGAGAGGGGTTGGCACCCTGTCCAGGGTGTCCCCTGCCCTGTGTCCCGAGTTCCCTGGGACAGGCTCCTTATAGGATGAGCGCTACAGAAAACGACCTGACGGGATGGCTTTTCCCCAACAGTCAGAACTGTTGTCATAAAATCATACCCGAGCATCTAAAAGTCATATCCGAGCATCCAGCAGCACCGATATAAACTGGATTGCTTGTTAAAGGAGTTGAATTACCATCTCCAGTGTTGATGACTCTTTAAAGTGTTTGTGTGTGCTCAGCAAGACTGACATGGATCCTGCAGTTGTGGTTTAGTCACTATATAAGCTAGCTGTGAATTTTACACGTTCTCTTGCTGTGCAATGAACAAAAAGGAGAAGAAGAAGAAGAAGAAGAAGAAGAAGAAGAAGAAGAGAAAAACAAAAACCACGGTGTATGTCTTCCTGGCTAAAAGGCATTCTTGTGCACAATCATGTAACAGCATAGTAGAGTAAGTTCACCACACCCAACACTTCTGTAACACACACACTCACACACACACACACACACACACACACACACACACACACACACACACACACACGCGCGCGCGCGCCTCATTATGGTGGGCTCCAGTCGTCATATCCGACAATGCAGTCTTGTCAGAGGTGGGCGTGTGTAGCCTACATGTGTGAGTGTTTAAAGTGCATTAGACCAAACCTCAGAGTGTATAAACGACACACACTACTAACTTTTACATCTAACTTCATCTAACGGAAACGCGAGGAGGACAAAAGCGCACGAGATCGCCGGTAACTTTGCACACTCTCTTTCATGTATCTATTCTTTCTTCTGAACCGGGGCTTTTTTTAATGCTTTGATCTCACGCAAGGCTGGGTCCAAAATCTAATAATACCACGAGTACTAGTAAATAAAAATAAACATTCTTCAACAACATGCTAAATAGGCTACAGCATGCGGCTTTAAATGCAATAGTAGTAGTATTATAGAATACTTATCGTAGCCTATACAGCAGTCTTTATATAGGATAGACTATATGAACATTTATATCTTGACTTTCACTTTTTTTTTTTTTGGGACATACTGCTGAAACCGTGTAATTTCAAAGGTTCTTCCTCATTTCTGTAGGCACTCATGCATCAGAGTCATTCTGTTTATTATTATTATTATTATTATTATTATTATTATTATTATTATTATTATTATTATTTAAATAGATTATATATTCATTATGTGGTTTGGGACACGCCCCAAAGTGCACAGATGATAGAAAGCGACTTGTGTAAATCAGACAGCATGTAAACCAGACAGCTCAATGAATATTCATATCAGCTCGAGAGATATGAGCAACAGTTGTGGAAAGCTCCTACTGTATGGGGTGTCAAAACTTGTGGGTGGTGGTGGTGGTTGTGGTGGAGATCATCAGGAAGTCAACCAGTTGACCACGTTATGATCTCTGCACATTTATTTACTAGCCACATAAGACAAGTATGGGTCGTATTTAGGCTATAAATTAAAGCGATGAGATCTTTTCTATTCCTTCCAGACCAGTCACGTTGTGTTATTAACATTATTATAACATTACGGGATATACAGCCTTCATTTGTGTCCAGCTGAACACCAGTAACACCTACCGTTTATTATTTTTATTTCATACTTTTTTTTTTTTTTGTAAAGGGATCTACATTACAAATGAAGCAGAAACAGCTTCGAAATGGACTAAAATTGGAGGTTCATTTTGAGATTTGAACTCAGAACCTTGTGGTCACTAGAGGCCCTTCCCAACGCCTAATCTGTCAGTGTTGATTTAGCACTTTAAATAGATGATACAATAATCCTTACACACGTTCAGACATAACAGTAGTATAGAAAATATATCAAAAATATGTATAAAATTAGCTAGTACTTGTAATCAATGTGTATAACTCACTTCTGGATATGTTAATGAAGTATATTCAATATGTAACCTGCATTTATAATTACTCCTTAAAGTATAATCAAATAATCTGTATGGGTTAAAAAGCATAGTCTATATGTATAATCAAGAAGCATAATCTAACTCATAGAATAATGGTTTATTAAGTAATATTCTGAGTGTGGATTGAGTTAGGAGAATTCTGTGTCTTACTAAACAGTGGGCCTAATTACTTTCTGTGGCAAATCTAAAACTATAAGATACTTCCAACAGGTCGTCTTCTAAGTGTGTAAAGTGTGAACCTGTGTTGGTTTGAACTCAGTTTCACCTCTAAATGTGTAAATTAGAGGTTTTGGGTTTTGTCTAAAGCAGACTTACTCTGTGGTAGTAAAACCAGAGCTTGTGTTTATCTAATTGCAACTTCACTTTATGGTAGTAATTTGGACACATTCCAGAACTGGCTTTCTAAAACAGAGCCTCTTAAGATTGTAAATCTGTGACAAAAGAAAAGATAAGAATCAACAGAAAGGTACCAAGATGTGGCTATAGGATGAAATATGTGTCATGGTAAACAAACCCAGGTCTGGTAATACTTTTAAAGAATATACAACTGGCGCCACAAAGATAAGGTATCCTATGGACATGAATAATTAGTTAAAGCAGTGGAGATTGGTCAGTTCTAAAAAGAAACGTTGAATGCCACACCTAGAATTAGGTTTACTGTTTTGGGAAGTATATAAAGACATGTTCATGTATGTACAAGTTGGACTCTCTGCAGACAGTCACACTTTGTTGGTTTCCAATAAAGTTGATTACGTTTGACATCTACTAAACTCTCTGTCTTTTAAGTTTTTGACTTAGGCTAGAAAGGTTGATTTTATCCACAACAGTACCAATCTGTACCTTAGATTATCACTGCGGTGTACATCTTTTGTAGACCTCAGGCTTCAACACAATACAATAGAGTACATATAAAAGGATACAATACGATACAATTTTGGGTCTTAATGCATTGTTTAATATTTGACGATACCACTGAATCTGCTACGGTACAATACATTTGAATTTAATTTTGTAGCTTCGGATCGATATGGCATCTGAATTTGCTACAAAACAATATATTTCGGTTTAATTCAGTAGTCTCCAATCGACATGTGATCAACTTTAATACTGCTGTAGGTGCAATGTATAGTTTAAAAATACTGTATGTATTTATTTTTACTCACTAAAATGTATGTTTGTTGCGTTAATTAATTTGCCTTTTAAATTGTTGTGTCTATCCAAATTGTCAGATCGTTACATCCTTAAATGTTTACATGTTTTAATATGTATCTTTCACATGGCAATGTTATAGTGTTAGAGTACCTTTATGAACAATTTAAGATACAAACATGGCTTTTAAAGTAAAGATTTATTGGTGCGGTAAGGTACATGTACGTTTCCATGTAAAAAACAAACCAAACAAACCTGGTACCACCTCAGCACCGAGGAATAGTCCAATTTTTTCTGAGAATGTAGTGTAGCATTAATATTTACAGTGTTAATTAGTGTCTCACAGAAAATACATTTAAATAATTAGGCAACTGAAACAGTTAAAGCAATAGATCTTTATTGAGTTTATTGAGTAGTATAAAATTATATTTTCATGTTTTTAAACTTTATTGCAAATAACCATAAGCTGTGTTTTGTTTGTTAACAGGGCTGGGCGATATATCCATATATTATTGATATCATTATAAATGATTACTGTCATTTATTCCACATAATGAAGGTTAGGATGGATGCAAATGCAGATAAGAGTTTATTTAGAGAGAGGGTCAGGCGATCAACACACAGGCATAAACTAGGCAAGGCAAGAATCGAGGATGAGTAACAAGAAACTAGATCAATAAACATGCATCAATATGAGGAACAAGGTACAAACGCTTGGTATGGTGATAACACTCAATACTTTGCGAAGTACAAAGAGACACGAGGGGTTTAAATGACACACGTAATCAGTGGTGAAACACAAGACAGCTGAGAACAATGATTGAACACCTATGGGAAACAACCAATGACAATACAGGGGCGGAGACAGGACAAAACCATAATATAAGCACGTCTCGAATGTAAACAAAGTCAATGTCACAGAAGACCCAAAAGCGTGCGTTCCGCTAATAGTTTGCGCATCGGGCTCGCGCTTCGGGTTTCCGAGCATGACGCATGCTACAGTACTAGCTCAAGGAGAAATCGTGACAATTACGAGATGCACTTTTCTGATATATCGTTGGTATGGTGATACAGTATCTAACAAAAGTGAGTACACCCCTCACGTTTTTGTAAATGTTTGATTATATCTTTTATCTTTTAACCACTGGCAACAAAAGTGAATACACCCCTAAGTGAAAATGTCCAAATTGGGCCCAATGAGCCATTTTCCCTCCCCGGTGTCATGTGACTTGTTAGTTTTACAAGGTCTAAGGTGTGTTAAATTTGGTGTCATCGCTCTCACACTCTCTCATACTGGTCACTGGAAGTTCAACATGGCACCTCAGGACAAAGAACTCTCTGAGGATCTGAAAAAAAGAATTGTTGCTCTACATAAAGATGGCCTAGGCTATAAGAAGATTGCGAAGACCCTATTTGGTTCAGATTGTGTCAAGTGTGTCTTTTGCTACATTCAAGCATGGTGGTGGGAGTTATTTTGAGGGGACAGAAAATTTACGCTGTTACACAAGCTGTACACTCACTACTTTACATTATAGCAAAGTGTGATTTCTTCAGTGTTGTCACATGAAAAGATATAATCAAATATTTACACAAATGTGAGGGGTGTACTCACTTTTGTGAGATACTGTATTTAAAAAAAACATTTTTAATAATAACCAATTAAATTGTACTGAGTGGATGCCAATGATTTAACATATTTTTTTAAAACGAAATTTTCTTTGTCTTTGTAGGCATTATAGAAAAGTATCGTCAAACTTAGTTTAACAGCTTTTACTTTATTTTACTACTTTTTTTGTTTTGTTTTGTGGACAGTTTGTTAGTTAAATGATATATCGTGATACGCGTTGTGTTTTAGTAGAAATGTCCTCAAAATCGTGATATGATATTTTTGTCATATCGCCCAGGCCTATTTCTTAACTATTGTATGTGGTGTAATGCAAAATATAATCTTGCACAAGATGACGCATTATTTAAGAAACCATTTACCACAGCGCAGACCATGTAACCTCTATACACATGACTAAGTAATACTGTAAATTTGGCTCTTGTTTTTTGCAACTTTGGTTAGGCCACATGCTTAGCCTTGGTCATACCCGAATGCTCAGGGTCACAGATAACTCACTTCAGATATGTGTGATTGTTTAAAATAGTCTGTCTTACAACTTAAGTTCAAATGATACATCAATGATTAAGGAGGAAGTTCTCAGTATTCAGTTAAGTGGCTGCTTAAATTGAATTTCTTGGTCCATTCACAAAAATGTAAAAATCACCCAGGTGTTGGTAACACCTCTGAGGTTGCCATATTTTCAGCTTTTAAGCTTTAGGTGCAGGTGTTTTTTTTTTTTTTAGTGCATCACTAAACAGTATATAGTGAGTCTAATATTAGCTTCAGTGTCATTACAGTGCCTGTCTGTCAACTGTCTGGCATCTTACTCTAAAGGCTTGCTGATCACATAGGAACACATTGACAACTTTTACATTGATCTACAAATCATCTCTCATTGCTTCACACATGACTGATGGAATTGTGTAACTGTTCTCTCAGATATTTACTGGCAGTGTTCATCACTGTCAAATATAAATTCTCCAAATGCTTTGCACATATATATGTGGCTATACGATAAGGGAGTTTGAGAGGTGAAGTGTTTTCATTGGGCGGTTTCATGTCTGGAGTGAGTTAGACTTATCTCTGTGCCCAGCCCTTCCCCTTTTGCATTCCAATAAGAGAAGTAAGACTTAGCTTGCCAACAGAAACATGCAAATAATAGGAGAGGTATCGGGGGCAGTTGGCAAGGGGGTGGGGGGGGGTGTTAGATAAACAAAGAAGGGAGGATGAGGAGGTGACAGAGAAGAGGAAATGATGAAATACATGAACAAATAAAATGAGGATTCAAATGATAAAGTCAAGGGCAAGAACTGACTGCTTGAAGCATGATGTTTAGGGGCTCAGTGATTATGGATCTGTATTTAGGACCAGAGTTCAAATCTCACAGGGGTTAGAGTTGATCCTGCACTCCTTTAAAAGTGTGTGAGATAGAATATACAAAGTGAAAATGAATCTGTTGTGGTTGTGCTGTTTTTTGGTGGGTTTTTTTTTGGATTATGGACCTCAGTAGGCTAAGAACAAAAAGAAATTAATATCGAGTGCATCAAAAATTACTAATCAAAAAAAGAATGTAGGATTGAACCTGTAGTGGCTTAATTGTTACAATATTTTGTTAAGATATTATTAGGAAACGTCATTTTTCTTGGCCATGTCAAGTTTTTGTGGCCTAAAGGTTGTCGATTGCCTGGATATTTTGTTTTCTACACATTATTCACATGGTTGAAACAAACTTCTACTACAGGGAGTCTATGCATTTTCATTTGTTCTATGTATTGTGAATAGTTTTGAACTTGCACATAACATCAATTGGTATTTCGTACTGTGTAGTACATATTGCTATGAAACACTGAGGATTTGGCTTGAGAAAACTTGCCAGCCAGTTTGGCAGAGTTGCACAGCTAATCACTATATGTCATGCACAATTACAAATAAAAAAATGAAGAAGTCTGAAGCAGATAAATAGAATGCTGTACATGTTTAATGTAACACATCTGAAAAGGTTTAATATAATGTAATTTTGAATGCGCAGGCTAAACTGACATTAACTGCAGTTAAGTTCTTATAAACATAAGCATTACATTTTGATTAACTGTGAATCCTAAAAACTTCCAAACTTGAAGTGTAAGTGAGAAATATTTATTTATTTATTTATTTTAAACACAGTCTCTGTACATCGCAAATCTGTAATGAACGGAAAATCACGTTGTCTGAGTGACGACATCTTCGGTCTGTGAATTTGCCCAGACCAAAAGTTATAGTCTGATTCATCAAATGAATCACTGGATTTATAGGAATATAGTTGGACGTAACGGCTATAATTACTACATTCCTAAACATTATGTTTATTCTCGTCATATATTGCATCATAACACTAAGGGTAAGGCGTCAGAGGTGGTGTAAAATCGGTGAGTGTTGATGATAAGACATCCTGTTAGTTATTGACTTCATAGACGCTGAACTCATTGACTGACATGACATGTAGATACATCTTGTGGTTTGGCCACAATATTCCTGCTCTTGAAGTCTCCTTCGAACGATGGATTATGATACCTTACCCTTGCCCTGTGGAAGTTGTTGGTGACAACAACTGTGGTTTTTGGGTTTTTCTTCACAGCTTGACTGTATGGTTGCTTATGTCCTTGACTGAACTGTTCCATGTCTGGTTGTTAGTACACTAGTGGTTTCTTTCTTTTGCAGGACATTCCAAATACTTGTATTGTTTTTTATTCCCAATGTTTGTACAATGCATCTGATTGATTTTCACTCTTTTCTCAGCTTCAAAATGCCTTGCCTTTCTCCCATATACAGCTCTCTGATCTTCATGCTGGCTTATCCTTTTTAACAACAAATGCAATCTTCACAGGTGTAACTGAAGGCTAAAACCAAGAGCAGATATTCAGAGCTATTTATTGTTTAAACAATCAATCTTAACAGGATAATAAGACAAAACCTGTCACATGTTCCAATATTTTTGCTTGCCTACAAATTGGGTGGTCTGATACAAATTCTGCTATGGACTGTATAAGGTATAGCAAAATGATTGTAAAAAATTATACACTCACTTAAAGATTATCAGCCATGGATGTAAAGCCCATAATAAGATCTTGGTAATCATTGACAGGAAAAATGACAAAAATATGTATTGCTATGCTAGTAGAGTGGCATTTGATGTCCTCTTTTAACATGTTGTTCTGGGTTTTATTCCAACAACTGAACCGTCTCCCACAACACCATCTGATCAGGGCTGGTTAAGTAAGTAAGTTAGGTCTTGTTGTGGTTGTTCAGGGCCCATCGTCTTGCACTCCAGCAGCTGCAGCCAGCTTTCCAACTGGCATCAGACCAACAGCTGACCCTCCTTTAGATCTGTGACAGACGATCAGCCAAGAACCAGGCACAGATATTTAACCCGTAATGCCACTGGATTATGGATCACAGAGCTCATGGATATTGTTTGTGCCGTTAATGGCTTGTAAGTGTTTTATTTTTCAACTGGCGACAGAAAAGCACCAATAGAGTGAAAGGGACTTGGAGTGCAAACAGACATAGCAGTTTAGGACTTTACTGGGATTGATGGACTTGGTGTGGTTCAAAGAGCAGTAAGAAAGGTTTCTGTGGAGTCTCGCTTTCTTTTTCTCACATTTTTTTTTACTCTTTACAGCAGTTTAGCCTCTTTGTCAGTCACAACATGAAGAATGCCTCAGATTTAAAGCATGTCTCATAGGGACAATTCAGACACTGCATGTCTGCCTTGGGCAACTTTTTATCTGTGGCTTTCCCAGGCACACAGACAGAATACAGAATAGGGATATAAAAATTTACCAATTCAAATCGGTACAGCTGTGTGGTGATTGCAGCGGTCCCTCCTGCCCAAATACACAGCTTATGCAAAGCCTATGTGCTATCATCCAGCCATTGTTTTTTTTGTTTTTTTTAAATATGAGAAACTGTTTGCTGAAGCCAATGAGCTACACGTAACTTGTAATTAAATAAGCTACCTAGACAATGGGTTGCTAAACCTAAACAGTTGGCCAGCTAACACTAGTTGTTTGTGTTACACTAAGCTGTTGTCATTTGATTAACTTAATGCAAATAGCTAAAAAGCTAGCTAGATTGGTTGTTAAATATAATTAAACTATTAAATAAAACAACTAAGGTACCAGAGAATGTCAACAGAACATTCAGTAAGTAATAGGTTCTAAGAAGGTTATGTAATACTACAAAAATAACTTTTACCACAATATTTTAAAAACCTGTAGTAAACTTGTTAGCAGGGAAGATATTAAATAAGCTAGCGTTCTACCAAGTAGCAACTGTTGCAGTAGCTAAACATCTGTTAACTATTGGAGGACATTAGTTAAACATATATAGCTACTGTATATAGCTAATTAATTACCTACATAAAATGCATAAAACACAACATTAAATATTACTAGCTTCCATGGTACACCAAGGAGTTGGATTAGCTAAACACATATAACTAAACAGCCAGCCTATTTTACTCTATAAAATTAAGAAGTAAATAAAACAGCTAAGTTACCAGAGAATACTAACACAACACTCAGTAATTAATAGTCCAAGAAGATTATCTAATGCTACAGAAATACCTTCTCTGCAATATGTTATCATGAAACTGTTGAGACCAAAAGTTTTAAGAACAATTTAAATTGGTTAGCAGGAGAGATATTAAATAAGCTAGTGTTATATCAAGAGGCTATAGCTATATTGCTGTAGCTACACGTTACTGAAACAAGCTAGCTACTGTAACTAGCTTTGACTAGAATAAATTAGCATGCCAAATTTTCCACATATTAATTCAGTTCAATATAATTGTATTTCTATACAGTTCTACTGTACACTATAACATCAAGCATGACTAAGTTTATAAGGATGCTAAGTGTAAGCATATAGTAGACTCCTGGACAGTTTTTTATAATTAATGCAGTAGTTCTTAGGTACAAATCTATAATGTCCAGCTGAGATGAGTAAGAGCGAGTCTTGGACATAAACGGTTTTTAGGGAGTGCAGATATTTAGGGGGCGCATCTTGTATTCAGATGGGAATCATATGATACTGACAAAGATGGATGAACAAAAAATGTAAAACCCTTCACTATAAATGAGAGCTAACTTCATAACAACCGGGGAGATGTGGGAGGGGTTCGATGAACTTTTGGATTCATTTCTCACAGCTGCGCATGGGTACAATAGAGAGCATCCGGTTTACTATTCTCCAAAATGAGAATCTGCTGATCACATGCTGTGCTCAGAAGAAAACAGTCTGATGGGGAATTCTGTGCTTATAAGCTGGTGCAAATGGTATTCGTTAATTGCTCTTAGGTCATGGGCCAAGAAATCCTAAAAACTCTCGAAATTGTTCTCATACGCCATCCCTCTCCCTTTTCTTGCAGTGCATGTCCGGGTAAGCGGTCATGGTCACAGCGGGGCCAGTTTAGGGAGACATTCAGACCTGCATTCCACAATCCCCATAAAGCATGCACACATACACACACACACACACACACACGCACAGCAATTCCTAAGAACGTGAACTCAGAAGAAAAGAAATATGGATATGTGCCATACATGTTGTGTGAAGATTACATACTGAATGCTGATATCAAGACATGTTTGAACATTAACTACCACATGTAGCAAGTGTATAGTGGGTGGGTGTGTCCGTGTGTGTGTGTGTGTGTGTGTGTGTGTGTGTCAGTAGTGTATTTAGAATTTTGCAGATTGTTTATTCTCCAAAGTACTCTGTGTTTTGGGAGGCCTGAGTTGAGGAACACTATGTAGCATGAGGATTGTCGGGGGAAAAACACAAGAAAAGTAATAAAGCTGTAGAGATCAAGGGTTGCAGGGAGGGAGAGAAAAGTCTAACTAGAGGAAAGGAGATTTGATAGGAGCCAGGAGCACACACACACACACACACACACGCACACACACATGGTTCACATTAACACACTGTTTATTTATGACAATATTAATATTACGACTGTTATTCTCATAACAACATATACAGAAATAAGTAAAAACACTTATCTTGGAGTTCGTGTTACATTTCACACATCCTGTGATCCGCCGTGTCCCTTAAAAGTTGAAAACGCACAGTGGTTAGGTAACAATTACGTGAATGCAACTATTTAATGTGACTTGTTTGGATTTTACCTTGTTACTTCAACTGTATTGTTAAAATAAAAAAAGACAGTCGGCAAAAACCGGAACAAACGATTTAGACCATTTTAGAACTTAATGCCTAATATATTAAAAACGAAAGCAGCACAAAGGAAATTTTTATCAGCACAAACCAGCACAAACGAAGCACAAACGATTGAGACTATTTCGCTGACGTTTTGCGTTGGTGGGGGGGCCAACTTCACGCAGGTCACAGTTAACCCTTTCTGATTGTGTGAGCTTTTATGAGGTCACAGAAACGTCAGTGAGTATGTGAGGCTATATTCCAGATCGTTCATTTTCACTGTGAATTGCAGCTGTGTGACGTGAATCACATATCCGCTGGATCAAGGTTGTGGTTGTAAATCCGGTAAAAACACCCCCCTGTTTATAGGACTTAATGCATGAAATGAAGTTTATAGCTCTTGTAGTAAGAGCGATTATGTTAATAATAGTGCAGGAACAACAGCAGGCATTGTGACTCGGTCAGGCCTCAGCAATTATCGTTTTGTTTTGCCATCTCATACGGGGCACACCCACACACACACACACACACATTCACACTCACTTCAGTCGGCTTGATGACTTTCTCAAGATCAACTTTTTTCTACTTTTTAATTAATTAATAAATCTATACATCAACATTAAAGTCTGTGTGCAGTTTCTCCCTGAGTCATGGGTTTCCTCCAGGTTCTCTGGTTTCCTCCAACCTCCCAAAATCATCCCAGTTTCTAAATTGCCCCTAGGTGTGAATGCTTGTGCAAATGTGTGTGTGTGTGTGTGTGTGTGTGTGTGTGTATGAGGCCTTGTAAATGGACCAGCATGTATTTCAGATTTCCGTTCAGTGTTCGCAGAATAGGCTTCGAATCCACCTCATTGCTGACCATAAAGTGGTTACTTAGTAAACAATGTGAAATCCTTCTGTCTGAATTTACTAGATTGGATAATTCGGGAAACTCAGACAGGCTGAGTAAAACACAAATCATTATTATTCATTTGTCATCCCGGAATTCAATGAATAATAATAGTCTTGTTAGTAATAGGTTCATTTACGTACTATCTTTCCAATTCACACCAATCCAAGACGTAAGACCATAAACACTAACTAGAGTCTCTATTCGCTTTCAGAATTTCAGAATCCAGGATGTCAGTCAGAGACGGTTCAGCCGTCGGCCGCTTCCACGGCGCTGCCACGAGCAACGGACAAGCAATACCTGAGAAGCAGGTGGTTTCTCAGGAAACGAGGCAGGAGGGAGGCTGTCGTCGCTGGTTCCGGAAAGTTTGCCCCTGTTGCTATCGCAGACAGATCGACTCCTATGATATTACGAGTGAACTGGAAACCATGGTCAAGGATGAAGAGAAAGTGACAAAATGTCCCGAGCCTCCTCAACCTCACACAGGAGACAACGAGCTGGAAGGTGAGACCGCCACCTCAGATCTTTACTAATTAGCATGAGTTCAGAACAATCAGAGCAGATTGAATTGGGGACGTTCAGCTTTGTGGATGTGACATTTGAACACACAGACTTGCAAAGAATCTCACTGCTTACCCAAGCGCTGCATCAGCAGTTTGAGTGGCTGGTCACGTGACCTTTCATTGAAAAACATAAATAGAGAAGTATTCATTTAAATACTAAAGATGCTCTCAGATAGCAATCTGAATCTGGATTTGATCTGGATTAATTAGCATTAGCACACTGAAGAAATAGTGATGACGCCAAACAAAATTAAGACACTAACCAGATGTGCAACGTGAGGAGAGAGCACCTCAGCTCTGAGCCAAAGCATTCGCCAGTGACTTTTTGTCAAGGCTGCAAATACATTCATATAACTCATTTGTTTCCCCTTGTTCTGTATAACTAGCTAACTGGCTACTATACATTATTATATTGTCTTAGATAGCATTTTTTAGCATATTCAGTGTTCTGGGCAGCTAAAAATGGGTCTGAGAAGCACATTAGAGGTTTTACTTTCCACCCCATGGTACTATTACACCAGACACTTGTACTGCACTTTGCTAAACCTTTATAGACCGTGTTGAGTGACATCTTGACAGCTCATTTTATATGTTTTTTGTGTCTACTTTTTGCTACAAACCTTGTCTTTTTCAGATCTGTCTCTGGTCGTACGCTCCATGGACCTGCTTAGCTCAAAGACTGGCCAAAATCGTAAGGAGCACCATACCGAGCAGTACTACGGCAATGAGCTCATCATCCGCCGAGGCCAGACCTTTCACATTATGCTCGAACTTTCCCGCCATTTTAACATCAACACGGACAAGCTGCATCTGGAGCTGAAGACAGGTCAGTGTGAGGCGTTAGATGCCTTTGTGACAGTTAATATTTTCACATTACTGTGCAAGTTGACTGACTTCATGCTGGGAGTGGTTATATGACCATTATGGTAGGGTTAGGGTTAGTATATGGCCACTATGATCTTATAGGGAGTTTACCTACTGGGTGTGAGTATGTATTAGGGTTCATTTTGTGACGCTAATACCATTAAAAAAATCAAACAGAGACTTTCTCAATATTTCTGTATAAAATTGAGTTTATAAATAGGTTCATCAACCTGGTTACAAAATTATTAGAGGAAAGTGTAAAAAAAAAAAAAAAAAACCTGTGTAAAAATCAGCTAGCTAACAGATAAAGGTAGTAATAAGCCCCAGCAATTTGCCAACAATTGCATAAAAACAAAAGACTGACTCAAAAATGCCAGTACTGTAGACTCATTCCAGAAGTGTTAAATATGGCCAAGACATTGGACTTCTGACCAGAAGGTCATGAGTTCAAATCCCAGCAGCACCAAGCTGACATTGCTGGGCCCTTGAGCAAGGCCCTTAACTCTTAACTGCTCTATTGTGTCAATGAGACAGATGTAAGTCTCCCTGGATAAGAGCATCTGTCCAATATGCAAATGTAAATAGATAAAGGAAATCTCCTCACAAAATACTTCACCGTATCAACAAATACACACATTTTAAACTGTTTCTTTGGACTGTCCACCATACACATTGCAGCCGAAATTACTGTCATAGCTTCTGTTGTAGAAGATTAATTAACACCTTTTGGCCAATCAGAATAAAGAATTCAAAAGCGCTGGCCAAAACCAAAATGGGGGCGGGTGGAATCCAAAAAGTACCAATTCTTAGAGAAGATATATTGTATGTTCTTGTCTCCAAAAGTAATTAAACTTGTTTAAGCATAATGATACAGTGGGAGACACAGCTTGGTACTCACATTGATAAGGATCTGATAAGGTCATGCTTTGAAAAAAAAAATTAAGTTACTATAGAAACTGTTTCATTTCCCATTTGCTTTTAATCTGATTCACATTTCCCAATGTTCCAGGCATGTGCTGAATGACCAAACTTGATTTCTTGATCTTGTAGATCACTCGGCCTGTAAGGAAATAAGAGGTTGCAACTGAGTGGGGCTGACATTTACACGTAGACTTATAATGTGGAAATGAAAGGAAGTTATTGCGGTTAGAGCCTAAGAAGAGTATTCTTCTGCAAGAGGGTGGGGTATAAAGTGAGGAAGGGTGGAGAACGTGTGATAACTCCCTGCTGTCAATGTGAGAAATGTTAACACAATAAACATTTGACGAAGCTACTCTCTATTCATTTCCCACAAGCACATGAATTACATTATTACGTCTCATTGGAATTTGGAAGTATTGCAACAACTCAAATATTTTGGCTACTATCTCACACATACTTTTTAACACCAGTTCGCATATCCGAACGAGCTTGAGAAAATGAATCAAAGTTGGCATTGGACTTCTCTATTCTCCAGGTTCATAAAGGGCGGGTTACTGTATTACTGAATGGACCAACATTCCTGGAGTTGTTTGTACTTCAGGTTAATGGAGTTGTACCCTGATAGACACTATGTAAGCCTAAAAAGTTGAGAGGTTAAAGTAAAAAAAAAAAACATTGTCCATCACCTTCAACACCAGCTCTTTTTTCCTTTAAAGGCCCGCTGCCACTGGTGTCGAAGGGCACGCACATCATCGTTCCTCTCGTGGAGGAGCTGCAGGACCTGTGCTGGGAAGCCAAGATTGTGGAGCAGAATGCCAATCGCATCAAGCTGTCAATCAACTCTGCTCCCACGGCTGTCATCGGAAAATACAAGCTCACAGTCAGCACTCGGAGAACTGAAAGCGAGTGTGTTAACGTCCATGACCCCGAGAAAGACGTCTACATGCTCTTCAACCCTTGGTGTAAAGGTGAGATGTGCAAAGAAATAACTAAACACATTTTCCACAAGGGAAAATTTTCGCCCGGAAAACTCATGTGACTAACTGCAGAAATAAAAGTAAAAGTATCTTACTGAGAAACCGTAAAGTGCAAACTGTCCTGAAAACCTTCCTGTGGTAGAAAACCTACTGGCTGTTACAAAGCGCTGTCACTGGAGACTCCTTCCATAAATGTTAAATGAAATGTCTTCTTACACCAAGCAATCACCGCAATGATTATTTGATTTAAGCGTTAAATAGCAACACGTTTAATAATAATTAGGCTTATATGGGTCATGTGGTGCATTTGCCATACGAGTCCCTGTGATTTAGCGGTTACTATAGAAATGGTGACATATTCCAATAAGTACATTAATAACATTACGATTAATAAACCTGTGATTTTGCTTTACACTGCTGTAAGAGCTGCTTGTATAGAAAATGACCAATCAGAATTGAGAATTCAACAGACACAACTCACATGTCAGAAACTTTGCATTTGCATATTAGAGAGTTTCCCAGATATTAAAGTTTGGCTTACAGTACATTACTTTTTCAGCCATAACCTGCTGACATGCCTTTAAGACATCTCAGATGATTTTATTTGTTTTGCTTCATTACCTTTGTCTCAAAATCTTGTTTGCTTGGCTAAGGCAAAAGTCAGGCCTAAGCCAGTGTGAATTATCAGGTTTTCATACTCCCTACCTCCCTCTCTCTCTCTCCTTCTCTTTCTCTGATTATCTCTCTCTGTCTCTAACTCTCCTTTTGATGCCAAATTCCAGAGACGTTTAGTAAGGAAGCAAAGATGTGCCAAATCTTCAGCAGAGCTCCTCTCCTTTTGACCTTCACAACCTTCACTGAAGAGCACTCTTTCTCTCACTTCCTCTTTCATGTTCCTTTCCTTATAGCATTGTCGATATTTCCTTGACCTTTGCCCTGTACATGCTTGCTTTTCTTAATTCTGATCTGTGCTTCCTCTATTCCTCCACTGCTCTCCACTTAAATTCCTCTAAAAGTCATCCCATGTGTGAGGAAAGAAAGAAAGAAAGAAAGCAGCCAGTGTTCTGCTCGAAGTCGTCTGTGTGTGGAACAGAAACCGGAAACCACAGCACCACACCTCGCTCTGTTTCACACTGCAATCTCACTGTAGATGTACAGGCATTGTGTGCCCTTAAAAAAGTACAAACCTAAGTCTTCCTGTATGTTTCCCATCTTTCAGATGACCCAGTGTATATGGACGACGACGCTGAGAAAAAGGAGTATGTGCTGAACGACACTGGGAAAATTTACTACGGCACAGAGAAGCAGATTGGCGCTCGCACGTGGAACTTTGGACAGGTGCATTGAGGAGCGAGAACAGCTCATGTAGACTTTTGGGATTAATGAAGACCATTAACCCCTTAAACTCCCATTCTTCAATTAACTAGCTATCTAAAGTTAGCAGCAAAAACTTCGAACATCTATGAATACAAATGAAAAATCCTCTCAGAAATTCTACCTGATTTATCTTGTCAGATTAGCACGTTAGCTAATTAGCTTGTGAAGATTATTCAAACATTGTCCCAACGTTACATTTCTCACTTTCATAAGTACATGTTTTCCTATTATGTCTTTTCATCGTATTTACTGAATAATATGCTATAATAAGATGAATAACGGCGTAACAAGCCAGAACATCATAGAGCTGACAAATTAACAGTTGTTGCCGTAGCTTCTTAGCTAGCTAGCTAACTAACTAACTTTAGCAATGGAATTAATGAACAGTACAAATATATGTAAAAATCCTCTCAGAAACTCTAGTCTAGCTCACTTCCGTAGTACCACTACAGGGCTAGACAAGGAAACTCATATTTATTCAGGTTAGCACTGTGCACTATGCACATATAAATCACAGTCTCATGTCAAAACATTACTCTTGGTTCAGTTTTTATTTTTATTTCTATTTATTATAACCTCTTCGCCACCACCAGCTCTTTGGAGGACAATGAGGAGTTAGTTAACAATATACATTTATGGAATTTAACAGACTTTTAAAATCACTCCTAAGAGAGGGAGAGAAAAAAAAGAAGGAAAGAAGGAAAGACAATGAGAGATGAATAATAATAATAATAATAATAATAATAATAGTAATAATAATAATAATAATAATAATAAATTAAATACAAGAGAGAAAATATATTTAAAGGATATTAAGCATGTGCACATCAATAAAACAAAACACAAGTTGACAGCAAAACATGAACAGGTACATTGTAGCAAAAAATAAATAAATAATTTAAAAAGAGGAGAAAAAACAATAAGAAACAATGCGGTGGAATAAAAATATTGAAGCAGATCGATTTATGGAATGAATGATACCGATTAGCAACAATTGTAATGGAGAGATAGTGGATCTGCAATAGATGCGTCTTATATTCTTTTTATTTTTGGCCACACTATTCCTTTAAGGTTCCGGTAATTATAACCTTTGATATACACATATAGTTCACACATTTTAGAATCTATAATACTGAACAACATTCTCATTTCTAGACTATTTGTACCAATCGTGCGTCTCTCTGTTTGTGTTTCTTAGTTTCAGGAAGGGATTCTCGAGGCCTGTTTGTATGTGCTGGAGAAGAGTGAAGTTCCTCCATCAGGTCATGGAGATCCAGTGAACGTGGTGCGAGTCATATCCGCCATGGTGAGTGAACTTGAAAATATTAAGCCACGTTCATCATTTTATTATTCTTATTCTTAAAAATATTCATTTAATACTGTACTGGGTTTGTGCCATACTTCTTTTGAATACCAAATATGGTAAAGAGAACTCAAACAAACAAACAAACAAATAAATAAATAACGCTAAATTTTGTGGTTCTCTTATCTGTCCTTTTTGAGGTACTTTGTGTTTTTATTTTATAGTCTATCTACTAAGTTGTAATTACTCTACAGTCTGGGCTAGAAAGAAATCAGCCCCAGCATCACTTCTTCATGCCGCTCTGTGTATTTTTCTTACCACCATTGTGTAACTGTTGCGCGATAAAAAATAATCTACCTTCAGACGTTTGTTAACGGCAAATAATCTTATCTGGATGGCAGAAATGAACATTATACTGATGTCTTTATGTTTATGAAAGACCAGCCGGCCCTGAGTATAATATCGGTGAAATATTATTGTAGAATATTACTGTATAATTAAACCTCATCTGATTCTGAAGTATGTGGTGAGTTTCTGTTTATCCTGTCATTGGTCTTATATGGACAACCTCCAAAACAAACAAACCTTTGGAAAAGATCGAATGCCAAATAAATATTAGATAAAATATGTTGCTGTTAATTAAATTCAATATTTGCATCACACTCAGTACACCGTGCATGTACAGCGTCTTTACTTTGTAGTTGAGCCAAAGATTTTTTTTGTCTTTGGCAGTAATCTTCCACAAGGTATTGCAGTTTTATTTTTAGTTTACCCCACAAACCTTTTTGTACAGTATGCAACACTGGATTTTACTCCTGGCTTGGAGATGCTATTTAAAGACACATTTTTAACTCGATGTTCCAGATCAATTCCCCGGATGACCGTGGAGTTCTGGAAGGTAACTGGTCAGGGTACTATCTGGGCGGGACGTCTCCTACGGCATGGAGTGGCAGCGTGGACATTCTCAAGAAGTATCACAAAGATGGCGTTCCCGTTAAATACGGCCAGTGCTGGGTCTTCTCCGGGGTCACTACCACAGGTATGTGAGCGTGTATGCAGGGGTCTCGACACTATGTGTCACTACTCTGCTAGGATATTCATAGCTACCACTGGCCAATAAGAGCGTGTCCCTGGAACCAGGACCCTGCTGTCATTTGTCCCAAAATACCCTGACCGCATTCCCAGCAGTCCTCCACACTCTGGCCCTGACTCATGTGTTACGTGTGTGTGTGTCTCTTTGTATTTCTCACGCCACCCTACCAACCCAACAGAATCTGAATTATTTCATTATCTGATTATTTCGCTGGCATGGGAAAACCATTCACATGGTGAAATTTTGGCAAGTGCTATTTATAGATCTGAACATGACATGCTTGCCTGAACTTCGTTTCTCTTTTGCATGCGACTTAACCGCATATAAATTCATATAAAAAATAAGAAAAGGAGAAAATTGCATTTAAAGATTTCATTCCAGAGCATCACAGATATTTTGGCAGCTGGTATCTGATTACAAAGTGTGTTTATTAGACTGGATCAGTTTCGCTATGGTATGCAGTAACTTGATAACACGATAGCATGTTTATTGTGTGACCGAAGGTTTTAGACATCTTTACACAAACTATTTTGACCACTGTGGCAAACTGGCTCCTTACCTGAAAATAACCTCGGTTGGATCAGAAAGCAAATAAAAACATTTCCACATTGTTTTGTGGAATATACTTTAATTATTGAAGTTTTGTGAAGCAGAAAAAAAAACCCATTTTAGCCAAAAACAGTTTGTCTTGTTTGACTGTTTGTCAGGATTTTCTGAAAAGTTATTTCAGACCACCACACACATTTACTCAGGTTGTCTCTCTTACCCACTCCACTTTCTCTCTCTGTCAGTTCTGAGGTGTCTTGGTATCCCAACTCGGAGCGTAACTAATTTCCGGTCCGCCCACGACACCGATGTCTCCTTGACCACCGATGTGTATTTTGACGAGAATATGGAGCCAATTAACTCCCTCAACTCCGATTCCGTGTGGTGAGTTTGACTATTTACACCGATACTAATCACCAAATCACTCAAAGTGTATTGTAAATACGCGTATAGAATATTGACATTGTCCTCATTAAAAGACAACGAAGAATGAATGCACAGTATAACTCTTCTTAACCCAATGGTTGAATTGTACAAAATCAAGACTCTTTAGAACTCAGCAAGGTTGCCTGCTGATGTAATTTATTTGTTGGAGTGTAATTTAATCTAAATACAATCCTTAATAATATAATCACAAATTTTAACACCTTTTTTTGTCTTTTGTCTTGGCTAAAACTCTTACTTATTCACATTCCTGGATGGTGTTAAAATATCGACATACGATGTGATTTTATAATAATCATATATCATCCAAAAGGGTTGTAAAAAAACAAAAAACAATGGTTTTACAATGTTGATGAAATTTGTCATATTGTTAACTGGGAACATTATAACACAACCTTGAAATTCTCCCTGTGGCTCAAGCTTTATCTATTGTAAAGCATCTTCCTTCTCATTAAAAAGGCTTCAGTTTTACACAAAAGGCTGTTGTGAAAACCAGCCAAAGAGACCTCGATGACCCTTTTCCCTGTCTATTTTCCACTTCCTTCCTCTCTCAAGGAACTTCCACGTGTGGAACGACTGCTGGATGGCTCGTCCGGATTTGCCACCCGGTATGGGGGGCTGGCAGGCTGTTGACTCGACCCCCCAGGAAACCAGTCAGGGGATATTCCGCTGTGGCCCCGCCTCCATCACGGCAATCCGCACGGGCCAGGTCTACTTGAAGCACGACACACCTTTTGTCTTCGCTGAGGTGAGTCTGAAAAGTGAAATAACCATCAGTAAGTGGAATGGATGCTATAATCCCTTTGTTCCGTGTTTGTTCTTCTTACTAGCACCAGTAACACCAACAAACTTTGATGGAGTCATTTGAAAAGACTTTTCCAGCTAACGTTATAGCCTTACAACCAACTATATACATACTGTAGTGTAATGATTCTCTGCAAAACAAAACAAAGCAAAAAAGAAATCTCCATCCCTCAAGGTCCAAGTTCTATTGTACCACCTGGAATATCTAGCAATTCAATGAAATGATAAACAGTTGGAAGACAATAATGTACAGATGGCTCAAACTTATCCATGGACTATCACACGCATTAAAATGCACCATGTCATTTTAGGTGAACAGTGATAAGATCTACTGGCAGAGGAACCTGGATGGCACTTTCTCTCAGATTCACATAGAGAAGAACGCTGTGGGACGCTGCATTAGCACCAAGGCTGTTGGGTCTGATCAGCGCAGTGACATCACACACCTGTACAAACATCCTGAAGGTGAGAACACACAGACAAACACAATACATTCTGTACACTTTTAATGACATCCATTGATCAAATTCTGCTCATGTAACAGATTTACGTATAATAATGTACCTGTTTCGAAGTCATTAGGTGATTACGAAACCCTTAACGAGAACTAATCAGTGCAGAAATGGTCTGGGATGAGGACTAAGAAGAGCCGTTCATGTGAATGTTATCGCTCGATTGATCAGAGCACATATTGAAGACTACAGCTGGAGATATTAATATGTAAGGCAGATAATCAGAACCGAGTGTCTGACTTCAGCAACAATGTTTAATGGCGTAATGCCTCTGAGTTTCCACTGCATCAGACACTATAGTCTGAACAAGGTCAGAAACAGCAGAGTCATCTGGGAAAACTTTGGATTGCGTTATGTGTTAGTGTTGATGGGATAATTTTGTCAAGGCAACATGATTTCTCACGTGTCATCATGTTCATGGCTTTCATCCAGCACTTATGCCTGCAGGTCCATTTCCCTTCTTCACCTGCCTAAACTGTTACAAAAGATCTACTATACTACTCATTACTCAGCAGTGGATTTACAATCCAACAAAGCACATAGCAGATCCAGGTGATCTCCTCTGATTTTATGACTCAGAAGAGGAACGACTGCAATGAACCAAGACGTTTAATGCTAGAAAAAGAAAGATGGCGTCATCCTTATTATAGAAACATTTTAAATTAGCCATTTTGAGCCTGACAGACCGTAAAAAATGGAGACGTTGAAGAAGGTTCTCGAAGTTAGATGCTGATATAGTGGCCGAGAGTAAAGAGCTTAAACTTCTAAGCTTAAACGTGTAGTCTTATCATACTTTACTAAAGAAAGTGATAATAGTGAGCTCACATGGTAAAGAGATATCACAACATATCACAATTTTAACACTGATTTCTCATCTCCTTTTCTAGACTCTGAAGAAGAACGTATCGCCGTAGAGACGGCCTGCCGCTATGGCACCAAGCCAGACGTGTACGCATCGGCAGCGAAGAATGACGTGTGTATGGAGGTGCAGGTGGAAGGCGAGGGGCCGCTCATGGGCACCGATGCCCACCTCAGGATCATTTTGAAGAACCAGAGCGAACAGCCGCGCAATACCACGCTGCACAGCCAGGTGGCCGTGATGTACTACACGGGCGTGCTGAAGGACACGGTGAAGACTGAGAAACTTCCCGTGAATCTCATGCCAAATGAAGGTGAGATGAAGAGAGTGAGCATGACATGAAGCAACTGACAATAGAGCGATGAAGATGACAATAAATCATGATCAATATAGTACAATTAAATAAAATTATTTCTCTGTCGAGTTTTTAGGTCATACAATTTAAAAAATTTTCTGTAGTGATTAGTCCCACTGGTCAGAATAAATGAAACCTCATGAATTTGTGCCAGTGCCACTGTGCCAACTAAGGTATTTCCTGTTATTACTTACAGTTTATTATGACAGCTACTGTACAAAGTCCGTCACCAACCTTACTGAGAACTGGACAGGGGTTAGGGTTAGGGGCTTTCCCATGTCGGAAACAAAAATGAATTAACATCTAATTAACATCTGTTTTAGTTTATTATCTGTGATTTAGCTGTTACTAAAGAAACAATAATGTAATGCAATAAGGCCATTAATGCAAACCTGGGAGTTGAATGAATAGTGTCAGAGCACTGTTATAGAAAATGCATTGTCACCTTTTTGACCAATCAGATTTGATGATTTTGTTTTCCACCAGAAAAAGTTATAGACTGGGTGCTGCCCTACAATCATTATCAGAACCAGCTGGTGGACCAGGCGGCGCTGATGCTCAGTCTGTCTGGTCGAGTTAACGAAACCATGCAGGTGCTGGCTTCTCAGACCAGCTTCAGACTGCGCACTCCAGACATCCAAATCGAGGTGAGAAAAACGCCTAATACCGACTGATAAAAATACCTTCTGTGTTTTAGTCGTTTATGTTCAACAGCTTTACGTGATATATATATATATATATATATATATATATATATATATATATATATATATATATATATATATATATATATATATATATATATATATATATATATATATATAAATATATATATAAATATATAAATATATAAAATCAGCATTACATTTTATTATTGTTTGGAGCTTTCATACACAATAATGTCTTTTTTTCCAGTCTCTTGGAGAGACCTATGTAGGGAAGGACGCCACGGCCAAGCTCACTTTCACCAACCCGTTACCATACACCCTGCGCAACGTAGTACTGCGAGTGGAAGGTCTCGGACTTAGGAACCTCCATCCCATCATAATCGGGTAAGAAATTTTAAGGTGCACTTATTAATTCTCATTTTCTCTTTCTTGTTAATATATATCATCACACAAAGGTACACCGCTCTACAATCAGAATAAACAGCAGAATAGGCTTTTAGTTCAGGGTTCACTGTTAAGATAAACACTATATGGAGGTCTAATTTAGCAGTGTAACAGTAAAGTAGCCAAAATATCTAACCATCTTCTCTGATATTAACAATATAAACCTGTACTTATGGAAATAGACCCACAAAGACCCACACACCTGACCATCACACCCAGACTTTATGTGGATGTTCCCTACTCGGTTACAGCAGATGTTGGAAGCACACATTCCAGTTTCCCTTCCCTTGAACTAAGAGGCCCAAACCTGTTCAGCATGGCAGTGCCCCTGTGCACAAAGTGAGCTCCATGAACACATGGTGCTCACGTGTCAGTGTGGAAGAATGTCCAGGGTGTGATTGGTTTGCTGTCCACATACAATTTACCATATAGTGTAGATTTTGATCATTGTTCTTATGTTCAAATGGTGTACACAGTATAACATGTCTAATATATGTAAAGTAAGGAATAGAACATTATGGGACATGTTCTAGAAGGAAAATTGAGTGAAACACTAAAGTTGTCCTGTTTTCATGTGTATATTACTTGTGTCATCATAACAGTAGAGTTGATTGAAAATGCCCACGTTTTTGACATGAACAGAACAGACTGGGTGAGATTATATTATTGATGTGTTCCTCAGCGATGTGAGTAAGCATGCGACGGTGACGGTGACGGAGCACTTCATCCCCTCCATCGCCGGGACGAGGAAGTTGGTGGCTTCTCTGGACTGTAAACAGCTCTCACAGGTGCACGGCTCCGCCGACATCATCGTACACGAGTGACCGTGGATGTACTCTCGACAGTGTACAGTCTTTTTTGTACACTATTTTTATTATACAGATCTGATTGTATGATTTCTTTTCATTTTAGTTACTGAGCCCTTTTTCCCTTTTGTTTTTCTAATTTTTTTTCTCCTGCTGCATTTATTTTTTTTTTCTTTTTTTTCCTTTTTTTTTTTTTTTTTTTTTTTTTAAAAAATATATATTTTTTTTTTTTATTTTCATATTTTTTTTTTTTCCTTTCCCTTCCCCCCCTTCTTTTTTTTTTCCCTCCTTTTTTTTTTATTATTTATTTAAAATATTATTTTTTTTTTTTTTTTTTTTTTTTTTTTTCTTTTTTTTTATTACACATTCCTCCCCCTCACTCCTTTTTATTTAAAACAACACAATACAAAAAAAAATAAAATTTAATTTAAATTATATTTTTTTTTTTTACTTTTTTTCCCTCCCTTTCTCCCTTTTCCTTCTTTTTTTTTTCCCCCCCCCCCTTCCTCTCCTCCCCCCCCCCCTCCCTCCCCTTATTTTTTCTTTTTTTTTTTTTAACCTCTTGCTTTCTCCTTTCCTTTCTTTTTTTTTTTTTTTTTTTCTTTTTTTTTTTTTTTTTTTTTTTTTTTTTTTTTTTTTTTTCTTTTTTTTTTTTTTTTTTTTTTTTTTTTTTTTTTTTTTTTTTTTTTTTTTTTCTTTTTTTTTTTTTTTTTTTTTTTTTTTTTTTTTTTTTAACAAAAGATCAAAATGTTAAACAAATGACAATTTCCCACATTTTTCTTTACTCATATTTACCAAGGGTGACAATATGAGTGGAGGGCACTGTACTTAATCATCTCTGTATTAAAGCGTTTATAGGAAAAATAACAGTATTAATATGAACCGTGTTAATTACAGCTAGACTAATCATCCGCATATATTTTTTTAAACCTTTCATTATAGATAAATCCAATTAATGTAGCTCTTGCTTTATTTATCAACATGCACTATTTTTTCAAACAAATGTTGTATTTTATTGTTAATAAATGGACATACTTCATAGACTAATTGACATGGCCAGAGGTTGTTGATTCCTTACATAAGAACAGCAGGTTCTCAACCTTGTAATAAATCCATTTAAGAAAAGGTGTTATTTAACAAAGAAAAGCGTAATAGTGAAGGTTTTGATGTTGTAAGGAGATGTTTATTTAATGTTTATGGAAGGAGTCTCCAATGTCAGATAAGTTTTCTGAAAAGGGAAAATCTTCAGGACGAAGGAGTTTGCGCTTTCCGGTTTCTTACCATGACCAGGTGCTTTTTTTTGTTGTTGTTTGGTCTTAAAAGAGAAGCATAGGAGGCTGGAATTTAACTGTTGGCAAGTTACTGTGGTATAAGTGGAATAAAACACTTTTAAAAAACAAAACACTGTTCTTCCTGTTACAGGAAAATAATCAACGACTAGGTGTCGTGTGGCTCTTCCATTATAAATATTTCCTGTTTATCTCAGTGCTACTTTCATATCAATAAGCACAATAATCTAGACGCACATGCAGTTGACATGATAGGAAGCGTCATGCTGTACGTGCCTGAGAATGCTGAAAAGCTGTCCAGTAATTTAGCACAACACACAGCAGATTACTGGGGGAACTCCAGCTGCTACAAGGAATAAAATTTAAAGAAAAACAGCATGGAGATTAATAAAACGCTAAGCAAAATAAGGATGTCTAAAAGTGACAAATGACTTCGAGTGTTCAAAGGAGTTACTTTTAAGTAGTTAAATACTTTAAGATCCTCAAAACTGGACCTACAGAGGACCTACTTGTAGCCATCTTGTGGATCATTAAGGTACTACAACTAAATGCAGCACAAACAAAAAAGCTGAAACATACAAACTGTTAATATCTCCATGTTATAAAATACAACAAAAGATTACAATTAAGGATGACTAAACATCATGTTTCATGACCTGCTACCTCTAAATAAAAACAAACATAATATAAACCATTACAATGCAATTCGAAATGGATTGCAATGGTTGCAAGAGATTCGAACAAACGCACAGTGCGCGTGTTTTATAAATATTGCACTTAGCAGTTTAATAGCCTTCTAATGAGAAGAATGTAACATGGCACACACACATGGCACAATCGCAACAATCCAGCGAGGAAGAAATTTCTGGAACGATTTGAATGTTAAACGTAACCGTAGACACACAACAACGACGCTGTGATTTTATGAATTGCAAATCTGTAGAGTTGTAAATCCGCACCCAGGATTGTCGTTATCTTTACTATAGTAGTACTATTAGATAGTAAAGCTATCTAATGTAATTATACAGCTATAACCCTACATTACATTGTTATCACAAACGTTACATCGCTATTCTACGTTTGTACATCACTGCGTACGCTGCCAAAAATATGGAATACAACTCGAGTATTTTGATGAACAAAATGCTCAGTGGCGAGTAGGCGGGGCTAAAAACAGAACGCGATACTATATGCAGATTCGGGCTTTCAAAATTAAGCAGAAAGTTTGAATGTGTCAATAACAATAAAAAATTCATAGAACAATTGTACATAAGACAACATAATGTGTTTGGCGTTGTATCCCTGTGCATAATGTTACAATAGTGAGATGTTTACGTCAAACACTGTCAGCATGTTTTGCAGCGTCCTGATTTATAAGCATAACATAAAAGCTGTTGAAGTTTAAATTAGGACTCATAGTTGTAATGTAAGGACTGGCCTTATGATTCATGAAATTGACCATGGATTTGCAAAACATTAAATTATGAACTAACTGTATCGTTACCTTGGACAGGATTAAGTCGGAAAGCTCTAAACACGGTGCAGTCCGCTACATTCGGAACAATTAAAAGGGTAGAAAAAATCAAGGTCTCCCAAACATGGAGCTAATTAAAGCTTGAGATTATGAAACCTCATCTGGATGCACACAAAACATACACACACACACACACACACACACTTGCACAAACTGTCCATTATTCCATTGTGCTAACATTCAGACAACAGTCCTGCAGATGTTCTCCACCACTTGGTTGAACTCCTCAGGCTGGTCTGCATACACGTGATGAGAGGCGTCATCAATCAACTGTGAGGAAAAAATAAATAAATACAAGTTGGGCTTTTATCTTAATCCAGCTTTCTGAAATAGCAGGATTGTTTTAGGAATAACTAGCTATTTAGTTTCCAAATTTTGGTTGTTGGTCATAGTTGAATGAGGTGACTGCTTTGTGTGACTCACCACCACCTGTGTGGGGCTCTGGCCTCTGATTTGGGTAACGTGGCTGCCGGTGGAACTGTCCACCCAGGAGCGTGCGCCATACACCATGGTGATGGGCATCGAGGAAGGTAGCAAGTTCACTCGTTGTATCATTGGCTTCTTTGCCCAACCAAGAGACCCGGACATGGCTCTGAAGCCCACCTCACCACTGAGAACGAGCGGAAGACACATACAGACAGACAGACAGACAGACGCAGAGTTAGATGAAGTGAGCATGTTCTATATAAGAGGAGGAAGAGATTCAAAACCTCTCTGAACAGTATGCTTGAAGCAGTAACCATTAACCAATTACACATCCTAATTAAATCGCCGAAGTCGTCATGTGAACCGAATACTGAGAAATATTAAATTGGATTAAATCTTTATTGGATTTCATGAAACGATGGATTCAAGTTCAGTAATCGGGTTATTCAGCTTATGTAAATTTTTAAGCAGATATCTGCGCTGTAACCGGAAAGAAGTACAAGATCAAAATACAGAAGAAGAACACCATTGTATGTAATTTACAAACATACTCACAAAAAGCAAACGATTCTTAATGAACGGGTAAACTTCAATCGATAGCTTCCAACCATCCGACAAGAAATACATAAAACATACTGTGGTGCTTGAAAGTTTGTGAACGCTTTAGAATTTTCTATCTTTCTGCATAAATTTGACCTGAAACATCATCAGATCTTCACACAAGTCCTAAAAGTAGATTGAGAGAACCCAATTAAACAAAGGAGATAAAAATATTATATTTGGTCATTTATTGTTTGAGGAAAATGATCCAGTATTATATGTCTTTGATTGACAAGTATGTGAACCTCTGCTTTCGGTATCTGGTGTGACCCCCGTGTGCAGCAATAACCGCAGAAAAACGTTTCTGGTAACTATTGATCAGTCCAGGCTTGGAGGCATTTTAGCAAATTCCTGAGTACAGAACAACTTCAGCTCTGGGATGTTGGTGGGTTTCCTCACATGAACTGCTTGCTTCAGGTCCTTACACAACATTTCTATTAGATTAAGGTCAGGACTTTGACTTGACCATTCCAAAACATTAACTTTATTTCCTGTTTAACTGTTCTTTGGTAGAATGACTTGTGTGTTTAGGGTCGCTGTTTTGCTGCATGACCCACTTTCTCTTCAGATTCAGTTCACGAATAGATAATTTTCTTTAGAGTTCGCTGGTATAATGCAGAACTCACTGTTCCATCAATGATGGCAAGTCATCCTGACCCAGATACAGCAAAACAGTCCCAAACCATGACGCTACCACCACCATGTTTCACAGACGAGATAAGGTTCTTAAGCTGGAATACAGTGTTCTCCTTTCTCCAAACATAACGCTTCTCATTTCAACCACACATTCTATTTTGGTCTCATCTGTCCACAAAACATTTTTCCATTAGCCTTCTGGCTTGTCCATGTGATCGTTAACAAACTGGAGAAGGGCAGCAATGTCCTTTTTGCTGAACAGCAGTTTTCTCCTTGCAACCCTGCCATGCACATATTGCTGTTCTGTGGTCTCCTGAACACTCTGTTCACATTATCAACAATTCCAGTGCTTTTTAAAATGATTTGCCTTAGATGACGTGGAACATCTGACATAAAAGACCCTGTGATTTTAGATATTAGTTAACATGTTTGGTCTCGATATTAAAATGAACATGTTAACATAAACCTGTGATTTGTCTCGTAGGTGCCACTGTGCATGAATCAACACCTTCTGACCAATCACAGTCGAGAATTCTACAGTGCTCCAGGTTTAAAATATTTTAGTCATTCTATCATGTTTAAATAGATTTATCACTAGCGGGGCTACAAAAGAAAAAATAAAATCACCTGATGTACACCTGGAGTTTCATCATGATCTAATTATGTGAATTATGTGAAACTTGATGCTGTGTCATATCACCAGAATCCCAGGAAGTTGGTAGTGTTGCAGAATAAATCAAGACATAATACCGCTTTTGGGTATGAAAATTCTCATCTGACTCATCAAACGTACTGCCCTCTAGTGGATTCTGAACATACAACAGCTCAAATGAGAAAAGCACAGTGATTTATCTGTACCTGGGTGTTTGTGCGTTGCAGTGATAGAGATACTCAGTAATAGTGTTATCGTCAAAAAGATCCTCAAACTTGCTTCTGAAATCAGGCCGCAATCTGTTCACCAACCCTGGCCCTGAACAGGAAAAGTCAGCATAATTAACTGAGAAATATTGGATCTGTTTACACCAATAAGCAAACAGTGAGGTTTATTTTGCATGTAATTCTGGCTGTGTCTCACCCCATGGCCCTGCTAATCTGATGATGGCCAGAGGGTTGAAAAAACTCAAGACAGATGCGGCTGCCCTGACCCAGCGAGGCGGCCCTGGTCTCTTGACCTCCGAGATCTGACCCGATGAGCCGTCTTGTTCAGGCTGTGGTTTCTCCGGGAAGCCCCAGGGATCCACTAGGATGAGGTGACTGACTCTAAGGAACAAGGACACGATATACACGTTATTTGGCACTACCTAGTCGGTCACTTTAAAATTTGAGAATACGACGTCTATCACTTTTAGATCTGTTTACTGATGGCGTTTATATGTGCATGCTTCAAGTTTTCCAATTCTTTCTTGAGATTTCTTTTGTTATTATTTTCATACGCATTTTAGTCAACCGTGAATTTAAGCACAAAAACAATGTGACTGGTGTCTACTGCTCGACTCACATTACTTAACAAGTATAAATATGCTTATGTAAGGTGAAAAAGGGAAAACTCTGCATCTACATGACTGAGTCATTAATCATGAATGTTTGAGAGTTCTAATGAGTACAAGTTACTCATATTGCTGTCGTTTCAGCTTTTTGGTTTCACTTAAGACCCTCAGTAAAAATTTATGAACATCAAGTATATAAAATGTCTCAAATTAGGTTAAAACCCTGTTATGAAAATAATTGATAATGGCTTTATGATGATGTAGATTATTTCAGCATGCTTGAACTTGCAAAAAAAGAATAATCCTTTTTTTATTTTGACATTTCTGTCCTGAATTTTATAAATCTACCAGGAGTACAAGAAAGCCACAATATAAATGAAAAGTATCATTATTAATATTTAAAGTTATACAATGATAATATTAGTACCTCTCAGGATACTGGATGGAATACGACGTTGCTAGGTAACCTCCTAGGCTGTGGCCTAATAGGATCATGCGCTCCAACCCCAGGCTCTCCCTCCATTGTTCTATTGAGCTGACGAACTGCTCCTCGGCTAACGTGGCATCGTTTTGGAAGGCAGGGCGAGAGCTGCGCCCGAAACCAAGCAGGTCGAACGCGTAGACGGGACGGGAGCGACTTAGAGCATCCATGTTTCGGACCCAGAGACCGACGCCCCCTCCAAAGCCATGGACCATCACAAGGGGGATCTGAGAAGCTAATAATAAGAACATAAGCAATGTCATATAGAAGAGAATTGTTTAAACCAATTCAGTCATGCATTATTGCCAAAAACATATCACCCTGCAGCTCTCACTTGGTTGCCCACTGAAGCTAAGCAGGGTTGAGCCTGGCCAGTACCTGGACGTAAGACCTCCAGAGGGAAAACTAAGGTTGCTGCCAGAAGTGGTATTAGTGAGGCCAGCAGGGGGTACTCACATTGTGGTCTGTGTGGGGCCTAATGCCCCAGTGGGTACACTATACAGTAAAAACAGCACCGTCTGTCGGATGAGACCTTAAACCGAGGTCCTGACTCTCTGTGGTCGTTAAAAATCCCAGGACACTTCTCGTAAAGATTAGGGTTATAACCCTAGTGTCCTGGCGAAATTCCCCCATTGGCCCTTATCTATCAAGGCCCCTTATTGAATTGGCTACAGCACTCTCCTCTCCTTTCCACCAACAGTTGTTGTTCTGGCTCCCCCCTATAGTGGGAAGCACTTTGAGTGTTTAGAAAAGTGCTATATAAATCTAAGGAATTATTATTATTATGATGATGAATCAATAAAATGTTGATGAATAAAGAAAAGCTGTGATGAAGTCTGTTATATTTGTAGGAGTCTAGATTTGACTGAATCACAAAACCCACCATATTACATAGAAATCATACTATATGAGAGCTCTACCTTTGTCTGATGTTTTGCGTGCTGCCTTGCTGCTCACTATCAGGGTCCATATTCTGTTTTGATTCGGCAACGTGACAAATCGGGACCACAGTTCATTCTTAATACCTTAATAAAGACAATAAGGAGAGATGAGTAAACAAGCGCGATCTGTACCAATGTAAAGAAAGGACAGCTGTGTTATTGACTGCATACCAAATCATTAATGTCAGATTACATATCAGGTCAAATTAAGATATTTTCTGGCACATACAGGAAAGAATTTTAGCCTCTGCACTCTTCAGCAAGGACATAGATGTCGGCCGCCAAGATGGCCACCAGGACCAGTTTCCGGAGTTCGACCTAACGAAAGGAAGGACAAAGGAAAAGTGAAGGAAGTAATAAATAGCTGAGGGGTCAGTAAGGTGAAAGAGCCCACACTAGTCCTGAGTCATGCTCCACACCTGTATTTACTTTATTTATACACACACACACACACACACACACACACACATCACCTACTCTAGTTCTACCAAATACCAAATCAGTGACACTGTACATTCACAGCAAAACACTTATAAGGTAAATCTTTGTATGCGTTGAGTTTGATCCTGGGATCAGATACAAAGTCCAACATTGAAGATTTTTATTTGTCACATACATAACCATAAACAGTATATAATGAAAACCTGGCCTACTCCTCTTTAGATAAATGATTAAAAGTTCAGATGTAAAGCTCACTTCGATCATTAGTACCTTCCAACCAACCAAACACAGAGAAGTAATAAATGACTCTATTTTCCCCTCAATGAGAAATAATTCATTACATTTCATTCCAGCTGAGAATATAATCTACACTGTAAATTGGTCATTAGTGCAATTACATACCTAGAATATTTCTGTTATATACATATACCTGTTAATAATTATCTGTCTTTTTCATTTTGCAGTACATGACAGGAGAGGTAGTTACTGTGAAGGCAGTGAATGTACTGGAACTTTATCTTTAGTAGATTTTTAACAGTCACATTATTTTGTGTCTTCTGGATCTACATACATACATTCATATACAAACACACACACATATGTTATGTCTATTACTGGACATGGCTTTACATATGGTATGAGTATAGTATGACTCAGCACTAAAGATGCCTAGTAAAGATCATAGACTGCCAATTGTACAAGAATAGTCTGTATTCTGAATGCTTAACATTATTATATTTATATATATATTTATATATTTATAATTATAGCTAAAGGTTGGTATCCTATTCATTTAAGAAGGCTCGATGATACAACAACAACAACAACAACAACAACCTCCACTACCTGAATAACATGTTAGTTACTTACTCTAATTCATTCTCGTCTTGCATTCTGTCTCTCAGAGGGCCAGTTGTTGCTGACGAACATTCCCGAAATAATAAATGACAAGTTTGTTAGCCTATGTCCTTTATAATGTCCCGGCTTTTCCCGGAATAAGAGGAACAAAAGGTTACCGCGTTACAATTGTAACTTCACACTCTCTTGTTACGCAACCTGGACATTTAACAGTCAGCTGACTCCAGATGTCCCTGCTGACAAACAGAAGTCCTCTGTTATTGTTGTTCATTTTTAATTACACGAATGAATTATACGGATAAAGAAATAGCAGACGACTAAAATGGTTTCGTGTCAGTGTAAGAAATAGGCTTTGTATACATTTTTTATTTTTTTTTTATTCCTGGAAAATTCCAAACGTATCTAGGAACTATAATCTTGACAAATGTTTCCGTTGGGGTTACTTTTGTAGCAACACATACTACGTTCTCGCTCTTTTTCAACGCCATTGGCTGAATTACTGGGCTGAGTCCTAACTGTTTTATCAGAGAGTGCACTACACACAGCTCAGAGGACCTTTATGTCACTCCCCAAGTAGTGCGCGAGTGTAGGAAGTGCGTTACTATTTGGTATACAGACTCATTTACCTGGCGGTGTACCTGTAGTAAGTTTGAAGCGGCTGTTTAGACGCAGAAACAATGGCTATATTGGTGTTTTCGATCATTTCGCGTTTTGTGAAAGAATACGCGACCACAACACCGAGTAAACTCAAAGTAATAGATGCATATTTGCTGTACATGTTAATGACAGGAGCTTTTCAGTTCCTGTATTGCATGTTGGTGGGGACCTTCCCGTTCAACAGCTTTTTGGCAGGCTTCATTTCCTGTGTTGGATCGTTTACTCTTGCAGGTGAGTTCTCTGGATGTACTGGTGTGTAGCATAGTGATTATATTTTGTTTTGATTAAGATAAATTAATTATTAATACCTAATTGGATCAATCCAGCCCAACTAAATGTTGGTTTATTGTTGTTTATACTTTATATTTCTCTTCCCATCGACACCCCCTCTCTCTCCCCTCATCCCCCCTACACTCGTCTTTCTCCCCTCATCCCCCCTAAACCCCCTTTTCTCCCCTCATCCCCCCTACACTCCCCTCATCCCCCCTAAACCCCCTCCCCCCCTTATAGTGTGCCTGCGCATCCAGGCCAATCCGCAGAATAAACAACACTTCAGGTCTGTGTCGCAGGAAAGTGCTTTTGGTGACTTCCTGTTTGCACACACCATCTTCCATCTCGTGGTGGTCAATTATATTGGCTGAATGAAATTCACCTTCTCACCTGGTGCTACTTTTGCAGGTATATAGTCTGCGATCAGAGCTGTACTCATATGTCGGGTTGTTGTTTAAATAAATATACCTACTGTTATATAGGAGTACGTTGCAGCTCTACCCTTTGTACTGTACTAACTGTGTGTGTGTGTGTGTGTGTGTGTGTGTTAACCATCCAGTCCAGCTCTGCAGGTTTCAGTTCCAGCCAAGCAGGAGCCACACCTGAGAGGTGATCAAAGCATGTGCTCTTAACTGCAGAACAAAAAGTCAAGGGGGTGGAATTATATTTATGTTTACGGCATTTAGCAGATGCTCGTATCCAGCGCGAGTTACATTATCTCATTTATACATCTGAGCAGTTGCGGGTTAAGGGCCTTGCTCAAGGGCCCAGCGGTAGTAGCTTGGTGGCATTGCAGTTTGAACTCATGACCTTCTGAGCAGAAGACTAATGCCTTGTTGGACCTGATCCAGCTCTTCCTAACTGGGTGGAGTCGAGCCAAAAGTCCAAGGGGTGGAGTTAGACCTGATCCAGCTCTTCCTAACTGGGTGGAGTCGTGCCAAAAGCCCAAGGGGTGGAGTTAGACCTAATCCAGCTCTTCCTAACTGGGTGGAGTCGCGTCAAAAGTCTAAGGGGTGGAGTTAGACCTGATCCAGCTCCTCCTAACTGGGTGGAGTCGTGCCAAAAGCCCAAGGGGTGGAGTTAGACCTAATCCAGCTCTTCCTAACTGGGTGGAGTCGCGCCAAAAGCCCAAGGGGTGGAGTTAGACCTAATCCAGCTCTTCCTAACTGGGTGGAGTCGTGCCAAAAGCCCAAGGGGTGGAGTTAGACCTAATCCAGCTCTTCCTAACTGGGTGGAGTCGTGCCAAAAGTCCAAGGGGTGGAGTTAGACCTGATCCAGCTCTTCCTAACTGGGTGGAGTCGTGCCAAAAGTCCAAGGGGTGGAGTTATACCTAATCCAGCTCTTCCTAACTGGGTGGAGTCGTGCCAAAAGTCCAAGGGGTGGAGTTAGACCTGATCCAGCTCTTCCTAACTGGGTGGAGTCGTGCCAAAAGTCCAAGGGGTGGAGTTATACCTAATCCAGCTCTTCCTAACCGGGTGGAGTCGTGCCAAAAGCCCAAGGGGTGGAGTTAGACCTAATCCAGCTCTTCCTAACTGGGTGGAGTCGTGCCAAAAGTCCAAGGGGTGGAGTTAGACCTGATCCAGCTCTTCCTAACTGGGTGGAGTCGTGCCAAAAGTCCAAGGGGTGGAGTTATACCTAATCCAGCTCTTCCTAACCGGGTGGAGTCGTGCCAAAAGTCCAAGGGGTGGAGTTAGACCTGATCCAGCTCATCCTAGTTGGCTGGAGTTGAGCCAAGACAGAAATCCTGGGGTGGAGACAACTTGGTGTGTTTCACTTTGAAAGTGTTGTTTCATGTTTGTAGAGTCTTGTGTGGTGGTTAAACGTTAGGGGTTATGTGTGTAGGAGGATTTCAATCAGATCTGGCGCCACCTCCTGGACTTTTAGTTCTGCTGTGAAGGATATCTCGATTAAGGGCCAAGATGAATTGAAACTAGTGGAATCAGATTTGGCACCTGCTTGGTTGGAACGAAAAACAGAAGCTGCTATTTTTAAATAAACCTTTTAGTGTATTTAAAAAATAACACTATTTGTAGAAAAAAGTTACCTACAGTTCCCATATGAAACTATCCGAACGGCAAGGCCGATTCATTTGTTTGTGTTACACACCAAAGACATTTGGGTTTGAGATCAAAAGATGGATATGAGATGAGAGTTTTGGATTTCAGCATTTAATTGCTGGTATTTAGATTGAGATGTGTTAAACAGCATAAAACATGGAACATTTTGGTATATTCAATAACTGCATCAAGCCTGCAACTCAACCAAATTGTTGGTTTCTTCTATTGTTATGCCTTTCCAGGATTTTACCACAGCCTCTTTCTGCCGCTCTTTGTTTCGGCTGGTTTCTTTCTTTTTCAGGACATTCCGAATTTTGTATACTGAGTGTATACCGTATAGTTTTGTTAATCGGTATAAGTCTTATAGGCCTTTTGACTGGTGTGAACCCACTGAGATAAAGTTTGATGTTTAATGCCTGGTCCAAAAAGTTAAGAAAAAAACCCCCCGAAAGTTGTAAAGGTTATTTTTTTTTCTATGCTCCTCTATTTTTTACTGATCTGTAGGTAACTCTTTCCTTAAATGCACTGTGATCATTAATTCAAGATGATTTTGGGAATTGATGCTTAAGATACTAAGCCCATTTGAAAAACAAACAAAAACCCCCCAAAACATTTTGAGCATGTATGATAGAAAGCTAGGCTAGCTGATTAATCAATAAGTTTTGCAGGGAAAAACCTCCTTCAGTAAATGTATCTCTAGTGTATGTGCTGGAGAGAAAAAAAAAGCACAAAACCAGGAGCTGTGAATTTGCAATGCTAATAAGATACTAAGGTCAAGATGTTCTGTTGACTCTCTGAACAGGAGTCAAACTCAAGAATACATTTCAATCCCTTCATCAGTTTATTTTCTTCCTTTTCCTCGTTGTATTGTTCTCCTCACTTCGCCCCCCACCCCTTTTTTTTCCTCCTCCCATATACTTGGTCCTATGTTGCTGTAAAAAAAACTTGGTTTGATTTATTTGAACCTAATAATATACATTATAGTAAACAAGTAACGTAGCAGTTTATGTAAGTATCTTTATTAATCTATCTAACATGTAGCTGTTTCTGTTCCAGGTGTGGAGATGAAATATGGAGCCCTTACTGACCAATAACTGTCTATGTATGCCCGCTCAAGCCATGAAAATGCACATTTTAATATGTTTGATATATTTGTTTTTATTGTTTTGTGCTTGTCCATCTCAGGAATA
Source organism: Ameiurus melas (assembly GCA_012411365.1). Taxonomy (NCBI): domain Eukaryota; kingdom Metazoa; phylum Chordata; class Actinopteri; order Siluriformes; family Ictaluridae; genus Ameiurus; species Ameiurus melas. The sequence goes on along the minus strand of CM022770.1, from coordinate 4,355,177 downwards.
AAGTTTTGTACCTTTAAAAAAAAAACTGTTACAATGACTTAATGAGGAATAAATGAATTATACAAGCCATGACTCTATAGTGTAGCTTTGTGTGTTGAACTGGCTGTTGATTGGTCAGAAGGTCTTACATCCTGTGGTAAGCCCTCTGTATTTACTCTGCTGAAGTTCTCTCTTGATTGTTGACTTTGACCCAGATATCCCTACCTCCTGGAGCGTGTTCTTGACCTACTGATTCATTTCAAGTCCAATATACTTTGGTAGCCAGCTACACCAACAAGAACTTAGTCAATGTCCAAATATTTATGGACCTGACTGTGTGTGTGTGTGTGTGTGTGTGTGTATATATATATATATTAATTATATTATATTTGTTAGAAAGTGGTATAAAAGATGTGATTATGACCTGGAACATAAGTGGTTAAAGAGTTCCACACATCTGGTGTTGGATTCAGCCAGAAGGGAAGTGAAAGTATTAGCATTGTTCTCATATCAGCTGCCTCATGAGGGAGGAGGCCTCATTCACGGAGTACGTCCATTACTGCACTTCAGGATGACTCGGATCCTTTTTCTCGTTGTTCTCCTTCCTCAACTTCCAGGTTAGATTTTAGTTTTTCTAAACTCTGGGAGCAGATCTTTGGCAGAATTTGAGAAGTTGCATTGGTGCATGATCACTGTGAAACATTCAAGCTGGGTAAAAGCTTTTACGTAGGCAAAGTTTTAAGGAAAGCTAGCCGTTGTTGTGATTCAGCAACACTTCATTTCGCCAGAATCTTGTAATTGTACCACTTTTTTTTCCTATTAATCCTTCTTTACTCTTCAAATGAAATAGTTTTCTTTTTCAAATGTAGCGGTCATGCAGTTTAGCAAAGGTTTTTTCTTTGTATTATTCGCATTTGAATTATTTATTTATTTATTATTATTATTAGCAGCAGCAATATTGTTAAAAATAATAGAAAAGTGAATATATTGATAAAAATGTCATCCAAGCAAGTGAACATATCTTGAATATAATCAAATATATTTAGTATTTTCTGCTATAAGATTACAAGATAGTAACTTGTAAACTTATAGTAGAAAATACTAAATACATTTGATTATATTCAAGATATTTTCACACATTTCATACTTGAAGTAGTCTTGTTCTTGTGGCAGATACTGTCAACTGTAATTTTAATTTGTAACTTTAAGCATTAATCTTAGAAAGAAGCAAAATGACCTGCTTATAGAATAAACCGATTTAAAGCTTGAACTGGAATAAGAAGGAATAATCTATTTGACGTATAATAATACCATCATAAGAAATACTAGATAAAGTTGCCCATAATCAAGATATTTTCACTTTTTTTTGAGGTGTATGTCATTATTATGATAAGTCATTATAATGACACCCCTAACCTTTCACCTGATATTTCACATAATAGAATCCTGAAAAAAAAGGATTTTAAACAACAAATAAAACATTCAGTTGAGCAACTCAACTGCAATCAGATCTCAGATCTAACGCTCTGTTTTATCACTTGGAGCAACGACCTCGAGCGTGTGTGTTGCCACAAAATTGAAACGGTTCAAAATGAGTTATTTAGGAAGAGGGTTTGAGCTAAATTCAGTAGGTTTATTTTCATGCATTTTAAGAGGGAAATAAAGAATGGTTTTGTCGATTATAATCGCTTCAGCTCGCAAAATTTCTCAATTCTTAAAACAAGAAAAAAAATTAATTCCTTAAAATTCACTGTATTATTTTTTATTCTTATTTTATTTGATGTTAGATCTGCAATACAGACTATTCTAAATAATTTTTGCCTTTTAGAAGGTTCTTTCTTAATATATAGTATTATTATTATTATTATTTTTTTTACCCATATTGCTATGAGAGAAAAATAAACAAGGAATGATATCATGTAATACTAATGCATATAAATATTCAAATGTAAAATAAATAGCACTTGGACACAAAAGAGTTGTTCTTATTATACTTGGGAGAGAAAAAACCTCTAAAAATAATTGCATCAACTTGTCACAGTTCATTATTTTTCGTTTATATACAAAGCATATAAAACATTTTTAGTTGAGAAATCTAATTTAAAAAATTACTTGTTAAAAGGCACATTTTTTTCAGTATACTAAGAACAATGACATGCTTTTTTTTGGCCTAATGCTTTTTATCTGTCCGTCTTCTACCGCTCACACCTTTTCAGGGTCACGGGGACCCTGGAGCCTATCTCAGGAAGCCCAATGCTGTTTATATTACATGATTTAAACAAACAAACAAACTTTGATCCAAGGTTCATTTTTTTTCCTATTTGACCCAACCAGTTACTGTTTATCTATTCCATGTACCGAGGCAAAATGGAGGTTTTATGGCCAGCTGGCAACTACAGTTAATACAAATACTCAAAAAGATAATTGCTGCCTTATTTCTCATAATGTGTCCATTTGAACAACAAGTATTTCAAAAATCCTTTAAAGGGAACAACTGTTTACATGAAACTACAGACTTTTCTTATTCGTTTTACTCGCTGGAAAATACTTGAGTAATTCTACCTTGTTACTTTTTTTTTGTGTGGAAGATTTGTACTTTACTTGAGTATTAGTGAAATGTAATACTTTTACTGTTTCACAAGTAAATCTACAAGAGATAGACTGTTTTACTCTTTCCATTTTGTTTTTGACCTTCAAAGTACTCGCTAAAAATCTCAAATTCCATGAGTTACATTTTTTTGTTGTTGTATTTTTTTTAAGATGTCCAATCAACAGACAATCTTCAGTTAGTTTAACAATCAGTGTTAGCTTTAAGCTTTAAATTTGCTCGCTAGTTTTGTTTTGTTGCTAATGCTGCCTTAATTCCGACAAGGAAATTAAACATTACTGAATAACTGAATAATAGCTTAGTGTTTAGGGATTCAAATGAACCTTGGCTTGTTTTTTGTCCTTGGCTGTAGGTGTCCTGTGCACTGTGACCACAGTGGGAGACCGGACAGTGTTAGCAGGGGACTCGATCAGCGTTCCCTGCAGTTATGAACTTCAGTACGCTCCGAATGTGAAGTACTGGTGCCAGGGATCCATGAAGGAGTTCTGCACCAGTCTGGCACGCACAGACCAGCCAGAAAATGCTCCGTTCTCGAAAGCGAGAATAACGATCGCTGATAACCCGAAGCAGTACGTGTTCACAGTGACCATGCATGAGCTGAAGGAGAAGGACTCGGGCTGGTACTGGTGTAGCGTGGAAATAGGAGGGTTATGGAGCGTGGACATCACCACATCACTTTATATCAGAGTCATACAGGGTTAGTGACGGAAGCTGATTTAATCTATATCTGCCTGGTCTGAAGGTGTTCATTCATTTTCTATCACAGCAACCCTGACTATTTCTGGCTGGCTTGTTCATTAATGGTTCGTACAAGCATTTACACAAGAAATTTGGTATCCTGTAAATTCGGAAAAAACGTATGTATCATACTCGTGCTCCTGAGTGTGTAAATTTACGCATTAGAAGACTAACTAATGTTAGTTTTTAAGTGCAAAAGAAGAGCTCTGAAGACACTATCAAAAAGACATCATGCTACTTCACTAGGTCAGATGGTACTAAGAGTACTAAGAGTACCATCGACAACATTTTGTGAAAACCAGTCATTCCATTTTATTGGCATTAATTAAATAATATGAAAAACGAAGAAAATGAACCGACACATAAACATTATTTATGATCAAAGAAATGGCGGAGTATAAACTGACAAAGGGCCAGTCTTTCTACACAAAGTCACAAGCCATAAACAAATGCTTCAGCTGACGGAAGAGTTAGAGCTAATTTATTTTGATCCGTAGTCTTCGTCGTCGTCTTCCTCTTCTTATTATTATTATTAAATATTTATTTATTGGCATTGCCTTTCAGCCTTTACCCTCATTGTTCATTTCACGCTCCTAGCTCGCTGTGCACTTGATCATATATGGAGTTTTGTGGGCGTGAATATATGCAAATGAGCTGTGTCAGGAATGCGCTTTGCACTTTGAGTGATCAACACACACAGGCAAATACAAAGAAAATCATCCTTCTCGAAACTTTAGTTCAAGTAGACTTACACAAATATTTACACACAACTTTACTAAAAGATTGATGAATGAGGCCGAGTTAGAACCGTGCGCCGGACGCGCCACATAAGTGCAATTGTTAGTGATGTTTTCTATGAGCAAACATTTATTTAGCATTTTTGGAAGGAGTCTCCAATACCAGTCCTTCGGTAAAGCCAAAACTGAATTTTTCCACCCATCCATAACAAGCTGCATTTCTTTTGAAGTTGTTCACTTCAAGAGAAAGTAAACCGTCACTGTTGTGGGAACGACTGTAGCTGCTAAGTGATAACGGGAAGCTGTTTTGCGAATGTTCCACAGCATTAAATGTAACTATTAACGGATAATAAATGTTCCGTTTAATGATTGAAAACATTGTTAGCATTGACCAATTGTTGTGGTGTAAAGAGGAGTTATACAAGCGCATTTGGGATGTGCTGCTACTGGAAAATAATGAACTTGTTGTTTTTAGCAGAATTATTCTGCAAGACCTTAAAAAGAAAATATAACACTTATATGAATAATTTTTTTTGTGTGTGTGTATTTTAGGCTTGTCAGTAGAAAACAATGAACTACATGCTGAGGAGGGCGGTAGTGTGAATGTACAGTGCCGCTACAGTGAGAAACACAAGTACTGCACTAAATATATCTGCACATTTCACACTGTGACTGTTGTTTCAGACATGCTGTATTATACCTCAGGTTTTCAGCCCTCCAGCCAGTCCCTAGTTTTATTCTATTCCAACCACAGCTAGAACAAAATAAAGACATGGTGCCATTACCACACCACAGTGATTTCACCGAACAGGAAAACTTTTTTTTTTTTTAAGTGCCCCTGTTGTTTTCCATTAGAGAGAATGAGAAGAGGTGGTGCAGGAGTGGGGATTTACACTTCTGCAAGGTTACAAAGAACGGGACGTTCAGCAGCAAATCTCTGGACATCAGTGACAACAGGAAAGACACAGTTACCGTGACGTTGAAGCATTTAGAGGTGCGGGATGCAGGATGGTACTTCTGCAGAGCCGGCGAGCACCAAGTGCCTATTCATGTGTCAGTCATCCCGAGATCAACAACAAGTATGTAATAGGCCTACGCACACACACACACACACACACACACACACACACACACACACACACACACATTTGTGTATGGTAAATAAAAAACATCTTATTTATCATGAGTTAATTAATTAGAGTAAATGACTGCATATCGTACAAATCAAATATTATTAAAATAAATATTATATAGTGTATTCTAAGTACATAAATATTCTATTTTGAATTTATAAAGTGAAATCCATGAATTATTTCTTAGGACATAAAACTAAGAAATGCTCAATACACTCAAAAAAGACTGGACGAGACCACCAGAGTATATGTCCATAAACTAATCCTAAACACGGAACAGGTGATCACAGTAGGATAACAAATCAATAACAGGAAAGGGGATGGAGACAAAAATTGTGATGAGCTCAGAGAGGGAGAAATAGTGACACTAATAATAATAATAATAATAATAATAATAATAATAATATCCACTATACATTCAGTGATATAAATCCATTAACTTCATGTTGATATTATTGTTACGACTTTTTCAGCATCGTCTTTTGTTTCCCTGCAGCTGCCCTGGATGTGAAAACACAACAGCATCTGTCTGAGGTTAAAGCTCTAGACTCCAACAGGTGAGTATTAAGAGCCAGCTATCTGACTCTTTTTTTTTTCCTCTCCATAAAACGCAACGTATCATCAGTTTAATCATTTATATCAAAGCACTGTTGAATGCTTGACTCTGATTGATCAGGTGTTGATTAACATTCCTTAACGGCTTATACGTTTTATTTGGAATTTTTGGATAGGAATAACTATAAACGGATTAAACATACAACATGTCATTTTTACCTGCCAACCTCTACGCGTTTTAACATTGGAGTATGATGTTTAAAAATACACAATAAAGGGCCGTCTTCTTCTTTCTGTAATAAATACAACAGCTGAGCCAATCGACAAGTCACTATAGAATGACTGACAGTTGTTTAGGTGTTTTGAACTATAAATGACACTGTGGAAGTCCTGCCTCCTTTTCCCCATCTCACATTAATAACGTCCTGCCTCTTCTTGATTTTCACATTTCAAAGATGTGCCTCACATTCTGTCCTGGTAAAAGGAGAATGTTTTGAGTTCACTAATGTGAAATATCTGTCAATGTGTCCAACTTAGTGAACATTAGACAAGTATGTAGTTACCATCGGTTAGCTGTGTTTATAAGGATCCATCCATCCATCTTCAACCGCTTATTCCTGGAGCCTATCCCAGGAGGCATCGGGCACAAGGCGGGGTACACCCAGGACAGGGTGCCAGTCCATCGCAGGGCACAATCACATACACACTCACACACCCATCCATACACTATGGACAATTTAGACATGCCAATCAACCTACCATGCATGTCTTTGGACTAAGGGAGGAAACCGGAGTACCCGGAGGAAACCCCACAGCACGGGGAGAACATGCAAACTCCGCACACACATGGCCCTTGCAGGAATCGAACCCCAGACCCTGGAGGTGTGATGCGAACATGCTAACCACTAAGCCACCGTGCGCCGTGTATATAAGGATGCCACTGAAAAAAATTCAGATGAAAATAATCAAGATGGCACTTTTTCAGCCAAAAGAAGCACAAAAAAAAGAGAGATTACATTTAAATTTCCACATCTGCGGATGTTATTAGACGTGCTGTTATTAGAACTTTATGGAATGGTAACAATACCTCTGCTTCCTGTCAGACCGCATCACACCAGCTTGCCTTGTCAGGAAAGGCGTTTGTGATTTTCTACAATGTGACACATGAGCAGATGCAACAACATTTTGTTTTTGCAGAGAGTATTCATATCTACGTCGGTTGTGTTCTTTCAGACACAGTGTTTGGCAGTCTCTTCTGACAGTGTCTGGAGCTCTGCTGCTCCTGCTGACGATAATCTTGGTCATATGGATGATAATGGAGCAATATAGTAAGTTCCTAAAAGTTTCACTTCAAATCTAGTCTTATGTTCTTGGTTTTTACACATCATGCATCACCTGGGATACATTTTTATATTTACATTGACAAGCCCTGACCTTCTCCCTGTCGCATAGACTTCCGACTGTGACCAACCGGTCTGCTTTAACTACAGTGTACTACTACCAGTAATAACTAATATATAGGTATCTTTCGCACTAACCACTTTCATTACCTATCAAATAGATCTTTTTTTTTAAATTTGTAGTTTCATTTTTTTTAATGTTCACCAAACGAGTTCCTGTTTCACTTATGTTACAGCACTTATAAAAAGTCATTCACTTACCAGTACCCCTTTTTCTATTTTTCTTAAAATTAATAAGACAAGAAAAACATCTTTTCACACTAATGAGAAACCAAAAAAGTCTTTTGTGTATAAAGCTAGGTTGAAAATAAAACAGCTCCCTCATTCTCAGTAACCGCTTTATCCTTATCAGGGCCGCGGTGGATCCGGAGTCTACCCCGGGAACACTGGGCGTGAGGCGGGAATACACCTTGTTTGTTACACCACTCCATTGCAGAGCACCATGCACACACATTAACACACTCATTCGCACCTAGGGGCAATAGATCATAGACACTCCACCTACATGTATATTTTTGGGAGGTGGGAGGAAACCGGAGATCCCAGAGAAAACCCACACAGACATGGGCAGAGCATGCAAAGCTTAATCAGGGAAGTAAGTCCCACCCTGATGTTGATTATTTTTCCATAACAGCCTGCTCCATCACGTTATATTCCTCATTTATTCAACAAGCTCTGACCCAGCAAACCCGAGGACTTAATAACATTAAGGTATAACAATGAGATAATCTGGTATTATATTCTTCTTGTTACAGAGAAACTACCTAAACATAGGCAGTTGGATAAAACTGAAGCACAATTCATGGTGTGTCCCAGATTATTTCCAATTTTTATACACTATATAGCCAAAACTTTGTGGACACTTGAACATCACACCCATATGTGGGATGTTTGTGACTGTTGTCACAAATTCGAAGCACACAATTGTATAGTATGAACGGGCCCGAACCTGTTCCAGCATGACAATGCCCTTGTGTAGAAAGCGAGTTCCTTGAAGACATTTACCTGATATGGCATTCTCACCTGATATCAGTGCTCTACTTCGATAACGCTCATGGCTGAATGAACAAATCCGCACACCCATGCTCAAAATCGAGTGGAAAGCCTTCCCAGTAGAGCAGAGAGAGGCGAGTGACTCCATATCCGATGTTCAACTAATATACTGTATATGGGTGTGATGATTGGTTGTCCACAAACTTTTGGCTGCATTTTAAGAAGCCGTTTTGGAAGATTTGGAATCACTAATGAGGCTGACATTTTGTCCCCAGGTGTGCGCCAGGAAAACTGAAAGTTGGAAGTCACCTTACTGAACACATCAGGCAACCAAGTCAACATGTTATAACTGAGAAGGACCAATCGACTGTACATATGACGCAGTTCAATTTCAAATTTGACATAATAATGCTTTACGGCTTTGAACAAAATTCTTCTGTGTACAGTTGTTATCAAAACTGCTTGATGTCTTGTCCTGGTATCAGGAAATCTTTTTTATCACATCGAAATAAATTCATTTACAGCTTTACCTCGGTCTAATACAGATTTCACCATATCAACAATAACACACATATTTAATCACTTTATCAAGCGTGCTCACCAAACATTCCCCCTGTGAATGAGTTGTTACTGTAGAAACCATATCTTTTGAGGATTAGCACCTTTATATAAACCTCACAGCCAGATCTTCTGAATCAGCAGTGAAATAATGAATGTAATGATTAATCTAATCTTGTGTTGGAATAAATAAAGTATATCAATAAAAAGCAATGTCGACTCTTTCCTTTCTTCCCCAGTGTGAAATTCTTCTCAAAGACTTTTCAATCCTGTATATTAGGCAAAAATCAACAAGATCAAATCGACACAATCAGATAGAAAGTGAATTGGTGGAATCTAACTTACATATATCTCACACATTACTTTCACAACTCTGAGTTAATATTAAGCTGGCATGTATATGAGGTGATGAGTTTGTTTCGTTTCAGAGATTAAAGAAAAAGTTATATCTAAGGGGACATCGAGCCAAATATGTGTCATTTTAATGTTATGTAGTTGTCATGAATTCCCCATCTCGGCGCATGGCACAGTTCCGAGTCCAACGAGTTCTTCTGTTTGTGCTGAACATGGCAACATTGTTGGAGTACAGGGAACGGATTGAGAGTTTTTCACTCGGAGTACATAAACTGCTCAAAATATATATATATATAGAAATCTAAGTGAGGACAAGAGATGTTCTGTGCCTTTACAGAAGATGTTGAGCAGTTTATGTACTCCGAGTGAAAAACTCTCAATCCGTTCCCTATATATATATATATATATATACACACACACACACACACATACACACACACACATATATACACAGAGATCCCTTGATTTTATGTTACACTATGTTACAGGAAAGGAAAAAAGTGATGCTGAATTTCCTCACATGAACTTCTTGCTTCAGGTCCTTCCTTACGTTTCTAATGGATTAAGGTCCAGACTTTGAGTTGGCCATTCCAAAACATTAACTTTACTCTTCTTTAACCATTCTTTGGTACAATGACTCATGTGCTTAGAGTGAGATATCCTGACATTTTCCTTTAGAGTTCACTGGTATAATTCAGAATTCATTGTTCAATCATTGATGGCGCAGATTTCGCAAAAAAGGGCTTAAACCATGATACTACCACCAGCATGTTTCACAGATGGGATAAGGTTCTTATGCTGGAATGCAGTGTTTTCCTTTCTCCGAACATAACACTTCATTTACATTCGGTACCTCTCTGTGTGTGCCAAAACCACCTCTGTAGTTTATTGCCAAAAAGTTCTATTGTGGTTTTATCTGACCATAGAATCCAATCTCATTTGAATTTCCAGTAGTGTCTGGCAAACTGAAGATGCTTGAATGTTTTTTTGGATGAGAGTAGAGGCTTTCTTCTTGAAACTCTTCCAAACACCTCGTGGTGATGTAGGTGGTTTTTCATTGTAGTTTTGAAGACTTTCTGACCAAAATATGCAACTAACTTCTCTAATTCTCCAGCTGTGATCCTTGGAGATTTTTTTGCCCTCTTGAACCGCCCTCTTCAGAGTGCGTTGAGACACAAGTACAATTCCACGTTGATTCATAACATTTCCAGTTGACTGGAACATCTTGATGGTGTAAATGGCATTTTTAATGCTTGTGCTATTTTCTTATATCCATTTCCCATTGTGAGAAGCTCAACAACCTTTTTGCCGCACATCACAGCTATATTCCTTGGTCTTACACATTGTTAAGCATGATTAAGGGAATTTGGCCTATGTGTTTAACCTCATATTTATACCCTTGTGAAACAGGAAATCATGGTTGAACAATTTCCTGTTCCTAGTCACCCAGGTGTAGTAACAAAATGTAAAATATCAATGAGGAATACTCTTCAAATGCATTTTTTTATGAATTCATGGGGTGCCAATAATTGTTGCACACCTGTAGTTAACAAATATATATTTTTATAAACGCGTGTTGTGTTTGCAATTGTTTGATATCCATGAGGGCAGAGCATTTTTGTGACACATGCACACTTTGTTATTGGCAAACATACACAGGAAGTGCATGAGAACAGAACCAATTCTTTCTTCACAGAGGAGTAAGATCTTATTCAACATACGAGCAAATTTGCAATGTGCCGCCTTTTTCTTGTTATTCTTTTCATTTCAAGTAAGTAGATTTTTATCGATGAAATTCACGTCAATCATTTGTTATGTGACTAGCAGAAATAAGGAAATATTTTCTCTGAATTGAGTAACAGTGTCATTTTTCTGTTTTCTATGCAGATGTTGGCAGTCAGGCACCGATGAAGTTAAGTCTTCAAACTGGAGCATCTGTCACCATCCCATGTCATTACGATAGGACATATGTACAATATAAGAAATACTGGTGCTATAATATTGAGGCATCATTCAGGTCCTGCACAATTCAGGCGTATTCCAATGAGATAAAGGGGAATGTGACAGTGATTGATAACCCAGCTGAGAGTCTCTTTACTGTGACGATGAAAGATCTCCAGACAGAAAACACTGGATGGTACTGGTGTGGTATAGAGAAACGTGGATTGGATGTTAATGAAAATGTCTACATCACAGTGAAATCAGGTATTTGCTTGCAAGTTACAAATGCTGCTCAGTGTGTTAAATGGTTTTCATGTTGGTAAATATCAATCATACATATCTGACTCTATATTTGTGCTCAGATCCTGATCTGTCTGTTATGAAGAGCAGAGTGAGTGGTGAGGAAGGAGGCAGAGTCACAGTCCAGTGTCTCTACAGCGCTGCGTATCAGAATACACAGAAGCAGTGGTGCAGATTTAAAGACAGGCACTGCAACAATGAGGTGAGGACTGTCACATCCCAGAAGTCAGCAGTGCACATCCTTGATGATGGAAGAGGATCCTTCAGTGTGCAGATGAGTGCACTGAAGAAGAGTGATGCTGGGTGGTACTGGTGCAGTGCAGGAGATCTGCAGGTTCCTGTTCACATCAGTGTCTTTGGTGATCCTCCAGGTATTATCATCATGCACGATCTGCAGTAAAATGGGTTAAAAACGCTGTCGGGTTTTGTATTATCGTGTTCTAATAGCAGTGTAGTTCAAGTCAGTTCAGGCCACTCCAGGCACAGCACAAAAACTGATCAAGTGATATCAAGTGTAAGAGGAAGAAATGATCATCTTTAGACCTTCCATAACACTGGTAGACTCGAACACAAATGACTGGATGCCTTTAATATATCAAATATATCAAACAGACATTTAGATCGAGTCTATGGATAAATGGAGTTCAAGTAGTTCCTAGCTGTGTTACTGTCATAAATGAAACTTCTAATTTAAATTTCATTCTTTTATTTTTGAACTCCAATGGATTCGTCAGATTCCAAAGAATGCATGTAAGTACAAAAATATTATTACACAGTAAAATTTTTCAATAATGCCTACTAAATTGTGTAATTAAATACTATTATTATGGGGCGAGTTGAATTACATTGATCAGCCATAACATTAAAACCACTGACAGGTGATGTGAATAACATTGATTATCTTGTTACAATGGCACCTGTTAAGGAGTGGGATATACAGTATTAGGCAGCAAGTGAATTTTCAGTTCTTGAAGTTGATGTGTTTGAAGCAGGAAAAATGGGCGAGTGTAAGGATCTGAGCGACTTTGACAAGGGCAAGATTGTGATGGCTAGACGATTGGGTCTGAGCATCTCCAAAACGGCAGGTCTTGTGGGGTGTTCCTGGTATGTAGTGGTTAGTATCTACCCAAAGTGGTCCAAGGAAGGAAAATCGATGAACCAGTGACAGGGCTGCCCAAGGTTCACTGATGCACGTGGAGAGCGAAGGCTAGTCTGTCTGGTCCAATCCCACAGAAGAGCTACTGTAGCACAAATTGTTGAAAAGTTCATGCTGGCAATGATAGAAAAGTGTAAGAGCACACAGTGCATCACAGCTTGCTACGTATGGGGCTGCGTAGCTGCAGACTGATCAGATTTCCCATGCTGACTCCGGTCCACCACCGAAAGCACCTACAATGGACATGTGAGCATCAGAACTGAACCATGGAGCATTGGAAGAAGGTGGCCTGGTCTGATGAATCACGTTTTATTTTACATCATATGGATGACTGAGTGCGTGTGTTGTTTACCTGGTGATGAGGTTGTTGCAGACCAAGTACACTCCTTCATCAGGTTATTTTGGGATTAAATGCAAGTGCTTGTGTTTAAAGGTAGTGTCTCCTGTCTCGGGACACATTAACTGAAGAAAAATATGTTAACCAAGGTGTCGTGAGCTACACACATAAACATAATTTGCATAAACTCCATGAAACAGGAAATGGATTTAAGAGCCCATCTCTGAATACAAATAAATGCCCCCATGTAAATACTGACATTCAACTTTTGGACTTGCCAACTCGGTCTAAGGGTGTACAAGAACAGATTTTAGCAGTTTAGATTAAACGTTGCAGAGTATGACACCTCACCATGTGCTGTTATATACCCTGGTGTGTTTTATGTTTCAGGAAGCCAGAGACGTTCTGTATTGCACACAGGTGATCCTAGTGGCATTGAGAATTTATGAAACTGGAACATTCTCTTTGTTTTCACAACTGATATAAGATAAAGTGTGGTACAAGGGATTCAACTGCAATGGACTTCTTTATATTTGGACTATATACAGCAAATATACTTATAGTAACATGTGTTTTATATGCAATTATTAAATAATGTTAAGATAAGGTAAAAAATAAACTTCTTAAATCGTGTTCTCACGTGCTTTTTGCATCTTTGGTTTAAGATGCTGTATGTATTATTAATGTATTATTACAATTTAATCAATGCGATGTTATACTAGCTGTGCAGGAAGGATCTCAGATACAGTATAATCTGCCAGTTCTGTAAATATTTTTTCACAATACCAGGTGGGTTGCTGTATTGAGCTGTAAAACATTTAAAGTATCATACTTCTAGAATCTACTTTAATTCTTCACAGGCTAAGACTAGTGCAGCATTGACTTTCTAAGTCAATGATGATTCTCTGCCATATAGCGTTAGAACAGGGCTATTCATTTTCTCAATAATTTATTAACATTGGATGAAGGATTTTTCTGTATGTCATTGGGTTGTCGATTATAATAAAGTTTGTGTTATGCTCCAACATGTTTCTGCTTCTCTGATTTGCTAAATTTCTATTAGATATGCTGAGTTTTAGGGTGGTCTGGACTCAATTTTATCCACAACAATGAAAAATCGTACAAGTTTTTTTTAGATATATCAATCTAAACTGGTGAATGTGAGGCACAGCATATGATTAAATAATAACCAGAATTTCCATTATGTAAATTTTATTTAATGTTGTGTACTTCAGCATTGAACACATGAACAATATCATTCATACAAATGTATGTTTTTTTCTAAATCCTCACCCTTTGTCAATATTACAAGCTGTAAAAATATTACTGTTTAAAAAAGTAGTAGCAATGATACAAACCTACTAACAGCTTCGTCTCGTGACCGTAGATTTTGATGGTGCAGGATGACCTTAATGACATAGCCTCAAACTAAATTAAGTTGAGGCGAGGCAGACGAGGCCAACACGAAGCAGTGGGTGGTTGCCACCAAGGAGTGCATTAAAATTGTGCAATGTACACCTGGCCGTGGATTATACGTTTCTACTAATGATGTAGCTGTGAGTTTAACTACTGTATGCACCTGTAACTGTATGTTACTATGATTACAATTATTTATAGGCAGCACATTCATTTAGAATGGTGATTAACCTGACTGGAAGTATGTGTGCATTCAACGGTTTGAACGCACACCTTCCAGCCAATCAGAATCAAGAATTCAGACAGACCCTGATATAACTGTCAAATAATTGTTCCAACAAAAATTGTGTTCAGATGAATTGATACAATTAACAGAGAGGTTGCAAAACTGTGTAATCTTTGTTGAGGAACAGGAAGTTTCCGACAGTCTTTCAACAGCTCTGAAAATGTGAGTTTTTCGCTACAGATCTCTTAAGATGGTAGCTTAGTTTTAACTTCTATATTACAATATTGATGCAGGAAAATTTTGTTTCGTACTAAACTAAACTTTATTGTGGTATCACTCATTTCTAAGGCCCTGTTTCAATAATGATGAAGAAGGTAGGAATGACACATCACAGCTCCAGGGTCCTCAGTTCGATTCTGAGCCTATGTGGAGCTGCTCATGTTCTCATTGTGTTCCTCCCACCTCTAAGAAACTGACAAAAGCTTTTCATTTCATCATCTTTCCTATTATTCTTTATCCAATTGGTAAGGAAGTTAAAACACACACACACACACACACACACACACACACACACGCACATACGCACATACACTCTACTGTGGTTTTATATTGGGAAACATGCAATAAACAGGAAAGGTATGAGTTTCTACAGACACGGAACCAACTACACAGAGGAGTAGGACGTGAAAAACATTTTATCAAACATCCGAACAAATTTGCTATGTGCTGCCTTTTTATTTTCATTCTTTTCATTTCAAGTAAGTAGAATTTTTATGGACTTCGATTACATTTACAAGTTCATGTACAGAGACAACCATTGAGTGTTGAATTAACGTGTCAACTATCAGTAATTTATGTGACTAGCAGAAATAAGGAAATATTTTCTCTGAATTGAGTAACAGCGGCATTTTTCTGTTTTCTATGCAGATGTTGGCAGTCAGGCACCGATGAAGTTAAGTCTTCAAACTGGAGCATCTGTCACCATCCCATGTCATTACGATAGGACATATGTACAATATAAGAAATACTGGTGCTATAATATTGAGGCATCATTCAGGTCCTGCACAATTCAGGCGTATTCCAATGAGACAAAGGGGAATGTGACAGTGATTGATAACCCAGCTGAGAGTCTCTTTACTGTGACGATGAAAGATCTCCAGACAGAAAACACTGGATGGTACTGGTGTGGTATAGAGAAACGTGGATTAGATGTTAATGAAAATGTCTACATCACAGTGAAATCAGGTATTTGCTTGCAAGTTACAAATGCTGCTCAGTGTGTTAAATGGTTTTCATGTTGCTAAATATCAATCATACATAACTGACTCTATATTTGTGCTCAGATCCTGATCTGTCTGTGATGGAGAGCAGAGTGAGTGGTGAGGAAGGAGGCAGAGTCACAGTTCAGTGTCTCTACAGCGCTGCATATCAGAATACACAGAAGCAGTGGTGCAGATTTAAAGACGGGCACTGCACCAATATGAACAGGACTACCACATCCCAGAATTCAGCAGTGCAGGTCAGTGATGATGGGAGAGGATCCTTCAGTGTGCAGATGAGTGGACTGAACAAGAGTGATGCTGGCTGGTACTGGTGCAGTGCAGGAGATCTGCAGGTTCCTGTTCACGTTGCAACGGGTACCAAAACTTGACCTTATTTCATGAATTAAACAATTTCTGTAATTTAGTATCAAGGAAACAGACATGAGATTATTACATTACTATAATGCATACTGTCTTTGTCACTGAGTATTAATATTAAACTAGTGGTTGATTGATTATGTTGGCCCAGCCGATTTAATAGATCAATATGAAGCATTTTAAGGTCGATCAGCCTTCCAGCAGGCCAGATAATAAAAGATAATCACATTCTGCCATAAAATGCAAAGAAACACCTCCGAGAAAGCACTGACATTTGAGTTCGCATAGAACAAATGGTAAAACTAAATTCCTAGATTTTAAAGATTTAATTAATGTAAGTGAATTTATTCTATTTAATTGTATTAAACATTACTTATAAGATATTGTGGCACGAGCATTGACATTGGCCACTAAAAAAACCTGTATTGGTCGACCACGACATCAAACTTTTACCACTGACATTTTTTTACTTGGTCATTTTGGATGAGCACATATCTACATCCTGAAGAATTCATTACACAGTCCTGTCCTTCCAGTTCCTCCAAATGGGACCAAAAATACAGATGAACCGACAGACAATTCAAGGTAAGTTTTGTCAGTTGAATCGTGTTTCATTTACGCCAGAAATTTCACAGACCCTTTAAGACAGCTGAACGTTTACATCTCAACATGTGCTGTAATGTTTCACCTTGATGAGATGAAATCAGGCATATTATTAATATACAATGTGAAATGTAATGAATATAGTTTTTATGCTCTGACAGTACTAGATAATGTTTTCGAGTACAATTCTAGAAATCCTATATTGTGCGTACCGTGTGTCTACATTACAGTCATGGATTGATGACTCTTTGGCTTCTGCTGATGGTAGGACTGGGGATGCTGCTCATTCTGGTCAGCATTGTAGCTTACATGTTGAGGAAGACGTGCAGTAAGTGCTCACTCCTATTTATTAACATTTTTTTAAAGTCTTTCAGGATGATTTTGAGGTTTACTGTCATAATCAAATCATGCAAGTTTTGTTCACATTCACGTTGCACCGACAGACAAATCAGATTTGTAAGGATGTCCTACACATAAATAGGTGCCGGCCTCCATTACTGTGTTAGTGAAAACTAGGGAAAACAACATAAGCAACAAAAGCAAAAAAAATCCTGTAGAGTATATACAGTATGTATACACAGGACTCAGTAGTAATATGAGGAACATGAGTGAACAATGATTGGTCAAGTTAAGCAAACAACAACAACAACAAAAACATTTTGAAACAGCACGTAAACATTTAAGCAAGGAATAAAACACAATGGGGTGCATTCTTATTAAAAAAACATTCAACAAAAAACACACTGAATTGTCTAGTTTCCAATGAAATAAACACCTCCGTACAGAAAACCTGACCATATCTATAATTAGACCTTTTACTTTGTTAAATCATTTTATTAATATGATTATATTATTGGGCTTATATTATATACAGTGTCCACCATACAAATCCCAGAGAGATAGTTGTTACTATAAAAATGATAAAATATTAGAACAAGTGCATTAATATAAACTTGTGATTTGAGTCACAGCCGCTCCTACTGACAGATAGCTAGTACTACTGCTGTCGTAGAAAATAAATCTTACACCACAGTGAAGTTGAATTCCCGAATACTACTGGTCAGAAAGTGTTGATTATTAATTTTCTAATTAACACCACCCCTCATTGTTGATTATTTTCCACCCATGAGTGTTTGATTACTTACACAAATAACCTGTATAACTTGTTTTAATTATCTCACTTCCAGAGAAAGAAAATAAAACAAGGACTCGAGTAGAGAGCAATGACGCCAATGCTCACATGGTTAGTACTGTGATAGATGCATGCTATAATCATCAGCAATCTGGTGCAGTTTTGCTATTGGTGTTCATACATATTTGACTTTATTTGCAGTTTTAAAATCAAATGTGCTCTGGGAAAAACAACCATTTCTCTTTAAATCCACAAACTTTACAGTTTGTGTAAAATCACATATTTCATTTCATAAACACTACATGCCTGTGTACTGTTCAGGAATAACAGAATAACCATGAATAAATACTCACACCCACAGCCACCATCAGCACTGGAGCATGAAGGAGATGTGACCTACACCTCTGTGTTCAACGCAACCACAAATCAAACTGTAAGTAAGCCTGTATATGACAGCTGTTGTCTAGAGCAGGGGTTTATTTGATTGAAGGAGGGACATTAGAGGAATATCTCCGTTAATGTTACGTGTTTTATTAACTGTACCATGAGTACTATAATGAAATTGGGCAAAATAGATAATAGGAGAAAAAATTTCCTTTTGTACAGCAATATGGTATGGGGAAATTAATTAAATAAAAATTAAAAAAAAAATCTTATTTACATCCTGGTTTCCTAACTAGATGTTAGTTTCCATAGAGTTTACCTAAAGTGATAGCTTTTATTACCAAAGTGTATTCTTTATCTCTAATCATTATATCTGACCCATTTCCAGAGTTCTCAGAAAGTCAAAAACGATGAGGTGACTTATGGCAATGTGGTATGAGAAATGTCTTATTTCTTTTACAAGCTGGTTTCTGACTAAATGCTAGATTTTACATAGTGGTAGCTTTTATAACTGAAGAACACACATCCTAGTAATAATCAGATATTTTCCCTATGCTATATCTGCCCCATTTCCCAGCATTCTCCCAGAATCAGAGACGATGGGTTGACCTACAGCACTGTGGTTCATGAGTAATAGGTGAGGAACTCTTACACAGAAGGACAAAATGCACTGATAATGGACTATGAACATCAATTCATTCATCTTTAATAATCAGTTAATCCTGGTCATGGTCAAGGTAGATCCAGAGCCAGTCACGGGAACACTAGATGGAACAACGGTCCATGCATTTTGAAGGTATCAGGAAGAGGAACTGTTTGAGGTGCTATAGATACAGCAAAAACTTAACAGAGGAGCAGGATGCAAGAAAACCCTCACATTTTATTCAACATCAGAACAAATCTAACATGAGATGCTTTTTAATTCGTACAAAGTTCTACACAGACATTTTAATGGAGTACCCAGATAGTGCCAAGCTGCCACTGCTGGGCCCTTGATCAAGGTCCTAAACACTCAAATGCCATAAATGTAACTGTGTATGTAAATGAATAACGTAATGGTTATTTTCATATAACAGCACGGTCTGTCATGTGTTATTCCTTACATATTGGGTAAGAACACCGTATTTTATTCCACTGTCTGTCTGTCTGTATGTCTGTCTGTCAGACCAGTACAGAATTGACTTTCTTAGTCAAAGGAGATTCTCTGTCATATTATATAAGAGCATTCGTTTTTATGAACAATTAACACCGGATGAGGAACACTTGTGCTATTGCATTGTTAATTATAATTTAGCTAGTGTCCTACATATTTATGTTTCTATGATAACAAAAAAAAATAAAGGCTTCTTATTTTATTATTCATTTACAAATAGAAAACAAAAACAAACCTAATAACAAGTCAATTCTGTTCTTTCGACCTCATGCTCAATTAAAAATAAGAAAAATGGGTCAAATTTCGGATTTCATCTGATAATTTTTTCCCCCTCACAGATAAGCAAAATTTGTCTGGCCCACTTGTGGGCCACATACTTGCTTCAGTTCTGGCCCAGTATACGCCGGGGTCCCCGGCCCAATAATACTGAAAACTGACACATATACAATTTCCTCTGGCCCAGAACCGGCCCATACACTGTAATGTGACCTATATTGTTTATGTGGACCGGGTCTGGCCCACGCACTGTAAAGTGACCTATATTGTTTATGTGGACCGGGTCTGGCCCACACACTGTAAAGTGACCTATATTGTTTATGTGGTCCGGGTCTGGCCCACACACTGTAAAGTGACCTATATTGTTTATGTGGCCCGGGTCTGGCCCACACACTGTAAAGTGACTTATATTGTTTATGTGGCCCGGGTCTGGCCCAGACACTGTAAAGTGACCTATATTGTTCATGTGGCCCGGGTCTGGCCCACACACTGTAAAGTGACTTATATTGTTTATGTGGACCGGGTCTGGCCCACACACTGTAAAGTGACCTATATTGTTTATGTGGACCGGGTCTGGCCCACACACTGTAAAGTGACCTATATTGTTTATGTGGTCCGGGTCTGGCCCACACACTGTAAAGTGACCTATATTGTTTATGTGGCCCGGGTCTGGCCCACACACTGTAAAGTGACTTATATTGTTTATGTGGCCCGGGTCTGGCCCAGACACTGTAAAGTGACCTATATTGTTTATGTGGCCCGGGTCTGGCCCACACACTGTAAAGTGACTTATATTGTTTATGTGGCCCGGGTCTGGCCCAGACACTGTAAAGTGACTTATACTGTTTGTGGTCCGGGTCTGGCCCAGACACTGTAAAGTGACTTATATTGTTTATGTGGCCCGGGTCTGGCCCACACACCTTAAAGTGACTTATATTGTTTATGTGGCCCGGGTCTGGCCCACACACCTTAAAGTGACTTATATTGTTTATGTGGCCCGGGTCTGGCCCAGACACTGTAAAGTGACCTATATTGTTTATGTGGACCGGGTCTGGCCCAGACACTGTAAAGTGAACTATCTTGTTTATGTGGTCCGGGTCTGGCCCAGACACTGTAAAGTGACCTATATTGTTTATGTGGCCCGGGTCTGGCCCAGACACTGTAAAGTGACTTATATTGTTTATGTGGTCCGGGTCTGGCCCACACACTGTAAAGTGACTTATATTGTTTATGTGGACCAGGTCTGCCCCAGACACTGTAAAGTGACCTATATTGTTTATTCAATTCAATTCAATTCAATTCAATTCAATTCAATTTTATTTGTATAGCGCTTTTTACAATAGTCATTGTCTCAAAGCAGCTTTACAGAAATAAAAACAGGTATAAACAGTCAGAAACAGATAAAGAGAGACAAACAGGAACAGATAAACAGAGACAGACAGCTATAAAACAAATGGAATTTATCCCAACTGAGCAAGCCACTGAGTGGCGACGGTGGCAAGGAAAAACTCCCTAAGATGTTTTTTGAGGAAGAAACCTTGAGAGGAACCCGACTCAGAAGGGAAACCCATCCTCATCTGGGTAACACAGAATGTGAAGGTAACACAGATAATGTGAAAAATGAGAAGTATGGCCTTAGGAGCAGCCGTAGTCCCAGACAGGAGATTTGGGCTCATCCAGAGGCAGAAGGGATCTGGATCTCAAATATCTCCATAAATTCGGTCGGGCTCCGGCAAAGAGAGAGAGAGAGGGAGAAAAACGATTAGGACTGTGAAGTAGTGAGATATAATCTAGTCAGGGTAGGCTTGAGTAAACAAATATGTTTTAAGCCTAGACTTAAACACTGAGACTGTGTCTGAGTCCCGAACACTAATAGGAAGACTGTTCCATAACTGTGGGGCTCTATAAGCGAAGGCTCTTCCCCCTGCTGTAGTCTTCACTATTCTAGGTAATGTCAAATAGCCTGCACCTTTTGATCTGAGTAGGCGTGGCGGATCGTATAAAACCAGAAGGTCGCTTAGATATTGTGGTGCAAGACCGTGTAGTGCTTTATAGGTTATTAGAAGTATTTTAAACTTAATGCGAGATTTTACAGGGAGCCAATGCAGTGTGGATAAGATCGGGGTGATATGGTCGTATCTTCTAGTTCTAGTAAGGACTCTAGTAGCTGCATTCTGGACTAACTGGAGTTTATTTATATTCCTACTGGAACATCCAGACAGTAAGGCATTACAGTAATCTAATCTAGAGGTGATGAATGCATGAACCAGTATTTCTGCATCATGTAGATATGTTTCTTATCTTAGAAATATTTCTGAGATGAAAGAACGCTATCCTAGTAATATTATCTACATGAGCATCAAATGATAGGCTGGAGTCAATAATCACTCCGAGGTCTTTAACTGCTGTACATGATGAAACAGAAAGACCATCCAGAGTTACTGTGTAGTCAGGAAGATTACTTCTAGCTACACGTGGTCCTAATAAAAGTATTTCTGTTTTATCAGAATTAAGTAAAAGGAAGTTAGTTAACATCCAACGTCTAATGTCCTTTACACAATCCTCAACTTTACTAAGCTGCTGTCTGTCCTCTGGCTTCGCTGAAACATACAGCTGTGTATCATCAGCATAACAGTGGAAGCTAATTCCATGTTTACGAATAATTTGTCCTAGGGGTAACATATATAAAGTAAAAAGCAGTGGGCCTTAAACAGAACCCTGGGGAACTCCAAAAGTAACCTCAGTACGCATGGAGAAATCACCATTTATATCTACGAACTGATAACGATCGGTCAGATAAGACCTGAGCCAGGAGAGGACTGTTCCCTTAATGCCAACAACATTTTCTAATCTATCAAGGAGAATAGTGTGATCTATAGTATCAAAAGCTGCACTAAGGTCGAGTAACACAAGCAGCGAGACACAACCCTGATCAGAGGTCAGAAGAAGGTCATTTACTACTTTGACTAGTGCTGTCTCTGTGCTGTGATGAGGTCTAAATCCTGACTGATACATTTCATGAATGTTATTCCTTTCTAAGTATGAGCATAACTGCTTTGCTACTACCTTTTCTAGAATCTTAGAGATGAAGGGGAGATTCGATATTGGTCTATAGCTGGACAATTGAGACGGGTCAAGTTCAGGTTTTTTTATCAATGGTTTAATAACTGCTAATTTAAGAGATTTAGGTACATAGCCAATGGTTAGGGAAGAATTTACTATATTTAAAAGTGACTTAATTACTCCAGGACAAATCTGTTTAAACAAACATGTAGGTATGGGATCTAGTATGCAGGTTGATGAATTGGCTGATGAGATTAGTGTAGCTAGGTCGGTCTCTATAAGCGGAGCAAAACACTCTAAACATTGATCCGGTATTGCCACATTGTCATCTAATGTGTTTGTGTGGCCCAAGTCTGGCCCACACACTGTAAAGTGACTTATATTGTTTATGTGGTCCGGTCTGGCCCAGACACTGTAAGACAGATCTGGCTGAGAGTCGGCTTGGTCCTCGGGTCAGATGTGGCCCAGAAACTGCTAAATATACGTCATTTTAGCAGAGAAACACAAATTCAACCATTTAATATGATTAAGGGCTTTTATTAAACATTAACAAATACACTACAATATGAACATTTATTAACACACTTTTAAAACCAACAAAATAACCAGTAAATATATTTACAGTATATTTAAAGGCAAAAAATCTCTCTCTCTCTCTCACACACACACACGCACGCATGCACAAATATATTCAACCACTTAAAAATATCAAGGACTTTTATAAACAATTCACAAATACAATATGAACAATATGAATATGTATTAACAAATAACAAAATAAGTCAAAGGAATATATTTACATTTAGTAAAGAAAGGACATATAGAGAACATACAGTTAATACTCTTAACACAATAAGACTGATCATAAAAATCCCATGTTGTTGTTTATTTAGTTCTGTCCTCAATAAACTATTTCACATAACAGATGTTTACATGTAGTCCACAAGATAATAGCTGAATTGATAAAAAAAATGCCCTGTTCAAAAGTTTACACACCCTTGAAATCTTAATACTGTGTGTCATTACCTGCGTGATCCACGACTGCGTTTATATTTTGTGAGAGTTGTTCATGAGTCCCTTGTGTGTCCTGATCAGACCGAGATTGGTCCACAGAACAAAACCCGTCTGTCAGCCAGAAGCGGTGTGGACAATCGGCAAGGCTCGGGGTAATTTTCTTTTCCTACCAGCATTGAGCCGACAGTGGCGCATTTCTACCGTAATACTATCTGGGCTGGTTTAGATATGACCCGGAAGTCACGTGTTGTGCTTTTATTTTCTTGCTGAAGAGCGTAAAGAGTTTTGTGATATGTAAGGGAGTCAGACGTGTAACCCTCAAAGAGGACTGCAGAAAAACTGCATGGCTGCAGAAAAATAACTGGTGCTCTGAAAGCACGGCTACTCTAGCCACACGTAAAAATAAATAAAATAAAATAAAATAAAAAATAAAGAGGCGCAGCGTTTACACACTTAGCGGTAATATGCCTCAAACGGAAATGAAGCGTCCGCCAGCTCCTACACAAACAAAGCACTTCACTTTCTACAAAATGTCTATAAAGGTTCAAGCTAAATAAAAATACATTCACATTCAAAATCATATTTTAAAACATCTAATAATAAAATCTACTGTAGGATCTTGTCGTAATTGCTATTCAAAATCACAAGTTCTGTCCATTTCAACAGAGTCAGGATTATACAAGCAGGATATATTATATAGCGGGATGGCAATTAACTTATTATATATGTATATATGACTCTGACAGTGTGGTGTAAACATACAAAGCTTAGATTGACATGAGTTAATGACACAAGAAAAGCTTTATTGTGTATATTAGTGTCTGCATGGAAAGGCATGTAATGATATCTGGCGAGCATCCGGTGGC
The DNA here is from genome assembly GCA_012411365.1 of Ameiurus melas. Classification (NCBI taxonomy): domain Eukaryota; kingdom Metazoa; phylum Chordata; class Actinopteri; order Siluriformes; family Ictaluridae; genus Ameiurus; species Ameiurus melas. The sequence continues at coordinate 4,330,555 of CM022770.1, read as the reverse complement.
TGTAGGACTGGGACTGCTGATTATTCTGCTCAGTATTATTTTCTTCGGGGGTTTTCAAAGACACCTTTAAGATTTTGCTGCTTTTCTGTAATGCATAAACTGAATCATGGCCATTCATTTTGCACCAACGAGTGCCAATTTTGCACCAACTATCTTGCAAATGTCCTAAAAATAAATTAGGTGCTGCCACTCATCGGTGTGCTCTTGTGTCAAGAGAAAATGAGGGGAACTAAGACTCAAGACTTCACACACTGCACAAGCAGGAAAGTATACAGTATACACAGTATATATATACAAAGGGCTAGATAGAAACACGAGTGAGGAGCATGACCATGACAGAGCTAGATCAGAAATACAGAAGACAGGAAGGAAATATCATTTTTGTCACAGCAAGTACAGTTAAGAAATGAATGAAACACAACAGGTTGGACTGTTATAGGAATGTTATCAGCAAGAACAGCCCAAAGAAGGTTTCCTATAGCAGTACCTTTTGAAGTGTTTTAGTTCTCTGTGTTTAGAATATAGCAATTTGGCAAAAATCACAATTATTTACTCATCAAGGAACGTTTTTAATAGTTTAACATGACTAAACAGAACTATGAATTGATTAAGAAAGTGTGATTTCACACATTTTAAAAGTACAACAATCCACTGTTTGAAGAAGACTTCGAGAGCAGAAATATAGAAGTCATACCACAAGATGCAACCATTCATCAGTGAAAGGTCAGATTGGAATTTGCAAAGAAATACAGAGTTGAGTCACAGAAGTCCTGGAATCAAGATTAACCTCGACCAAAGTGATGGAGAGGTCAAAGTGTGGAGAAAGAAAGGATCTACTCATGATCCAAAACATACAAGCTCACAGGGCAAGCACGGTGGAGGTAGTGTCATGGCTTGGGGTTGCACGGTTGCTTCTGAAACAGGCTCACTGATCTTTATTGATGATGTAAGTCATGATGGTAGCAGCAGAATTAATTGAGAAGTCTACAGAAACACTCTGTCTGACAATTTAAAGAGAAATGCATCCAGTCAATTGCGGTACAATCCTGGAAAAGCATTGCAAAAGAAAAATAAGAACAATTTGATGATGTCAGTAGATCACTGACTTGACAAGGAAGTGGATATGCAACCATAAATTAAGTATTATTTATTTTAGACGATCCTTTCCTATACTTTCGCTCATCGAAAAATAGGGTGGTCTGCTAACAAAGGTTCTATGTTTTTAAAACAAATCTAGGTGTAAATGTCTGGAAATGAAAGCTGAAATTCTGATCTATTGTCTCATATTCATCTTTTCATCTCAAATACAAATGTATCCAGTCTACAGCAAAAACCAAAGAACTAGCCTTGCTGTTCCAATACTTTTGGATGGGGACTGTATATCGTATTGAAACAAGCACATTCATATAAACCTGTGATTTGAACAACAATCAGAATTACTGGCCTAGAGAGTTAGCTTTACATGACATATTTCCACAGATATTTGATTAAGGAAATTAAATACTGGAATTAATGAGTGAATCTGAAACAAAAGCAGCCTACATGATATTGCCATCAGAGCTGAGATATAAGATGATACATTTTAATTTGCTATTGAAAAATTGGCTTTTTGGGGCAAACAACCATCATCTGATATGGAAGTGTATCAGGTATTTAATGAGTTTAGATGGTCCGTCACTAAATTTAGACACACTGTGGTTTTAGACTACACTGTAAGATTATCAGGAAGAGGAACTACTTGAGCTGCTACAGACACTGTAACAACTTCTCAGAGAAGCAGGACGCAAGAAAATTCTCACATTTTATTCAACACCAGAACAAATCTAACATGAGCCGCTTTTTCATTTTTATTCTCTTCACTTCCAGTAAGTACATTTCTCATGAACTCTTCTATCCTATTTTACATTCTTGTGCAGAATAAATCATTGATACATCAAAAACCTAACGTATTGAACTAATTTATCCATCATCAGTAATGTCTTGTATTCACATATCAAATATTTTATTTTCACTGAGTAATAGTCTTGTTTTTCTGTTCTGTGTGCAGGTGTTGCCAGTCAGGCATCGAGGAAGTTTAGTTTTAAAACTGGAGCATCTGTCACCATCCCGTGTCATTATGATAGGACATATATACAACATAAGAAATACTGGTGCTATGGTTCAACATTCAGTTTCTGCACAATTCAGGCGTATGCCAATAAGACAAAGGGGAAAGTGACAGTGATTGATAACCCAGCTGAGAGTCTCTTTACTGTGACTATGAATTATCTCCAGACAGAAAACACTGGATGGTACTATTGTGGTGTAGAGATAGCTGGACAAAGTGATGATTACGAAGCCCTTCATATCACAGTAAAATCGGGTATTAAGTTACAATCTACAAATAATGAGTGAATTTAGCAGTGTTCTAATGTTGCTAAAGATTAATTATACATAACTGACTCTATATTTGTGCTCAGATCCTGATCTGTCTGTGATGGAGAGCAGAGTGAGTGGTGAGGAAGGAGGCAGCGTCACAGTCCAGTGTCTCTACAGCGCTGCGTATCAGAATAAACAGAAGCAGTGGTGCAGATTTAAAGACAAGGTGTGCAACACCTTTAGGAGGACTGATGCATCCCAGAATTCAGCAGTGAATCTCAGTGATGATGGGAGAAGATCCCTCAGTGTGCAGATGAGTGGACTGAAGAAGAGTGATGCTGGCTGGTACTGGTGCAGTGCAGGAGATCTGCAGGTTCCTGTTCACATCAGTGTCTGTGATCCACCTCCAGGTATTATCACATACACTGACCTCGACTTTAACAAATGAAAATCACACTGATTATTTTTCTTTTTCTTAGTTGTGACTACAGCAGTGACTACAACCACTCACCGTGTCAGTACTTACACGTAAGTAGGAAAGCTTCATTTTATTTAGGCATGCTGTTGTCCTCTGCAGTTTTACAGATTTTCTATATTTATTAACTTATTCAAAGTAGAATGTGTTCTTAATGTACAAAACCAACTCTCTGATATTGAGTATTTTGACCAGTACATGAGATATTATCTTGCTAGTTCTACTTTCTCATGTCATACGAGCTTAAATGCACTGACCATTTTATAATGTATTTATTATGAGTCTGTGATGTGAGTGGATTAAATTAAATTGTATATTAAACTGTGAGATTGAAATAGCAAAGTAAGCATGAATAAAATAGCTAAATCTTACACATTGATTATAACCCTGTGAGTGCAAACACACACTTATTCTTTCTTGTAGAACATGTTGGACACATTTAGGTTATGATGTTGTTCTCTGCAGTTTTACAGATATTTAAATTGATTCTCTTATTCAAAGATGAACATGTGCTTAGTGTGCAAAACAAACACTGCGGTATTTAATCAGTAAATAAACATGTGACCATTACATGAGATATTTTATTGCTAGTAGAAACTTTCTCATGTTTCAAAGGGCTATGTAAATACATGTGAAATCAATGAGAAATTTAATACTTATATCATATTATAAGTCATAAAAGTGTGTACTGGGGTGGAAAGTAACATACTACATGTTTTCTGTTTACAGTACTTAAGTACATGTTGTTTAAAAAAATTATATATATATATATATATATATATATATATATATATATATATATATATATATATATATATATATATACAGTGTGTGAAAAAGTGTTTGCCCCTTCCTCATTTCCTGTTCCTTTGCATGTTTGTCACACTTAAGTGTTTCGGAACATCAAACCAATTTAAACAATAGTCAAGGACAACACAAGTAAACACAAAATGCAATTTGTAAATGAAGGTGTTTATTATTAAAGGTGAAAAAATCCAAACCATCATGGCCCTGTGTGAAAAAGTGATTGCCCCCTAAACCTAATAACTGGTTGGGCCACCCTTAGCAGCAACAACTGCAACCAAGCGTTTGCGATAACGTGCAATGAGGCTTTTACAGCGTCCTGGAGGAATTTTGGCCCACTCATCTTTGCAGAATTGTCCTAATTCAGTTACATTAGAGGGTTTTCGAGCATGAACGGCCTTTTTAAGGTCATACCACAACATCTCAATAGGATTCAGGTCAGGACTTTGGCTAGGCCACTCCAAAGTTTTCATTTTGTTTTTCTTCAGCCATTCGGTGGTGGACTTGCTGGTGTGTTTAGGATCATTGTCCTGCTGCAGAACCCAAGTTCGTTTCAGCTTGAGTACACGAACAGATGGTCGGACATTCTCCTTCAGGATCTCTTGGTAGACAGCAGAATTCATAGTTCCTTTTATCACGGCAAGTCTTCCAGGTCCTGAAGCAGCAAAACAGCCCCAGACCATCACACTACCACCACCATATTTTACTGTTGGTATAATGTTCTTTTTATGAAATGCAGTGTTCCTTCTACGCCAGATATACTTGGACACACACCTTCCAAAGAGTTCCACTTTTGTCTCATCGGTCCACAGAATGTTGTCCCAAAAGTTTTGGGGATCATCAAGATGTGTTGTTTAGAAATTGAGACGAGCTTTGATGTTCTTTTTGCTCAGAAGTGGTCTTCTCCTTGGAACTCTGCCATGCAGGCCATTTTTGCCCAGTCTTTTCCTGATGGTGGAGGCATGAACGCTGACCTTAACTGAGGTCTTTTGTGACCTCTTGGATGAGTCGTCGCTGCGCTCTTGGGGTAATTTTAGGCGGCCGGCCACTCCTGGGAAGGTTCACCACTGTTCCATGTCTTCGCCATTTGTGGATAATGGCTCTCACTGTGGTTCGCTGGATTCCCAAAGCTTTGGAAATGGCTTTATAACCCTTTCCAGACTGATAGATCTCAATTACTTTCTTTCTCAATTGTTCCTGAATTTCTTTGGGTCTCGGCATGATGTGTAGCTTTTAAGGATCTTCTGGTGGACCTTACTGTGTCAAGCAGCTCCTATTTAAGTGATGCCTTGATTGTGAACAGGTGTGGCAATAATCAGGCCTGGGTGTGGCTAGAGAAATTGAACTCAGGTGTGGACAACCACAGTTATAGTATGTTTTAACAAGGGGGCAATCACTTTTTCACACAGGGCCATGATGGTTTGGATTTTTTTTCACCTTTAATAATAAACACCTTCATTTACAAATTGCATTTTGCGTTTACTTGTGTTGTCCTTGACTATTGTTTAAATTGGTTTGATGTTCCGAAACACTTAAGTGTGACAAACATGCAAAGGAACAGGAAATGAGGAGGGGGGCAAACACTTTTTCACACCACTGTATATATATATATATATATATATATATATATATATATATATATTATTTAATCAAAGTACTTTTTTATCTTACATTGTGAAAGAGATTTACTTGAGTTAAAAAAAAAATCTACTTCTATTTCAAGACCCAATCAGAATAAAGCCATTTCTGCTGAAAATCTATGACACATGAACTGTGACTGGTATTGAGACTGCAGGGTGCTTTCTTTCAGAACTAGTGAGGTTTCCCTGTTTTCCCTCGTATTTTTCTAATACTAATAGTAGTGTCTTCACCTCGTGACCATGATCATAACCTTAGATGTGTAACCTTTAAAGGACCCCGCTACATTACTGCCCTCCCCACTAATCACACTGAATCTGCTGCAGTCTGGTTTCATTGCAGCCCTGACCAAACTAGAGTGTGTATATTTACACTAACCACCAGGCACTAGGGGAAAAGCCATGGCTCATCTGTTTTAGATAATATGCTGATGCTAGTTGACACTAATATGTTGGCTTAGTGGTCAGCACATTGGCCTAACACCTCCAGGGTTGGGTTTTTGATGTACAGTACTGTACAAAAGTCTTAGGCACTATATTTCTTTTAGTACAAACTTTGTTATAGATTTTTATTTTACAACATCTACATTATCGAGTCAGTACAAAAACACTGTTTAAGGGGGACCTATTATGTCTCTTTTTACAAGCTGTAATATAAGTCTCAGGTGTCCCCAGATTGTGTCTGTGAAGTTTCAGCTCAAAATACCCCACAGATCATTTATTCTACCATGCAGTAAATCCCCCTTTTTGGGTGGAAGCAAAAACAGACTTTTTAAATGTCTCTTTAAATGTAAATGAGCTGCAACTCTCTGCCACCTTTCCAGAAAAGGGCTGTGCCCTAAACAGTCCACTTTTAGTATAACACTCTTATGTTTACAGAAAACGTACACAGATTTCAAAAGACAATCCCCTTTGTATTGTAAAGTGTAATAAAGGTGCGGTTATGAATTATGCATGCACGTGCGCACCCTCCAGATGGTTAAATTTTAGATTAGTCCATTTACTCCATGCTGATTGTCCCGGTTTTATGGCCCGGCCCGTGACTGAGAGCAGTGCCCTCAATAACGTCACTCAGTTTGCTGAACTTTTTGTGCAAGAGTTCGCGCAGCCTGGGCAACTAAACAGCCTGGATTTACTGGACAGGGGATGCAATGGGATGAAAATGGCTAACCTACCTTTCCATCTCTATTATGAGTGGGTAGACCGGGTAGCATCTGCAGCTCTGCATCAGGTTCCAACCAATGTGGTGGAGGTTCCACCAAGATGCAGGACTGAGGGCTGCTGGAAAGAGCCTCAGCTACAATGTCCCATATGCAAGAAGCTGTCTCCAGGAAGCATTTGACCTCTGAACCAGAGCTCGAACCTACTTGTTCCACTGAGAACGTCACTCTTCTTTCCTGCTCTGCTGAGGATGTCATTCTGCGTCCTGCTGCTCTAATGATGTCACTCTGCTTTCCTGTTCCACTGAGGACGTCATTCTGCTTTCCTGTTCCACAGAGGACGTCATTCTGCTTTCCTGTTCCACAGAGGACGTCACTCTGCTTTCCTGTTCCACTGAGGACGTCACTCTGCTTTACTGGTACACTGAGGACGTCGTTCTGCTTTCCTGTTCCACTGAGGATGTCGCTCTGCTTTCCTGTTCCACAGAGGATGTCACTCTGCTTTCCTGTTCCGCTGAGCATGTCGCTCTGCTTTTTTGTTCCACTGAGGACGCCGCACAGTCTCCTAGTTCAGCTCCGGACATTTTGCCCAGGGGACCGGGACCGTTAATGGAGATGGGTGTTTCATGGCACTCCGGGCGGAGCGCTGTTGGGGAGGGGTTATGTCACGGTTTCCCCTTTAGGCAGCGCTTGGAGAGCCAGAGAGCGCGTGTGTGTATGCGCAAGGTGTGCGAACATGTGCTCTTCGAATATTGACAACTGTGACATTTGTCGCGACGGACTGGCACTCGGCGCGAGGAGAAAGGGAATCACTCCTTTGCCAACTGCCGTACCGGCATGAAGCAGGCAGCCCCGCGTTGGACCTGGCAGTAACCGGAAGGGACGCCATGCCGGGGAGGACCCACCGATGCCGTACCGTCCGGGGATTGGAGGATTGGACGGAAGAATTCCGCCACTCGCTACCCGGATGGCGGAGATAAAAGGACGCCCTTCCGCCCCAGGAAGGTTGAGTACCGACTTACCGAAACGGTTGGTGTCCGAACAGACCCTCGTGCAGGTATTCACCCGTGCTCGCCTTTTATTGTGGATGACTAATCTCTCTCTCTCTCTCTCTCTCTCTCTCTCTCTCTTTCTTCGGCGGAAGGCACCGACACGGACGAGGACCGCGCCGGCCGAGACGACGCGCAGCGCTGAGGGACTGCCCGAGAACCCCGAGGCGTCTTCCGGGATTCCTCCGACACGCCCCCACGAGCGTCACGGCGTCAGCCCAGCCCCGCGAACCTACACACACGCCTCCGGGACCTACACTCTACCAAACCAAGAATAAAGCCTGAGTTTTTGCGCTACCTTCGCCTCCGTGTCTCTGTGCATCGCCCATCCCGCTACACTGGTGGAGGATGCGGGCATGAGCACAGAACCGCCCCTTACCTAGAGGAAAAAAAAAAAGAAAAAAAAAAAAAAAAAAAAGAGAGAGAAGGAGAGACTATCAGTTTTTCTTTTTTCGGGAAAAAAAAAGAGAGAAGGAGAGACTATCAGTTTTTCTTCTTTTTTTGACACACAAAAAAAAAAAAAAAAAAAAAAACACACGCACACAATGGAGCAGACATTACAGCAGCTGGTGCAGGCCAGTATACAGCAACAGGCCGTCACCCAGCAACTTACGGAAAGCCTCCAGGCGGCGACAGAGACGCTGGTGGCGCTACAGTCCCTCCACGCCTCTCCCGGACCCGGGACGTGAGCTCCGCCGCCTACTCCCCCCCTTGGCTCCTGATGACGACCCGGTGGCGTACCTCGAGACCTTCGAAACCATCGCCCGCCGCGAGGGCTGGGATAAGGAGGACTGGCCCCGCGCCATAGGTCCCCTGCTCACAGGGGAGGCCCGCGAGGCCTATTACAGTCTCGAGCCAGAGGACGCGGCGGACTACCGCATGATAAGGAGGGCGTTCCGGCGTGGTGCGGCCGAGGCTCTCCCGCGGCCGCCGAGTTCCATCGCTGGGTCTATCAGCCGGCGGCGCAGCCCCGCAGGCAGCTGAACACCCTCATCCGCCTCACCAAAAAGGTGGCTCCGGCCAGACCAGCACACGGCCCTCGAGGTGGTGGAAGAGGTGGCGATGGATCGGTTCCTGAGGGCATTACCCCGGATGGTACGACAGGCCGTGGGGGTCCAAGCACCGCGAACGCCTAAGGAGCTCCTGACGGCCCTGGAGCGCATCACCGCCACCCTCGAGCTCGACCCACAAGAGCCACAGCCCTCCGACCTACCTCTAGGGGCCTCGGGAGTCCGGTCTGACCAGCCACGCCCAGCCTGCACTGGGCGAACCCGCCGGAGGTCGCCCGCCCAAGTAAATCCCACCGATGAGCCCATGCCCACGGAGCCGGAACTGGGGCCTCCCGGACCGACCCAGAAAACCTTGGCTGGCCGGCTGCGCCCATGTACCATGTACGACAGTTGCCGCGGGGGCCCACCCAGAAGGTGTGGATTGGATGGAGGCCGATCACCGCGCTGCTGGACACCGGGAGCTCGGTGACCCTCGTCGCCCGACCGCGCTCCATCTCCTCCCAGCAGACTCCAACCAGGGGAGCCTCACTGTGACCTGCCTTCATGGGGACACCCGAGAAGTCCCAACAGCCGAGGTGCCGATCAAGGGCGTGACCGGGAGCTGGTCTCTCCATGTAGGCATGATCCCTGACCTCCCCGTACCACTACTCCTGGGGAGGGACTGGCCAGGATGCCCGCTGGGCTGGGACACCGAGACGGGGCAGCCACGACGTCGGAAGCAGAGGACCTGGGCCCGGACCGCTTACCTGGCCCAGGACAACGGGGACGCCACTCCCGAAGGTGAGGACGCTATATCAACTAACCCTATGTCTGGTGTCGTCCATCAGGTAAACCGAGAGGGGAGCTTTTTGGGAAGCGGAAACAGGAGGGCGACCGACTCAAGCACTGCTGGGCCCAGGTACGGGTTGTAGAAGGGGTCGACCAAAACCCCGACCTGAGGCTTCCCACCTGCACTCCCTCGTCCGGGGTGGCCTCCCTTTACCAACCGCGGCCGAGCAGGTAGACCTCCTGGTGGTACCGAGGACGGCGCCACTCGTCATGCATCTCGCCCATGTCCACCGGCCGGCGGTCACCTGGGACCGCGGAACACAGTGGAAAAGCTGAGGGACCGATCCGTGTGCCGGGATGACGCCGAGGTCCAGAGGTTCTGCCAGCAGTGTCCCCAGTGCCAACGCACTGCTCCTCCCCGGAGGCCCCGCCGGCGCCCTCATCCCTCTACCCATCATCGGCGTCCCCTTTGAACGGATCGGCATGGACCTCGTGGGGCCCCTCCCCAAGTCGGCCCGGGGTCACGAGTACGTCCTGGTGATTGTGGACTACGCCACCCGGTACCCGGAGGCGGTACCACTACGCAAAGCCACCTCCCCCAACATCGCCAGGGAACTGGTACTCTTGTTCAGCCGTGTGGGGATCCCCAAAGACATCCTAACCGACCAAGGTACGCCCTTTGTCTCCAAGCTAATGTCTGACCTGTGTCGGCTGTTGCAGGTGAAGCATCTGAAGACGTCGGTCTACCACCCCCAGACTGAAGGGCTGGTCGAACGTTTCAACCAGACGCTCAAACGAATGCTGCGGCGGGTGATAGACGAAGAAGGGAGGAACTGGGACCTCCTCCTCCCTTACGTACTCTTTGGGGTCCGGGAGTGTCCCCAGGCATCCACCGGCTTCACCCCCTTTGAGCTGCTGTTCGGCTGGCGCCCTCGAGGACTACTCGACATTGCCCGCGAAGCCTGGGAGGAACAGCCGTTCCCGTACCGCTCGGTCGTGGAATATGTACGAGAAATGCAAGACCGGATCGACCGAGTGGGACCGATAGTCCAACAACACATGCGCGCCGCCCAGGAAGAACAGCAGCGGGTGTACAACCGCCCGGCGCAGCCCCCGGAAGTTCCACCCAGGGGACCAGGTACTTCTGCTGGTACCCAGTAGCACCTGCAAGTTCCTGGCCCGCTGGCAGGGGCGCTACACAACGTTCTAGAGCGTCAGGGCGCCTTTCAACTACCGCCTGCAACAGCCCGGTAGGAGAACGGACGGCAAACTCTATCACATTAACCTGTTGAAGAAGTGGGTGGAACCTGCCCCGGTCATTTCAGCATACGCCGCCCTAGACACAGATCAGAACAAGCGTGCTTTGGTCGACCTTGGGGAGGACCTCAAACCCGCCCAGAGACAGGAGCTCCGCGAGTTCGTGGACCAATTCACGGACGTATTCTCCTCCTCCCCAGGAAGGACCCAAGTGGTGCGCCACCACATAAAAACACCTCCAGGGGTAGTGGTGAGGCAGAGGCCCTACCGTGTCCCAGAGGCCCGGCGTAAGGCCATCGAGAAAGAGGTATAGAGCATGCTACGAGACGGAGTCATCGAGGAGTCCAACAGCCCCTGGTCCAGCCCCGTCGTTGTAGTGCCGAAACCCGACGGGAGTATTCGACTCTGCAATGACTTTCGCCGACTCAACCAGGTCTCGGAGTTTGATAGCTACCCCCTCCCCCGAGTGGACGACCTTGTGGAGCACCTTGGGAGGGCCCGATTCATTCTGGACCTCACCAAGGGGTACTGGCAAGTGGCCCTGGCAGCCGAAGCTCGACCAACAGCGGCCTTTAGCACCGCCACGGGCCACTGGCGTGCCGGTCTCTCTCCCTTTGGGCTACATGGGGCCCCGGCCACCTTCCAACGGCTGATGGACATCGCTCTACGGCCCCATCGTAGCCAGGCGGCCTACCTGGATGACATAGTCATCCATTCCTCCACCTGGTCGGACCACCTGTTCCATCTGGGGGAGGTTCTAAAGGGACTCCGGGCGCTGGCTTGACTGCCAACCCCAAGAAATGTCACCTTGGGCTAACTGAGGCGCAGTACCTGGGATACCGCATCGGGCGCGGGATGCTAAAGCCCCAGGCAAAGAAAGTCGAAGCGGTGAAAGGCTACCCTCGGCCCACGTCGAAAAAACAGGCGCGTGCCTTCTTGGGGTTGGCGGGATACTATCGGAGGTTTGTCCCTAACTTCTCGGCGATAGCCTCTCCTCTTTCAGACCTGACAAAGAAGGGCGCGCGGACCAGGTGAGGTGGACAGCCGACGCCGAGCGGGCCTTCCGGGCTCTGAAGCAGGCCCTCACCAGCGAGCCGGGTGCTGCGCAACCCGGACTTCACACTCCCCTTCTCGGTGCACACCGACGCCTCCGAAACCGGGCTGGGCGCGCGTTCTCTCACAAGCTTTCGAGGGAGAAGAGCACCCGGTACTCTACATCAGCCGGAAGCTGTCCCCGGCAGAGAAGAGAGCACCCGCAGTAGAAAGGGAGGCCCTGGCAATAAAATGGGCCATTGAGGAGCTGAGGTACTACCTGGCGGGCCGACCCTTCATTCTGGTGACGGACCATGCTCCCCTCCAGTGGGTGGCCAAGGCCAAGGACACTAATGCCAGGGTAACTCGGTGGTTTCGCCCTGCAGGACTTCTGCTTCAGGGTCCAACACCGGGCGGGGACCCCACACGGGACCGCAGACGGCGGGCTCTCACGGAGGGACGCGCTATGGGCCCACCCCGCGGCAGTAGGCTCCGAGCTGGGGGGGTACTGTCGCGACGGACTGGCACTCGGCCGCGAGGAGAAAGGGAATCGCTCCTTTGCCAACTGCCGTCCGGCCCGCAAGCAGGCAGCCCGCGTTGGACCTGGCAGTACCGGAAGGGACGCCGTCGGGAGGACCCACCGATGCCGTACCGTCCGGGATTGGAGGATCGGACGGAAGAATTCCGCCACTCGCTACCCGGATGGCGGGGATAAAGGGACGCCCTTCCGCCCGGGAAGGTTGAGTACCGACTTACCGAAACGGTTGGCGTCCGAACAAAACCCTCGTGCAGGTATTCACCCGTGCTCCCCCTTTTATTGTGGATGACTAATCTCTCTCTCTCTCTCTCTCTCTCTCTGTACTTCGGCGGAAGGCACCGACACGGACAAGGACCGCGCCGGCCGAGACGACGCGCAGTGCTGAGGGACTGCCCGAGAACCCCGAGGCGTCTTCCGGGATTCCCCCGACACGCCCCCACGAGCGTCACGGCGTCAGCCCGGCCCCGCGGACCTACACACACGCCCCCGGGACCTACACTCTACCAAACCAAGAATAAAGCCTGAGTTTTTGCACCGCCTCGCCTCCGTGTCTCTGTGCATCGCCCATCCCGCTACACATTGTTTTCTTTGTACACGTGCGTTTGTTTTGTTTCTGTTCTGTCTCCTCCCTATTCTGTTTCTGGTTGTTGATCGGGGTGTGGCTTTATTGATTTCAGCTGCCAGCGGTTAGTGCTGAATATGTTTGATATATATACCGCATGCCTCCTAGTACACAGAACACAGAGTATTGCTGATAGTAGATATAGTTAGTATAGTTAAATACGTTGTCCATATATTATTTATAATTATTTATATTTTTAGTTAGGTTAAACTTTAGATTAGTCCATTCAGTCCACACTGATTTTTGCGCTCGCAGTTCATAGTCATAGTTCATGTTTCTTGTTTTGTGTCTTGACCCTGTTTTCAGTGACCGCGACTTGCCCCGTTTATGCCTGCTTCCCGATTGCCCAACCCTTTGCCTGTCTTGACTACGTTTTGGATTACGATTTGCCTTTGTCTCTTTTAATAAATACGTCTTATCCTGCAAATGCTTCCTTACTCAACTCCCTTACATCTCAGGACGTGACACATACATTAAGTAACGTAGATCCCTTTGAAATGGCTTATACCTCCAAATTATTGGGTTCTTTCATTGTTTCCTCTTGGTCTACTAAAGAAATAAAACCTTTATATGAACACTATGGATATTCAGACAGTATGGATATTCCGGTAATTTCTGGTTGTGTCACTGTTACAAATATCAGCTCTATTGATGTTTTCTCAATCCTTTACTTTTCATTACAACTGATTCTACAGATTCCTGCAATAAAGATCCCATGTGAACACAGAAATAATATTTAACATTGCTAATAGGAATGAGTCATTAGTATACACTTTTAGAGTTTTATAGTATTTGAAATCATTTTAGGCTATGTTAAAATCCTTTCATTTTGTCTTTTGAATTTTGTGTAATTAAAAACTAATGTTATAGAGAAGATTTATATTACTGATTTGACCATTTTTGATGGAAAAAGACTTCATTCTGACTCCCTTCTTCCTTAACTATCAATGTATAAAAGCAATAAAACTTCACTGGCTCTTCAAGAGTTTTTTTAAAGAGTTTATTGCATAATTAAGGGTTCTTAACCTCCTTCAAAATGTCTACCTCAGCACATGCTGTAATATACACTGTGATTGATCCCTGGTGTGTTTTTGTTTTTGTTTCAGAAAGCCAGTGGAGTTCTGTATTGCACAGAACTGAAGGACGTGATGTTGGTGGGACTGAAAATTTAAGAAGTTAGCGCTAATTCAATAATTTTTTATTAAAACAGCACAGTCAGTCATGTGTTTATCCTTAAATATCGGTTAGAACACAATGTCCCACATTTCCCCTTGAAGATCAATAAGTACATCTAAAGTGCCTTTAACTAATATTGGTACCCTTGGTACATATGAAAAGAAAGCTGTGAAAAATTGTCTTTAACTTTTTGATCATTTGTTAAAAAAAAAAATCATAAAGAATGTCGAGGTCCATGCTGGTGGACTCTCCTCTTCAGTTCACCCCACAGCTTTTCTATGGGTTTCAAGACAGGGGACTAGGATGACCATGGCAAGACTTTGATTCTGTGGTCAGTAAACCATTTTTTTTGTTGAATTTGATGTATGTTTTGGATCATTGTCCTGCAGGAAGATCCAACCACAGCCCATTTGAAGCTTTCTGGCAGAAATCTATCAAATATCTGTTGATATTTGATAGAGTCCATGATGCCATGTATCCTAACAACATGTACAGGTCCTCCGGCAGAAAAACAGCCCGAAAACACCATCATATTTAACTATGGGCATGAGGTACTTTTCCATACGGCTACCTCTCTGTGTGCTTTAGTTCCACCTCTGGTGTTTATCGCCAAAAAGCTCTATTTTGGTTACATCTGACCATAGAACCCGATCCCATTTGAGGTTCCAGTAGTGTCTGCCAAATTGAAGACGCCTGACTTTGTTTTTGGATGAGAGTAGATTTTTTTTTCTTGAAATATCTCCAAACAACTTCTGGTGATGTGGGTGACTTCGTATTGTGGTTTTGGTGACTTTCTGACCCCAAATGCAGCTAACTTCTGCAATTCTGCAGCTGTGATCCTTGAACATTTTTTGGCCATTCAAACCATCCTCTTCACAGTGCGTTGAGGCAATATAGTGCTATTTTCTTGTAGCCACTTCCCATTTTGTGAAGCTCAACAACTTTATGCCGCACATCACAGCTATATTCTTACCAATTATGAATGACTAAGGGAATTTGGCTTGTGTTACCTCATATTTATATCCCTGCCAGGGTTGAACAAATTCCTGCTCCTAGTCACCTATGTGTAGTAAAAATGTGTGTGTGTGAGATATATATACACACACACACACACACACACACACACACACACACACACACACACACACACACACACACACACATATATGGAATATGCCATTGGTTTGTTGTTTACAATAAATCTTGTGTTATGCTTCCACATGTTTCCCTTTCTTTGACTTGCTAAATGTCTATATGAGATGCAAATGTGTGACTGAGTTACTTGATGGTCCAGATTAATTTTTCTGACAACAGTAACAATTTCTCCACTTCTAGATATAGAAATATAACATTTTAAAAAGAAGGCCACAGAAGTGTCACTGGTGGAGCAATGAGGCATGTCTTTTGTTTTACCACAAATATAAATTCCTTAAATCAGGGCTGGGCAATCTTTTTGACTCGAGGGCCACATCGTTTTTGTAACCAAGTGAAGAACTGCCATGACCAAATAAGTCTTTTTAAAATTTATTCCAAATTGACACTCAGTTATTACTGTGATATAAGTACACATGGACTACAGTTCTACCCTTTTTTTTTAAACAATTAAACATTTTTGTAACATCTCAAATGCACATACATACAAATATGATAACTGATATGTAATTAACAGTTCTAAAAACACAATTATATTACATTCTGAGTGAAACATTTGGAAAATGAAGGAACAATTACATTTATTATCCATTGTGGGCCATATTTACAGTTATCTTATCATCTCAAGTGCATTTGCTAAATAAGTATTTCTACATATCCATAATCTTTGCTTTTCCAGCCATAGTTATGGTAATGTCAATTACTTTTATAACGCTTTTAACAACGGTCATTGTCTGAAAGCAGCTTTACAGAGACAAATAAACACAGAATACAAATTTTTGCGTGTGAATTTATCCATATTGAGCAAGCTGATGGCGATGGTTGCAAGGAAACACTCCCTAAGATGATATGAGGAAGAAAGCTTAGAATGTAAAGGTTGTGAACAATGAGCCTGGCCCAATCTCTGGACAAGAGCATTAAACGTCTTGTGTAATCGTTGATGTAGAAATCCTCAGGGTAGCTGACAATGTCAAGGCAGCAGTGAATTAGACATTACTGAGTCATTTTAATTCTGACTGAATATATCGTAATATACAAGAACTGCAGGCTACAGCACCATCTATTGGGCTTGTACTGCATAAATTAGTCATTTTGGAACAAACTCATTCAGGGGCGTAGAATCCGCCCAACTGGTCACTCATGTCATGTGTCACGCCCATGCTCACACCCATGCTGAGTGCTCAGAGGTCACGATGAGCTCAAAGAGGCAAAAAAAAACATTTACTCCATTTTTACTAAGTTGAACAGTGTAAGTGTAAGTTCTTTTGGTATGTGGTAGGCAGGATAGGAACATACCAATAACAGAAAAAAAATAGAAAAGAATAGAATAAAGTAGTGTGAATATACAAGTATATATTATATACTGTATGTTATGTGTGTGCAATACAATGTACACTAAAACTGTTTGCAATATTTAATGCAGTGTAATATACAATATAACATACAGGTACAGAATCATAAATTCCATATTAAGCCAATTACAAGCAAGATCAGTTTACAACCCATCAGTTAGACCAAGGTCAGAAAAAAATACCCCAATACCTTTGATATACCCTTGAAAATCTTCCTCATGGGTCTGATGAAAGTGCCTGGAGGGCCGTAGTTTGCCCCCCACTGCTTTAAATGACAGTGGGGCACCCAGAACCTTCCAGGTTCACAATATATGACTAAATACTGACAAAGATACAGACGTAGTGAGTTCTGTGAGTTTAACAGTGATTCATTTTAAAGAAACATTTCACAGAGCTTTTCACAGGGCCGAACTTTACACGAAACATGTAGTGTTTTTTCCCCCATAAGAAGAACTCAGACAAGTTCTTTTTAAACAATGTAAAATGGCAATGAACATATTTATGAACTTATAAATGGCTCTGACAGTGTGGTGCAAAAAGTAGAAAAGCTCTACTGTGTATACCACGTGTCTGCATTGCAAGGCATGGAATGATGTTTGTTCCTGTTATAGCAGCTATAACAACTTGCTCCGTTCTCAGCCTCTCTTTCTCTGTCTGTTGAAGTTAATAAGACAAAGCTGTGACTAAATTAAGACACACTGTGGTTTTAGACTACACTGTAAGGTTAGCAGGAAGAGGAACTGCTTGAGCTGTACAGACACAGTAACAATTTCACAGAGAAGCAGTACATGAGAAAACATCAGAACAAATCTAACATGAGTTGCTTGTTCATTTTCCCCTGTGTCATGTGACTTAGTGCTACAAGGTCTCAGGTGTGAATGGGGAGCAGGTGTGTTAAATTTGGTGTAGTTGCTCTCACACTCCCTCATACTGGTCACTGGAAGTTCAACATTGCACCTCATGGCAAAGAACTTTCTGAGTATCTGAAAAAAAAAAGAATTGTTGCTCTACATAAAGATGGCCTAGGCTATAATAAGATTGCCAAGACCCTGACACTGCATCTACAGCTGCATCATGGCCAAGACCATACAGCGGTTTAACAGGAAGTTGAATGCATGTGCTCAGCATCATATCCAGAGGTTGTGTTTGGGAAATAGACGTATGAGTGCTGCCAGCATTGCTGCAGAGGCTGAAGGGGTGGGGGGCAGCCTGTCTGTGCTCAGTCCATACGCTGCACACTGCATCAAATTGGTCTGCATGGCTGTCGTCACAGAAGGAAGCCTCTTCTAAAGATGATGCACAAGACAGCCGGCAAACAGTTTGCTGAAGACAAGCAGACCATCTGGATTACTGGAACCATGTCCTGTGGTCTGATGAGGCCGAGATAAACTTATTTGGTTCAGATGGTGTCAAGCGTGTGTGGCGGCAACCAGGTGAGGAGTACAAAGACAAGTGTGTCTTTCCTACAGTCAAGCATGGTGGTGGAAGTGTCATGGTCTGGGGCTGCATGAGTGCTGATGGCACTGGGGAGCTACAGTTAGTTCATTGAGGGAACCATGAATGCCAACATATACTGTAACATACTGAAGCAGAGCATGATCCCCTCCCTTCGGAGACTTGCCAAGCATGTCTCCAGATCTAAACCCTATTGAGCATCTGTGGGGCATCCTCAAACAGAAGGTGGAGGAGCACAAGGTCTCTAACATCCACCAGCTCCGTGATGTCATCATGGAGGAGTGAAAGAGGACTCCAGTGGCAACCTGTGAAGCTCTGGTGAACTCCATGTCCAAAGGGTTCAGGCAGTGCTGGAAAATAATGGTGGCCTCACAAAATATTGACACTTTGGGCCCAATTTGGACATTTTCACTTAGGGGTGCACTCACTTTTGTTGCCAGTGGTTTTTGACATTAATGGCTGTGTGTTGAGTTATTTTAAGGGGACAGCAAATTGATATCTATCTATCTATCTATCTATCTATCTATCTATCTATCTATCTATCTATCTATCTATCTATCTATCTATCTATCTATCTATCTATCTATATCTATCTATCTATCTATCTATTTATCTATCTATCTATCTATCTATCTATCTATCTATTTAGAAAATTGCACTATACTTCATCATAATAATGTGCATTGTGCAGTATGGTAGTAGTAGTGCTACTGCCTCACAGCTTTAGGGTCCCTGGTTTGAACCTGATGATTTAGCAGGAGAGAGAGAGTGAGAGAGAGAGAGAGAGAGAGAGAGAGAGAGAGAGAGAGAGATTTTAGTTATCACACACTGTCCAACAATGAGTGAAGGTCATAAACGCCTAAACGCATGCGCACACACATACGCAAACACACACACACACACCGTGGCAGGCCAAAACGATTTATTATAAGCATGAACGTGAATAATTATTAGTGACATTAGGCTACATTTAGCTGACAGTACACGGGCTGAATGGCGGTGCATGGTGGCTAATTCCGAGTTAGTTTATAACACTGCAATGTTTTAGCGTTGTTAACAAATAGCAGGCTATTGCTAACATAACATGGAGCATAATGTTAGCTGGTTTCATAGCTACAATTGCAGCTGCCTCAAACAAATATAATATAGGACCGACTTTCAGGTGCTTCCCCAAATGCTTTGTTTGAAATGAACGATTGCATCGTTTACACACCGGAAACTGATACTAGCCCTCCTCTCTTTTCCTCTCAATGAGTCGGGGAGGAGTTAAACTTGTTAAGCTAAGCTAATCTTCTGTAGTTTTTCCCGTGTGCTTGTAGGCGTTTTTCTTCTTCACCACTTGTGGACCGACTAAAACGCTTGCGCTTATTTGCATCAACAGCAGGACGTGACCTACAGCTTTGTAAACATCTGTGAGTAAATTCCTTTAAATTAAGTGTATTCCAGTACAATCCAAGCTAAGAAACTAAGTGTATGAATCCATAATAACTATTTTACTGAATAATGATTAGTCTTTATTCATATATTCATATTCGTGGACCTGAGTCCACAAACAATACTGTTTTTATTTATTTATTTTTTACACACCATGCAATGCCCCAGACCTGTAGGGCATGATGAGCAGGATGCAAGAAGACGACCAAACTCTAAATAAGGTCAAAGTCTATTGCACTAACTGCAATAAGAAACGTACGTGCCACTGAAACAATTCTAGACTGAAATACCACCTGAACTACTCCAGTCAACATGTTCTGCCAAACCACACTGTCTGAAAGCAGGCAGCACCGAATTAGTAAGTCTACATCATATCTATGCAGAAACGTAGAAAACGTCAAGCACCACTGTAAATGGATTGTTACTTAAGCAATCATGTATTATTATTATTATTATTATTATTATTATTATTGTTTAAACAACATGTTTATTGTTCTTGTCACGTTTGGCGAATGGAGGCCGAAGCAATCGCAGATTTTTAAATATTTATTTTAAACAAATGAACAACGACACAAAAACACTAGGACAACTGGGCATAACACTGTGGCAAGAAACAAACACGGAGACAGAAGTGACGTGAGTCTATAACAACGAAAGACCAGGAGAAAGTGCAGACAAGGACTATAAATACACAATGGTGCTAATTAACAAAAACGTGAGTCAGGTGCATGTGGTCAGGTGGTGTAGTGCAGTGGCTGATGGGACTTGAAGTCCCGGGTTTCCGGATACGTGACAGATCCCCCCTCCAAGGGGCGCTACACCTGGAGTGCCCAAAATCAAAGGGCCCCCCTCCGGGGGTCCCGGCCCTCCGGGCCAAAAGTCCCCAGCAGAACCAGGAGGCCGAGCAGCTTCCACCATGGCACAAGAAAGCGGGTGGAAGTCCTTGGCAAAGCATGAAAGAGGGGCGACATCCCCCACGGGACAGGAGAGCGGAGCATGCCTCACCGCGAGGTTCAAGGGGGAGCGGGTACCTGACGAGGCGCACGGGGGAGCGAGGTCTCCGCGCAGGCTCACGGGGGAGCGAGGTTCTCCGCGAGGCTCACGGGGAGCGAGTTCTCCGCGAGGCTCACGGGGGAGCGAGGTTTCCGCGAGGCTCACGGGGAGCGAGGGGCTTTGCGCAGCCGGGAGAGGAGCGAGGTTCTCCGCGAGGCGCAGGGAGGAACGACGTCTCGCGGAGCATGAGGGGGGAACGGAGACCTCCGTGGAGCAGGAAGGGGAGCGACCCACTGAGCGCAGCGAGGGAAAGGAGCGACGTCTTCAGCGGAACGTGGAGGCAAAGTGACGTCCTCAGCGCAGCAGGATGGCAGAGAGACGCACCGCAGCCGAAGCAGGACGGCGAGCGACCTCACCCGAGGTAGGAAGGCCGAGCGACGTCCACAGCCGAGCAGGAAGGCCGACGACGTCCACAGCCGAGCAGGAAGGCCGAGCGACGTCCACAGCCGAGCAGGAAGGCCGAGCGACGTCCACAGCCGAGCAGGAAGGCCGAGCGACGTCCACAGCCGAGCAGGAAGGCCGAGCGACGTCCAACAGCCGAGCAGGAAGGCCGAGCGACGTCCACAGCCGAGCAGGAAGGCCGGCAGGACGTCCACAGCCGGGCAGGGATGCTGGCAGCGCGTCCACAGCTGAACAGGAAGGCTGTGCACGCGACCACAGCTGAACAGGACGGCGTGCGACGCGACCTCAGCTGAACAGGACGGCTGTGCGACGACCTCAGCTGAACAGGAAGGCTGAGCGACGACCTCAGCTGAACAGGAAGGCTGAGCGAGCGACCTCAGCTGAACAGGAAGGCTGAGGCACCTTAAGGTAGCTGAACAGCGGGGAGTCCCTGAGGTCAGTGAACAGAGGTGAATTCATGAGTCCGCCCCGGAGCTGGAGCGGTCCTCACACACATAGCGGGGGGCAGAGGGACTTCCTTCACAGGACTCACCGGCTGCGCGACTCTGAGGTAGCTGAACAGCGGGGAATCCTTGAGGTCGGCGAACATAGGTGAATTCATGAGTCCGCCCGGAGCTGGAGCGTCCTCACACACATAGCGGGGGGGGGCGGAGACCTCCTGCACAGGACTCACCGGCCCGCGGACTCTGAGATAGCTGAAACAGCGGGAATCCTTGAGGTCCGCGAAAAGAGGTGAATTCATGAGTCCGCACAGGGAGCTGGAGCGTCCTCACGCAACATGGGCGGGCGGAGAGACCTCCTGCACAGGACTCACCGGCTGCGCGACTCTGAGGTAGCTGAACAGCGGGGAATCCTTGAGGTCCGCGAACAGAGGGGAATCCATGAGACCCATCGGGGAGGGAGGGTGGGAGCAAACTGCTGAATCCGGAAAAAATAAATAAATAAAAAATCTACTGCCTCGTAGTCACGGTCTTTCGTTCTGTCACGTTTGGTGAATGGAGGCCGACGCAATCGCAGATTTTTAAATATTTATTTTAAACAAATGAACAACGACACAAAAACACTAGGACAACTGGGCATAACACTGTGGCAAGAAACAAACATGGAGACAGAAGTGACGTGAGTCTATAACAACGAAAGACCAGGAGAAAGTGCAGACAAGGACTATAAATACACAATGGTGCTAATTAACAAAAACGTGAGTCAGGTGCATGTGGTCAGGTGGTGTAGTGCAGTGGCTGATGGGACTTGAAGTCCCGGGTTTCCGGATACGTGACAGTTCTGGATGAAGCAAAAGCTTAGAGCAATCCCCCAAGATCATGGATGAACAAATTTGTGGAATATTAGAGGAAGGCACTGTACATCTAAAAATAAATAAATAACTAAATAAATAAAAAGTATTCTTTAAATGATGTGGTCCTTCCAGGTTCGTCATATATGACTGAAATACTAACAGAGATACAGACTTTACACAGCAACGTGTGGTGTTTTTTTCCTCATATAAGATGAAGTTAGTGTAAAATGTAAAATGTCAGTGAACATATGAACTTATTTAGCTAAGAGTTTATTACACTGTTTATAACGTGTCTGCATTGCAAGGTATGGAATGATGTGTGTTCCTGTTACAGCAGATATAAAAACGTGCTCCTTTGTCAGCTTCTCTTGTTTTCTCTGTTGACATTAATAAGAGAAAAAAATCAGTCACTAAATGAAGACACACTGGGGTTTGAGACCACGCAGTACAGTTATCAGGAAGAGGAACTACTTGAGCTGCTACAGACACTGTAACAACTTCTCAGAGAAGCAGGATGCAAGAAAACTCTCACATTTTATTCAACATCAGAACAAATCTAACATGACCCGCTTTTTCATTTTTATTCTCTTCACTTCCAGTAAGTACATTTCTCATGCACTCTTCTATCCTATTTTACATTCTTGTGCAGAGTAAATCATTGATACATCAAAAACCTAACGTATTGAACTAATTTATCCATCATCAGTAATGTCTTGTATTCACATATCAAATATTTTATTTTCACTGAGTAATAGTCGTGTTTTTCTGTTCTGTGTGCAGGTTTTGGCAGTCAGGCATTGAGGAAGTTTAGTTTTAAAACTGGAGCATCTGTCACCATCCCGTGTCGTTATGATAGGACATATATACAACATAAGAAATACTGGTGCTATGGTACAATATACAGTTCCTGCACAATTCAGGCGTATGCCAATGAGACACAGGGGAAAGTGACAGTGACTGATAACCGAACTGAGAGTCTCTTTACTGTGACTATGAATAATCTCCAGACAGAAAACACTGGATGGTACTATTGTGTTGTAGAGATAGATGGAATATTCAATCCAGATGTAAAAGAAGAACTTTATATCACAGTGAAATCAGGTATTAAGTTACAATCTGCAAATAATGAGTGAATTTAGCAGTGTTCTAATGTTGCTAAAGATTAATCATACATAACTGACTCTATATTTGTGCTCAGATCCTGATCTGTCTGTGATGGAGAGCAGAGTGAGTGGTGAGGAAGGAGGCAGCGTCACAGTCCAGTGTAACTACAGCGCTGCGTATCAGAATACACAGAAGCAGTGGTGCGGATTTAAAGACAAGGTGTGCAACACATTTAGGAGGACTGATACATCCCAGAATTCAGCAGTGCAGGTCAGTGATGATGGGAGACGATCCTTCAGTGTGCAGATGAGTGGACTGAAGAAGAGTGATGCTGGCTGGTACTGGTGCAGTGCAGGAGATCTGCAGGTTCCTGTTCACATCAGAGTGTGTGATCCACCTCCAGGTATTATCACATACACTGACCTCGACTTTAACAAATGAAAATCACACTGATTATTTTTCTTTTTCTTAGTTGTGACTACAGCAGTGACTACAACCACTCACCATGTCAGTACTTACACGTAAGTAGGAAAGCTCCATTTTATTTAGGCATGCTGTTGTCCTCTGCAGTTTTACAGATTTTCTATATTTATTAACTTATTCAAAGTAGAATGTGTTCTTAATGTACAAAACCAACTCTCTGATATTGAATATTTTCACCAGTACATGAGATATTATCTTGCTAGTTCTACTTTCTCATGTCATACGAGCTTAAATGCACTGACCATTTTATAATGTATTTATTATGAGTCTGTGATGTGAGTGGATTAAATTAAATTTTTATAATAAACTGTGAGATTGAAATAGCAAAGTAGGCATGAATAAAATAGCTAAATCTTACACATTGATTATAATCCTGTAGCCACATTAAATGAAACTGCACATGGATTACTACATTGTGCACAAGAACACAATGAAACTTTTAGTGACCTTTCCAGGGTTCTCTACACATTCTCTACACAGGGGATCTCAAACTAGGGGTCTCTTGACTTCCAAATGTAAGAGCTAGTCAAGAGTTAGCTTAAGGATGAGACTGGAAAATGAGCCTATGTATATGTATGTAGGAAAACATTTTAAATGGTCAAGTTTTACTTTTTGACTTTTTCTTTTATGTTTTAAACAGATCTGGCTCGAAGCACAATTCAGGTAGCATCAGATGGAGATATTTGAGAAAATTAGTGCAACTGTTCTTCTTAACACTTTTCTAACTGTTGTTATTTCTCACCCACAGCAACATCTCTGACTAGCGTCACATCAGTTTCTAGCGGTGATGACACCATGTGAGTGCAAACACAATTATTCTTTCTTGTAGAACATGTTGAACACATTTACATTATGATGTTGTTCTCTGCAGTTTTACAAAACAAACACTGCGGTATTTAATCAGTAAATGAACATGTGACCATTATGTAAATATATGAAATTCATGAGTACCATATCTATAGGAAAGAGAAATATAGTACTGATGTCATATTATATTTATATGTACTGTGTTGTATATGTATATGTACAGTATTTAAGTACTTAATTATAATATAAAAAAGGAACATTACAGTGCACCAAAAAATTATCATGAGTCTTTATTGGTCACAAATACATTACAGCAAAGTTAAATTATTTTCTTCGCATACCGCAGCATGCCAGGAAGTTGGGATTAGAGCACAGGGTCAGCCAGGTTCAGCACCTCTGGAGTAGAGAGGGTTAGCTCAAGGGCAGTCAACAGTGCCAGCTTAGAAGTGCTGGGGCTTGAACCCCTGACCTTCTGATTAATAACCCAGAGCCATGACCGCTAAGTCACGGCCTTTTGAGCAGTAACCAAGAGCCTTAAATCCTAAGCCACCACTACCTCTTTCTATCTGTCTATAATTGCTATACTTCATTATAATAATGTGCATTGTGCAGTATGGTGGTGCTAGCAGGTAGCACTACTGCCTCACAGCTTTACGGACCCTGGTTTGAACCTGAGGTATGATTACAGTCTGTTCATGTTCTCCCACCTCTCAAAAATATGCCAGTAGGATGATTTGGCTACTGATGATGGATTA
The DNA here is from genome assembly GCA_012411365.1 of Ameiurus melas. Classification (NCBI taxonomy): domain Eukaryota; kingdom Metazoa; phylum Chordata; class Actinopteri; order Siluriformes; family Ictaluridae; genus Ameiurus; species Ameiurus melas. Next base: position 4,305,378 of record CM022770.1, on the reverse strand, counting down.
ATTAATTAATGAACATTCTGCACTGTCATTGATTCAGAGAGTCTGTACTAACAAATGTGTGTCTATAGTGGGGGTGTGACCCCGATCTACTGGTACCTGGTGCCCGTTATTTTGCTACTGGTGATACTGATCATCACCATCTGTGTACTAAGAAAGAAATACAGTAAGTGTCCCTGGTGTGTCATTCATTTGTACATTTTTGGCAGCAGCAGGATCGTGCTAGTTGATATTCTACAATATGATTTAAAATGGACAAGACAGAGGAATAAGGAGAAAGGGTCATACATGATAGGCAAATACAGTATAACAGCTCAGAACTTACATGAATGGTAACAAGTGGCGAGACTTCACAGTCAGAGTAAGTGACCTTGTGCTTTATGTAGCCTCTAGATATGATATGAGTAACAACTGAAGAGTCTCTAAAATTTAGGTGAGGGTGCTCATTGGTGGCAGAGAGGTTAGATTATTATTATTATTATTACTAACCTGGTTATCTGTTCCCTTATTTGAATATAATTGAATTCAGATGAGTAAATTTGCTTTATTCCCTCTTTCTAAATTTCTGAAACAGAGAATCAAATCAGGACCAGAGACAGGAGCAATAACACCACTGTTCACACAGTTAGTACTGCGTTTGATTTGTGGCTTAATGCAGTCCAAAATCATGTTACCTTTATTTTAGTACCTTTAGTACCTTTTAATGAAGTTCTCATCACAATCATCTCATCTGTTCAGGCTGAGAGTGAGGGATCATACAGCACAATTGCTTTCAAGCCAAGAAAGAAATCAGAAGCAAGGAACCTGGAGCAGGTTCGTCTTTATTTTAAAGCATTTAACACAGTTGTATGTGTAGTGTAATGTTCTAACCTATGTTTGAGTAATATAATTGTTTTTTGTGTGTGTGTGTGTGTGTGTGTGTGTATAACAGCGCTCTGTTACAGCTGAAGACTCTGTTATATACAGCTCTGTGGCTGTTTCAAAGCCAAAGGTAAGACAGCAATTAATTGGTCCATTTCTACATACATTTCCATATAATAATAATAATTATTATTATTAGTAGTAGTATTGTTATATGAATATTATTAAATGGATTATTATTAATAAACATTTATGAATTATTGAAGATTTAACAAAGTTATTTTTTTACATCCGCAGTCTTCAGCATCAACAGATATTGAGCAGGACGTGACCTACAGCTTTGTAAACATCGCTTCCAAGAATAAAACTGTGAGTAAATTCCTTTAAATGAAGTGTATTCCAGTACAATCCAAGCTAAGAAACTAAGTGTACAAATCCATAATAACTATTTTACTGACTAATCAACCAGGGACTGGATTTATATTGAGACTCTGATTAGTCTTTATTCATATCCTGTTCTAGAAGTCTCCAAAAGATGTTGGTTATGAGATCATCTACAGCAGCATGGATTAAAAAAATAAATAAATAAATCTGTGTCTCTCACACTCACTCTCTCTATACACACACAGCTGTGAAAATGTATTTGCCCCATCCTGATTTCTTCTATTTTTGTGTATCTTATACTAAATAGTTTCAGAAATGTTTTGTTTGAAATGTATTGAGTACCATATCTATAGGAAAGAAAAATGTAATACTGATATCATTTAATTCTTCATAATAATGTGCACCAGCGGTGGGAAGTAACGTACTACATGTACTATGGTTACAGTACTTAAGTACATGGTTCACTCTAATGATACTTTTTTTATTCTAATTAAATTAAAGTACTTAATGATACTGTGAAGTACATTTCCTTGAGTTTTTTTTATCTTCTTTATTTTTGCAGAAATAAAATGTACAATATATAAAATGTAAGAGTTCTATTTCAAAGCCCAATCGAAAATAAAACCATTTCCTGCTGAAAGTCTATGACACGTAAACTGTGACTGGCCGTGAGAAAGTTCTTCCTTTTGTTCAGGACTGCAGGGTGGTTTCTTTCAGAACTAGTGAGGTTTTCCTGTTTGCTCAGTTCTTTGCCCAGTATTAATAGCAGCGTCCTCACCTCATGCCCATGATCATACCCTCACATGTGTAGCCTATAAAGGGCTCCACTACATTACTGCCCTCATCACTGATCACATTGAATCTGTTACAGTCTGGCTTCATGGCTGCCTTGGCAAAATTAAAATTAGATTCCCACCTGGACTTCGTAACATGAGGGAACAAGATGGTTAAGTCGTGTCTGCATCTGAATAAAGCATGATCATTATATTGTGCTCCCAAACTAGAGTGTGTATATTTACACTAACCACCAGGCACTAGGGGAAACAGCTATGGCTCATCAGCTTCAGATAATATGTGGACACTAGTAAAGTTTACAGTACATGCAATTCTTTTTTTCTGAAATGTATGTATGTACAGTGCTGTGAAAAAGTATTTGCCCCATCCAGATTTCTTGTTTTTGAGTCTCTCTTATGCAAAATAGTTTTAGATCTTAAAACTAAATGCACAACATAAAATCAGGGCAACCTGAGTCACACAATACAGTTTTTTTTCCACCCCCCGCACACACACACACCATGCACCCCACACCATGCCCCACCCCAGACCTTTACATCATCTTACATTGCATGCAGTTATTTAGTGATGAGCAGGATGCAAGAAGACGATCAAAGTCTATAGCACTATCTGCAATAAGAATCGTTCATGCCACTGGAACAATTCTAGCCTGAAATAGCACCTAAATTACTCCAGTCAATATGCTCTGCCAAACCACACTGTCTGAAAGCAGGCAGCACCGAATTAGTAAGTCTACATCATATCTATGCAGAAATGTAGAAAATGTCAAGCACCACTGTAAATGGATTGTTACTTAAGCGATCATGTATTATTATTATTATTATTATTATTATTATTGTTTAAACATTTTATTGTTCTGGATGAAGCAAAAGCTTAGAGCAATCCCCCAAGATCATGGATGAACAAGTTTGTTTTTACTTTAATCAGGGACTCACTCACACTGAAATTGCTCTGTGTCTGTCAGTCAGCCTTCTTTGCTCGTATTTACTAAAGGGTGCCAATATAAGTGTGTGGCATTTCCCCTCAAGAGGAGCGAGAGGTCTACACTGCCGGCCACACCAGAATGTGGCAACATTCCCAATTGTAGGGAGATCTTCATCCCAAATTCAGTAAATCCAACTATGCCACCGTGGGGGAGAACCAGGGAAATACTCCCAAACAAAAGGCACACAAGTTTCACCAATTGGGGCAAGGAACATGAAAGTGAGACATGAGTACGAATATTAATTTATATTTTTAAACACTTGAGCATCATTTAAAACTTGGCATGAAAATATAAAACCGCTTTCACATGAAGCACAAGAAGGGTGTTAAAACCAAGAACTTCTCCAGGCCCAGGCTTGGCAGGGACAAGGCAGGCCAGCTACAACTCAGGTCATCTGAACACCAAAATCATCACACACTACCTGCACCAGGGGTGGGGCGGCTGTGGCTCAGGTGGTAGAGCGAGTTGTCCATTAATCCAATAATGTTGCGGTTTGATTCCTGGCCCGGATGACTCCGTGTACCGAAGTGTCCTTGAGCAGGACACTGAACCCCACGTTGCTCCCTTGTTAGCACCTTGCATGGCAGCTCTGCTACCATGAGGGTGTGTGAATGGGTGGATGAGAGTGTAAAGCGCTTTGGATAAAAAGCATTATACAAGTGTGCCATTTACCATAAGGAAGTTGTATTGGCACCCTGAGCACGCCGTGACGCACATCACCGAATAAATGCAACTAGCCTCCCCTGTACCACCGGCTCCTGGAGAGAAAGAGGACATCAGTTAAAGCAAACTAAACAACAAGACACAAAGACAAATATTACAAACACTGATTAGAAACAGTGACGGCTCGACACGCGCGCACACGCACACACACACACACACACACACACACACACAGAGAGGATAAACGTTACGATCACTTTCCGCGATCTCCGGCGCCAATTCACCTCAACGCACGCGCCACCAGCGCCGCTCTAAGACTATAAAAACAACAAATTAGCCTGGAGGTGTTCACCTCATTACGCCGTGACTAAACCTGACCGGAAGTGGGACCCGGAAGTGCCATAGGGAGCGAAGGACTCCAAATCACTAAGACACCTGCTTACCAAAATAAGGGACCTTAAATAATCGTGTAGCTCTCATCCTATTGGTCTGCTGAAACCATATAACAAGCAGAACCAATAGGATAGTCAAATCACTTAACCCGCCACAAGTGGAAGGCACTGTACATCTAAAAAAAACAAACAAACAAACAAACAAACAAACAAAAAACAACAATAAAGAAGTATTCTTTTAAATGTCATCCCAGAATTCAGCAGTGAACCTCAGTGATGATGGGAGACGATCCTTCAGTGTGCAGATGAGTGGACTGAAGAAGAGTGATGCTGGCTGGTACTGGTGCAATGCAGGAGATCTGCAGGTTCCTGTTCACATCAGTGTCTGTGATCCACCTCCAGGTATTATCACATACACTGACCTCGACTTTAACAAATGAAAATCACACTGATTATTTTTCTTTTTCTTAGTTGTGACTACAGCAGCGACTACAACCACTCACCATGTCAGTACTTACACGTAAGTAGGAAAGCTCCATTTTATTTAGGCATGCTGTTGTCCTCTGCAGTTTTACAGATTTTCTAGATTTATTAACTTATTCAAAGTAGAATGTGTTCTTAATGTACAAAACCAACTCTCTGATATTGAATATTTTCACCAGTACATGAGATATTATCTTGCTAGTTCTACTTTCTCATGTCATACGAGCTTAAATGCACTGACCATTTTATAATGTATTTATTATGAGTCTGTGATGTGAGTGGATTAAATTAAATTGTATATTAAACTGTGAGATTGAAAAAGCAAAGTAAGCATGAATAAAATAGCTAAATCTTACACATTGATTATAGTCCTGTAGCCACATTAAATGAAACTGCACATGGATTACTACATTGTGCACAAGAACACAATGAAACTTTTAGTGACCTTTCCAGGGTTCTCTACACATTCTCTACACAGGGGATCTCAAACTAGGGGTCTCTTGACTTCCAAATGTCAGAGCTAGTCAAGAGTCAGCTTAAGAATGAGACTGAAAAATTATCAAATTAGAATAATAAAAAAGTGCATATAAATATAAATATGTGTATATAAAAAGACAAGGGACTGCAGTCAGCATTGCCCCTATGTATATGCATGTATGATGGAAAACATTTTAAGTGGTCAAACTTTACTTTCTTACTTTTTCTTTCATGTTTTAAACAGATCTGGCTCGGAGCACAATTCAGGTAGCATCAGGTCGACATGTTGAAACTGACAGGGGATCTCAATCTAGGGGTCTCTTGACTTCCAAATGTAAGAGCCTGGATGAGACTGGAAAATGCCCCTGTGTATATGTATGAAGGAAAACATTTTAAATGGTCAAGTTTTACTTTCTGACTTTTTCTTTTATGTTTTAAACAGATCTGGCTCGAAGCACAATTCAGGTAGCATCAGATGGAGATATTTGAAAAAATTAGTGCAACTGTTCTTTTTAACACGTTTCTAATTTTAGTTATTTCTCACCCACAGCAACATCTCTGACTAGCGTCACATCAGTTGCTAGCGGTGATAACACCATGTGAGTGCAAACACACACTTATTCTTTCTTGTAGAACATGTTGAACACATTTAGGTTATGATGTTGTTCTCTGCAGTTTTACAGATATTTAAATTGATTCTTTTATTCAAAGATGAAAATGTACGCAGTTACGATTGTCTCTCTGAATACAGTCAGAGACAATCGTAACTTTACCCGCATTAGCTGAGGACATTGTTAACAAGCAAGTTCGGAAAAGCAATTTGCAAACATTCACAATATAAAAAGTGGGATACTTACGTCTTCTTGATATGAAGCTCGATCACCAATAGCTGGAATTGAAGCATTCCTGAGAATCAAGTTTTCAACAAATCCTGCTTTGTATTGAATTTAATTAAATTTTAATTTAATTATATTAAATTAAATTGTATATTAAATTGTGAGCTTGAAAAAGCAAAGTAAGCATGAATAAAATAGCTAAATCTTACACATTGATTATAATCCTGTAGCCACATTAAATTAAACTGCACATGGATTACTACATTGTGCACAAGAACACAATGAATCTTTTAGTGACCTTTCCAGGGTTCTCTACACATTCTCTACACAGGGGATCTCAAACTAGGGGTCTCTTGACTTCCAAATGTCAGAGCTAGTCAAGAGTTAGCTTAAGAATGAGACTAAAAAATATCAAATTAGAATAAAAAAAAAGTGCATATAAATATAAATATGTGTATATAAAAAGACAAGGGAGTGCAGTCATCATTGCCCCTATGGTATATGCATGTATGATGGAAAACATTTTAGGTGGTCAAACTTTACTTTCTTACTTTTTCTTTCATGTTTTAAACAGATCTGGCTCGGAGCACAATTCAGGTAGCATCAGGTCGACATGTTGAAAATGACAGGGGATCTCAATCTAGGGGTCTCTTGACTTCCAAATGTAAGAGCCTGGATGAGACTGGAAAATGCCCCTGTGTATATGTATGAAGGAAAACATTTTAAATGGTCAAGTTTTACTTTCTGACTTTTTCTTTTATGTTTTAAACAGATCTGGCTCGAAGCACAATTCAGGTTGCATCAGATCGACATGTTTGAAAATGAAATGTTTAGAAAATTAATGCAAATATTCTTCTTAACACATTTCTAACTGTTGTTATTTCTCACCCACAGCAACATCTCTGACTAGCGTCACATCAGTTTCTAGCGGTGATGACACCATGTGAGTGCAAACACACACTTATTCTTTCTTGTAGAACATGTTGAACACATTTAGGTTATGATGTTGTTCTCTGCAGTTTTACAGATATTTAAATTGATTCTCTTATTCAAAGATGAACATGTGCTTAGTGTGCCAAAAGAACAAAATGAACATGTGACTATTATGTAAATACATGAAATTTATGAGTACCATATCTATAGGAAAGAGAAATATAGTACTGATGTCATATTATATTTAAATGTACTCTGTTTACAGTATTTAAGTACTTAATTATAATATAAAAAGTAATATTACAGCGCAACACGTATTATATTACTGTAACGAGAGTAGTTTGAGACTTTCCACACCTACCTAGCTAGAGGATATAAACTGGAAACTGACCAAACTAGGGTAAAAAACAAAAGAAAAAATATTGATAATGATAGTGAGTTTTTATTGGTCAAGAATACACTACAACACAGTGAAATTCTTTTCTTTGCATACCCCAGATTGCCAGGAAGTTTGGGTCAGAGCACAGGGTCAGCCAGGATCAGCACCCCTGGAGTAGATAGCAGGTTAACTCAAGGGCTTGAACCCCCAACCTTCTGATGAGTGACCCAGAGCCTTAACCGCTAAGTCCCCACTGCCTCTATCTATGTATCTATCTATCTATCCAATATATATATATATATAAATAATTGTTATACTTCATTATAATAATGTGCATTGTGCAGTATGGTGGTGCTAGCGGGTAGCGCTACTCCTTCACAGCTTTAGGGTTCATGTGCTTAGTGTGCAAATAAAACAATGCAGTATTTAATCAGTAAATGAACATGTGACCACTGCGTGAGATATTTTATTGTTAGAAGAAACTTTCTCATGTTTCAAAGGCTTATGTAAATACATGTGAAATCAATGAGAAAATTAATACTTATATCATATTATAAGTCATAATAATGTGCACTGGGGTGGAAAGTAACATACTACGTACTATGTTTTCTGTTTACAGTACTTAAGTGCATGTTGTTTAAAAAAAAAAAAAAATATATATATATATATATATATATATATATATATATATATATATATATATATATAATTTAATCAAAGTACTTTTTTATCTTACATTATGAAAGAGATTTACTTGAGTTTAAAAAAAACACTTCTATTTCAAGACCCAATCAAAATAAAGCCATTTCTGCTGAAAATCTATGACACATGAACTGTGACTGGTATTGAGACTGCAGGGTGGTTTCTTTCAGAACTAGTGAGGTTTCCCTGTTTTCCCTCGTATTTTTCTAGTACTAATAGTAGTGTCTTCACCCCATGATCATAACCTTAGATGTGTAACCTTTAAAGGACCCCGCTACATTACTGCCCTCCCCACTAATCACACTGAATCTGCTGCAGTCTGGTTTCATTGCAGCCCTGACCAAACTAGAGTGTGTATATTTACACTAACCACCAGGCACTAGGGGAAAAGCCATGGCTCATCTGTTTTAGATAATATGCTAATGCTAGTTGACACTAATATGTTGGCTTAGTGGTCAGCACATTGGCCTAACACCTCCAGGGTTGGGTTTTTGATGTACAGTACTGTACAAAAGTCTTAGGCACTATATTTCTTTTAGTACAAACTTTGTTATAGATTTTTATTTTATACGACCTCTACATTATTGAGTCAGTACAAAAACACTGTTTAAAGGGGACCTATTATGTCTCTTTTTACAAGCTGTAATATAAGTCTCAGGTGTCCCAGAATGTGTCTGTGAAGTTTCAGCTCAAAATACCCCACAGATCATTTATTCTACCATGCAGTAAATCCCCCTTTTTGGGTGGAAGCAAATACAGACTTTTTTCATTTGTGTCTCTTTAAATGTAAATGAGCTGCAACTCTCTGCCACCTTTCCAGGAAAGGGCTGTGTCCTAAACAGTCCGCTTTTAGTATAACACTCTTATGTTTACAGAAAACGTACACAGATTTCAAAAGACAATCCTCTTTGTATTGTAAAGTGTAATAAAGGTGCGGTTATGAATTAAGCATGCACGTGCGCACCCTCCAGATGCTTAAATTTTAGATTAGTCCATTTACTCCATGCTGATTGTCCCGGTTTTATGGCCCAGCCTGTGACTGGGAGCAGTGCCCTCAATAACGTCACTCAGTTTGCTGAACTTTTTGTGCAAGAGTTCGCGCAGCCTGGGCAACTGAACAGCCTGGATTTACTGGACAGGGGATGCAATGGGATGAAAATGGCTAACCTACCTTTCCATCTCTATTAAGAGTGGGTAGACCGGGTAGCATCTGCAGCTCTGCATCAGGTTCCAGCCAACGTGGTGGAGGTTCCACCGAGATGCAGGACTGAGGGCTGAAAGAGCCTCAGCTACAATGTCCCACATGCAAGAAGCTGGGTATCCAGGAAGCATTTGACCTCTGAATCAGAGCTTGAACCTACTTGTTCCACTGAGAACGTCACTCTTCTTTCCTGCTCTGTTGAGGACGTCATTCTGCTTCCTGCTCCTCTAATGACGTCACTCTGCTTTCCTACTCCACTGAGGACATCGTTCTGCTTTCCTGTTCCACAGAGGACATCACTCTGCTTTCCTGTTCCATAGAGGACGTCACTCTGCTTTCCTGTTCCACAGAGGACATCACTCTGCTTTCCTGTTCCACAGAGAACGTCACTCTGCTATCCTGTTCCACTGAGCATGTCGCTCTGCTTTTTTGTTCCACTGAGGACGTTGCACAGTCTCCTAGTTCAGCTCAGGACATTTTGCCCAGGGGACCGGGACCATTAATGGAGATGGGTGTTTCATGGCACTCCGGGCGGAGCGCCGTTGGCGAGGGGTTATGTCACGGTTTCACCTTTAGGCAGCGCTTGGAGAGCCAGAGAGCACGTGTGTGCATGTGCAAGGTGCGCGAGCGTGTGCTCTTCGAATATTGACAACTGTTACATTGTTTACTATGTACACGTGCGTTTGTTTTGTTTCTGTTCTGTCTCCTTCCTATTCTGTTATTGGTTGTTGATCGGGGTGTGACTTTATTGATTTCAGCTGCCAGCGCTTAGTGCTGAATATGTTTGATATATATACTGCATGCCTCCTAGTACACGGAACACGGAGTATTGCTGATAGTAGATATAGTTAGTATAGTTGAATACGATCACCCAACCCTTTGCCTGTCTTGACTACGTTTTGGATTACGATTTGCCTTTGTCTCTTTTAATAAATACAGTGCCTTGCGAAAGTATTCGGCCCCCTTGAACTTTTCAACCTTTTGCCACATTTCAGGCTTCAAACATAAAGATATAACATTTTAATTTTTTGTGAAGAATCACCAACAAGTGGGACACAATTGTGAAGTGGAACGAAATCTATTGGATATTTTAAACTTTTTTAGCAAATAAAAAACTGAAAAGTGGTGCGTGCAAAATTATTCGGCCTCTTTACTTTCAGTGCAGCAAACTCACTCCAGAAGTTCAGCGAGGATCTCTGAATGATCCAATGTTGTCCTAAATGACTGATGGTGATAAATAGAATCCACCTGTGTGTAATCAAGTCTCTGTATAAATGCACCTGCTCTGTGATAGTCTCAGGGTTCTGTTGAAAGCGCAGAGAGCATCATGAAGACCAAGGGACACACCAGGCAGGTCCGTAATACTGTTGTGGAGAAGTTTAAAGCCGGATTTGGATACAAAAAGATTTCCCAAGCTTTAAACATCCCAAGGAGCACTGTGCAAGCGATCATTTTGAAATGGAAGGACTATCAGACCACTGCAAATCTACCAAGACCTGGCCGTCCCTCTAAACTTTCAGCTCAGACAAGGAGAAGACTGATCAGAGATGCAGCCAAGAGGCCCATGATCACTCTGGATGAACTGCAGGGAACTACAGCTGAGGTGGGAGAGTCTGTCCATAGGACAACAATCAGTCGTACACTGCACAAATCTGGCCTTTATGGAAGAGTGGCAAGAAGAAAGCCATTTCTCAAAGATATCCATAAAAAGTCTCATCTAAAGTTTGCCACAAGCCACCTGGGAGACACACCAAACATGTGGAAGAAGGTGCTCTGGTAAGATGAAACCAAAATCGAACTTTTTGCGCACAATGCAAAATGATATTTTGGCGTAAAAGCAACACAGCTCATCACCCTCAACACACCATCCCCACTGTCAAACATGGTGGTGGCAGCATTATGGTTTGGGCCTGCTTTTCTTCAGCAGGGACAGGGAAGATGGTTAAAATTGAGGGGAAGATGGATGCAGCCAAATACAGGACCATTCTGGATGAAAACCTGTTGGAGTCTGCAAAAGACCTGAAACTGGGACGGAGATTTATCTTCTAACAAGACAATGATCCCAAACATACAGCAAAATCTACAAAGGAATGGTTCACAAATAAACGTATCCAGATGTTAGAATGGCCAAGTCAAAGTCCAGACCTGAATCCAATCGAGAATCTGTGGAAAGAGGTGAAAACTGCTGTTCACAAACACTCTCCATACAACCTCACTGAGCTCGAGCTGTTCAAAACTGATAGAGACATACCCCAAGCGACTTGCAGCTGTAATTGCAGCAAAAGGTGGCTCTACAAAGTATTAACGCAAGGGGGCCGAATAATTTTGCACGCCCCACTTTTAATTTTTTTTATTAGTTAAAAAAGTTTCAAAAATCCAATAGATTTCGTTCCACTTCACAACTTGTTGGTGATTCTTCACAAAAAATAAAAAATTTATATCTTTATGTTTGAAGCCTGAAATGTGACAAAAGGTTGAAAAGTTCAAGGGGGCCGAATACTTTCACAAGGCACTGTACGTCTTATCCTGCAAATGCTTCCTTACTCAACTCCCTTACATCTCAGGACGTGACACATACATTAAGTAACGTATATCCCTTTGAAATGGCTTATACCTCCAAATTATTGGGTTCTTTTATTGTTTCCTTTTGGTCTACTAAAGAAATAAAACATTTAGATGAACACTATGGATATTGAGACAGTTCCGGTAATTTCTGGTTGTGTCACTGTTACAAATATCACCTCTATTGATGTTTTCTCAATCTTTTACTTTTCATTAAAACTGATTCTACAGATTCCTGCAGTAAAGAACCCATTTGAACACAGAAATAATATTTAACATTGCTAATAGGAATGAGTCATTAGTATACACTTTTAGAGTTTTATAGTATTTTAAATCATTTTAGGCTATGTGAAAATCCTTTCATTTTGTCTTTTGAATTTTGTGTAATTAAAAACTAATGTTATAGAGAAGATTTATATTACTGATTTGACCATTTTTGATGGAAAAAGACTTCATTCTGACTCCCTTCTTCCTTAACTATCAATGTATAAAAGCAATACAACTTCACTGGTTCTTCAATAGTTTTTTAAAAGAGTTTATTGCATAATTAAGGGTTCTTAACCTCCTTCAAAATGTCTACCTCAGCACATGCTGTTATATACACTGTGATTGATCCCTGGTGTGTTTTGTTTTTGTTTCAGAAAGCCAGTGGAGTTCTGTATTGCACAGAACTGAAGGACGTGATGTTGGTGGGACTGAAAATTTAAGAAGCTAGCGCTAATTCAATTATTTTTTTATTAAAACAGCACAGTCAGTCATGTGTTTATCCTTAAATATCGGTTAGAACACAATGTCCCACATTTCCCCTTAAAGATTGATAAGTACATCTAAAGTGCCTTCAACTAATATTGGTACCCTTGGTACATATGTGCAAAGAAAGCTGTGAAAAATTGTCTTTAACTTTTTGATCGTTTGTTAAAAAAAAAATTCATAAAGAATTTCAAGGTCCATGCTGGTGGACTCTCCTCCTCAGTTGACGCCACAGCTTTTCTATGGGTTTCAAGACAGGGGACTGGGATGACCATGGCAGGACCTTGATTCTGTGGTCAGTAAACCATTTTTTTGTTGAATTTGATGTATGTTTTGGATCATTGTCCTGCATGAAGATCCAACCACAGCCCATTTGAAGCTTTCTGGCAGAGGCAGTCATGTTTTCATTTAATATCTGTTGATATTTGATAGAGTCCATGATGCCATGTATCCTAACAACATGTACAGGTCCTCCGGCAGAAAAACAGGGCATGAGGTACTTTTCCATACGGCTACCTCTCTGTGTGCTTTAGTTCCACCTCTGGTGTTTATCGCCAAAAAGCTCTATTTTGGTTTCATCTGACCATAGAACCCGATCCCATTTGAGGTTCCAGTAGTGTCTGGCAAATTGAAGACGCCTGACTTTGTTTTTGGATGAGAGTAGATTTTTTTTTCTTGAAATATCTCCAAACAACTTCTGGTGATGTGGGTGACTTCGTATTGTGGTTTTGGTGACTTTCTGACCCCAAATGCAACTAACTTCTGCAATTCTGCAGCTGTGATCCTTGGGCATTTTTTGGCCACTCAAACCATCCTCTTCACAGTGCGATGAGGCAATATAGTGCTATTTTCTTGTAGCCACTTCCCATTTTGTGAAGCTCAACAACTTTTTGCCACACATCACAGCTATATTCTTACGAATTATGAATGACTAAGGGAATTTGGCTTGTGTTACGTCATCTGTATACCCCTTGAAACAAATTCCTGCTCCTAGTCACCTATGTGTACTAAAAATTTGTGTGTGTGTGTGTGTGAGACATATATATATATATATAACACACACACACACACACACATATGGAATATGCTATTGGTTTGTTGATTACAATAAATCTTGTGTTATGCTTCCACATGTTTCCCTTTCTTTGACTTGCTGAATGTCTATATGAGATTCAAATGTGTGACTGAGTTACAAGATGGTCTGGATTCAATTTTCTGACAGTTTATAATAGAAATATATATAATATATAACAGTTTGTAATAGAAATATAAAATGTTAAATAGAAGGCCACAGAAGTGTCACTGGTGGAACAATGAGGCATGTCTTTTGTTTTACCACAAATATAAATTCCTTAAATCAGGGGTGGGCAATCTTTTTGACTCGAGGGCCACATCAAGTTTTTGAAACCAAGTGAAGAACTGCCATGACCAAATAAGTCTTTTTAAAATTTATTCCAAATTGACACTCAGTTATTACTGTGATATAAGTACACATGGACACATGCATGTTCTACCCTTTTTTTTAACAATTAAACATTTTTGTAACATCTCAAATGCACATACATACAAATATGATAACTGATGTGTAATTAACAGTTCTAAAAACACGATTATATTACATTCTGAGTGAAACATTTGGAAAATTAAGGAACAATTAAATTTATTATCCATTGTGGGCCATATTTACAATTATCTAATCATCTTAAGTGCATTTGCTAAAAAAGTATTTCTACATATCCATAATCTTTGCTTTTCCAGCCATAGTTATGGTAATGTCAATTACTTGTATAACGCTTTTAACAACGGTCATTGTCTCAAAGCAGCTTTACAGAGACAAATAAACACAGGATACAGATTTTCGCATGTGAATTTATCCATATTGAGCAAGCTGATGGCGATGGTTGCAAGGAAAAACTCCCTAAGATGATATGAGGAAGAAAGCTTAGAATGTAAAGGTTGTGAACAATGAGCCTGGTCCAATCTCTGGACAAGAGCATTAAAAGTCTTGTGTAATCGTTGACGTAGAAATCCTCAGGATAGCTGACAATGTCAAGGCAGCAGTGAATTAGACATTACTGAGGCATTCTAATTCTGACTGAATATACCGTAATATACAAGAACTGCAGGCTACAGCACCATCTATTGGGCTTGTACTGCATAAATTAGTCATTTTGGAACAAACTCATTCAGGGGCGTAGAATCCGCCCAACTGGTCACTCATGTCATGTGTCACGCCCATGCTCACACCCATGCTGAGTGCTCAGAGGTCACGATGAGCTCAAAAAGGCAAAAAAAACAACAACCATTTACTCCATTTTTACTAAGTTGAACAGTGTAACTGTAAGTTCTTTTGGTATGTGGTAGGCAGGATAGGAACATAACAATAACAGAAAAAAAATAGAAAATAATAAAATAAAGTATTGTGAATATACAAGTATATATTATATACTGTATGTTATAATATGTGTGCAATACAATGTACACTAAAACTGTTTGCAATATTTAATGCAGTGTAATATACAATATAACATACAGGTACAGAATCATAAATTCCATATTAAGCCAATTACAAGCAAGATCAGTTTACAAGCAACCCATCAGTTAGACCAAGGTCAGAAAAAAACCCAATACCCTTGATATACCCATGAAAATCTTCCTCATGGGTTTGATGAAAGTGCCTGGAGGGCCGTAGTTTGCCCCCCTGAGCGATAGACAGCTGTCTGTCGCTCAGAGTTTCACAGACTCTTTCAAGATTACATTCATGTTCTACTCGTTTAGGGACAATGTTGTGGTTGATTCAGTCGCATTGAAAATTGCAGCGCTGTTTCACCTGAACTCGTCTGAAGTGGAGGAGGAGATTTTGAAACTACAGACTGACCTTCAGCTGAAGTCCAGGGCTCATGGACAGTTCTGGAACTTACTCACAGGGATAAAGTACCAAACATGAGGAAATGTACAACCTCTTTGACTGCATTGTTTGGCTCTACTTATTTATGTGAGTCAGCCTTTTTCCACATGAAGATTATTAAGTCCAAATACCGTTCCACAATGACTGATCATCATTTGGAGGCCTGCTTGAGACTGTCTACCAGCAGCTACTGTCCGGACTGTGCAGCCCTGGCTGATTCTATTCAGTGCAAGTCATCAGAGTAAGGTACTGACCAAAAATGTACTGAACTGTAGTGTGCCATAAGGGTTCATGCAGTTATACAAGGTACATGAACATATATATTGTGTGTATAAATATTTAAAATATACTCAGTGTGTGTGTGTATATATATATATATATATATATATATGTTTCGCATTTTTAGTGTAGGTAGATCTCCTTGACTGGTTATGTTAAAAGTAGCTCGCAAGTCAAAAAAGTGTGAGCACCCCCGTACTAAACTATGTTTGAGTAATATAATTGTTTTTTGTGTGTGTGTGTGTGTGTGTTTGTGTGTGTGTGTGTATAATAGTGCACTGTTACGGCTGAAGACTCTGTTATATACAGCTCTGTAGCTGTTTCAAAGCCAAAGGTAAGAATCATTATTATTATTATTATTATTATTATTATTATTAGTAGTAGTAGTAGTGCAGTAGTAGTAGTAGTATTGTTATATGAATAGTGTTATTAAATGGATTATTATTAATAAACATTTACGAACTATTATTGAAGATTTAACAAAGCTATTTCTTACATCCGCAGTC
The DNA here is from genome assembly GCA_012411365.1 of Ameiurus melas. Taxonomy (NCBI): domain Eukaryota; kingdom Metazoa; phylum Chordata; class Actinopteri; order Siluriformes; family Ictaluridae; genus Ameiurus; species Ameiurus melas. The sequence continues at coordinate 4,289,285 of CM022770.1, read as the reverse complement.
TTCAGCATCAACAGATAATGAGCAGGACGTGACCTACAGCTTTGTAAACATCGCTTCCAAGAATAAAACTGTGAGTAAATTCCTTTAAATGAAGTGTATTCCAGTACAATCCAAGCTAAGAAACTAAGTGTATAAATCCATAATAACTATTTTACTGACTAATCAACCAGGGACTGGATTTATATTGAGACTCTGATTAGTCTTTATTCATATCCTGTTCTAGAAGTCTCCAAAAGATGTGGGTGATGAGATCATCTACAGCAGCATGGTTTGCTAATAAGAGATGTGTGATTAAAAAAATATATATATCTGTGTCTCTCACACTCGCTCTCTCTATACACACAGCTGTGAAAATGTATTTGCCCCCATCGTGATTTCTTCTATTTGTGTGTATCTTATACTAAAGTTGTTTCAGAAATGTATTGAGTACCATATCTATAGGAAAGAAAAATGTAATACTGATATCATTTAATTCTTCATAATAATGTGCACCAGCGGAGGGAAGTAACGTACTACATGTACTATGGTTACAGTACTTAAGTACATGGTAATTCTAATAAAATGAAAGTACTTAATGATACCGTGAAGTACATTTCCTTCAGTTTTTGTATCTTCTTTATTTTTGCAGAAATAAAATGTACAAAATATAAAATTTAAGAGTGACTGTGACTGTCCGTGAGAATGTTCTTCCTTTTGTTCAGGACTGCAGGGTGGTTTCTTTCAGAACTAGTGAGGTTTTCCTGTTTGCTCAGTTCTTTGCCCAGTATTAATAGCAGCGTCCTCACCTCATGCCCATGATCATACCCTCACATGTGTAGCCTATAAAGGGCCCCACTACATTACTGCCCTCATCACTGATCACACTGAATCTGTTACAGTCTGGCTTCATGGCTGCCTTGGCAAAATTAAAATGAGATTCTCCACCTGGACTTCGTAACATGAGGGAACAAGATGGTTAAGTCGTGTCTGCATCTGAATAAAGCATGATCATTATATTGTGCTCCCAAACTAGAGTGTGTATATTTACACTAACCACCAGGCACTAGGGGACACAGCTATGGCTCATCAGCTTCAGATAATATGTCCACACTAATAAAGTTTACATTACATGCAATTCTTTTTTCTGAAATGTATGTATGTACAGTGCTGTGAAAAAGTTTTGCCCCATCCAGATTTCTTCTGTTTTTGTGTATATCTCATACTAAATACTTTTAGATCTTAAAACTAAATGCAACATAAAACAAAGCTGACCTGAGTCAACACACAATAGAATTTTTATTTATTTATTTTTACACACCGTGCCCCGCCCCAGACCTGTACATCATCTTACATTGCATGCAGTTGCTCTCTAAATAAACTCTAAATAAGATCAAAGTCTATTTCACTAACTGCAATAAGAAACGTGCGTGCCACTGAAACAATTCTAGCCTGAAATACCACCTGAACTACTCCAGTCAACATGCTCTGCCAAACCACACTGTCTGAAAGCAGGCAGCACCGAATTAGTAAGTCTACATCATGTCTATGCAGAAACGTAGAAAATGTCAAGCACCACTGTAAATGGATTGTTACTTAAGCGATCATGTATTATTACTATTATTATTATTATTATTATTATTATTATTATTATTATTATTATTATTATTATTGTTTAAAAACATGTTTATTGTTCTGTATGAAGCATACATACTCTTGTTTTGTCTGTTGACATTAATAAGAGAAAAAAATCAGTCACTAAATGAAGACACACTGGGGTTTGAGACCACGTAGTACAGTTATCAGGAAGAGGAACTACTTGAGCTGCTATGCTATACTTGAGATGCTTATGCAGCATACAATTACTGCAAAATTCAGGCGTATGCCAATGAGACACAGGGGAAAGTGACAGTGACTGATAACCCAGCTGAGAGTCTCTTTACTGTGACGATGAATAATCTCCAGACAGAAAACACTGGAACGTACTGGTGTGGTGTAGAGATAGATGGAATATTCAGTCCAGATGATTACAAGACCCTTCATATCACAGTAAAATCAGGTATTAAGTTACAATCTGGAATTAATTAATGAATTTAATTTTTTAATAAATGCTATCCCTAAATTGTCCGCTAGGGGCGCACTGTTTTTGTCAGAGTAGAAGATGCAGCACAATTCTGGGACTGAAAAGCAGATGGTAGCAATGCGCCTTCTGTTGTTTGTTATTACGGTGAAGTCTACCCAGGGGTTCCCAAACTTTTCCAGGGCAAGGCTTCCCAAATGGCATTAACATTTGACTGAGATACCCCTCTTGCAAGACGTCTTTTTTTTTATTTTTTATTAATGATCACATTAATTAAAACATTACATTATTTTTTATTAATAATTACATAAATTTTACAGTAATCTTACATCATTACATTACATTAGGAATTGATTGTGTGTGTGTGTGCTTCTTGAGAGTGAGAATTTATAGTTCACACCAAATTGTTGAGGCCCCCACTTTGAAAACCACTGATCTAACCTATTTGCTACTCACCCCCACACCCTCATTAGCCAAAATGTCTGTCAAAAAGGAGAAAAGTGGATACAGAGTGTAGAGTTTTCCAAGAAAAATGGAGTGCAATACTATATTTTTCAGTTCCAAATACCTGTGACTTAAAGTTTTTTGCGTTTGAACAAACACTGTGTCCAGTTGTAATGCACACATGTAAATGATAATCAAAAGCAAATTGCACAAAATCTGAGGTTGTTCATGATGTATTTGTAAAAAGATATTTAATTAAATATGAAGATTTTCCTAATGCACGTGTACTTCTTTGCACGAAAACAAAGGGGAAAACATGGACTTATTGTTATGTATAGGTACTTATGCTGTGGTTTTACAGGCCCGGCCCACTTGACATCTAATTATGCTGTATGTGGCCGCTGAACTAAAATGAGTTTGACACCCTTGGTGTAGATGCTTTTTTAAATCGGCCCGCTAGGGGGTGCAGTCCGGCCCGCAGGATGAATTTTGAAAATGAACAAAATGCATGAATGGCACGACCTAGAATTTTTTAAATAAAATGCTATTCCTAAATTATCTGTCAGAGTAGAAGATGGGGCACATCTCTCGGACTCAGACCGAACAGCAGATTTTACATTTACATTTACATTTATTCACTTGGCAGACACTTTTATCTAAAGCGACTTACAAATAAGCAAAGCGATATATCAAGCAGAGAACAATACAAGTAGTGCTACTATACAAGATCCATTAATTGAAGTCCAGAGGAAGCAAAGTGCACAGAGGTGTAAGTGCATTGTGTTTATATATATATATATATATATATATATATATATATATATATATATATATATATATATATATATATATATATATATATATTATGAGTTGGTTAGGTGTTCATGGAAGAGATGGGTCTTTTGCTGTTTTTTGAAGATAGTGAGAGATTCTGCAGTCCGGATTGAGATTGGAAGTGCATTCCACCACTGAGGAACAGTTAGCGTGAAGGTTCTGGAAAGGGACCTTACGCGACGCTGAGTGGGAACTACTAAACGTCGGTCACTAATCGATCGCAGATTGCAAGAGGGAACGTAGGCCTTCAGGGGAGAGTTGAGGTAGGAGGGTGCTTTTCCTGACAAGGTCTTGTAGGTGAGCTTCAAGGCCTTGAACTTGATGCAGGCAGCTACAGGAAGCCAGTGGAGGGAGATGAAGAGGGGTGTGACATGGGTTGTCTTGGGCTGGTTGAGAGGCGTGCTGCAGCATTCCGAATCATCTGAAGGGGTTTGATGGAGCTGGCTGGGAGGCCTGAAAGCAGTGAGTTGTTTAGAGATAGCAAGAGCCTGGACTAGTATCTATGTAGCCTGTTTGGTGATGTAGGGTCGGATTGTCTTGATGTTGTACAGGATGAGCCTACAGGACCTTGCAGTTTCTGAGATATGGTCTGTAAAGGTCAAGCCGTCATCAAGAATAACCCCAAGGTTCCTGGTCGTCCTGGTTGGCATGAGTGTAAGTGAGCTGAGCTGTACAGTGAGGTTCTGGTTGATTGAGGGACAGGCTGGGATGGTGCTCCTTCATCCAGTCCGAGATGTCCGACAGGCAAGAAGAGATGTGTGCAGAAATGGATGGATCGTCAGGCTGGAAGGACAAATAGAGCTGGGTGTCATCAGCATAGCAGTGATATGAGAAGCCATAAGACTCAATCACCTGCCCGAGAGATGTAGCATAGATAGAAAAGAGGAGTGGACCCAGAACTGACCCCTGTGGAATGCCAGTTGTGAGTTGCTAAGTTTCAGAAATACCTCCGCTCCATGATACCTTGAAGGATCTGTCAGTGAGATAGGATTCCGCCCAGCATAGAACCAGTGTATTTATTGCAGTAAATACGTTTATTAATATGATTATATTATTGGGCTTATATTATATTCAGTGTCCACCATACAAATCCCCGAGAGATAGATATTACTATAAAAATATTAGAACAAGTGCATTAATATTAACTTGTGATTTGAGTCACAGCCGCTCCTACTGACAAATAGCATTTACTACTGCTGTAGTAGAAAATAAATCTTATACCACAGTGCAGTTGAATTCCCGAATACTACTGGTCAGAAGGTGTTGATTATTCACTTTCTAATTAACATCACCCTGTTGTTGATTGTTTAAATTCCACAAGTGTTTTATTTCTTACACAACTAACCTGTATAACACATATTTGACTTTACTTGCAGTTTTAAAATCAAATGTGCTGTGGGAAAAACAACCATTTCTCTTGAAATCCACAAACTTTACATTTTATGTAAAATCACATATTTCATTTCATAAACACTACATGCCTTTGTACTGTTCAGGAATAACAGAATAACCATGAATAAATACTCACACCCACAGCCACCATCAGCACTGGAGCATGAAGGAGATGTGACCTACACCTCTGTGTTCAACGCAACCACAAATCAAACTGTAAGTAAGCCTGTATATGACAGCTGTTGTCTAGAGCAGGGGTTTATTTGATTGAAGGGGGTACATTAGAGGAATATCTCCGTTAATGATTCGTGTTTTATTAACTGTACCATGAGTACTATAATGAAATTGGCAATAGTAGAAATAATCAGAAATTCATCATATACTTTATCTCTAATCATTAAAACTCGCCCATTTTCCAGCATTCTCTGATAGTCAAAGATGACGAGGTGACCTACAGCAATATGGTATGGAGAAATTAATTAAATAAAAATGGAGAAAAAAAATCTTATTTACATCCTGGTTTCCTAACTAGATGTTAGTTTCCATAGAGTTTACCTGTAGTGATAGCTTTTATTACCAAAGTGTATTCTTTATCTCTAATCATTACATCTGACCCATTTCCAGAGTTCTCAGAAAGTCAAAACGATGAGGTGACCTATGTCAATGTGGTATGAGAAATGTCTTATTTCTTTTACAAGCTGGTTTCTGACTAAATGCTAGATTTTACATAGTAGTAGCTTTTATAACTGAAGAACACACATCCTAGTAATAATCAGATATTTTCCCTATGCTATATCTGCCCTATTTCCCAGCATTCTCCCAGAATCAGAGACGATGGGTTGACCTACAGCACTGTGGTTTATGGGTAATAGGTGAGGAACTCTTACACAGAAGGACAAAATGCACTGATAATGGACTATGAACATCAATTCATTCATCTTTAATAATCAGTTAATCCTGGTCATGGTCAAGGTAGATCCAGAGCCAGTCACGGGAACACTGGATGGAACAACGGTCCATGCATTTTGAAGGTATCAGGAAGAGGAACTGCTTGAGGTGCTACAGACACAGCAAAAACTTAACAGAGGAGCAGGATGCAAGAAAACCCTCACATTTTATTCAACATCAGAACAAATCTAACATGAGATGCTTTTTAATTTTTACAAAGTTCTACACAGACATTTTAATGGATTACCCAGATAGTGCCAAGCGGCCACTGCTGAACCCTTGATCAAGGTCCTAAACCCTCAAATGCTCAGTTGTATAAATTAGAGAAATGTAAGTCACTCTGGATAAGGGCGTCTGCCAAATGTCATAAATGTAACTGTGTATGTAAATGAATAACTCAATGGTTATTTTCATATAACAGCATCTTCTGTCATGTGTTATTCCTTAAATATTGGGTTAGAACACCGTATTTTATTCCACTGTCTGTCTGTATGTCTGTCTGTCAAACCAGTACAGAATTGACTTTCTTAGTCAATGGAGATTCTCTGTCATATTATATAAGAGCATTCGTTTTTATAAACAATTAACACTTGTGCTATGGCATTGTTAATTATAATTTAGCTAGTGTCCTACATATTTCTGTTTCTATGATACAAATTCAATGAAGAACCAAATATCAGAAAACAAAAAAATCAAGGCTTGTTATTTTATTATTCATTTACAAATAGAAAACAAAAAACAAACCCAATAAACAAGTCATTTCTGTTCTTTCGACCTCATGCTCAATTAAAAATAAGAAAAATGGGTAAAATTTCGGATTTCATCTGAACATTTTTTCCCCCTCACAGATAAGCAAAATATGTCTGGTCCACTTGTGGGCCACATACTTGCTTTAGTTCTGGCCCAGTATACGCCGGGGTCCCCGGCCCAAAACTGGCCCACACACTGAAAACCGACACATATACAATTTCCTCTGGCCCAGATCCGGCCCACACACTGTAAAGTGACTTATATTGTTTATGTGGCCCGGGTCTGGCCCAGACACTGTAAGACAGATCTGGCTGAGAGTCGGCTTGGTCCTCGGGTCAGATGTGGCCCAGAAACTGCTAAATATACGTCATTTTAGCAAAGAAACACAAATTCAACCATTTAATACGATTAAGGGCTTTTATTAAACATTAACAAATACATTACAATATGAACATTTATTAACACACTTTTAAAACCAACAAAATAACCAGTAAATATATTTACAGTATATTTAAAGACATAAATATACTCTCTCTCTCTCTCTCTCTCTCTCTCTCACACACACACACAAACACACAAATAAATTCAACCACTTAAAAATATCAAGGTCTTTTATAAATAATTCACAAATAAAATATGAACAATATGAATATTAACAAATAATAAAACAAGTCAAAGAAATATATTTACATTTAGTAAAGAAAGGACATATAGAGAACATACAGTTAATTTCACATAACAGATGTTTACATGTAGTCCACAAGATAATAGAAAATCTGTTCAAAAGTTTACACACCCTTGATCCTTAATACTGTGTGTCATTACCTGCGTGATCCGCGACTGGGTTTATATTTTGTGAGAGTTGTTCATGAGTCCCTTGTGTGTCCTGATCAGACCGAGATTGGTCCACAGTACAAAACCCGTCTGTCAGCCAGAAGCGGTGTGGACAGTCGGCAGGGCTCGGGGTAATTTTCTTTTCATACCGTCATTGAGCCGACAGTGGCGCACTTCTACCGTAATACTATCTGGGCTGGTTTTGATGTGACCCGGAAGTGACGTGTTGTGCTGAATAATGGTCTTTTTCCATTTTTTTGCTGAATAGCGTAAAGAGTTTTGTGATATGTAAGGGAGTCAGACGTGTAACCTTCAAAGAGGACTGCAGAAAAACTGCATGTCTGCAGAAAAATAACTAGTGCTCTGAAAGCACGGTTACTCTAGCCACACGTAAAAATAAATTAAATTAAAAATGACGAGGCGCAGCGTTTAAACACTTAGCGGTAATAGCGCCTCAAGCGGAAATGGAGTGTCCGCGAGCTCCTACACAAACAAAGCACTTCACTTTCTACAAAATGTCTACAAAAGATACTATAAAGCTTCAAGCTAAATAAAAATACATTAACATTTAAAATCATATTTTAAAACATCTAATAATAAAATCTACTGTAGGATTTTGTCGTAACTGCTATTCAAAAGATCTGTCCATTTCAACAGAGTCAGGATTATAAAAGCAGGATATATTATATTGCAGGATGGCAATTAACTTATGAACATATATATATATATATATATATATATATATATATATATATATATATATATATTATAAGTGTTTATTTATTTATTTGTATTTATTATTATTATTATTATTAATATTATTATTATTATTTAAAAAACATTGCAGGATGGCAATTAATTTATATATATATATATATATATATATATATATATATATATATATATATATATATATATATATATGACTCTGACAGTGTGGTGTAAACATACAAAGCTTAGACTGACATGAGTTAATGACACTAGAAAAGCTTTATTGTGTATATTAGTGTCTGCATGGCAAGGCATGTAATGATATCTGGCGAGCATCCGGTGGTTGTAGGACTGGGACTGCTGATTATTCTGCTCATTATTATTTTCTTCTGAGGTTTTCAGACACCTTTAAGATTTTGCTGCTTTTCTGTAATGCATAAACTAAATCATGGCCATTCATTTTGCACCAACAAGCAACTATCTTTCAAATGTCCTAAAAATAAATTAGGTGCTGCCACTCATCGGTGTGCTCTTGTGACAAGAGAAAACGAGGGGAACTAAGACTCAAGACTTCACACACTGCACAAGCAGGAAAGTATACAGTATACACAGTATATATATATACAAAGAGCTAGATAGAAACTAGAGTGAGGCGCATGACCATGACAGAGCTAGATCAGGAATACAGAAGACAGGAAGGAAATAGCATTTTTGTCACAGCAAGAACAGTTAAGAAATGAATGAAACACAACAGGTTGGACTGTTATAGGAATGTTATCAGCAAGAACAGCCCAAAGATGGTTTCCTATAGCAGTACATTTTGAAGTGTTTTAGTCCTCTGTGCTTAGACAACAGCAATTTGGCAAAAAGTACAATTATTTACTCATCAAGGAACGTTTTTATTAATTTAGCATGACTAAATAGAACTATGAATTGATTAAGAAAGTGTGGTTTCACACATTTTAAAGGTACAACAATCCACTGTTTGAAGAAGACTTCGAGATATATAGAAGTCATACCACAAGATGCAAACATTCATCAGTGGAAGGTCAGATTGGAATTTGCAAAGAAATACAGAGTTGAGTCACAGAAGTCCTGCAATCAAGATTGACCTCGACCAAAGTGATGGAAAGGCCAAAGTGTGGAGAAAGAAAGGATCTACTCATGATCCAAAACAGGAGCTCACGGGGCAAGCACGGTGGAGACAGTGTCATGGCTTGGGCTTGCATAGCTGCTTCTGAAACAGGCTCACTGATCTTTATTGATGATGTAACTCATGGTGGTAGCAGCAGAATGTATTGAGACGTCTACAGAAACACTCTGTCTGCCAATTTAAAGAGAAATGCATCCTGTACAATCCTGGAAAAGCATTGCAAAAGGAGAATACAACAATTTGATGATGTCAGTAGGTCACTGACTTGACAAGCAAGTGGATATGCAACCATAAATTAAATATTATTTATTTTAGACGATCCTTTCCTATACTTTTGCTCACCTAAAAATAGGGTGGTCTGCTAACAAAGGTTCTATGTTTTTAAAACAAATCTAGGTGTAAATGGATGGAAATGAAAGCTGAAATTCTGATCTGTTGTCTCATGTTCATCTTTTGATCTCAAATACAAATGTATCCAGTCTACAGCAAAAACCAAAGAATTAGCCTTGCTGTTCCAATGCTTTTGGAGGGGACTGTATATCGTATTGGAACACGCACATTCGTATAAACTGTGATTTCAACAACAATCAGAATTACTGGCCTAGAGAGTTAGCTTTACATGACATATTTCCACAGATATTTGATTAAGGAAATTAAATACTGGAATTAATGAGTGAATCTGAAACAAAAGAAGCCTACATGATATTGCCATCAGAGCTGAGATATAAGACGATACAATTTAATTTGCTATTGAAAAATGGGATTTTTGGGGCAAACTACCATCATCTGATATGGAAGTGTATCAGGTATTTAATGAGTTTAGATGGTCCGTCACTAAATTTAGACAGACTGTGGTTTTAGACTACACTGTAAGATTATCAGGAAGAGGAACTACTTGAGCTGCTACAGACGCAGTAACAACTTCTCAGAGAAGCAGGACGCAAGAAAACTCACATTTTATTCAACATCAGAACAAATCTAACATTCAACATTCAATTTCTGCACAATTCAGGCGTATGCCAATGAGACACAGGGGAAAGTGATAGTGACTGATAACCCAGCTGAGAGTCTCTTTACTGTGACGATGAATAATCTCCAGACAGAAAACACTGGATGGTACTATTGTGGTGTAGAGATAGATGGACAAAATGATGATTACGAAGCCCATCATATCACAGTAAAATCAGGTATTAAGTTACAATCTGAAATAATTCATGAATTTAGCAGTGTTCTAATGTTGCTAAAGATTAATTATACATAACTGACTCTATATTTGTGCTCAGATCCTGATCTGTCTGTGAAGGAGAGCAGAGTGAGTGGTGAGGAAGGAGGCAGCGTCACAGTCCAGTGTCTCTACAGCGCTGCGTATCAGAATACACAGAAGCAGTGGTGCAGATTTAAAGACAAGGTGTGCAGCACATTTAGGAGGACGGATACATCCCAGAATTCAGCAGTGCAGGTCAGTGATGATGGGAGAAGATCCTTCAGTGTGCAGATGAGTGGACTGAAGAAGAGTGATGCTGGCTGGTACTGGTGCAGTGCAGGAGATCTGCAGGTTCCTGTTCACATCAGTGTCTGTGATCCACCTCCAGGTATTATCACATACACTGACCTCGACTTTAACAAATGAAAATCACACTGATTATTTTTCTTTTTCTTAGTTGTGACTACAGCAGTGACTACAACCACTCACCATGTCAGTACTTACACGTAAGTAGGAAAGCTCCATTTTATTTAGGCATGCTGTTGTCCTCTGCAGTTTTACAGATTTTCTAGATTTATTAACTTATTCAAAGTAGAATGTGTTCTTAATGTACAAAACCAACTCTCTGATATTGAATATTTTCACCAGTACATGAGATATTATCTTGCTAGTTCTACTTTCTCATGTCATACGAGCTTAAATGCACTGACCATTTTATAATGTATTTATTATGAGTCTGTGATGTGAGTGGATTAAATTAAATTGTCTATTAAACTGTGAGCTTGAAAAAGCAAAGTAAGCATGAATAAAATAGCTAAATCTTACACATTGATTATAATCCTGTAGCCTCATTAAATGAAACTGCACATGGATTACTACATTGTGCACAAGAACACAATGAAACTTTTAGTGACCTTTCCAGGGTTCTCTACACATTCTCTACACAGGGGATCTCAAACTAGGGGTCTCTTGACTTCCAAATGTAAGAGCTAGTCAAGAGTTAGCTTAAGGATGATACTGGAAAATGACCCTGTGTATATGTATGAAAGAAAACATTTTAAATGGTCAAGTTTTACTTTCTGACTTTTTCTTTCATATTTTAAACAGATCTGGCTCGAAGCACAATTCAGGTAGCATCAGATGGAGATATTTGAGAAAATTTGTGAAATGTTCTTCTTAACATGTTTCTAACTGTTGTTATTTCTCACCCACAGCAACATCTCTGACTAGCGTCACATCAGTTTCTAGCGGTGATGACACCATGTGAGTGCAAACACACACTTATTCTTTCTTGTAGAACATGTTGAACACATTTAGGTTATGATGTTGTTCTCTGCAGTTTTACAGATATTTAAATTGATTCTCTTATTCAAAGATGAACATGTGCTTAGTGTGCAAAACAAACACTGCGGTATTTAAGCAGTAAATGAACATGTGACCATTATGTAAATACATGAAATTCATGAGTACCATATTTATAGGAAAGAGAAATATAGTACTGATGTCATATTATATTTATATGTACTCTGTTTACAGTATTTAAGTACTTAATTATAATATAAAAAGTAATATTACAGCGCAACACGTATTATATTACTGTAACGAGAGTAGTTTGAGACTTTCCACGAGTTAGATTAAGGATGAGACTGGAAAATGCCCCTATGTATGAAGGAAAACATTTTAAATGGTCAAGTTTTACTTTCTGACTTTTTCTTTTATGTTTTAAACAGATCTGGCTCGAAGCACAATTCAGGTAGGAGATATTTTATCAGATGGAGATATTTGATATTTGATATTATATCAGATGGAGATATTTGAGAAAATTAGCGCAACTGTTCTTCTTAACACGTTTCTAACTGTTGTTATTTCTCACCCACAGCAACATCTCTGACTAGCGTTACATCAGTTTCTAGCGGTGATGACACCATGTGAGTTATCACCATGTGATAATGATAGTGAGTTTTTATTGGTCAAGAATACACTACAACACAGTGAAATTCTTTTCTTTGCGTACCCCAGATTGCCAGCAAACACACACTTATTCTCTCTTGTAGAACATGTTGAACACATTTAGGATATGATGTTGTTCTCTGCAGTTTTACAGATATTTAAATTGATTCTCTTATTCAAAGATGAACATGTGCTTAGTGTGCTCTATCTATCTATCTATCTATCTTATCTATCTATCTATCTATCTATCTATCTATCTATCTATCTATCTATCTATCTATCTATCTATCTATCTATCTATCTATCTATCTATCTATCTAAATACATGAAATTCATGAGTACCATATTTATAGGAAAGGGAAATATAGTACTGATGTCATATTATATTTATATGTACTCTGTTTACAGTATTTAAGTACTTAATTATAATATAAAAAAGTACTATTACAGCGCAACACGTATTATATTACTGTAACGAGAGTAGTTTGAGACTTTCCACGTCTGCCTAGCTTGAGGATATAAACTGGAAACTGACCAAATTAGGGTAAAAAAAAAAGAAAAAATATTGATAATGATAGTGAGTTTTTATTGGTCAAGAATACACTACAACACAGTGAAATTCTTTTCTTTGCATACCCCAGATTGCCAGGAAGTTCGGGTCAGAGCACAGAGTCAGGCAGGGTCAGCAACCCTGGAGTAGATAGCAGGTTAGCTCAAGGGCTTGAACCCCCAAACTTCTGATCAGTGACCCAGAGCCTTAACCGCTAAGTACCCACTGCCTCTATCTATCTATCTATCTATCTATCTATCTATCTATCTATCTATATATCTAAATAATTGTTATACTTCATTATAATAATGTACATTGTGCAGTATGGTGGTGCTAGCAGGTAGCGCTACTCCTTCACAGCTTTAGGGTTCATGTGCTTAGTGTGCAAATAAAACACTGCAGTATTTAATCAGTAAATGAACATGTGACCACTGCGTGAGATATTTTATTGTTAGTAGAAAATTTCTCATGTTTCAAAGGCTTATGTAAATACATGTGAAATCAATGAAAAATTTAATACTTATATCATATTATAAGTCATAATAATGTGCACTGGGGTGGAAAGTAACATACTACGTACTATGTTTTCTGTTTACAGTACTTAAGTGCATGTTGTTTAAAAAAAATAATAATAATAAAAAAAATTATATATATATATATATATATATATATATATATATATATATATATATATATATATATATATATATATATATATATATATATATATATATATATATATATATATATATAATTTAATCAAAGTACTTTTTTTATCTTACATTGTGAAAGAGATTTACTTGAGATTAAAAAAAAATCTACTTCTATTTCAAGACCCGATCAAAATAAAGCCATTTCTGCTGAAAATCTATGACACATGAACTGTGACTGGTATTGAGACTGCAGGGTGGTTTTTTTCAGAACTAGTGAGGTTTCCCTGTTTTCCCTCATATTTTTCTAGTACTAATAGTAGTGTCTTCACCCCATGATCATAACCTTAGATGTGTAACCTTTAAAGAACCCCGCTACATTACTGCCCTCCCCACTAATCACACTGAATCTGCTGCAGTCTGGTTTCATTGCAGCCCTGACCAAACTAGAGTGTACATATTTACACTAACCACCAGGCACTAGGGGAAAAGCCATGGCTCATCTGTTTTAAATAATATGCCGATGCTAGTTGACACTAATATGTTGGCTTAGTGGTCAGCACATTGGCCTAACACCTCCAGGGTTGGGTTTTTGATGTACAGTACTGTACAAAAGTCTTAGGCACTATATTTCTTTTAGTACAAACTTTGTTATAGATTTTTATTTTACAACATCTACATTATCGAGTCAGTACAAAAACACTGTTTAAAGGGGACCTATTATGTCTCTTTTTACAAGATGTAATATAAGTCTCAGCTGTCCCAGAATGTGTCTGTGAAGTTTCAGCTCAAAATACCCCACAGATCATTTATTCTACCATGCAGTAAATCCTTTTTGGGTGGAAGCAAATACAGACTTTTTTCATTTGTGTCTCTTTAAATGTAAATGAGCTGCAACTCTCTGCCACCTTTCCAGAAGAGGGCTGTGTCCTAAACAGTCCACTTTTAGTATAACACTCTTATGTTTACAGAAAACGTACACAGATTTCAAATACAATCCTCTTTGTATTGTAAAGTGTAATAAAGGTGCGGTTATGAATTATGCATGCACGTGCGCACACTCCAGATAGTTAAATTCTAGATTAGTCCATTTACTCAGCATTTGACCTCTGAATCAGAGCTCGAACCTACTTGTTCCACTGAGAACGTCACTCTTCTTTCCTTCACTGCTGAGGACGTCATTCTGCTTCCTGCTCCTCTAATGACGTCACTCTGCTTTCCTACTCCACTGAGGACGTCGTTCTGCTTTCCTGTTCCACAGAGGACGTCACTCTGCTTTCCTGTTCCACAGAGGACGTCACTCTGCTTTCCTGTTCCACAGAGGACGTCACTCTGCTTTCCTGTTCCGCTGAGCATGTCGCTCTGCTTTTTTGTTCCACTGAGGACGTTGCACAGTCTCTTTTAATTGGGGGTATGATGGGGAGGGGTTATGTCACGGTTTCCCCTTTAGGCAGCGCTTGGAGAGCCAGAGAGCACGTGTGTGCATGTGCAAGGTGCGCGAGCGTGTGCTCTTCGAATATTGACAACTGTGACATTGTTTTCTATGTACACGTGCATTTGTTTTGTTTCTGTTCTGTCTCCTCCCTATTCTGTTACTGGCTGTAGATCGGGGTGTGGCTTTATTGATTTCAGCTGCCAGCGCTTAGTGCTGAATATGTTTGATATATATACCGAATGCCTCCTAGTACACGGAACACAGAGTATTGCTGATAGTAGATATAGTTAGTATAGTTGAATACGATCACCCAACCCTTTGCCTGTCTTGACTACGTTTTGGATTACGATTTGCCTTTGTCTCTTTTAATAAATACGTCTTATCCTGCAAATGCTTCCTTACTCAACTCCCTTACATCTCAGGACGTGACACATACATTAAGTAACGTAGATCCCTTTGAAATGGCTTATACCTCCAAATTATTGGGTTCTTTTATTGTTTCCTTTTGGTCTACTAAAGAAATAAAACATTTCGATGAACACTATGGATATTGAGACAATTCCGTTAATTTCTGGTTGTGTCACTGTTACAAATATCACCTCTATTGATGTTTTCTCCATTCTTCACTTTTCATTACAACTGATTCTACAGATTCCTGCAGTAAATAACCCATTTGAACACAGAAATAATATTTAACATTGCTAATAGGAATGAGTCATTAGTATACACTTTTAGAGTTTTATAGTATTTGAAATTATTTTAGGCTATGTTAAAATCCTTTCATTTTGTCTTTTGAATTTTGTGTAATTAAAATCTAATATATATTATATTATAGAGAAGATTTATATTACTGATTTGACCATTTTTAAGGGAAAAAGACTTCATTCTGACTCCCTTCTTCCTTAACTATCAATGTATAAAAGCAATAAAACTTCACTGGCTCTACAAGAGTTTTTAAAAAGAGTTTATTGCGTAATTAAGGGTTCTTAACCTCCTTCAAAATGTCTACCTCAGCACATGCTGTAATATACACTGTGATTGATCCCTGGTGTGTTTTTTTTTTTTTCCAGAAAGCCAGTGGAGTTCTGTATTGCACAGACTTGAAGGACGTGATGTTGGTGGACTGAAAATTTAAGAAGCTAGCGCTAATTCAATTATTTTTATTAAAACAGCACAGTCAGTCATGTGTTTATCCTTAAATATCGGTTAGAACACAATGTCCCACATTTCCCCTTAAAGATCGATAAGTACATCTAAAGTGCCCTCAACTAATATTGGTACCCTTGGTACATATGTGCAAAGAAAGCTGTGAAAAATTGTCTTTAACTTTTTGATCGTTTGTTAAAAAAAAGTCCATGCTGGTGGACTCTGAATTTGATGTATGTTTTGGATCATTGTCCTGCATGAAGATTCAACCACAGCCCATTTGAAGCTTTCTGGCAGAGGCAGTCATGTTTTCATATAACATCTGTTGATATTTGATACAGTCCATGATGCCATGTATCCTAACAAAATGTACAGGTCCTCCGGCAGAAAAACAGCCCCAAAACACCATCATATTTAACCATGGGCATGAGGTACTTTTCCATACGGCTACCTCTCTGTGTGCTTTAGTTCCACCTCTAGTGTTTATCGCCAAAAAGCTCTATTTTGGTTTCATCTGACCATAGAACCCGATCCCATTTGAGGTTCCAGTAGTGTCTGGCAAATTGAAGACGCCCGACTTTGTTTTTGGATGAGAGTAGATTTTTTTTCTTGAAATATCTCCAAACAACTTCTGGTGATGTACGTGACTTCGTATTGTGGTTTTGGTGACTTTCTGACCCCAAATGCAACTAACTTCTGCAATTCTGCAGCTGTGATCCTTGGACATTTTTTGGCCACTCAAACCATCCTCTACACAGTGAGTTGAGGCAATATAGTGCTATTTTCTTGTAGCCACTTCCCATTTTGTGAAGCTCAACAACTTTGTGCCATACATCACAGCAATATTCTTACCAATTATGAATGACTAAGGGAATTTGGCTTGTGTTACCTCATATTTATACCCCTGCCAGGGTTGAACAAATTCCTGCTCCTAGTCACCTATGTGTAGTAAAAATGTGTGTGTGTGAGATATATACAACACACACACACACATATATGGAATATGCCATTGGTTTGTTCTTTACAATAAATGTTGTGTTATGCTTCCACATGTTTCCCTTTCTTTGACTTGCTAAATGTCTATATGAGATGCAAATGTGTGACTGAGTTACAACATGGTCCAGATAAATTTTTCTGACAACAGTTATAATTTCTCCACTTCTAGATATAGAAATATAACATTTTAAAAAGAAGGCCACAGAAGTGTCACTGGTGGAACAATGAGGCATGTCTTTTGTTTTACCACAAATATAAATTCCTTAAATCAGGGGTGGGCAATCTTTTTGACTCGAGGGCCACATCAAGTTTTTGAAACCAAGTGAAGAACTGCCATGACCAAATAAGTCTTTTTAAAATTTATTCCAAATTGACACTCAGTTATTACTGTGATATAAGTACACATGGACATGCAGTTCTACCCTTTTTTTTAACAATTAAACATTTTTGTAACATCTCAAATGCACATACATACAAATATGATAACTGATGTGTAATTAACAGTTCTAAAAACACGATTATATTACATTCTGAGTGAAACATTTGGACAATTAAGGAACAATTAAATTTATTATCCATTGTGGGCCATATTTACAATTATCTAATCATCTCAAGTGCATTTGCTAAAAAGTATTTCTACATATCCATAATCTTTGCCTTTTCCAGCCATAGTTATGGTAATGTCAATTACTTGTATAACGCTTTTAACAATGGTCATTGTCTCAAAGCAGCTTTACAGAGACAAATAAACACAGGATACAGATTTTCGCGTGTGAATTTATCCATATTGAGCAAGCTGATGGCGATGGTTGCAAGGAAAAACTCCCTAAGATGATATGAGGAAGAAAGCTTAGAATGTAAAGGTTGTGAACAATGAGCCTGGTCCAATCTCTGGACAAGGGCATCAAAAGTCTTGTGTAATCGTTGACGTAGAAATCCTCAGGATAGCTGACAATGTCAAGGCAGCAGTGAATTAGACATTACTGAGTCATTTTAATTCTGACTGAATATATCGTAATATACAAGAACTGCAGGCTACAGCACCATCTATTGGGCTTGTACTGCATAAATTAGTCATTTTGGAACAAACTCATTCAGGGGCGTAGAATCCGCCCAACTGGTCACTCATGCTGAGTGCTCAGAGGTCATGATGAGCTCAAAAAGGCAAAAATCAAAACAAAAAACATTTACTCAATTTTTACTAAGTTGAACAGTGTAAGTGTAAGTTATTTTGGTATGTGGTAGGCAGGATAGGAACATAACAATAACAGAAAAAAAATAGAAAAGAATAAAATAAAGTATTGTGAATATACAAGTATATATTATATACTGTATGTTATGTGTGTGCAATACAATGTACACTAAAACTGTTTGCAGTATTTAATGCAGTGTAATATACAATATAACATACAGGTACAGAATCATAAATTCTATATTAAGCCAATTATAAGCAAGATCAGTTTACAAGCAACCCATCAGTTAGACCAAGGTCAGAAAAAAAAAACCAATACCCTTGATATATCCTTGAAAATCTTCCTAATGGGTCTGATGAAAGTGCCTGGAGGGCCGTAGTTTGCCCCCCACTGCTTTAAATGACAGTAGGGCAACCAGAACCTTCCAGGTTCACAATATATGACTAAATACTGACAAAGATACAGGCGTAGTGAGTTCTGTGAGTTTAACAGTGATTCATTTTAAAGAAACATTTCACAGAGCTTTTCACAGGGCCGAACTTTACACGAAACATGTAGTGTTTTTTTTCCCCATAAGAAGAACTCAGACAAGTTATTTTTAAACAATGTAAAATGGCAATGAACATATTTATGAACTTATGAATGGCTCTGACAGTGTGGTGCAAAAAGTAGAAAAGCTCTACTGTGTATACCACGTGTCTGCATTGCAAGGCATGGAATGATGTTTGTTCCTGTTATAGCAGCTATAACAACTTGCTCCGTTCTCAGCCTCTCTTTCTCTGTCTGTTGAAGTTAATAAGACAAAGCCGTGACTAAATTAAGACACACTGTGGTTTTAGACTACACTGTAAGGTTAGCAGGAAGAGGAACTGCTTGAGCTGTACAGACACAGTAACAATTTCACAGAGAAGCAGGACATAAGAAAACATCAGAACA
The DNA here is from genome assembly GCA_012411365.1 of Ameiurus melas. Classification (NCBI taxonomy): domain Eukaryota; kingdom Metazoa; phylum Chordata; class Actinopteri; order Siluriformes; family Ictaluridae; genus Ameiurus; species Ameiurus melas. Next base: position 4,270,103 of record CM022770.1, on the reverse strand, counting down.
AATCTAACATGAGCTGCTTTTTCGTTTTCCCCTGTGTCATGTGACTTGTTAGTGTTACAAGGTCTCGATGTGAATGGGGAGCAGGTGTGTTAAATTTGATGTAGTTGCTCTCACACTCCACCATACTGGTCACTGGAAGTTCAACATTGCACCTCATGGCAAAGAACTTTCTGAGTATCTGAAAAAAAAAAGAATTGTTGCTCTTCATAAAGATGGTCTAGGCTATAATAAGATTGCCGAGACCCTGACACTGCATCTACAGCTGCATCATGGCCAAGACCATACAGCGGTTTAACAGGACAGGTTCAACTCAGAACAGGCCTCGCCACGGTCGACCAAGGAAGTTGAGTGCATGTGCTCAGCATCATATCCAGAGGTTGTGTTTGGGAAATAGACGTATGAGTGCTGCCAGCATTGCTGCAGAGGTTGAAGGGGTGGGGGTCAGCCTGTCTGTGCTCAGTCCATATGCTGCACACTGCATCAAATTGGTCTGCATGGCTGTCGTCACAGAAGGAAGCCTCTTCTAAAGATGATGCACAAGACAGCCGGCAAACAGTTTGCTGAAGACAAGCAGACCAAGGACATGGATTACCGGAACCATGTCCTGTGGTCTAATGAGACAGAGATAAACTTATTCGGTTCAGATGGTGTCAAGCGTGTGTGGCTGCAACCAGGTGAGGAGTACAACGACAAGTGTGTCTTTGCTACAGTCAAGCATGGTGGTGGGAGTGTCATGGTCTGGGGCTGCATGAGTGCTGATGGCACTGAGGAGCTACAGTTAGTTCATTGAGGGAACCATGAATGCCAACATGTACTGTGACATACTGAAGTAGAGCATGGTCCCCTCCCTTCGGAGACTTGGGCCACAGGGCGGTACTCCAGCAACAACCCCAAACACACCTTCAAGACAACCACTGGCTTGCTAAAGAAGCTGAGGGTGAAGGTGGTGGACTGGCCAAGCATGTCTCCTGATCTAAACCCTATTGAGCATCTGTGGGGCATCCTCAAACAGAAGGTGGAGGAGCACAGGGTCTCTAACATCCAGCAGCTCTGTGATGTCATCGTGGAGGAGTGGAAGAGGACTCCAATGGCATCCTGTGAAGCTCTGGTGAACTCCATGTCCAAAAGGGTTCAGGCAGTGCTGGAAAATAATGGTGGCCACACAAAAATATTGACACTTTGGGCCCAATTTGGACATTTTCACTTAGGGGTGCACTCCTTTTGTAGCCAGTGGTTTTTGACATTAATGGCTGTGTGTTGAGTTATTCTAAGGGGGCAGCAAATTGATATCTATCTATCTATCTATCTATCTATCTATCTATCTATCTATCTATCTATCTATCTATCTATCTATCTATCTATCTATCTATCTATCTATCTATCTAGATAGATAGATAGATAGATAGATAGATAGATAGATAGATAGATAGATAGATAGATAGATAGATAGATAGATAGATAGATAGATACCAAATTACTTCATCATAATATACTTCATCATAATAATGTGCATTGTGCAGTATGGTAGTAGTAGTGCTAGTGCCTCACAGCTTTAGGGTCCCTGGTTTGAACCTGATGATTTAGCAAGAGAGAGGGAGAGAGAGAGAGAGAGAGAGAGAGAGTTTAGTTATCAAACACTGCCCGACAATAAGTGAAGGTGCACTCCTAAACGCATGCGCACACACATACGCAAACGCATGGGTGCGGCACACACACACACACACACACACACACACACACACACACCGTGGCAGGCCAAAACGATTTATTATAAGCATGAACGTGAATAATTATTAGTGACATTAGGCTACATTTAGCTGACTGGACACGGGCTGAATGGCGGTGCATGGTGGCTAATTCCAAGTTAGTTTATAACATTGCAATGTGTAAGTGTTGTTAACAAATAACAGGTTATCGCTAACATAACATGGAGCATAATGTTAGCTGGTTTCATGGCTACAATTGCAGCTGCCTCAAACAAATATAATATAGGACCGACTTTCAGGTGCTTTCCCAAATGCTTTGTTTGAAATGAACGATTGCATCGTTTACACACCGGAAACTGATACTAGCCTTCCTCTCTTTTCCTCTCAATGAGTCGGGGAGGAGTTAAACTTGTTAAGCTAAGCTAATCTTCTGTAGTTTTGCCAGTGTGCGTGTAGGCGTTTTTCTTCTTCACCACTTGTGATGAGCAGGACGTGACCTACAGCTTTGTAAACATCTGTGAGTAAATTCCTTTAAATGAAGTGTATTCCAGTACAATCCAAGCTAAGAAACTAAGTGTATGAATCCATAATAACTATTTTACTGACTAATGATTAGTCTTTATTCATATTCTGTTCTAGAAGTCTCCAAAATATGTGTGTGATGAGATCATCTACAGAAGCGTGGCAAGAAATCTCTCTCTCTCTCTCTCTCTCTCTCTAAATATATATATATATATATATATATATATATATATATATATATATATATATATATATATATATATATATATATATATATACATATATATATATATATACACATACACAGTGTTGTGAAAATGTATTTGCCCCATCCAGATTTCTTCTGTTTTTGGGTATATCTCATAGTAAATAGTTTTAGATCTTAAAACTAAATGTGACATAAAACAAAGCCGACCTGAGTCAACACACAATCACACAATAGAGTTTTTATTTATTTATTTTTCACACACCATGCCCCCCTAAAGACCTGTATGTCATCTTACATTGCATGCAGTTGCTTAGTGATGAGCAGGATGCAACAAGACGACCAAACTCTAAATAAGATCAAAGTCTATAGCACTAGCTGCAATAAGAAACGTACGTGCCACTGAAACAATTCTAGCCTGAAATAGTACCTGAACTACTCCAGTCAACATGCTCTGCCAAACCACACTGTCTGAAAGCAGTCAGCACCGAATTAGTAAGTCTACATCATATCTATGCAGAAACGTAGAAAACGTCAAGCACCACTGTAAATGGATTGTTACTTAAGCGATCATGTATTATTTATTATTATTATGATTATGATTATGATTATTATTATTATTATTATTGTTTAAACAACATGTTTATTGTTCTGTATGAAGCAAAAGCTTAGAGCAATCCCCCAAGATCATGGATGAATAAATTTGTTTTTACTTTAATCAGGGACTCACTCATGGTGAAATAGCTCTCGGTCTGTCAGTCAGCCTTCTTTGCTCATATTTACCAAGGGTGCCAATATTAGTGGAAGGCCTGTACATTAAAAAAAAAAAAATCAAAGCATTCTTTACATTTTGTTGTCCTTCCAGGTTTGTCATATATGACTGAAATACTAACAGAGATACAGACTTTACACAGCAACGTGTGGTGTTTTTTTCCTCATATAAGATGAAGTTAGTGTAAAATGTAAAATGGTAGTGAACATATGAACTTATTTAGCTAAGAGATTATGACACTGTTTATAACGTGTCTGCATTGCAAGCTATGGAATGATGTGTGTTCCTGTTACAGCAGATATAAAAACGTGCTCCTTTGTCAGCTTCTCTTGTTTTCTCTGTTGACATTAATAAGAGAAAAAAATCAGTCACTAAATGAAGACACACTGGGGTTTGAGACCACGCAGTACAGTTATCAGGAAGAGGAACTACTTGAGCTGCTACAGACACTGTAACAACTTCTCAGAGAAGCAGGACGCAAGAAAACTCTCACATTTTATTCAACACCAGAACAAATCTAACATGAGCCGCTTTTTCATTTTTATTCTCTTCACTTCCAGTAAGTACATTTCTCATGCACTCTTCTATCCTATTTTACATTCTTGTGCAGAATAAATCATTGATACATCAAAAACCTAACGTATTGAACTCATTTATCCATCATCAGTAATGTCTTGTATTCACATATCAAATATTGTATTTTCACTGAGTAATAGTCGTGTTTTTCTGTTCTGTGTGCAGGTGTTGGCAGTCAGGCATCGAGGCAGTTTAGTTTTAAAACTGGAGCATCTGTCACCATCCCGTGTCATTATGATAGGACATATATACAACATAAGAAATACTGGTGCTATGGTACAATATACAGTTCCTGCACAATTCAGGCGTATGCCAATGAGACACAGGGGAAAGTGACAGTGACTGATAACCCAGCTGAGAGTCTCTTTACTGTGACGATGAATAATCTCCAGACAGAAAACACTGGATGGTACTATTGTGTTATAGAGATAGGTGGAAAAATGGAGTTGGATGATTACGAAGCCCTTCATATCACAGTAAAAACAGGTATTAAGTTACAATCTGCAAATAATTAGTTAATTTAGCAGTGCTCTAATGTTGCTAAAGATTAATCATTCATAACTGACTCTATATTTGTGCTCAGATCCTGATCTGTCTGTGATGGAGAGCAGAGTGAGTGGTGAGGAAGGAGGCAGCGTCACAGTCCAGTGTCTCTACAGCGCTGCGTATCAGAATACACAGAAGCAGTGGTGCAGATTTAAAGACAAGGTGTGCAACACATTTAGGAGGACGGATACATCCCAGAATTCAGCAGTGCAGGTCAGTGATGATGGGAGACGATCCTTCAGTGTGCAGATGAGTGGACTGAAGAAGAGTGATGCTGGCTGGTACTGGTGCAGTGCAGGAGATCTACAGGTTCCTGTTCACATCAGTGTCTGTGATCCACCTCCAGGTATTATCACATACACTGACCTCGACTTTAACAAATGAAAATCACACTGATTATTTTTCTTTTTCTTAGTTGTGACTACAACCACTCACCATGTCAGTACTTACACGTAAGTAGGAAAACTCTTTTTTTTTATTTAGGCATGCTGTTGTCCTCTGCAGTTTTACAGATTTTCTATATTTATTAACTTATTCAAAGTAGAATGTGTTCTTAATGTACAAAACCAACTCTCTGATATTGAATATTTTGACCAGTACATGAGATATTATCTTGCTCGTTCTACTTTCTCATGTCATATGAGCTTAAATGCACTGACCATTTTATAATGTATTTTTATGAGTCTGTGATGTGAGTGGATTAAATTAAATTGTATGTTAAATTGTGAGATTGAAATAGCAAAGTAAGAATGCAAAAGTAAGAGTAAGAGTGACAAAAAGTAAAAGTGCCAACACACACTTATTCTTTCTTGTAGAACATGTTGAACACATTTAGGTTGTGATGTTGTTCTCTGCAGTTTTACAGATATTTAAATTGATTCTCTTATTCAAAGATGAACATGTGCTTAGTGTGTAAAACAGACACTGCGGTATTTAAGCAGTAAATGAACATGTGACTGTGACCCAGTGACAATACAGGGTTCAAATATCTTGTGTTAAAATAGCGTAGTGTCCCTTTAAGAAAATCAGCAATCAGGAGCGATAGTCCCGCCCCCAGCTGAGCATGATTAACAGGTCACGACGCCATTTTGTGATCCTGTGGAGACCGCGTGCGTGTGTGAGAAAATAGGAGACGCACATGATTTTTGCGATCGGAGGAAAATTAAAGTGAACAAAGTGAGCGAATTAGCAAGCTAAAGTACCACTACAGAAGACAGGATAAGGAGGAGCAACTGGGATGTTTGGAGAAATCCCCGTTTGCATCTCTATTGTCTCGGTAAGCTAATAAACTGCAGGATGCTAATGCTGCTACCTGTGTGTATTGAATTAAGGGATGTTCATGGCTAGCGCTGTGGAAATCAATTACTGGCCGTGATACAAGGGTTTAATTTCAAATAACATCTGAAATAGTAAGCTGATATTTAAGTTACGTGAGCACAGCAGCCCCTTGCTCATTTTTGTTTTAGGGGATATCTAAGTGAACTATATAGCACTCCTATTGGAGGGAAAGTTAAAAATAATATATACTATATGGTTTCCTATGATGATTTTACCTTAATGTTGGGTGTAGAATTGTGAAACATTAATGTTTAAATTCTGTTGTGAGTAAACATTTTATGTTAAAGTACTACTCTAATTAGAGTTAGCATTTCAAACACAGTATGTGTTGTAACTTAACTCAAGTAGAGCCTATACTGCCTACATTTTCTAATACAGGATAAGAGTAGCCTGATACAATTCTGGTTGATTTATCATCAGCTATTATTGAAAATAATATAAGATAATACAGGTTATATGCTGATTACTGTAGATATATCTAGGTATTGAATTGAGATTTGAAGTTTGAACTGAAGTGTGATAAATAGGCCTAAACATGTGATTGAGTATTATGAAGTATGAGATGCTTAATGTTACATGATTGTTATGCTTTAGTATGTTTGTTGTACAACATATAGTTACATGGAATATCATTCTAAAAAACTGTTTGCAAAAATCAAACAGGTCAGGTCCCAAGAACTACCTCAAGTCTTATGGACAGAGTGAGAACTACTTGGAAGATCCCCTTCTATTGATGGCGAGCCTCCCAGTGTGCTTTTGAAGAGACGTCGACCAACTCCGCGAGTATACCTCCCTGGTGGTAGGACAGTATCGGCCGCCTGAGCTGGTACACATTTTTCAACCAAAAGTGCCAACCTTCCTCTTAAACAGGGAAACTGTCACAGAACAGGTGACACATTGAGAGATACATAGATTGATTAATCCAGAACGTGATCACAAATTTAGACTTTACAGACCCCAAAAGGGATGGAGGTCAAAAGACTCAATTACTTTAAAGGGCCCATTTTTTATTTTCCTTTGTACATAATTGTTTCAAATGTTGCTTGAAAAGAACTAAGTAAAGTTTATATTGTTTCAACTTATATGGCATCATCCTTCCTTGTATGGGTTCAGTTTAAACCACATGGCTCCTTACGAACCTAGCACAGTGTTGACTCATATTTAGAGGATAGCACCATTACAGCCAGCCAGGAGCTTTGTGAATCAACTGTATACAAGAGAGCCAGTTATAGCGACACCTGCAGATAATACCTTGAATTGCAAATTTTTGAAAAATTTTTTGGTTTGAGTATTACCATTATAAAATGGAGATTGTTGAGACAGAAAATATCATCTAATCTAATGCTCAGAAGGCTAAGCCGAAGGAGGGCCAGCCTGTGTCTCAGAAGCGGTCCTCATCTCAGTATGTGACCACCAGGAGGCCACGGCCCTGGTACTGTTTTAAATGTGGGGAAGACGGTCACATAGTTAACAGCTGCAGTAACCCTGCTAATCCTATGCTGGCTGACGCTAAAAGAAAAGAGCTAAGAGAAAAGCAACAGGCTTGGGATGAAAAGACTGCATCAAGCAGTATCTCCACTTTAAATTAGAAGGGGTTTCTGTGGAAGGACGATCAGGAACCGAAGAGCAGAAAAGTCCTCAAGGAAAGCTCAACACAAAAGCAATATTGAAAGAACAGAGTAAAACACACCAGAGGTGTCCCAAAAGGACTTGTTGGACGAAAGAGCACAGCTAATGTGGAAGTCCGTGGAGTCGGGTGCAACTGCTTACTCGATACAGGTTCGCAGGTTACCACCATATCCCAGTCGTTTTACTATGACCATTTGTCAGAGTACAAAATCAAACCTGTGAGTGACATATTAGAGGTTGAAGGAGCTAATGGTGAACCTGTTCCTTACGCCGGATATGTGGAGATAAGTCTGAAGTTCCATAAGGAGTTTATCATTTCAGAACTTGAAGTAGAAACACAAGCTTTGATAGTACCAGACACTCGCTCAAAGCAGTATACCCGTACTTATTGGGACGAACACTCTAGAACCCCTCTACGAGGAATACTGTGATGACAATTCTCTCAGATCTACCACATTTTGTAGCTATGCCCAAGTACTCAGAACCCTGCATCTACGACACCAGCAACGTTCCAGTGGTAGACTAGGACCGGTAAAACTCAGGGGTAGTACACCTGCCACGATCCCTGCTGGTGAGAAGGTCATACTACAAGGATTTGCTGGTGCAAAAACCATTACCAGTGAACCATTGGTGCTGCTTGAGCCTCCAACTATGTCATCCTTACCTGGTGGAATCTTCAGACTGTTGTCTTATCACCATGCCAACTCATTATCCTTACAAGGTACCTGTAGTATTGAGAAATGAAACTGATCACGATATAACCCTACCAACTAACTGCATCATTGCGGAGATAACAGTAGCTCAGAAAATTTTGCAAGATACTCATCCTGACCAAAAACCTACCCACCTAGATAGAGAATCATCTGCTTCTGGTAATCACGAGATGCAGCCACCTCCTTTAGTCAACAAGAGACAAAAGCAGAGAAACAGCTGAAGCTTGATTTTGGTAATTCGCCACTCACTGAAGAGTGGAAGGAAAGAATAACCGAGAAGCTAAATGACTACACTGTTTTCGCTCATCATGATCTTGACCTCGGTCATACAACAAAAGTCAAACATCACATTCGTCTGAAGGATGAAACGCCATTCAAACAGCGACCCCGCCCCATACATCCACAAGATTATGAAGCAGTGCGTCGCCATCTCAAAATACTCTCGATACTGGCGTCATCGGGGAATCTGAGTCCCCCTTTTCATCACCAATTGTAGTCGTCAAAAAGAACGGTGATATCAGACTGTGTGTAGACTACAGGAAACTAAACCTCCAAGCTATTAAGGACGCATATGCCTTACCTACTCTGGAGGAGTCGTTTTCTGCACTCAGCGGGTCTCAATGGTTTTCTGTAATGGATCTAAAATCTGGATATTACCAGATCGAGATGGAGGAAAGTGACAAAACACAGCCTTTGTCTGCCCTCTAGGGTTTTGGGAATGGAACCGCATTCCACAAGGGATAACGAATGCACCTTCCACATTTCAGCGATTGATGGAAAAGTGGATGGGTGATATGCATCTGAGGGAAGTGCTCATTTTCCTTGATGATTTGATTTTCTCAAAGTCTTTGGAAGAACATGAAACACGACTGATCAGTGTCTTGAACCGACTAAGAGAAAGCGGCCTTAAGCTATCACCAGAAAAGTGCTGTTTCTTTCAGACATCAGTATGTTACTTGGGGCACATCTTGTCAAGGAACGGAGTCGAAACGGATCCAGAAAAGGTTAAAGCACTCAAAACCTGGCCGAGACCCCAGAGCCTGAAGGAATTAAAAACCTTCCTTAGTTTCTCTGGTTACTATTGAAGATTTGTGAAAGATTATGCCAAGATTGTGAAGCTTTTGACCAACCTGACTGCTGGTTATCCACCAACTCAAAAAAGAAGTAAGCCAACCCGAACACCGGGCAAATACTTCCACCCCAATGAGACTTTTGCGGAAAGATGGACCTCTGCTTGCCAGCAGGCTTTCGCGACCATCGACAAGCTCAAATCGTCTCCTGTGCTAGGATTTGCAAATCCTAAGTTACCGTATACCCTCCACACAGATGCCAGTATGACTGGACGCGGAGCAGCATTGTATCAGGAACAGGGTGGACAGAGCCGTGTAATTGCCTACGCAAGTAGTGTTCTTATGCAGTGAGGCAAGATATCCAGCGCATAAGCTGGAATTTTTAGCCTTAAAATGGGCTATTACTGACCAATTCCACGATTACTTGTACGGTAACTACTTTAAAGTTGTCACGGACAATAATCTGCTGAGGTATGTACTTACTACTGCTAAACTAGATGCTACTAGCTATCGCTGGTTAGCTTCGCTGTCCACTTTTACGTTTGACATCACTTATCGGGCAGGCAAGCCAAACCAGGATGCTGACGGATTATCAAGGTCGTCTCATGGTGATTTGATAAATGACAATCAGTCTCAAGGTGAAATTCAGAGGATACATGAGTTCACTTCTCATCATCTGAATCCGGAGAGCAATGATTTCTGCTGCACAGAAACAGTCAGAGCGGTCTGCCAGTGCCATATTGTTGTTTTTGATAAGGAAGACTCCACTAATCCTTTGCTTGGTTGAGTCTCTCGCTATCCACCCAGAGTCCATTCCTACCAAGTCTGAGGAGGATGAGGGACACCAAGGTCTTCTTACTATCCTCTAGTTAGGCAGAGGTGGAAAGTCTCAAACTACTCGCGTTACAGTAATGGAATACGTGGTGCACTGTAATGTTACTTTTTATATTATAATTAAGGACTTAAATATTGTAAACACAGTACATATAAATATAATGACATCAGAACTATATTTCTCTTTCCTATAGATATGGTACTCATTAATTTCATGTGTTTACATAAGCCCTTGTGAGATGAGAAATGTTCTACTAGCAATAAGGTATGTCATGTAATGGTCATGTAACCATGCTATCCTCTAAATATGAGCTAACACTGTGCTAGGTTCGTAAGGAGAACCCATACAAGGAAGGATGATGCCAGATAAGTTGAAACAATATAAACTTTACTTATTTCTTTTCAAACATTTGAAACAATTATGTACAAAGGGAAAAAATGGGCCCTTTAAAGTAATTGAGTCTTTTGATCTCCTTCTGTTTTGGGGTCGGTAAAGTCTAAATTTGTGATCACGTTCTGGATTAATCAATCTACTGTCAACATGTGTCACCTGTTCTGTGACAGTTTCCCTGTTTAAGGGAAGGTTGGCACTTTTGGTTGAAAAATGTGTACCAGCTCAGGCGGCCGATACTGTCCTACCACCAGGGAGGTATACTCGCGGAGTTGGTCGACGTCTCTTCAAAAGCACACTGGGAGGCTCGCCATCAATAGAAGGGGATCTTCCAAGTAGTTCTCACTCTGTCCATAAGACTTGAGGTAGTTCTTGGGACCTGACCTGTTTGATTTTTGCAAACAGGTTTTCATCTTTTTAGAATGATATTCCATGTAACTATATGTTGTACAATAATCATACTAAAGCATAACAATCATGTAACATTAAGCATCACATACTTCATAATACTCAATAATCACATGTTTAGGCCTATTTATCACACTTCAGTTCAAACTTCAAATCTCAATTCAATACCTAGATATATCTACAGTAATCAGCATATAACCTGTATTATCTTATATTATTTTCAATAATAGCTGATGATAAATCAATCAGAATTGTATCAGGCTACTCTTATCCTGTATTAGAAAATGTAGGCAGTATAGGCTCTACTTGAGTTAAGTTACAACACATACTGTGTTTGAAATGCTAACTCTAATTAGAGTAGTACTTTAACATAAAATGTTTACTCACAACAGAATTTAAACATTAATGTTTCACAATTCTACACCCAACATTAAGGTAAAATCATCATAGGAAACCATATAGTATATATTATTTTTAACTTTCCCTCCAATAGGAGTGCTATATAGTTCACTTAGATATCCCCTAAAACAAAAATGAGCAAGGGGCTGCTGTGCTCAGGTAACTTAAATATCAGCTTACTATTTCAGATGTTATTTGAAATTAAACCCTTGTATCACGGCCAGTAATTGATTTCCACAGCGCTAGCCATGAACATCCCTTAATTCAATACACTCAGGTAGCAGCATTAGCATCCTGCAGTTTATTAGCTTACCGAGACAATAGAGATGCAAACAGGGATTTCTCCAAACATCCCAGTTGCTCCTCCTTATCCTGTCTTCTGTAGTGGTACTTTAGCTTGCTAATTCGCTCACTTTGTTCAGTTTAATTTTCCTCCGATTGCAAAAATCATGTGCGTCTCCTATTTTCTCACACACGCGCCGCGGTCTCCACAGGATCACAAAATGGCGTTGTGATCTGTTAATCATGCTCAGCTGGGGGCGGGACTATCGCTCCTGATTGCTGATTTTCTTAAAGGGACACTACGCTATTTTAACACAAGTTATTTGAACCCTGTATTGTCACTGGGATACACTCTCCCCTCCTTAACGGACATGAGTCCCTTCATGTTCTCTGTTCTACAAAATGATTACTTTCAAATGTTTCGACTAAGGCTCGATTGAATCCCTCTAGAATGGTCTGGGCAAAAGAAATCAAGGGACTACCCAACCAAGGGTAGGTAAATTTCCCAGGTGCTCTCCTGGAACGTTCTGACCTACGAGGAGGCTCACTGACTGCTTCATTGATGTCAATGTCTTTCAATAGTAGATCTAGGGTCACTAATCGTAACCCTACGTAACCCTTTCAGACTCAACAGGTAAGTATTCGGCTCCAGTATTTATACTTCTGCAAACCGCCTCATCCTTTTCCTTAGGTATATTTGAGACTTTAAACACCGTTGTCTCTACCTCAGAGATTTTGATGGGGTAGAATTGAGGCTCAATATCATCATCCTCCTCCTCTGAACAGATAAGTTGTTCACTTGGTTGGGGTAGTGTCTGCCTTGTTTTGTGCCTACGTATCGGTTTTGGCTCGACTACTATTTCCTCTCCTTCGGTAAGGAAACCACAAGGTAAGAGCAGATCACGATGTAATGTGTGGGTTGGCCCGTCCGGACCTTCAGGACACACTACATAGACGGGTAAGTCTCCTGGTCTCTTCTTCAAAACATAGACTTTTGGCTCCCACCGGTCAGTGAGTTTGTGCTACTGGCGAAGTCGAAGATTTCGCACAAGAACTGTCTCCCGCCTCAAGTGTAGATTCTTATTCGCACATCAAATCTCCGTTTGTTCTTATCAGCCACTTTTTTTTTGCATTTTTAGTTGCAAGCTGATAGCTTTCCCTCAATTGGGACTTGAGATTTTTCACATACTGGGAATGTGAAGTAGATGAACTGTCTTTGACTGACTGGTAACCCAAATGCGATGTCTATGGGCAATCTGGGCTGCCGCCCAAACGTCAATTCATATGGTGAAAACCCTGTGGCATCGTTCCTCGTACAATTGTGTGCATGAGCGAGTGGTTTGACATGCTCACGCCACTTCGTCTTCTCCTTTTCCTGCAAGGTTCCCAGCATGCTCAACAATGTGCGATTAAATCGCTCTACTGGATTTCCTCTGGGATGATATGGACTTGTCCTCACTTTACGGATGCCGGCCAAAGCACAAAGCTCTTTGATGGTATGTGACTCGAAATCTCGCCCCTGATCACTATGGAGACGTTCTGGGAACCCATAGTGACTACCTGCGTGAAGTTGGGCCCCCCCACCAACGCAAAATGTCAGCAAAATAGTCTCAATCGTTTGTGCTTCGTTTGTGCCGTAAAAATTTTTGTTTGTGCTAAGTTTGTGCTGCTTCGGTTCAGGAGATATTAAAAGAGAAATATCATTTGTTCAATAAACAATTCTCTTTACTTCATTCACTTGTCTCTCATGATTGAACTTTTCATTTATTTACAAGGAGAATAATCTGTTACACTTCACTCCCACCACTAGGTGTGATGCTTCTGCTCATGGTGCTCTTGTGGAAATTAGTGTTGGTATAGGAAAAGTCGACACAGTTACTAAATAAAAATTCTGGCCAGTGTAAGTACAATTTTTTAACACTCAGAATGTTATTAGTTAACTTTAATCATAATGGTACAACATTCAAAGAGCTAAGTTTGCCAATGTTTCTTGATTGTTAATACTAGTATGGCTAATGGAGCTATGCAATGCTAATTACAGCTGCCCATGTTAGTTTTTTGAAAACGTGCATCTAAGGGTCAACATTACCATATTGGTCCTAATGTAAAGATATTATATTCTTATAGTAATATATTTTCCTTGTATTCTGGCAAATACAGTAATACACAAAAACAAGTTTAGTGTATGACCTTTTTTGCATCAGGATTATTTCAGTGGGTAATTATGTTCTGCTTATGCCAGATCGACAGCGGTCGACGGGTGCCATTTTCACAGTCCTCTGCTCATCAAAAGAGGCCATAGTCCAAAATGGCAACATAGCTACTCCTAATCAGAGCATCTTGTTTTCTAGCTGCTCACTAAGCTCTGTCCAGATCACTGCAAAGGCTTTATATACCTTTTGATAAATTGAACAGACACAATATCTGGACTGCTTTAGGGTTTGATTGTAAAAGTGATCATGAAACAAGCGGCAGTAGTGATGACACTGATTTTGAGCCAGGGTCCCTTTCCCCAAGACCAAAAGATTGCTGGACTTTTGGTCTTCAACTTCCATTTCAGACATGGATTGAATTCATGTCTGAAACAGTTCAATATATAAACAAGTTCTCTAAAAGACAAAAAAGGTAATACACTATTTTGAAGCCTGGCATCTGGACACGTAATAAATCACCACATTTGGGAAGAAGTGAAAAGCCCCTGTACATTTTGTTTTTAAAAGAGCCAAGGTCTATCCATCAGTAACAGAGAAATTCCTAGAAATCAGAGGCAACTGTAAGGAATGTCATGGCCACATTCACATAAAATGTGACGGAGAGCCTGAAATGAACAGCCCAATGGTGCTCAAGTGTTTAATTAAAAACACTGACTCCCTGCACACTGGATGTTCAAAACGTCTGATGTCCGATAACTTGCGTGTGCATATAGCCAAAGAACTGTGTGAGGGTAGAATGAAACCCCATGTATGGAGGGCATCAGAGGCAACAAAGCTGATGGATTTTGGAGATCCTGAGCCAAGCATTCTTCCTAATTTGGCCACCCTGCGCAAAGCAAGAGAGAAATGACTTCCGATTAGGTGACAAGGATCCTATTTTGTCACTGCAGATGTTAATATATAGTGCACCTCACAGTGGTAGCATTAAAGACATTGAACTAGACAAGTTCTTCTGTCATTACTGGAGTCAAACACATGTTTATGTACAAGTCATTATCAAAGAAGTCTACTAACCCCACTGTAAGTTTTGATGCAACTGGCTCAGTGGTGAGGAAACTAGAGACCAAATGTTAATGCTAATATATTAAAATCGAAAGCAGCACAGACAATTGAGACTATTTTGAATGAACTTGGAGCATGGTCGGGTGACCCCAGAATGACCTATAAATATTATTTTAATATCTCCGGAACCGAAGTAGCACAAACAAATTTTTACGGCACAAACGAATGCGACTATTTTGAATGAACTTGGAGCATGTGGGGGGCTGGTGACGTCACTGCACCATAATTCAATGCCTAATATTTTAAAAACAAAAGCAGCACAAACGATTGAGACTATGTTGCTGACGGTTTGCATTGGTGAGGGGGCCAACTTCCCACAGGTATAGTGACTGAGGAACTGCTCCCATAGGCATTTGGCTACTGTGCTGGCTTTTTGATCTTTTGTTGGAATAGCTACAGCATACCGTGTAAAGTGGTCGGTGATGACCAGGATATCTTTGGTGTTATGGCTATCCGGTTCCAAAGACAAAAAGTCCATACAAACCAGTTCCATTGGCCTGCTGGTGTGGATATTTACCAGGGGTGCAGCTTTCTCTGGCTGACTTTTCCTCTTGACACATCTCTCACAGGTCTTGATCTTTGTCTCAATATCAGATGCCATTTTTGGCCAATAGAACCTTGACCTAACCAGCTCAAGAGTACGTTCAATACCCATGTGTTCCATCTGGTTATGAAGACTGGTAAGTACTGATGACCTTAACACATGTGGCAGAACAAGTTGGCAACCTGGTCTATTATCACACTGCTGTCTCCTGTACAACAGGTCATCCTTCAATTCAAGACGACTCATCTCCCTGAGCATCAGCTGAAACTCTGGTGACTCAGATTTCCAACTGGTAGGTACAGGTTCTTGGGACTGAACTAATTTTATGATGTTACCGATAACTGGGTCTGCTCTTTGTAGTGTTGCAAGCTCATCTGCGCTATACTTTGGGACTGCTGAAAACTGACCAAATTATGGGAGTGGGGGATTGTGCAGTTCTATATAAATCTATTTTACATATTTTTGTGATTGTTGAAGCTAAAAATATTAGATTTTGTTGCAGCTTTAAAAAGGAATTGCTATACTTCATTATAATAATGTGCGTTGTGCAGTATGGTGTGCTAGCAGGTAGCTCTACTGCCGCACAGCTTTAGGGTTCCTGGTTTGAACCTGATATCTGACTACAGTCTGTTCCTGTTCTCCCACCTCTCAAAAACATGCCAGTAGGATGATTTGGCTACTGATGATGAATGATTGTTTAGATGAATTAATGAAAATTCTGCACTGCAATTGCTTCAGCCAGTCTGTACTAACAAATGTGTGTCTATAGTGGGGGTGTGACCCTGATCTACTGGTACCTGGTGGCCCTTATTTTGCTACTGGTCATCATCGCCTGCGTGCTGAGAAAGAAATACAGTAAGTGTCCCTGGTGTGTCATTCGTTTGGCATTTTTGGCAGCAGCAGGATTGTGCTAGTTGATATTCTACTATATAATTTTTAAACGGACAAGACAGAGGTGTTGAGAGAATCCATTCGCCGGAGGTTTATTAACAGGAAATTCAACAATCCCAAACTCAGTGTCCACACATGCCAGGGTCAAACACAATACAGTGTTTCCAAATACAGAGGACAGATCCAAAGACTCAGATAAATCAGTCAGGAGACAAACCTGGCAATCAACAGTACATCCAGAATCAGAAAACAGAGAAATAAGGGTCATACATGATGGACAAATACAGTCAGTGTAAGTGACCATGTGCTTCATGTAGCCTGTAGACATGACATGAGTGAAACAACCGAAGAAGAGTCTCTAAAATTTAGGTGAGGGTGCCCTCTGGTGGCAGAGAGGTTAGATTATTATTATTATTATTATTATGTGATTATCTGTTCCCTTATTTGAATATAATTGAATTCAGATAAGTAAATTTGCTTTATTCCCTCTTTCTAACTTTCTGAAACAGAGAATCAAATCAGGACCAGGGACAGGAGCAATGACACCACTGTTCACACAGTTAGTACTGCGTTTGATTTGTGGCTTAATGCAGTCCAAAATCATGTTACCTTTATTTTAGTACCTTTAGTACATTTAGCACTTTTTCTCATCACAATCATCTCATCTGTTCAGGCTGAGAGTGAGGGATCATACAGCTCAATTGCTTTCAAGTCAAGAAAGAAGAAATCAGAAGCAAGGAATCTGGAGCAGGTTCGTCTTTATGTTAAAGCATGTAACACAGTTGTTTGTGTCGTGTAATGTTCTAACCCAGGGGTGCCCAATACGTCGATCGTGCAGGTAAATCACCATTAAAAAAAATAAATAAATAAATAAAAAATAGATGTTAGCGTCGATGTTCTGGACAGCCAGTCTGAGATTTCGTCTTTTCTCTCTCCACGCGTGTGCGATCAAACGCGCCAGCGCTAAAGGCTAGCGAGAGAAATCACTGAGTTAACTTCCCAGTTTATTCCTACTGAAGAAAGGGGACAAAATGAGTGAGGTAGCGGGATCAAGCAAGAAACCGAAGATTTATCACTTCCATGCGGAATGGGAGAATGGGATGGAGAGATGACAAAAGACGCATTCGTACACGCAGCTGACTCGTTGTTTCAGGACTTTAAAAACAAAACCAAAATATTATCTTCAATCAAAGCTCTCCAGGTATCAAGGAGTAGTTACACGGCGCTGTGACGTCATGGCCGAGGATTTAGGGAGAGAAGGGAGTTTCTCTTTGCTGTTAAACATGCTGAACACACCCGACTCAGTGATGATCAGTGGCTGCTGGACTTGGCATTTTTAACCGATCTGACCAACATGTTAAATGAGCTTCATTTGGAAAAGAGCTGCAAGGAAAAGACAAATCCGTGGTCACTATGATCAGCTCAGTTAATGCCTTTAAACGGAAATGCCTTTAAACTCTGTCCTCAAAGCTGCAGCGCCATGATTTTGGGAACTTCCAAAACCTGGCGTCAGATCTGGAGACGCAGCGGAAGGCTTGTGCGCAGTTGAACATTGCACGCTACACGGAGCAGATAGACAGCTGTCTGTCGCTCGGAGTTTCACAGACTCTTTCAAGACTACATTCATGTGCTACTCGTTTAGGGACAATGTTGTGGTTGACCCCTGTACTAAACTATGTTTGAGTAATATAATTTTTTTTTTTGTGTGTGTGTATAATGGCGCTCTGTTATAGCAGAAGACTCTGTTATATACAGCTCTGTAGCTGTTTCAAAGCCAAAGTTAAGAATCATTATTATTATTATTATTATTAGTAGTAGTAGTAGTAGTAGTGTTATATGAATAGTGTTATTAAATGGATTATTATTAATAAACATTTACAACTATTATTGAAGATTTAACAAAGCTATTTCTTACATCCGCAGTCTTCAGCATCAACAGATAGTGAGCAGGACGTGACCTACAGCTTTGTAAACATCGCTTCCAAGAATAAAACTGTGAGTAAATTCCTTTAAATGAAGTGTATTCCAGTACAATCCAAGCTAAGAAACTAAGTGTATAAATCCATAATAACTATTTTACTGACTAATCAACCAGGGACTGGATTTATATTGAGACTCTGATTAGTCTTTATTCATATCCTGTTCTAGAAGTTTCCAAAAGATGTGGGTGATGAGACAATCTACAGCAGCGTGGTTTACTAATAAGAGATGTGTGATTAAAAAAAATATATCTGTGTCTCTCACAGTCGCTCTCTCTATACACACACAGCTGTGAAAATGTATTTGCCCCCATCCTGATTTCTTCTATTTGTATCTTATACTAAAGTTGTTTCAGAAATGTATTGAGTACCATATCTATAGGAAAGAAAAATGTAATACTGATAGCATTTAATTCTTCATAATAATGTGCACCAGCGGTGGGAAGTAACGTACTACATGTACTATGGTTACAGTACTTAAGTACATGGTTCACTCTAATGATACTTTTTTATTCTAATTAAATTAAAGTACTTAATGATACTGTGAAGTACATTTCCTTGAGTTTTTTTATCTTCTTTATTTTTGCAGAAATAAAATGTACAAAATATAAAATGTAAAAGTTCTATTTCAAAGCCCAATGAAAATAAAACCATTTCCTGCTGAAAGTCTATGACGTAAACTGTGACTGGCCGTGAGAAAGTTCTTCCTTTTGTTCAGGACTGCAGGGTGGTTTCTTTCAGAACTAGTGAGGTTTTCCTGTTTGCTCAGTTCTTTGCCCAGTATTAATAGCAGCGTCCTCACCTCATGCCCATGATCATACCCTCACATGTGTAGCCTATAAAGGGCCCCACTACATTACTGCCCTCATCACTGATCACACTGAATCTGTTACAGTCTGGCTTCATGGCTGCCTTGGCAAAATTAAAATGAGATTCTCCACCTGGACTTCGTAACATGAGGGAACAAGATGGTTAAGTCGTGGCTGCATCTGAATAAAGCATGATCATTATATTGTGCTCCCAAACTAGAGTGTGTATATTTACACTAACCACCAGGCACTAGGGGAAACAGCTATGGCTCATCAGCTTCAGATAATATGTCCACACTAATAAAGTTTACATTACATGCAATTCTTTTTTCTGAAATGTATGTATGTACAGTGCTGTGAAAATGTATTTGCCCCATCCAGATTTCTTCTGTTTTTGTGTCTCTCATGTAAAATAGTTTTAGATCTTAAAACTGAATGCAACATAAAACAAGGCAACCTGAGTCACACAATACAGTTTTTATTTATTTTTCACACACCATGCCCCACACCAGACCTTTACATCATCTTACATTGCATGCAGTTATTTAGTGATGAGCAGGATGCAAGAAGACGACCAAACTCTAAATAAGATCAAAGTCTATTGCACTAATTGCAATAAGAAACGTGCGTGCCACTGAAACAATTCTAGCCTGAAATACCACCTGAACTACTCCAGTCAACATGCTCTGCCAAACCACACTGTCTGAAAGCAGGCAGCACCGAATTAGTAAGTCTACATCATATCTATGCAGAAATGTAGAAAATGTCAAGCACCACTGTAAATGGATTGTTACTTAAGCAATCATGTATTATTATTATTATTATTATTATTATTATTATTATTGTTATTATTATTGTTTAAACATGTTTTATTGTTCTGGATGAAGCAAAAGCTTAGAGCAATCCCCCAAGATCATAGATGAACAAGTTTGTTTTTACTTTAATCAGGGACTCACTCACGCTGAAATAGCTCGGTGTCTGTCAGTCAGCCTTCTTTGCTCGTATTTACCAAGGGTGCCAATATTAGTGTGTGGCATTTCCCTCAAGTGGAGCGAGAGGTCTACCCTGCCGACCACACCAGAATGTGGCAACATTCCCAATTGGAGGGAGATCATCCCAAATTCAGTAAATCCAACTATGCCACCGTGAGGGAGAACTAGGGAAATACTCCCAAACAAAAGGCACACAAGTTTCACCAATCGGGGCAAGGAACATGAAAGTGAGACATGAGTACGAATATTAATTTATATTTTTAAACACTTGAGCATCATTTAAAACTTGGCATGAAAATATAAAACCGCTTTCACATGATGCACAAGAAGGGTGTTAAAACCAAGAACTTCTCCACACCCAGGCTTGGCAGGGACAAGGCAGGCCAGCTACAACTCAGGTCATCCGATCACCAAAATCATCACACACCGCCTGCACCAGGGGTGGGGCGGCTGTGGCTCAGGTGGTAGAGCGAGTTGTCCACTAATCCAATAATGTTGGCGGTTCGATTCCCGGCCCGAATGACTCCGTGTACCTAAGTGTCCTTGAGCAGGACACTGAACCCCAAGTTGCTCCTGATGGCAAGTTAGCACCTTGCATGGCAGCTCTGCTACCATTGGTGTGTGAGTGTGTGTGAGAATGGGTGAATGAGACAGTGTAAAGTGCTTTGCATAAAAAGCACTATACAAGTGTGCCATTTACCATAAAGAAGTTGTATTGGCACCCTGAGCCGTTGTATTGGCGCCGTGACGCCCACCACCGAATAAATGCAGCTAGCCTCCCCTGTCTCACCGGCTCCTGGAGAGAAAGAAGACACCAGTTAAAGCAAACTAAACAACAAGACACAAAGAAAAAACATTACAAACACTGATGTAGCTAGAACACCCAGGCCCAACGACACCACAAGAAATGGAGGCAGTTAAGACCCAAGCAGAACCAGAATGATGGTAAACAGTACAAATGACAATTATGGCCACTACAGCATGGAGACAGTAAGGCTGAACAGACACCCTCTCAGTAGTAAAGTGGTTATGTGGAATAACAAACCTGAAACAGGTCTGAAGAGAGGAAACACTCATTTTACCACTCAGACTGCTCACTCTATTTTACTGTGCGGTTACAAAACAAACCAGACAAACATCCAAAACTAAACAATTGTTAAAGCAAAATAGCAGCGGCGTCACGTGTTGCGTATTCAGCTAGGGGTTTGTAATAAAGACTGAGCTCAACTCTCCACTCTCACCTTAACACAAAGATCAGACTCTACCTAAATCTACCGAGTCCAGATGTGAAGAAGGGAGAGGTGCACTTACATTGGGTTGAACAAACACCAGACACGAAGTTGTATGATTACTCACAGGTACCGCGGCTCAACACACACACACCGAGGATAAACGTTACGATTACACTCCGTGCCACCAGCGCCAATTCAGCTCAACGCACGCACCACCAGCGCCGCTCTAAGACATGGGTGTCAAACGTATGGCCCGCGGGCCAAAACCGGCCCGCTTGAGTGAAAAAAGGAAAAAAAAATATATGCATAAAAAACACGAACTTGTCATTTTTAATAAAATGCTATTCCTAAATTTTCCGCTAGGGGGTAAAAGACGCGGCAGATGGCAGCAATGCGACGTCTGCTGTTTGTTATCACGGAGTAGTCTGCTCTACTGTATAATGTCTGCCAAAAAGCAGAAAAGTGGATACAGAGTGTAGATTTTTCCATGAAAAATGGACCGCTTCCTATTTATTCACAGAGATTAATGGGTAATAGTTAAAAAAAATGTTCAATTTAATGTTAGTCAAAAGCTTCAGTACAAAGGAGTTTGGTTTGGTGGAATCCTATTGTTCATGCAATGCCATACATTTTTAAGTGAAATACTATATTTTTCAGTTCCAAATACCTGTGAAGTTTTTTTTTTTTTAATTTGTACAAACACTGTGAGCAGTTGTAATGCATGTATATGTGAATGATAATCAGAAGCAATTGCACATGTTTGTATTAAGAAATTTGAGGTTGCTCATGATATATTTTATAAAAGGATATTACATTAAATATAAATGTACATGGACTTCTTGTTATTTATAAGTGATTATACTATGATTTTACAGGCCCGGCCCACTTGACATCTAATTAGGCTGTATGTGGCCCCTGAACTAAAATGAGTTTGGCACCACTGCTCGAAGACTATTAAAAACAACAAATTAGCCTGGAGGTGTTCACCTCATTACTCCGTGACTAAACCTGACCGGAAGTGGGACCCGAAAATGCCATAGGGAGCAAAGGACTCGAAATCACCAAGACACATCGCTGCTTACCAAAATAAGGGTCCTTAAATAATCGTGTAGCTCTCATCCTATTGGTCTGCTGAAACCATATCCCAAGCAGAACCAATAGGATAGTCAAATCACTTAACCCGCCACAAGTGGAAGGCACTGTACATCTAAAAAAAAAAAAAAAAAAAACAACAACAACAAAAGAAGTATTCTTTAAATGATGTGGTCCTTCCAGGTTTGTCATATATCACTGAAATACTAACAGAGATACAGACTTTACACAGCTACGTGTGGTGTTTTTTTCCTCATATAAGATGAAGTTAGTGTAAAATGTAAAATGGCAGTGAACATATGAACTTATTTAGCTAAGAGTTTATGACACTGTTTATAACGTGTCTGCATTGCAAGGTATGGAATGATGTGTGTTCCTGTTACAGCAGATATAAAAACGTGCTCCTTTGTCAGCTTCTCTTGTTTTCTCTGTTGACATTAATAAGAGAAAAAAATCAGTCACTAAATGAAGACACACTGGGGTTTGAGACCACGCAGTACAGATATCAGGAAGAGGAACTACTTGAGCTGCTACAGACGCAGTAACAACTTCTCAGAGAAGCAGGACGCAAGAAAACTCTCACACTTTATTCAACATCAGAACAAATCTAACATGAGCCGCTTTTTCATTTTTATTCTCTTCACTTCCAGTAAGTACATTTCTCATGCACTCTTCTATCCTATTTTACATTCTTGTGCAGAATAAATCATTGATACATCAAAAACCTAACGTATTGAACTAATTTATCCATCATCAGTAATGTCTTGTATTCACATATCAAATATTTTATTTTCACTGAGTAATAGTTGTGTTTTTCTGTTCTGTGTGCAGGTGTTGGCAGTCAGGCATCGAGGAAGTTCAGTTTTAAAACTGGAGCATCTGTCACCATCCCGTGTCGTTATGATAGGACATATATACAACATAAGAAATACTGGTGCTATGGTACAACATTCTATTTCTGCACAATTCAGGCGTATGCAGGTGATAGACAGGGGAAAGTGACAGTGACTGATAACCCAGCTGAGAGTCTCTTTACTGTGACGATGAATAATCTCCAGACAGAAAACACTGGAATGTACTGGTGTGCTGTAGAGATAGGTGGAATATTCAATCCAGATGTTACAGAAGAACTTTATATCACAGTAAAATCGGGTATTAAGTTAAAATCTGCAAATAATTCATGAATTTAGCAGTGCTCTAATGTTGCTAAAGATTAATTATACATAACTGACTCTATATTTGTGCTCAGATCCTGATCTGTCTGTGATGGAGAGCAGAGTGAGTGGTGAGGAAGGAGGCAGCGTCACAGTCCAGTGTCTCTACAGCGCTGCGTATCAGAATACACAGAAGCAGTGGTGCAGATTTAAAGACAAGGTGTGCAACACATTTAGGAGGACTGATACATCCCAGAATTCAGCAGTGAACCTCAGTGATGATGGGAGAAGATTCCTCAGTGTGCAGATGAGTGGACTGAAGAAGAGTGATGCTGGCTGGTACTGGTGCAGTGCAGGAGATCTGCAGGTTCCTGTTCACATCAGTGTCTGTGATCCACCTCCAGGTATTATCACATACACTGACCTCGACTTTAACAAATGAAAATCACACTGATTATTTTTCTTTTTCTTAGTTGTGACTACAGCAGTGACTACAACCACTCACCATGTCAGTACTTACACGTAAGTAGGAAAGCTCCATTTTATTTAGGCATGCTGTTGTCCTCTGCAGTTTTACAGATTTTCTAGATTTATTAACTTATTCAAAGTAGAATGTGTTCTTAATGTACAAAACCAACTCTCTGATATTGAATATTTTCACCAGTACATGAGATATTATCTTGCTAGTTCTACTTTCTCATGTCATACGAGCTTAAATGCACTGACCATTTTATAATGTATTTATTATGAGTCTGTGATGTGAGTGGATTAAATTAAATTGTATATTAAATTGTGAGAATGAAATAGCAAAGTAAGCATGAATAAAATAGCTAAATCTTACACATTGATTATAATCCTGTAGCCACATTAAATGAAACTGCACATGGATTACTACATTGTGCACAAGAACACAATGAATCTTTTAGTGACCTTTCCAGGGTTCTCTACACATTCTCTACACAGGGGATCTCAAACTAGGGGTCTCTTGACTTCCAAATGTAAGAGCTAGTCAAGAGTTAGCTTAAGGATGAGACTGGAAAATGACCCTGTGTATATGTATGAAGGAAACCATTTTAAATGTTCAAGTTTTACTTTCTGACTTTTTCTTTTATGTTTTAAACAGATCTGGCTCGAAGCACAATTCATGTAGCATCAGATGGAGATATTTGAGAAAATTTGTGCAACTGTTCTTCTTAACACGTTTCTAACTGATGTTATTTCTCACCCACAGCAACATCTGTGTCTCACATCAGTTTCTAGCGGTGATGACACCATGTTTTTGGAAACAAACACTTATTCTTTCTTGTAGAACATGTTGAACACATTTAGGTTATGATGTTGTTCTCTGCAGTTTTACAGATATTTAAATTGATTCTCTTATTCAAAGATGAACATGTGCTTAGTGTGCAAAACAAACACTGCGGTATTTAAGCAGTAAATGAACATGTGACCATTACATGAGATAATTTATTGCTAGTAGAAAATTTCTCATGTCACAAGGGCTTATGTAAATACATTAAATATAGTTCTGATGTCATATTATATTTATATGTACTGTGTTTACAATATTTAAGTACTTAATTATAATATAAAAAGTAACATTACAGTGCACCATGTATTCCATTACTGTAACGAGAGTACTTTGAGACGTTCCACCTCTGCCTAGCTAGAGGATATAAACTGGAAACTGACCAAA
Organism: Ameiurus melas; assembly: GCA_012411365.1. NCBI lineage: Eukaryota > Metazoa > Chordata > Actinopteri > Siluriformes > Ictaluridae > Ameiurus > Ameiurus melas. The sequence goes on along the minus strand of CM022770.1, from coordinate 4,245,048 downwards.
TTATGGGAGTGGGTGATAGTGCAGTTCTATATCAATCTAGTTACATATTTTTGTGATTGTTTCAGCTAAAAATATTAGATTTTGTTGCGGCTTTAAAAAGGAATTGCTATACTTCATTATAATAATGTGCATTGTGCAGTATGGTGGTGCTAGCAGGTAGCTCTACTGCCGCACAGCTTTAGGGTTCCTGGTTTGAACCTGAGATCTGACTACAGTCTGTTCATGTTCTCCCACCTCTCAAAAACATGCCAGTAGGATGATTTGGCTACTGATGATGAATGATTGTTTAGATGAATTAATGAAAATTCTGCACTGCAATTGATTCAGCCAGTCTGTACTAACAAATGTGTGTCTATAGTGGGGGTGTGACCCTGATCTACTGGTACCTGGTGGCCCTTATTTTGCTACTGGTCATACTGGTCATCATCGCCTGCGTGCTGAGAAAGAAATACAGTAAGTGTCCCTGGTGTGTCGTTCGTTTGGCATTTTTGGCAGCAGCAGGATCGTGCTAGTTGATATTCTACTATATAATTTTTAAACGGACAAGACAGAGGTGTTGTGAGAATCCATTCGCCAGAGGTTTATTAACAGGAAATTCAACAATCCCAAACTCAGTGTCCACACAGGCCAGGGTCAAACACAATACAGTGTTTCCAAATACAGAGGACAGATCCAAAGAGTCAGATAAATCAGTCAGGAGACAAACCTGGCAATCAACAGTACATCCAGAATCAGAAAACAGAGAAATAAGGGTCATACATGATGGACAAATACAGTCAGTGTAAGTGACCATGTGCTTCATGTAGCCTGTAGACATGACATGAGTGAAACAACAAAGAACAAACAAAGAAGAGTCTCTAAAATTTAGGAAGGGTGCCCTCTGGTGGCAGAGAGGTTAGATGATGATGATGATGATGATGATGTATTATTATTATTATTATTACTAACCTGATTATCTGTTCCCCTTATTTGAATATAATTGAATTCAGATGAGTAAATTTGCTTTATTCCCTCTTTCTAACTTTCTGAAACAGAGAATCAAATCAGGACCAGAGACAGGAGCAACGACACCACTGTTCACACAGTTAGTACTGCGTTTGATTTGTGGCTTAATGCAGTCCAAAATTATGTTACCTTTATTTTAGTACCTTTAGTACCTTTTAGCACTTTCAATGAACTGTTCTCATCACAATCATCTCATCTGTTCAGGCTGAGAGTGAGGGATCATACAGCTCAATCGCTTTCAAGTCAAGAAAGAAGAAATCAGAAGCAAGGAATCTGGAGCAGGTTCGTCTTTATGTTAAAGCATGTAACACAGTTGTTTGTGTAGTGTAATGTTCTAACCCAGGGGTGCCCAATACGTCGATCGCGCGGGTAGATCACCATTAAAAATAAATATATAAATAAAAAATAGATGTTAGCCTCGATGTTCTGGACAGCCAGTCTGAGATCTCGTCTTTTCTCTCTCCACGCGTGTGCGATCAAACGCGTCAGCGCTAAAGGCTAGCGAGAGAAATCACTGAGTTAACTTCCCAGTTTATTCCTACTGAAGAAAGGGGACAAAATGAGTGAGGTAGCCGGATCAAGCAAGAAACCGAAGACTTATCACTTCCATGCTGAATGGGAGAATGATTTTTTTTCAAAATGTCATATTCAAAGTGCGTTTGTCTGATCTGCCGAGCTACCATCGCTATTCCGAATAAGGGAAATGTAGAGCGGCACTTTAGGACTGTTCATAAAAACTACGACACTGTCTTCCCTCCGAAAAGCGAGCTGAGGAAGAGGAAGGTCCATCCATCTTCAACCTTCTTCAGGGTCACGGGGAACCTGGAGCCTATCCCAGGAGGCATCGGGCACAAGGCGGGGTACACCCTGGACAGGGTGCCAGTCCATCGCAGGGGGAAGAGGAAGGTGAAGGAACTAAAATCACAGTTGTCCGGACAGCAGTCGTTTTTTCACGGCAAACTTCAAATGTTAAGGCAGCCACTGAAGCAAAGTTCCGGGTGAGTCACTCCATCATTAAACACAGGAAGTCATTCCGAGACGGAGAGATGATAAAAGACGCATTCAAGCACATGACTCGTTGTTTCAGGACTTTAAAAACAAAACCAAAATATTATCTTCAATCAAATCTCTCCAGGTATCAAGGAGTAGTTACATGGCGCTGTGACGTCATGGCCGAGGATTTAGGGAGAGAAGGGAGTTTCTCTTTGCTGTTAAACATGCAGAACACACCCGACTCAGTGATGATCAGAGGCTGCTGGACTTGGCATTTTTAACCGATCTGACCAACATATTAAATGAGCTTCATTTGGAAAAGAGCTGCAAGGAAAAGACAAATCCGTGGTCACTATGATCAGCTCAGTTAATGCCTTTAAACAGAAAATGCGACTTCTGTCCTCAAAGCTGCAGCACCATGATTTTGGGAACTTCCAAAACCTGGCATCAGATCTGGAGACGCAGCGGAAGACTTGTGCTCAGTTGAACATTGCACGCTACACGGAGCAGATAGACAGCTGTCTGTCGCTCAGAGTTTCACAGACTCTTTCAAGACTACATTCATGTGAAACTCGTTTAGGTACAATGTTGTGGTTGATACAGTCGCATCGGAAATTGCAGCGCTGTTTCACCTGAATTCGTCTGAAGTGGAGGAGGAGATTTTGAAACTACAGACTGACCTTCAGCTGAAGTCCAGGGCTCATGGACAGTTCTGGAACTTACTCACAGGGATAAAGTACCAAACATAAGGAAATGTACAACCTCCTTGACTGCATTGTTTGGCTCTACTTATTTATGTGAGTCAGCCTTTTCCCACATGAAGATTATTAAGTCCAAATACCGTTCCACAATGACTGATCATCATTTGGAGGCCTGCTAGAGACTGTCTACCAGCAGCTACTGTCCGGACTGTGCAGCCCTGGCTGATTCTATTCAGTGCAAGTCATCAGAGTAAGGTACTGACCAAAAATGTACTGAACTGTAGTGTGCCATAAGGGTTCATGCAGTTATACAAGGTACAGGAACATATATATTGTGTGTATAAATATTTAAAATATACTCAGTGTGTGTGTGTGTATATATATATATATATATATATATATATATATATATATATATATATATATATATATATATATATATATAAATAAATATATGTTTTGCATTTTTAGTGTAGGTGGATCTCCTTGACTGGTTATGTTAAAAGTAGCTCGCAAGTCAAAGAAGTGTGAGCACCCCCGTACTAAACTATGTTTGATTAATATAATTGTTTTTTTGTGTGTGTGTGTGTGTTTGTGTGTGTGTGTAATTGTGCACTGTTACGGCTGAAGACTCTGTTATATACAGCTCTGTAGCTTTTTCACAGGTAAGAATCATTATTATTATTATTATTATTATTATTAGTAGTAGTAGTAGTAGTAGTAGTAGTAGTAGTAGTATTGTTATATGAATAGTGTTATTAAATGGATTATTATTAATAAACATTTACGAACTATTATTGAAGATTTAACAAAGCTATTTCTTACATCCGCAGTCTTCAGCATCAACAGATAATGAGCAGGACGTGACCTACAGCTTTGTAAACATCGCTTCCAAGAATTAAACTGTGAGTAAATTCCTTTAAATGAAGTGTATTCCAGTACAATCCAAGCTAAGAAACTAAGTGTATAAATCCATAATAACTATTTTACTGACTAATCAACCAGGGACTGGATTTATATTGAGACTCTGATTAGTCTTTATTCATATCCTGTTCTAGAACTCTCCAAAAGATGTGAGTGATGAGATCATCTACAGCAGCATGGTTTACTAATAAGAGATGTGTGATTAAAAAAATATATCTATGTGTCTCTCACACTCGCTCTCTCTATACACACACACAGCGCTGTGAAAATGTATTTGCCCCATCCCGATTTCTTCTATTTGTGTGTATCTTATACTAAATAGTTTCAGAAATGTTTTCTCTGAAATGTATTGAGAATCATATCTATAGGAAAGAAAAATGTAATACTGATATCATTTAATTCTTCATAATTGTCAAAAGTCGTGACGGTGCGGATGAAGGAAGGAGGTAAGCGCACTTAAGAACGAGTGTAGTTTATTTACAAGAGGCTGGCAGACAAATCCAAAACGTAATCCAAAGGCATAATCCAGAAAACAGGCGAAGGTCAGGCGAACGGCAAACAGGCATAGACTTGGGGCAAGGCAGATATCAATAACGAGGCACGGAAAACAGGGTCGAGAAACAAACATAAACCTAAACATGAACGTGAACTAGGACTATGATCTGGGAGTGGATAACCCAGCGTGAACTATAACTAACAAGGGACTAAGTTTACTGTGTTTAATATGTTTACTAAGTTTAATTAACTGCGCCGTGTGTAGTACGTGCGTCGTATATATACCGGCATGAATTAACTTAAACAGAGTTCAGGTGAAAGCAATACAGACACACGTGGGGATACAACCTATGACAGACACGGGGCGGGGTCATGACGAACATAATCAAAACACACGTGCCCTCCCAGCCATTGACAGAAACGAAAAAAAAGAGCACATGTTTGAATGTCACAACACGCATGTGCAACAGCGCGAGAGCATGCTGCTTCAAGGGGGAACCGGGACAGAGTCCCCCCCCAAGGGCACTCCTCCCGGAGTGCCATGAATAATCCCATATCACCGGCGGCCCCGGGCCCCTGGGCTGAATGTCCCAAGCAGAGCCAGGAAACCGCATGATGTTTCTGGCGAAGTAGGGACGCGGAGCAAAGTTCACCGCGAGGCTCAAGGGGAAAGCGAGGTTCTCCGCGAGGCTCCAGGGGGGAGCGAGGTACTCCGCGAGGCCAGCGGAAGGAGCAAAGTTCTCCATGAGGCTCAAGGGAGGAACGATGCCCTCCGCTGAGCCTAGCGATGGAGCGATATCCTCCGTGGAGCAGGAAGGGGGAGCGACACAAGGAGCGACGTCTTCCGCGGAGCATGGAGGCAGAGCGACGTCCCCAGCGAAGCAGGATGGCGGAGCAACGACCTCAGCCGAACAGGAAGGCGGAGCGACAACCTCAGCCGAGCAGGAAGGCCGAGCGATGTCCACAGCAGAGCAGGAAGGCCGAGCGATGTCCACAGCAGAGCAGGAAGGCCGAGCGACGTCCACAGCAGAGCAGGAAGGCCTGGCGACGTCCTCAGCCGGACGTGGAGGCTGAGTGGCGTCCCCAGCAGAGCAGGGAGGCTGAGCGGCGTCCTCAGCAGAGCACTGAGGCTGAGCGGCGTCCTCAGCAGAGCAGGGAGGCTGAGCGGCGTCCTCAGCAGAGCAGGGAGGTTGAGCGGCGTCCTGTGCAGAGCAGGGAGGCTGATCGGCGTCCCCAGCAGGACGTGGAGGCTGAGCGAGCCTCAAAAACGGGGAGGGAGGGTGGGAGCCGGTCTCAGCCCCGACCCCAGATTCCCCCTCCTGTCGACGTGACTCCTTTTTACTCTGAGTGATTACCAAGGGGACGTGAGGCTTGGCTGTGACTGGGATGTCATGAGCTTGAGACTGAGTCTGGACTTGGACGCTGTGAGCTTGAGACTGATTCTGGACTTGGACGCTGTGAGCTTGAGACTGTGTCTGGACTTGGGTGTCGTGAGCTTGAGACTGAGTCTGGACTTGGGCGTCGTGAGCTTGAGACTGGGTCTGGACTTGGGCGCTGTGAGCTTGAGACTGGGTCTGGACTTGGGCGTTGTGAGCTTGAGACTGAGTCTGGACTTGGACGCTGTGAGCTTGAGACTGAGTCTGGACTTGGGCGTCATGAGCTTGAGACTGAGTCTGGACTTGGACGCTGTGAGCTTGAGACTGAGTCTGGACTTGGGCGTCGTGAGCTTGAGACTGTGTTTGGACTTGGGTGTCGTGAGCTTGAGACTGTGTCTGGACTTGGGCGTCGTGAGCTAATATTATTATTCAATAATAATGTGCACCAGCGGTGGGAAGCAACGTACTACATGTACTATGGTTATAGTACTTAAGTACATGGTTCACTCTTATGATACTTTTTTTATTCTAATTAAATTAAAGTACTTAATGATACTGTGAAGTACATCTCCTTCAGTTTTTGTTTTTGAGACACAAAGGTGTGACTGAGTTAAAAGATGGTCCGGATTCAATTTTCTGACAACAGCTATAATTTCTCCACTTCTAGATATTGAAATATAAATTTTTACAAAGAACCCCACAGAAGTATCAATGAGGCATGTCTTTTATTTGACCACAAACAAAGTATTCTTTAAATCAGGGCTGGGCAAACTTTTTGACTTGAGGGCCACATCAAGTTTTTGAAACCAAGTGAAGAACTGCCATGACAAAGGAAGTCTTTTTAAAATGTATTCCACATTGACACTCAGTTATTACTGTGCTGTAAGTATACATTTTTTATAACATCTCAAATGCACATACATATAAACATGAAAACTCATTATATTACATTCTGAGTGAAACATTGGAAATATTACGGAACAATTCCCATTTGTTATCCATTGTGAGCCATATTTACAATTATCAAATCACCAAAGTGCATTTGCTAGTTAACTATTTCTATATATCCATAATCTTTGCCTTTCCCAGCCATAGTTATGGCAACGTCAGTTATTTGTACAGCGCTTTTAACAGCTGTCATTGTCTCAAAGCAGCTTTACACAGACAAATAAACACAGAATACAGATTTTAAGTGTGTGAATTTATACCTATTGATGAAGCTGGTGGCGACAGAGGTGACAAACAACTCCCTAAGATAATAAGAGGAAGAAACTTTAGAATGTTAATGTGAACAATGAGCCTGGCCCAATCTCTTGTCAAGGGCGTGAAAGTCTTGTGTAATCATTGATGTAGAAATCTTCAGGGTAGCTGAAAATGTCAAGTCAGCAGTGAATTATATATTACTTTGCCCATTCTAATTCTGACTGAATATACCGTAATATACAAGACCTGCAGGCTACAGCACCATCTATTGGGCTTGCGTGTACTGCATAAAATTAGCTATTTTGGAACAAACTCCAAACTAATTGAAATGTAATGATATTCACAGTTGTAGAATCCGCGGGTGGACGTGTCCCCTACACTTTTAATAAAAAGCACATTCGTCCCGTTTTCACTGCCCATGGCCAAGTTGTGTATCTTCTATGAATGTACGATACGATCCATTGTATTTAGTCCGAATTTCCTCACAAATTTTCGTTCACTTTTTCAATTCCCCATATAGTGACTCAAGTGTAATTTGGTAAATGGGAAATAGTGAATGAGTGAAGGCAGGGGCGTAGGTTTGGTCTCAATATTGGTAGAGAGACCCACCCACGCACCCCTGAAAAAAAAGGACTGTTTAATGTTGACAACCAAATGGTTTATTAAAATATAACATCTATATTTACATTAAGATCCGTATTTACTTTTAAATACAAATTATACAAAGCAACAGATCAAAGACTAAAATATTCTAAATTCTAAAATTCGGGCACATGCCAATGATACACAGGGGAAAGTGACAGTGACTGATAGCCCTGCTGAACCTGCGTGAAGTTGCCCCCCAACTTCACCAACGCAAAACGTTAGCAAAATAGTCTCAATCGTTCGTGCTTCGTTTGTGCTGGTTTGTGCCGTTAAAATTTTCGTTTGTGCTGCATCGGTTCCGGAGATATTAAAATAATATTTATAGGTCATTCTACGCAGCACAATTCTGGGACTGAAAAGCAGATGGTAGCAATTCTGCTGTTGTTATTACGGTGAAGTCTACCCAGGGGTTCCCAAACTTTTCCAGAGCAAGGCTTCCCAAATGGCATTAACATTTGACTGAGGCCCCCCTTTTGCAAGATGTCTTTAAAACACACTAAAAATACAGACCTCTGAATATATCCCCCCCTTTTTTTATTATCACATTATTAATTAAAACATTTCATTATTTTTTATTAATAATTACATAAATTTTACAATAATCTTACATCTTTACATTACATTAGGAATTGATATTGTGTGTGTGTGTGCTTGTCGAGAGTGAGGCCCCCACTTTGAAAACCACTGATCTAACCTATTTGCTACTCACCCCCACACCCTCATTAGCCAAAATGTCTGTCAAAAAGGAGAAAAGTGGATACAGAGTGTAGAGTTTTCCAAGAAAAATGGTTTGCAATGCTATATTTTTCAGTTCCAAAAACCTGTGACTTAAAGATTTTTGCGTTTGAACAAACACTGTGTCCAGTTGTAATGCACACATGTAAATGATAATCAAAAGCAAATTGCACAAAATCTGAGGTTGTTCATGATGTATTTGTAAAAAGATATTTCATTAAATATGAAGATTTTCCTAATGCACGTGTACTTTTTTGCACGAAAACAAAGTGAAAAACATGGACTTATTGTTATGTATAGGTACTTATGCTGTGGTTTTACAGGCCCGGCCCACTTGACATCTAATTATGCTGTATGTGGCCCCTGAACTAAAGTGAGTTTGACACCCTTGGTGTAGAGGCTTTTTTAAACCGGCCCGCTAGGGGGTGCAAATGAACAAAATGCATGAATGGCACGACCTAGAATTTTTAAAATAAAATGCTATTCCTAAATTATCCGCTAGGGGCGCACTGTTTTAGTCAGAGTAGAAGACGGGGCACATCTGTCGGACTCAGACCGTTTGTTATTGCATTTACGTTTACATTTATTCACTTGGCAAACGATTTTATCCAAAGCGACTTACAAATAAGCAAAGCAATATATATAGCAGAGAACAATACAAGTAGTGGTACTATACAAGATCCATTAATTGAGTTCCAGAGGAAGCATAGTGCACAAAGTAGAGGTGTAAGTGCATTGTATTTATATATATATTGTCGCGGCGGACTGACACCCGACGCGCAAATTAGGAGGTTCGCTCCTTCCCCGACTGCCGCCCCGGCATGAGGCGGGCAGCCTCGCGCCGGTCCCAACACTAACCGGAAGGGCCGTCACGGCGGGGTGGAGCCACCCACGCCTCGCTGGCGGCGGATTGGCGAACCTGGAGCGAGATGCTCACCAATACAGCTCCAAAAGGAGGGGATAAAAGGACACCATTCCGCCCAAGGAAGACTGGAGACCGACTTGGCTACAGGGCTCCGGCCCGGATGACGACGAGGACGACGAGGACGACAGTGGTGACGCTAAGAAACCGGCATAGGGAACCGCTTCTTCCCAGCTCTTCCGGGAATCCCGACACGCCCCGAAGAACGCCACTCCGCCAGCCCCGCCCCCGCCGGCTTTCCCTCATCCAGCCACACACACACGCACACACCCACACACACCACGTCAGATTGAAGGACAATAAATCCTTGGTTCTTTTTTTCCACTTCTCTCACTACAACCTGCCTCCCGTGTGTTGGTGCTATATATATATATATATATATTATATATTTTATGAGTTGGTTAGGTGTTCACGGAATTGGTGGGTCTTTAGCTGTTTTTGAAGATGGTGAGAGATTCTGCAGTCCGGATTGAGATTGGAAGTGCATTCCACCACTGAGGAACAGTTAGCGTGAAGGTTCTGTAAAGGGACCTTGCGCGACGCTGAGTGGGAACTACTAAACGTTGGTCACTAATCAATCGCAGATTGCGAGAGGGAACGTAGGCCTTCAGGAGAGAGTTGAAGTAGGAGGGTGCTTTTCCTGACAAGGTCTTGTAGGTGAGCTTCAAGGCCTTGAACTTGATGCAGGCAGCTACAGGAAGCCAGTGGAGGGAGATGAAGAGGGGTGTGACATGGGTTGTCTTGGGCTGGTTGAAGACGAGGCGTGCTGCAGCATTCTGAATCATCTGTAGGGGTTTGATGGAGCTGGCTGGGAGGCCTGAAAGCAGTGAGATGTTTAGAGATAACAAGAGCCTGGACTAGTATCTATGTAGCCTGTTTGGTGATGTAGGGTCAGATTGTCTTGATGTTGTACAGGATGAGCCTACAGAACCTTGCAGTTTCTGAGATATGGTCTGTTAAGGTCAAGCCGTTATCAAGAATAACCCCAAGGTTCCTGGCCGTCCTGGTTGGCATGAGTGTGTGTGAGCTGAGCTGTACAGTGAGGTTCTGGTTGATTGAGGGACAGGCTGAGATGTCCGACAGGCAAGAATAGATGCGTGCAGAGACAGATGGATCATCAGGCTGGAAGGACAAATAGAGCTGGGTGTCATCAGCATAGCAGTGATATGAGAAGCCATAAGACTCAATCACCTGCCCGAGAGATGTAGCGTAGATAGAAAAGAGGAGTGGACCCGGAACTGACCCCTGTGGAATGCCTGTTGTGAGTTGCTGAGTTTCAGAAATACCTCCGCTCCATGATACCTTGAAAGATCTTTCAGACAGATAGGATTCCACCCAGCGTAGAACCAGCGTATTTATTGCAGTAAATACATTTATTAATATGATTATATTATTGGACTTATATTATATACAGTGTCCACCATACAAATCCCCAAGAGATAGATATTACTATAAAAAGAATAAAATATTAGAACAAGTGCATTAATATAAACTTGTGATTTGAGTCACAGCCGCTCCTTCTGACAGATAGCTGGTACTACTGATGTCGTAGAAAATAAATCTTACAACAGTGCAGTTGAATTCCCGAATACTACTGGTGAGGTGTTGATTATTCACTTTCTAATTAACATCACCCTGTTGTTGATTGTTTAAAATACGCAAGTGTTTTATTTCTTACACAACTAACCTGTATAACTTGTTTTAATTTTCTCATTTCCAGAGAAAGAAAATAAAACAAGGACTAGAGTGGAGAGCAATGACGCCAATGCTCACATGGTTAGTACTGTGTTAGATGCATGCTATAATCATCAGCAATCTGGTGCAGTTTTGCTATTGGTGTTCAAACATATTTGACTTTACTTGCAGTTTTAAAATCAAATGTGCTGTGGGAAAAACAACCATTTCTCTTGAAATCCACAAACTTTACAGTTTATGTAAAATCACATATTTCATTTCATAAACACTACATGCCTGTGTACTGTTCAGGAATAACAGAATAACCATGAATAAATATTCACACCCACAGCCACCATCAGCACTGGAGCATGAAGGAGATGTGACCTACACCTCTGTGTTCAACGCAACCACAAATCAAACTGTAAGTAAGCCTGTAAATGTCAGCTGTTGTCTAGAGCAGGGGTTTAATTGATTGAAGGAGGTACATTAGAGGGAAAAATATCTCAGTTAATGATTCTTGTTTTATTAACTGTACCATGAGTACTATAATGAAATTGGCAATAGTAGAAATAATCAGAAATTCATCATATACTTTATCTCTAATCATTAAAACTCGCCCATTTTCCAGCATTCTCTGATAGTCAAAGATGACGAGGTGACCTACAGCAATATGGTATGGAGAAATTTATTAAATAAAAATGAAAAAAAAATCTTATTTACATCCTGGTTTCCTAACTAGATGTTATTTTCAATAGAGTTTACCTGTAGTGATAGCTTTTATTACCAAAGTGTATTCTTTATCTCTAATCATTACATCTGACCCATTTCCAGAGTTCTCAGAAAGTCAAAAACGAAGAGTCAATGTGGTATGAGAAATGTTTTATTTCGTTTACAAGCTGGTTTCTGACTAAATGCTAGATTTTACATAGTGGTAGCTTTTATATCTGAAGAACACACATCCTAGTAATAATCAGATATTTTACCTATGCTATATCTGCCCCATTTCCCAGCATTCTCCCGGAATCAGAGAAGATGGGTTGACCTACAGCACTGTGGTTCATGAGTAAGAGGTGAGGAACTCTTACACAGAAGGACAAAATGCACTGATAATGGATTGAACATCAATTCATTCATCTTTAATAATCAGTTAATCCTGGTCAGGGTGAAGGTAGATCCAGAGCCAGTCACGGGAACACTGGATGGAACAACGGTCCATGCATTTTGAAGGTATCAGGAAGAGGAACTGCTTGAGGTGCTACAGACACTGTAACAACTTAACAGAGGAGCAGGATGCAGGAAAACCCTCACATTTTATTCAACATCAGAACAAATCTAACATGAGATGCTTTTTAATTTCTACACAGTTCTACATAGACATTTTAATGGATTACACAGATAGTGCCAAGCTGCCACTGCTGGACCCTTGATCAAGGTCCTAAACACTCAAATGCTCAGTTGTATAAATTAGAGAAATGTAAGTCGCTCTGGATAAGGGCGTCTGCCAAATGCCAGAAATGTAACTGTAAATGTAAATGAATAACGCAACGGTTATTTTTATATAACAGCATCTTCTGTCACGTGTTATTCCTTAAATATTGGGTTAGAACATCATATTTTATTCCACTGTCTGTCTGTCTGTCAGACCAGTACAGAATTGACTTTCTTTGTCGATGGAGATTCTCTGTCATATTATATAAGAGCATTCGCTTTTATAAACAATTAACACCGGATGAGGAACACTTGTGCTATTGCATTGTTAATTATAATTTAGCTAGTGTCCTACATATTTCTGTTTCTATGATACATATTCAATTAAGAACCAAATATCAGAAAACAAACTAACAAAAAAAGGCTTGTTATTTTATTATTCATTTACAAATAGAAAACAAAAAACAAACCCAATAACAAGTCATTTCTGTTCTTTCGACCTCATGCTCAATTAAAAATAAGAAAAATGGGTAAAATTTCGGATTTCATCTGAACATTTTTTCCCCCTCATAGATAAGCAAAATATGTCTGGTCCACTTGTGGGCCACATACTTGCTTTAGTTCTGGCCCAGTATATGCCGGGGTCCCCGGCCCAAAACTGGCCCACACACTGAAAACCGACACATATACAATTTCCTCTGGCCCAGATCCGGTCCACACACTGTAAAATGACATATTGTTTATGTGGTCCTGGTCTGGCCCAGACACTGTAAAGTGACTTATATTGTTTGTGGTCCTGGTCTGTCCCAGACACTGTAAAGTGACCTATATTGTTTATGTGGTCCTGGTCTGTCCCAGACACTGTAAAGTGACTTATATTGTTTATGTGGTCCTGGTCTGGCCCAGACACTGTAAAGTGACTTATATTGTTTATGTGGCCCGGGTCTGGCCCAGACACTGTAAAGTGACCTATATTGTTTATGTGGCCAAGGTCTGGTCCACACACTGTAAAGTGACTTATATTGTTTATGTGGCCCGGGTCTGGCCCAGACACTGTAAAGTGACTTATATTGTTTATGTGGTCCGGGTCTGGCCCAGACACTGTAAAATGACTTATATTGTTTATGTGTTCCGGGTCTGGCCCAGACACTGTAAGACAGATCTGGCTGAGAGTCGGCTTGGTCCTCGGGTCAGACGTTGCCCAGAAACTGCTAAATATACGTCATTTTAGCAGAGAAACACAAATTCAACCATTTAATACGATTAAGGGCTTTTATTAAACTTTATCAAATACACTACACCATGAACATTTATTAACACACTTTCAAAAACAACAAAATAACCAGTAAATATTTTTACAGTATATTTAAAGACGAAAAATCTCTCTCTCTCTCTCTCTCTCTCTCACACACACTCACTCACACACACACTTACAAATGAATTCAACCACTTTAAAATATCAAGGACTTTTATAAACAATTCACAAATACAATATGAACAATATGAATATTTATTAACAAATAACAAAATAAGTCAAAGAAATATATTTACATTTAGTAAAGAAAGGACATATAGAGAACACACAGTTAATACTCTTAACACAATAAGACAGATCATAAAAATCCCATGTTGTTGTTTATTTAGTTCTGTCCTGAATAAACTATTTCACATAACAGATGTTTACATGTAGTCCACAAGATAATAGCTGAATTGATAAAAAATAATCTGCTCAAAAGTTTACACACCCTTAATTCTTAATACTGTATGTCATTACCTGCGTGATCCACGACTGTGTTTATATTTTCTGAGAGTTGTTCATGAGTCCCTTGTGTGTCCTGATCAGACCGAGATTGGTCCACAGAACAAAACCCGTCTGTCAGCCAGAAGCGGTGTGGACAGTCGGCAGGGCTCGGGGTAATTTTCTTTTCATACCGGCATTGAGCCGAAAGTGGCGCACTTCTACCGTAATACTATCTGGGCTGGTTTAAATATGACCCGGAAGTGACGTGTTGTGCTGGATAACGGTCTTTTTCATTTTCTTTTTTTGCTGAAGAGTATGAAGAGTTTTTGTTGTAGAACTGGGACTGCTGATTATTCTGCTCAGTATTATTTTCTTCGGGGGTTTTCAAAGACACCTTTAAGATTTTGCTGCTTTTCTGTAATGCATAGACTGAATCATGGCCATTCATTTTGCACCAACAAGCAACTATCTTGCAAATGTCCTAAAAATAAATTAGGTGCTGCCACCCATCGGTGTGCTCTTGTGACGAGAGAAAACTGCACACACTGCACAAGTAGGAAAGTATACAGTATACACTATATATATATATATATATATATATATATATATACACACACACACACACACCACACACACACACACACACACGCACACACACACACAAAGGGCTAGATAGAAACACGAGTGAGGAGCATGACCATGACAGAGCTAGATCAGAAATACAGAAGACAGGAAGGAAATTGCATTTTTGTCACAGCAAGTACAGTTAAGAAATTAATGAAACACAACAGGTTGGACTGTTATAGGAATGTTATCAGCAAGAACACCCCAAAGATAGTTTCCTATAGCAGTACATTTTGAAGTGTTTAGACTATAGCAATTTGGCAAAAATGACAATTATTTACTCATCAAGGAACGTTTTTATTAGTTTAACATGACTAAATAGAACTATGAATTGATTAAGAAAGTGTGGTTTCACACATTTTAAAGGTACAACAATCCATTTTTTGAAGAAGACTTTGAGAGCAGAAATATAGAAGTCATACCACAAGATGCAAACATTCATCAGTGGAAGGTCAGATTGGAATTTGCAAAGAAATACAGAGATGAGTCACAGAAGTCCTGGAACCAAGATTAACCTCGACCAAAGTGATGGAGAGTTCAAAGTGTGGAGAAAGAAAGGATCCACTCATGATCCAAAACATACGAGCTCACAGGGCAAGCACGGTGGAGGTAGTGTCATGGCTTGGGCTTGCACGGCTGCTTCTGGAACAGGCTCACTGATCTTTATTGATGATGTAACTCATGATGGTAGCATCAGAATGAATTGAGACGTCTACAGAAACACTCTGTCTGCCAATTTAAAGAGAAATGCATCCTGTAAATTGCGGTACAATCCTGGAAAAGCATTAAAAAAGAAAAATACAACAATTTGATGATGTCAGTAGGTCACTGGCTTGACAAGAAAGTGGATATGCAACCATAGATTAAATATTATTTATTTTAGACGATCCTTTCCTATACTTTCGCTCAAAGAAAAATAGGGTGGTCTGCTAGCAAAGGTTCTATGTTTTTAAAACAAATCTAAGTGTAAATGTCTGGAAATGAAAGCTGAAACTCTGATCTGTTGTCTCATGTTCATCTTTTGATCTCAAATACAAATGTATCCAGTCTACAGCAAAAACCAAAGAATTAGCCTTGCTGTTCCAATACTTTTGGAGGGGGCTGTATATCGTATTGGAACACGCACATTCATATAAACCTGTGATTTGAACAACAATCAGAATTACTGGCCTAGAGAGTTAGCTTTACATGACATATTTCCACAGATATTTGAATAAGGAAATTAAATATTAATGAATTAATGAGTGAATCTGAAACAAAAGCTTTTTGGGGCAAACAACCATCATCTGATATGGAAGTATATCAAGAGTTTATATGGTCCATCACTAAATTTAGACAGACTGTGGTTTTAGACTACACTGTAAGATTATCAGGAAGAGGAACTACTTGAGCTGCTACAGACGCAGTAACAACTTCTCAGAGAAGCAGGACGCAAGAAAACTCTCACATTTTATTCAACATCAGAACAAATCTAACATGAGCCGCTTTTTCATTTTTATTCTCTTCACTTCCAGTAAGTACATTTCTCATGCACTCTTCTATCCTATTTTACATTCTTGTGCAGAATAAATCATTGATACATCAAAAACCTAACGTATTGAACTAATTTATCCATCATCAGTAATGTCTTGTATTCACATATCAAATATTTTATTTTCACTGAGTAATAGTCGTGTTTTTCTGTTCTGTGTGCAGGTGTTGCCAGTCAGGCATCGAGGAAGTTTAGTTTTAAAACTGGAGCATCTGTCACCATCCCGTGTCGTTATGATAGGACATATATACAACATAAGAAATACTGGTGCTTTGACGCTTATGCAGCATACAATTACTGCACAATTCAGGCGTATGCCAATGAGACACAGGGGAAAGTGACAGTGACTGATAACCCAGCTGAGAGTCTCTTTACTGTGACGATGAATAATCTCCAGACAGAAAACACTGGAATGTACTGGTGTGTTGTAGAGATAGATGGAATATTCAATCCAGATGATTACGAAGCCCTTCATATCACAGTAAAATCAGGTATTAAGTTACAATCTACAAATAATGAGTGAATTTAGCAGTGTTCTAATGTTGCTAAAGATTAATCATACATAACTGACTCTATATTTGTGCTCAGATCCTGATCTGTCTGTGATGGAGAGCAGAGTGAGTGGTGAGGAAGGAGGCAGCGTCACAGTCCAGTGTCTCTACAGCGCTGCGTATCAGAATAAACAGAAGCAGTGGTGCAGATTTAAAGACAAGGTGTGCAGCACATTTAGGAGGACTGATACATCCCAGAATTCAGCAGTGCACCTCAGTGATGATGGGAGACGATCCTTCAGTGTGCAGATGAGTGGACTGAAGAAGAGTGATGCTGGCTGGTACTGGTGCAGTGCAGGAGATCTGCAGGTTCCTGTTCACATCAGTGTCTGTGATCCACCTCCAGGTATTATCACATACACTGACCTCGACTTTAACAAATGAAAATCACACTGATTATTTTTCTTTTTCTTAGTTGTGACTACAGCAGTGACTACAACCACTCACCATGTCAGTACTTACACGTAAGTAGGAAAGCTCCATTTTATTTAGGCATGCTGTTGTCCTCTGCAGTTTTACAGATTTTCTAGATTTATTAACTTATTCAAAGTAGAATGTGTTCTTAATGTACAAAACCAACTCTCTGATATTGAATATTTTCACCAGTACATGAGATATTATCTTGCTAGTTCTACTTTCTCATGTCATATGAGCTTAAATGCACTGACCATTTTATAATATATTCATTATGAGTCTGTGATGTGAGTGGATTAAATTAAATTGTATATTAAATTGTGAGATTAAAATAGCAAAGTAAGAATGCAAAAGTAAGAGTAAGAGTGGAAAAAAAGTGGCAACACACAACTATTCTTTCTAGTAGTAGTTTGAGACTTTCCACCTCTGCCTAGCTAGAGGATATAAACTGGAAACTGACCAAATTATGGAGGTGGAGAATTGTGCAGTTCTATATAAATCTATTTACATATTTTTGTGATTGTTGAAGCTAAAAATATTAGATTTTGTTGCGGCTTTAAAAAGGAATTGCTATATTTCATTATAATAATGTGCATTGTGCAGTATGGTGGAGCTAGCAGGTAGCTCTACTGCCTCACAGCTTTAGGGTTCCTGGTTTGAACCTGAGATCTGACTACAGTCTGTTCATGTTCTCCCACCTCTCAAAAACATGCCAGTAGGATGATTTGGCTACTGATGATGAATGATTGTTTAAATGAATTAATGAAAATTCTGCACTGCAATTGATTCAGCTAGTCTGTACTAACAAATGTGTGTCTATAGTGGGGGTGTGACCCCGATCTACTGGTACCTGGTGGCCCTTATTTTGCTACTGGTCATACTGGTCATCATCGCCTGCGTGCTGAGAAAGAAATACAGTAAGTGTCCCTGGTGTGTCATTCATTTGGCATTTTTGGAAGCAGCAGGATCGTGCTAGTTGATATTCTACTATATAATTTTTAAATGGACAAGACAGAGGTGTTGTGAGAATCCATTCGCCAGAGGTTTATTAACTGGAAATTCAACAATCCCAAACTCAGTGTCCACACAGGCCAGGGTCAAACACAATACAGTGTTTCCAAATACAGAGGACAGATCCAAAGAGTCAGCTAAATCAGTCAGGAGACAAACCTGGCAATCAACAGTACATCCAGAATCAGAAAACAGAGAAATAAGGGTCATACATGATGGACAAATAGTCAATGTGCTTCATGTAGCCTGTAGACATGACATGAGTGAAACAACAAAGAACAAACAAAGAAGAGTCTCTAAAATTTAGGAAGGGTGCCCTCTGGTGGCAGAGAGGATAGATGATGATGATGATGATGATGATGATGATGATGATGGTGATTATTATTATTATTATTATTATTATTATTATTAACATGTGATTATCTGTTCCCTTATTTGAATATAATTGAATTCAGATGAGTAAATTTGCTTTATTCCCTCTTTCTAACTTTCTGAAACAGAGAATCAAATCAGGACCAGGGACAGGAGCAATGACACCACTGTTCACACAGTTAGTACTGCGTTTGATTTGTGGCTTAATGCAGTCCAAAATCATGTTACCTTTATTTTAGTACCTTTAGTACCTTTTAGCACTTTAAATGAACTGTTCTCATCACAATCATCTCATCTGTTCAGGCTGAGAGTGAGGGATCATACAGCTCAATTGCATTCAAGTCAAGAAAGAAGAAATCAGAAGCAAGGAATCTGGAGCAGGTTCGTCTTTATTTTAAAGCATGTAACACAGTTGTTTGTGTAGTGTAATGTTCTAACCCAGGGGTGCCCAATACGTCGATCGTGCGGGTAGATCACCATTAAATAAATAAATAAATAAATAAATAAAAAATAGATGTTAGTGTCGATGTTCTGGACAGCCAGTCTGAGATCTCGTCTTTTCTCTCTCCACGCGTGTGCGATCAAACGCGCCAGCGCTAAAGGCTAGCGAGAGAAATCACTGAGTTAACTTCCCAGTTTATTCCTACTGAAGAAAGGGGACAAAATGAGTGAGGTAGCGGGATCAAGCAAGAAACCGAAGACTTATCACTTCCATGCTGAATGGGAGAATGATTTTTTTTTTCAAAATGTCATATTCGAAGTGCGTTTGTCTGATCTGCCGAGCTACCATCGCTATTCCGAATAAGGGAAATGTGGAGCAGCACTTTAGGACTGTTCATAAAAACTACGACACTGACTTCCCTCCGAAAAGCGAGCTGAGGAAGAGGAAGGTCCATCCATCTTCAACCGCTTATTCCTTCTTCAGGGTCACGGGGAACCTGGAGCCTATCCCAGGAGGCATCGGGCACAAGGCGGGGTACACCCTGGACAGGGTGCCAGTCCATCGCAGGGGGAAGAGGAAGGTGAAGGAACTAAAATCACAGTTGTCCGGACAGCAGTCGTTTTTTCACGGCAGATTTCAAATGTTAAGGCAGCCACTGAAGCACCGTTCCGGGTGAGTCACTCCATCATTAAACACAAGAAGTCATTCCGAGACGGAGAGAAGATAAAAGACGCATTCGTACACGCAGCTGACTCGTTGTTTCAGGACTTTAAAAACAAAACCGAAATATTATCTTCAATCAAATCTCTCCAGGTATCAAGGAGTAGTTACACGGCGCTGTGACGTCATGGCCGAGGATTTAGGGAGAGAAGGGAGTTTCTCTTTGCTGTTAAACATGCAGAACTCACCCGACCCAGTGATGATTGGTGGCTGCTGGACTTGGCATTTTTAACCGATCTGACCAACATGTTAAATGAGCTTCATTTGGAAAAGAGCTGCAAGGAAAAGACAAATCCGTGGTCACTATGATCAGCTCAGTTAATGCCTTTAAACGGAAAATGCGACTTCTGGGAACTTCCAAAACCTGGCGTCAGATCTGGAGACGCAGCGGAAGGCTTGTGCTCAGTTGAACATTGCACGCTACACGGAGCAGATAGACAGCTGTCTGTCGCTCAGAGTTTCACAGACTCTTTCAAGACTACATTCATGTGCTACGCGTTTAGGGGCAATGTTGTGGTTGATTCAGTCGCATTGAAAATTGCAGCACTGTTTCACCTGAACTCGTCTGAAGTGGAGGAGGAGATTTTGAAACTACAGACTGACCTTCAGCTGAAGTCCAGGGCTCATGAACAGTTCTGGAACTTACTCACAGGGATAAAGTACCAAACATGAGGAAATGTACAACCTCCTTGACTGCATTGTTTGGCTCTACTTATTTATGTGAGTCATCCTTTTCCCACATGAAGATTATTAAGTCCAAATACCGTTCTACAATGACTGATCATCATTTGGAGGCCTGCTTGAGACTGTCTACCAGCAGCTACTGTCCGGACTGTGCAGCCCTGGCTGATTCTATTCAGTGCAAGTCATCAGAGTAAGGTACTGACCAAAAATGTACTGAACTGTAGTGTGCCATAAGGGTTCATGCAGTTATACAAGGTACAGGAACATATATATTGTGCGTAAATATGTTTAAAATATACTCAGTATATATATAAATAAATATATGTTTCGCATTTTTAGTGTAGGTAGATCTCCTTGACTGGTTATGTTAAAAGTAGCTCGCAAGTCAAAAAAGTGTGAGCACCCCTGTACTAAACTATGTTTGAGTAATATAATTGTTTTGTTTTTTTGTGTGTGTGTGTGTGTGTGTGTGTGTATAATAGCGCACTGTTACGGCTGACGACTCTGTTATATACAGCTCTGTAGCTGTTTCAAAGACAAAGGTAAGAATCATTATTATTATTAATTATTAGTAGTAGTAGTAGTAGTAGTAGTAGTAGTAGTAGCAATATTGTTATATGAATAGTGTTATTAAATGGATTATTATTAATAAACATTTACGAACTATTATTGAAGATTTAACAAAGCTATTTCTTAGCAGTCTTCAGCATCAACAGATAATGAGCAGGACGTGACCTGCAGCTTTGTAAACATCGCTTCCAAAAATAAAACTTTGAGTAAATTCCTTTAAATGAAGTGTATTCCAGTACAATCCAAGCTAAGAAACTAAGTGTATAAATCCATAATAACTATTTTACTGACTAATCAACCAGGGACTGGATTTATATTGAGACTCTGATTAGTCTTTATTCATATCCTGTTCTAGAAGTCTCCAAAAGATGTGGGTGATGAGATCATCTACAGCAGCATGGTTTACTAATAAGAGATGTGTGATTAAAAAAATATATCTGTGTCTCTCACACTCGCTCTCTCTATACACACAGCTGTGAAAATGTATTTGCCCATCCTGATTTCTTCTATTTTTGTGTATCTTATACTAAATAATTTCAGAAATGTTTTGTTTGAAATGTATTGAGTACCATATTTATAGGAAAGAAAAATGTAATACTGATATCATTTAATTCTTTATAATAATGTGCATCAGCGGTGGGAAGTAACGTACTACATGTACTATCGTTACAGTACTTAAGTACATGGTTCACTCTAATGATACTTTTTTTAATTCTAATTAAATTAAAGTACTTAATGATACTGTGAAGTACATTTACTCAAGTTTTTCTTATCTTCTTTATTTCTGCAGAAATAAAATATACGAAATATAAAAGTTATATTTCAAAACCCAATCAAAATAAAACCATTTCCTGCTGAAAGTCTATGACACAAACTGTGACTGGCCACGAGAAAGTTCTTCCTCCTTTTGTTCAGGACTGCAGGGTGGTTTCTTTCAGAACTAGTGAGGTTTTCCTGTTTGCTCAGTTCTTTGCCCAGTATTAATAGCAGCGTCCTCACCTCATGCCCATGATCATACCCTCACATGTGTAGCCTATAAAGGGCCCCACTACATTACTGCCCTCATCACTGATCACATTGAATCTGTTACAGTCTGGCTTCATGGCTGCCTTGGCAAAATTAAAATGAGATTCTCCACCTGGACTTCGTAACATGAGGGAACAAGATGGTTAAGTCGTGGCTGCATCTGAATAAAGCATGATCATTATATTGTGCTCCCAAACTAGAGTGTGTATATTTACACTAACCACCAGGCACTAGGGGAAACAGCTATGGCTCATCAGCTTCAGATAATTTGTCGACACTAAAGTTTACAGTACATGCAATTCTTTTTTCTGAAATGTATGTATGTACAGTGCTGTGAAAAAGTATTTGCCCCATCCAGATTTCTTCTGTTTTTGTGTATCTCATACTAAATAGTTTTAGATCTTAAAACTAAATGCAACATAAAACAAAGCCGACCTGAGTCAACACACAATAGAGTTTTTATTTATTTATTTTTCACACACCATGCTGCTCCCCAGACCTGTACGTCATCTTACACTGCATACAGTTGCTTAGTGATGAGCAGGATGCAAGAAGACGACCAAACTCTAAATAAGGTCAAAGTCTATTGCACTAACTGCAATAAGAAACGTGCGTGCCACTGAAACAATTCTAGACTGAAATACCACCTGAACTACTCCAGTCAACATGCTCTGGCAAACCACACTGTCTGAAAGCAGGCAGCACCGAATTAGTAAGTCTACATCATATCTATGCAGAAATGTAGAAAATGTCAAGCACCACTGTAAATGGATTGTTACTTAAGCGATCATGTATTATTATTGTTATTATTGTTTATTATTATTGTTTAAACAACATGTTTATTGTTCTTTATGAAGCAAAAGCTTAGAGCAATCCCCCAAGATCATGGATGAACAAGATTGTTTTTACTTTAATCAGGGACTCACTCACGCTGAAATAGCTCTGTGTCTGTCAGTCAGCCTTCTTTGCTCATATTTACCAATAATAGTGGAAGGCACTGTATGTCTAAAAAAATAAAAAATCAAAGTATTCTTTAAATGATGTGGTAAACACGCACTTATATAGCTTTTATCCAAAGCGCTTTACACAGTGTCTCATTCACACACACACCAATGGTAGCCGAGCTGCCATGCAAAGTGCTAGCTTGCCATCGGGAGCAACTTGGGGTTCAGTGTCTTGCCCAAGGACACTTCGGCATGTGGAGTCACCCGGGCCGGGAATCGAACCGCCAACCCTACAATTAGTGGACAACCAGCTCTACCATGGGTGCCACAACCACCCATGATGTGGTCCTTCCAGGTTCGTCATATATGACTGAAATACTAACAGAGATACAGACTTTACACAGCAACGTGTGGTGTTTTTTTCCTCATATAAGATGAAGTTAGTGTAAAATGTAAAATGGCAGTGAACATATGAACTTATTTAGCTAAGAGTTTATGACACTGTTTATAACGTGTCTGCATTGCAAGGTATGGAATGATGTGTGTTCCTGTTACAGCAGATATAAAAACATGCTCCTTGGCGTCTGCCAAATGTCATAAATGTAACTGTATATGTAAATGAATAACACAATGGTTATTTTCATATAACAGCACGGTCTGTCATGTGTTATTACTTACATATTGGGTAAGAACACCGTATTTTATTCCACTGTCTGTATTCCACTGTTAGACCAGTACAGAATTTACTTTCTTAGTCAATGGACATTCTCTGTCATATTATATAAGAGCATTCGTTTTTATAAACAATTAACACTGGATGAGGAACACTTGTGCTATTGCATTGTTAATTATAATTTAGCTAGTGTCCTACATATTTATGTTTCTATGATACATATTCAATTAAAAAGCAAATATCAGAAAACAAACTAACAAAAAAAGGCTTATTTTTTTTATTATTCATTTACAAATGGAAAACAAAAAACAAACCTAATAACAAGTCATTTCTGTTCTTTTGACCTCATGCTCAATTAAAAATAAGAAAAATGGGTAAAATTTCGGATTTCATTTGAACATTTTTTTTCCTCCTCACAGAGGAGGAAAAAATTTGTCTGGCCCACTTGTGGGCCACTCTCTTGCTTTAGTTCTGGCCCAGTATACGCCGGGTTCCTCTGCCCAAAACTGGTCCACACATTGAAAACCGACACATATACAATTTCCTCCGGCCCAGATACGGCCCACACAATGTAAAGTGACCTATATTGTTTATGTGGCCCGGGTCTGGCCCAGACACTGTAATGTGACTTATATTGTTTATGTGTTCCGGGTCTGGCCCAGACACTGTAAAGTGAACTATCTTGTTTATGTGGTCCGGGTCTGGCCCAGACACTGTAAAGTGACTTATATTGTTTATGTGGACTGGGTCTGGCCCACACAATGTAAAGTGACCTATATTGTTTATGTGGCCCGGGTCTGGCCCACACATTGTAAAGTGACTTATATTGTTTATGTGGCCCGGGTCTGGCCCAGACACTGTAATGTGACTTATATTGTTTATGTGGCCCGGGTCTGGCCCAGACACTGTAAAGTGAACTATCTTGTTTATGTGGTCCGGGTCTGGCCCAGACACTGTAAAGTGACTTATATTGTTTATGTGGCCCGGGTCTGGCCCACACACTGTAAAGTAACTTATATTGTTTATGTGGTCCGGGTCTGGCCCAGACACTGTAAAGTGACTTATATTGTTTATGTGGCCCGGGTCTGGCCCACACACTGTAAAGTGACTTATATTGTTTATGTGGTCCGGGTCTGGCCCAGACACTGTAAAGTGACTTATATTGTTTATGTGGCCCGGGTCTGGCCCAGACACTGTAAAGTGACTTATATTGTTTATGTGTTCCGGGTCTGGCCCAGACACTGTAAAGTGAACTATCTTGTTTATGTGGACCGGGTCTGGCCCACACACTGTAAAGTGACTTATATTGTTTATGTGGCCCAGATCCGGCCCAGACACTGTAAAGTGACTTATATTGTTTATGTGTTCCGGGTCTGGCCCAGACACTGTAAAGTGAACTATCTTGTTTATGTGGTCCGGGTCTGGCCCACACACTGTAAAGTAACTTATATTGTTTATGTGGCCCGGGTCTGGCCCAGACACTGTAAAGTGACTTATATTGTTTATGTGGCCCGGGTCTGGCCCAGACACTGTAAAGTGACTTATATTGTTTATGTGGCCCAGATCCGGCCCAGACACTGTAAAGTGAACTATACTGTTTATGTGGTCCGGGTCTGGCCCAGACACTGTAAGACAGATCTGGCTGAGAGTCGGCTTGGTCCTCGGGTCAGATGTGGCCCAGAAACTGCAAAATATATGTCATTTTAGCAGAGAAACACAAATTCAACCATTTAATACAATTAAGGGCTTTTATTAAACATTAACAAATACACTACAATATGAACATTTATTAACACACTTTTATAAACAACAAAATAACCAGTAAATGTATTTATAGTATATTTAAAGACAAAAAAAATTTAAAATAAAAATCTCTCTCTCTCTCTCTCTTCACAAAAACAATTCACAAATACAATATGAACAATATGAATATTTATTAACAAATAACAAAATAAGTCAAAGAAATATATTTACATTTAGTAAAGAAAGGACATATAGAGAACAAACAGTTAATACTCTTAACACAATAAGACTGATCATAAAAATCCAATGTTGTTGTTTATTTAGTTCTGTCCTGAATAAACTGTTTCACATAACAGATGTTTACATGTAGTCCACAAGATAATAGCTGAATTGATAAAAAAATAATCTGTTCAAAAGTTTACACACCCTTGATCCTTAATACTGTGTGTCATTACCTGCGTGATCCACGACTGTGTTTATATTTTGTGAGAGTTGTTCATGAGTCCCTTGTGTGTCCTGATCAGACCGAGATTGGTCCACAGAACAAAACCCGTCTGTCAGCCAGAAGCGGTGTGGACAGACGGCAGGGCTCGGGGTAATTTTCTTTTCATACCGGCATTGAGCCGACATTGGCGCACTTCTACCGTAATACTATCTGGGCTGGTTTTGATGTGACCCGGAAGTGACGTATTGTGCTGGATGACGGTCTTTTTACTTTTCTTTTTTTGCTGAAGAGCATGAAGAGTTTTGTGATATGTAAGGGAGTCAGACGTGTAACCCTCAAAGAGAATTGCAGAAAAACTGCATGGCTGCAGAAAAATAACTAGTGCTCTGAAACGGTTACTCTAGCCACACGTAAAAATAAAATCAAATAAAAATCAAATCAAATCAAATAAAAAATGTAGAGGCGCAGCTTTTACACACTTAGCGGTAATAGCGCCTCAAGCGGAAATGGAGCGTCCGCGA
Source organism: Ameiurus melas (assembly GCA_012411365.1). Taxonomy (NCBI): domain Eukaryota; kingdom Metazoa; phylum Chordata; class Actinopteri; order Siluriformes; family Ictaluridae; genus Ameiurus; species Ameiurus melas. Next base: position 4,218,932 of record CM022770.1, on the reverse strand, counting down.
GCTCCTACACAAATAAAGCACTTCACTTTCTACAAAATGTCTACAAAAGACACTATAAAGCTTCAAGCTAAATAAGAATACATCCACATTGAAAATCATATTTTAAAATATCTAATAATAAAATCTACTGCAGAATTTTGTCGTAATTGCTATTCAAAATCACAAGATCTGTCCATTTCAACAGAGTCAGGATTATAAAATGGACGATTCAGATTGGTAGATGATTTTACCCAGTCACATCAGTGTGTTTAGTTTTATTTATTTACTTATTGTGCAGTCAGGCAGTTTTTCTGCACTACTCTGAGGGTTAAGATGGTGATGGGGGTGCGTGGGTCAATGTGTGGTCTTTTTGTATGACCACAAATGGATTATTTAAATGATGTGGTAGTTCTCAGTTCTCCATTTATAACTATAAATACAGACAAAGCTAGAGACATAGTGTCAGTGTTACAGTTTTAAAATACATTTCTCAGAGCTTTTCACAGGGCTGGGCTTTACACATCAGCACATTTATTTATCTTATTAGAGGAAGACACCAGGTTTTTATATTAATTTATTTATTTATTATTATGATTATTGTTATGATTATTGTATTATTATTATTATTATTATTATTATTATTATTATTATTATTATTATTATTTTATAAACACTGCAGGATGGCAATTTTCTTATGAACTTGTATGTATGTATATATATATATATATATATATATATATATATATATATATATATATATATATATGTATATGTATGTATATATATATGACTCTGACAGTGTGGTGTAAACAAAGCTTAGACTGACATGAGTTAATGTCAGTAGAAAAGCTTTATTGTGTATATTAGTGTCTGCATGGAAAGGCATGTAATGATATCTGGCGAGCATCCGGTGGCTGTACGACTGGGACTGCTGATTATTCTGCTCAGTATTATTTTCTTCGGGGGTTTTCAAAGACACCTTTAAGATTTTGCTGCTTTTCTGTAATGCATAAACTGAATCATGGCCATTCATTTTGCACCAACAAGCAACTATCTTGCAAATGTCCTAAAAATAAATTATACACAGTATACACAGTATATATATACAAAGGGCTAGATAGAAACATAAGTGAGGAGCATGAACATGACAGAGCTAGATCAGAAATACAGAAGACAGGAAGGAAATAACATTTTTGTCACAGCAAGTACAGTTAAGAAATGAATGAAACACAACAGGTTGGACTGTTATAGGAATGTTATCAGCAAGAACACCCCAAAGATAGTTTCCTATAGCAGTACCTTTTGAAGTGTTTTAGTCCTCTGTGTTTAGACAACAGCAATTTGGCAAACATTACAATTATTTACTTATCAAGGAACGTTTTTATTCATTTAACATGACTAAATAGAACTATGAATTGATTAAGAAAGTGTGATTTCACACATTTTAAAGGTACAACAATCCATTGTTTAAAGAAGTCTTCGAGAACAGAAATATAGAAGTCATACCACAAGATGCAACCATTCATCAGGGGAAGGTCAGATTGGAATTTACAAAGAAATACAGAGATGAGTCACAGAAGTCCTGGAACCAAGATTAACCTCGACCAAAGTGATGGAAAGGCCAAAGTGTGGAGAAAGAAAGGATCTGCTCATGATCCAAAACATACAAGCTCACAGGGCAAGCACGGTGGAGGTAGTGTCGTGACTTGGTGTCCACTTTTAAATATAATAAATTCTTCCCTAAGCATTGGCTATGTACATAAATCACTTAAATTAGCAGTTGTTAAACCCTTGATTAAAAAACCTGACCTTGACCCGTCTCAATTGTCCAGCTATAGACCAATATCAAATCTCCCCTTCATCTCTAAGATTTTAGAAAAAGTTGTAGCAAAGCAGTTATGCTTGTACTTAGATAGGATCAACATTCATGAAATGTATCAGTCAGGATTTAGACCTCATCATAGCACAGAGACAGCGTTAGTTAAAGTATTAAATGACCTTCTACTGACCTCTGATCAGGGTTGTGTCTCGCTGCTTGTGTTACTCGAAATTAATGCAGCTTTTGATACTATAGATCACACTATTCTCCTTGATAGATTAGAAAATGTTGTTGGTATTAAGGGAACGGTCCTCTCCTGGCTCAGGTCTTATCTGACCGATTGTTATCAGTTCGTAGATGTAAATTGTGATTTCTCCATGCGTACTGAGGTTACTTTTGGAGTTCCACAGGGTTCTGTTTTAGGCCCACTGCTTTTTACTTTATATATGCTACCCCTAGGACAAATTATTCGTAAACATGGAATTAGCTTCCACTGTTATGCTGATGATACACAGCTGTATGTTTCAGCGAAGCCAGAGGACAGACAGCAGCTTAGTAAAGTTGAGGATTGTGTAAAGGACATTAGACGTTGGATGTTAACTCACTTCCTTTTACTTAATTCTGATAAAACAGAATTACTTTTATTAGGCCCACGTGTAGCTAGAAATAAACTTTCTGATTACACAGTAACTCTGGATGGACTTTCTGTTTCATCATGTACAGCAGTTAAAGACCTTGGAGTGATTATTGACTCCAGTCTATCATTTGATGCTCATGTAAATAATATTACTAGGATAGCTTTCTTTCATCTCCATTGACAAGATAAGAAACATATTGTCACTAAATGATGTGGAAATACTGGTTCATGCATTCGTCACCTCTAGATTAGATTACTGTAATGCCTTACTCTCTGTATGTTCCAGTAGGAATATAAATAAGCTCCAGTTAGTCCAGAATGCAGCTGATAGAGTCCTAACTAGAACTAGAAGATACGACCATATCACACCAATATTATCAATAGATGCAGGCTATTTGACGGTACCTCGAATAGTGAAGGCTACAGCAGGGGGAAGAGCCTTCGCTTATAAAGCCCCACAGTTATGGAACAGTCTTCCTATTAGTGTTCGGGACTCAGACACAGTCTCGGTTTTTAAGTCTAGGCTTAAAACGTATTTGTTTACTCAAGCCTACACTGACTAGATTCTATCTTACTACTTCAGTCGTAATAATCTTTTTTCTCCCTCTCTCCTTTTGCCGAGCCCCGCATGAATTTATGGAGATACTGGAGATCCAGATCCTTGCTGTCTCTGGATGGAGCTCAAGTCTTCTCTAATTCCAGACTGCTGGGACTACGGCTGCTCCTAAGACCTTACAGACTTCTTATGAATCCATAATGAACTTTTTCACACTATCTGTTGTTACCCAGATGAGGATGGGTTCCCTTCTGAGTCGGGTTCCTCTCAAGGTTTCTTCCTCTTAAAACAGCTTAGGGAGTTTTTCTTGCCACCGTCGCCACTCAGTGGCTTGCTCAGTTGGGATAAATTCACACCATTATCTGTATACCATGTTTCTATTTTGTAAAGCTGCTTTGAGACAATGTCTATTGTAAAAAGCGATATACAAATAAAATTGAATTGAATTGAAAACTTGGGCTTGCATGGTTGCTTCTGAAACAGGCTCACTGATCTTTATTGATGATGTAACTCATGGTGGTAGCAGCAGATTGAATTGAGACGTCTACAGAAACACTCTGTCTGCCACTTTACAGAGAAATGCATCTTGTAAATTGTGGTACAATCCTGGAAAATCATTGCAAAAGAAGAATACAACAATTTGATGATGTCAGTAGGTCACTGGCTTGACAAGCAAATGGATATGCAATTTTAAGACGATCCGTTCCTATACTTTGGCTCACCTAAAAATAGGGTGGTCTGCTAGCAAAGCTACCAATTTTTTTTTTAACAAATCTAGGTGTAAATGGATGGAAATGAAAGCTGAAATTCTGATCTGTTGTCTCATATTCATATTTTGATCTCAAATACAAATGTATCCAGTCTATAGCAAAAACCATAGAATTGGCCTTGGTGTTCCAATACTTTTGGAAGGGATTTTATATTGTATTGGAACAAGCACGTTCATATATAACCTGTGATTTGAACAACAATCAGGATTACTGGCCTAGAGAGTTAGCTTTACATGACATATTTCCACAGATATTTGATTAAGGAAATTAAATAGTGGAATTAATGAGTGAATCTGAAACAAAAGCAGCCTACATGATATTGCCATCAGAGCTGAGATATAAGACAAAACAATTTAATTTGCTATTGAAAAATGGGCTTTTGGGGCAAACAGCCATCATCTGATATGGAAGTGTATCAGGTATTTAATGAGTTTAGATGGTCAGTCACTAAATTTAGACAGACTGTGGTTTTAGACTACACTGTAAGATTATCAGGAAGAGGAACTACTTGAGCTGCTACAGACACTGTAACAACTTCTCAGAGAAGCAGGACGCAAGAAAACTCTCACATTTTATTCAACATCAGAACAAATCTAACATGAGCCGCTTTTTCATTTTTATTCTCTTCACTTCCAGTAAGTACATTTCTCATGCACTCTTCTATCCTATTTTACATTCTTGTGCAGAATAAATCATTGATACATCAAAAACCTAACGTATTGAACTAATTTATCCATCATCAGTAATGTCTTGTATTCACAAATCAAATATTTTATTTTCACTGAGTAATAGTCGTGTTTTTCTGTTCTGTGTGCAGGTGTTGCCAGTCAGGCATCGAGGCAGTTTAGTTTTAAAACTGGAGCATCTGTCACCATCCCGTGTCGTTATGATAGGACATATATACAACATAAGAAATACTGGTGCTATGGTTCAATATTCTATTTCTGCACAATTCAGGCGTATGCCAATAAGACAAAGGGGAAAGTGACAGTGACTGATAACCCAGCTGAGAATCTCTTTAATGTGACTATGAATAATCTCCAGACAGAAAACACTGGATGGTACTATTGTGGTGTAGAGATAGATGGACAAAATGATGATTACGAAGCCCTTCATATCACAGTGAAATCAGGTATTAAGTTACAATCTGAAATAATTTATGAATTTAGCAGTGTTCTAATGTTGCTAAAGATTAATCATACATAACTGACTCTATATTTGTGCTCAGATCCTGATCTGTCTGTGATGGAGAGCAGAGTGAGTGTTGAGGAAGGAGGCAGCGTCACAGTCCAGTGTCTCTACAGCGCTGCGTATCAGAATACACAGAAGCAGTGGTGCAGATTTAAAGACAAGGTGTGCAACACATTTAGGAGGACTGATACATCCCAGAATTCAGCAGTGCAGATCAGTGATGATGGGAGACGATCCTTCAGTGTGCAGATGAGTGGACTGAAGAAGAGTGATGCTGGCTGGTACTGGTGCAGTGCAGGAGATCTGCAGGTTCCTGTTCACATCAGTGTCTGTGATCCACCTCCAGGTATTATCACATACACTGACCTCGACTTTAACAAATGAAAATCACACTGATTATTTTTCTTTTTCTTAGTTGTGACTACAGCAGCGACTACAACCACTCACCATGTCAGTACTTACACGTAAGTAGGAAAGCTCCATTTTATTTAGGCATGCTGTTGTCCTCTGCAGTTTTACAGATTTTCTATATTTATTAACTTATTCAAAGTAGAATGTGTTCTTAATGTACAAAACCAACTCTCTGATATTGAATATTTTCACCAGTACATGAGATATTATCTTGCTAGTTCTACTTTCTCATGTCATACGAGCTTAAATGCACTGACCATTTTATAATATATTTATTATGAGTCTGTGATGTGAGTGGATTAAATTAAATTGTCTATTAAACTGTGAGCTTGAAATAGCAAAGTAAGCATGAATAAAATAGCTAAATCTTACACATTGATTATAATCCTGTAGCCACATTAAATGAAACTGCACATGGATTACTACATTGTGCACAAGAACACAATGAATCTTTTAGTGACCTTTCCAGGGTTCTCTACACATTCTCTACACAGGGGATCTCAAACTAGGGGTCTCTTGACTTCCAAATGTAAGAGCTAGTCAAGAGTTAGCTTAAGGATGAGACTGGAAAATGACCCTGTGTATATGTATGAAGGAAAACATTTTAAATGGTCAAGTTTTACTTTCTGACTTTTTCTTTCATATTTTAAACAGATCTGGCTCGGAGCACAATTCAGGTAGCATCAGATGGAGATATTTGAGAAAATTAGTGCAACTGTTCTTCTTAACACGTTTCTAACTGTTGTTATTTCTCACCCACAGCAACATCTCTGACTAGCGTCACATCAGTTTCTAGCGGTGATGACACCATGTGAGTGCAAACACACACTTATTCTTTCTTGTAGAACATGTTGAACACATTTACGTTATGATGTTGTTCTCTGCAGTTTTACAGATATTTAAATTGATTCTCTTATTCAAAGATGAACATGTGCTTAGTGTGCAAAACAAACACTGCGGTATTTAAGCAGTAAATGAACATGTGACTATTATGTAAATACATGAAATTAATGAGTACCATATCTATAGGAAAGAGAAATATAGTACTGATGTCATATTATATTTATATGTACTCTGTTTACAGTATTTAAGTACTTAATTATAATGTAAAATGTAATATTACAGTGCAAAACAAATTATATTACTGTAACGAGAGTAGTTTGAGACTTTTCATGTCTGCCTAGCTAGAGGATATAAACTGGAAACTGACCAAATTAGGGTAAAAAAAATGCTAATGATAGTGAGTTTTTATTGGTCAAGAATACATTACAACACAGTGAAATTCTTTTCTTTGCATACCCCAGATTGCAAGGAAGTTCGAGTCAGAGCACAGGGTCAGCCAGGATCAGCACCCTTGGAGTAGATAGCAGGTTAGCTCAAGGGCTTGAACCCCCAACCTTCTGATCAGTGACCCAGAGCATTAACCGTTAAGTCAAAATGTAAATGTGTGTCGATAGTGAGCATGAGACCCTGATCTACTGGTACCTGGTGGCCGTTATTTTGCTACTGGTCATCATCATCATCGTCTGTGTGCTAAGAATGAAATACAGTAAGTGTCCCTGGTGTGTCATTCATTTGGCATTTGTACATTTTGGCAGCAGCAGGATCGTGCTAGTTGATGTTCTACAATATGATTTAAAATGGACAAGACAGAGGAATAAGGAGAAATAAGCCAAGGGTCATACATGATAGGCAAATACAGTATAACGGCTCAGAACTTACATGAATGGTAACAAGTAGCAAGACTTCACAGTCAGAGTAAGTGACCATGTGCTTTATGTAGCCTGTAGACATGATATGAGTAACAACTGAAGAGTCTCTAAAATTTATGTGAGGGTGATCATTGGTGGCAGAGAGGTTAGAATATTATTATTATTGTTATTATTATTATTAACGTGATTATCTGTTCCCTTATTTGAATATAATTGAATTCAGATGAGTAAATTTGCTTTATTCCCTCTTTCTAACTTTCTGAAACAGAGAATCAAATCAGGATCAGGGACAGGAGCAATGACACCACTGTTCACACAGTTAGTACTGCGTTTGATTTGTGGCTTAATGCAGTCCAAAAACATGTTACCTTTATTTTAGTACCTTTAGTACCTTTTAGCACTTTCAATGAACTGTTCTCATTACAATCATCTCATCTGTTCAGGCTGAGAGTGAGGGATCATACAGCTCAATTGCTTTCAAGTCAAGAAAGAAGAAATCAGAAGCAAGGAATCTGGAGCAGGTTCGTCTTTATTTTAAAGCATGTAACACAGTTGTTTGTGTAGTGTAATGTTCTAACCTATGTTTGAGTAATATAATTGTTTTTTTTGTGTGTGTGTGTGTGTGTGTGTATAACAGCGCTCTGTTACAGCTGAAGACTCCGTTATATACAGCTCTGTAGCTGTTTCAAAGCCAAAGGTAAAGCAGCAATTAATTGGTCCATTTCTACATACATTTCCAAATAATAATAATAATAATAATAATAATAATAATAATAATTAGTAGTAGTAGCAGCAATATTGTTATATGAATAGTGTTAATAAATGGATTATTATTAACATTTATGAACTATTATTGAAGATTTAACAAAGCTATTTCTTACATCCGCAGTCTTCAGCATCAACAGATATTGAGCAGGACGTGACCTACAGCTTTGTAAACATCGCTTCCAAGAATAAAACTGTGAGTAAATTCCTTTAAATGAAGTGTATTCCAGTACAATCCAAGCTAAGAAACTAAGTGTATAAATCCATAATAACTATTTTACTGACTAATCAACCAGGGACTGGATTTATATTGAGACTCTGATTAGTCTTTATTCATATCCTGTTCTAGAACTCTCCAAAAGATGTGGGTGATGAGATCATCTACAGCAGCATGGTTTACTAATAAGAAATGTGATTAAAAAAAAAACATCTGTGTTTCTCACACTCTCGCTCTATACACACACAGCTGTGAAAATGTATTTGCCCCCATCCTGATTTCTTCTATTTGTATCTTATATTAAGTTGTTTCAGAAATGTATTGAGTACCATATCTATAGGAAAGAAAAATGTAATACTGATATTTAATTCTTCATAATAATGTGCACCAGCGGTGGGAAGTAACGTACTACATGTACTATGGTTACAGTACTTAAGTACATGTTCACTCTAATGATATTTTTTTTAATTCTAATTAAATTAAAGAACTTAATGATACTATGAAGTACATTTCCTTCATTTTTTTATCTTCTTTATTTCTGCAGAAATAAAATGTACAAAATATAAAATGTAAAAGTTCTATTTCAAAGCCCAATGAAAATAAAACCCTCTCCTCCTGAAAGTCTATGACACGTAAACTGTGACTGGCCGTGAGAAAGTTCTTCCTTTTGTTCAGGACTGCAGGGCGGTTTCTTTCAGATCTAGAGAGGTTTTCCTGTTTGCTCAGTTCTTTGCCCAGTATTAATAGCAGCGTCCTCACCTCATGCCCATGATCATACCCTCACATGTGTAGCCTATAAAGGGCCCCACTACATTACTGCCCTCATCACTGATCGCACTGAATCCGTTACAGTCTGGCTTCATGGCTGCCTTGGCAAAATTAAAATTAGATTCCCACCTGGACTTCGTAACATGAGGGAACAAGATGGTTAAGTCGTGGCTGCATCTGAATAAAGCATGATCATTATATTGTGCTCCCAAACTAGAGTGTGTATATTTACACTAACCACCAGGCACTAGGGGAAACAGCTATGGCACTAAAGTTTACAGTACATGTAATTCTTTTTTCTGAAATGTATGTATGTACAGTGCTGTGAAAAAAGTATTTGCCCCATCCAGATCATGCAAAATAGTTTTAGATCTTAAAACTAAATGCAACATAAAACAAGGCAACCTGAGTCACACAATACATCCATCCATCCATCCGTCACACAATACAGTTGTTATTGCAACTTACATTGCATGCAGTTATTTAGTGATTAGCAGGATGCAACAAGACGACCAAACTCTAAATAAGAGTCTAAATCTATTACACTAACTTCAACCGCTTATTCCTGCTGGGAATAAGGCGGGGTACACCCTGGACAGGGTGCCAGTCCAATCACATACACACTCACACACCCATTCATACACTACAATTTACCAAGCTGCCAATCAACCTACCATGCATGTCTTTGGACTGGGGGAGGAAACCAGAGTACCCGGAGGAAACGAGTTTGAATGTTCTCCTCCGCACACACATGGCGGGAATCGAACCCCGGACCCTGGAGGTGTGAGGCGAACGTGCTAACCACTAAGCCACCGTGCGCCCGTCTCACAATACAGTTTTTATTACATTTTGTTTTAGCAGGATTAGCAGGATGCAACAAGACGACCAAACTCTAAATAAGATCAAAGTCTATTACACTAATTGCAATAAGTACCGAGTGCCACTGAAACAATTCTAGCCTGAAATACCACCTGAACTACTCCAGTCAACATGCTCTGCCAAACCACACTGTCTGAAAGCAGGCAGCACCGAATTAGTAAGTCTACATCATATCTATGCAGAAACGTAGAAAATGTCAAGCACCACTGTAAATGGATTGTTACTTAAGCGATCATGTATTATTATTAAAACATTTTATTGTTCTGTATGAAGCAAAAGCTTAGAGCAATCCCCCAAGATCATGGATGAACAAGTTTGTTTTTACTTTAATCAGGGACTCACTCACACTGAAATAGCTCTGTGTCTGTCAGTCAGCCTTCTTTGCTCGTATCTACCAAGGGTGCCAATATTAATGTGTGGCATTTCCCTCAAGTGGAGTGAGAGGTCTACCCTGCCGACCACACCAGAATGTGGCAACATTCCCAATTGGAGGGAGATCATCCCAAATTCAGTAAATCCAACTACGCCACCCTGGGGGAGAACCATGGAAACACTCCCAAACAAAATGCACACAAGTTTCACCAATCGGGGCAAGGAACATGAGAGTGAGACACGAGTACGAATATAAATTTATATTTTATTATGACACTTGAGCATCATTTAAAACTTGGAATGAAAACATAAAACCGCTTTCACATGAAGCACAAGAAGTGTTTTAAAACCAAGAACTCCTCCAGGCCCAGACTTGGCAGGGACAAGGCAGGACAGCTACAACTCAGGAGGTCATCCAAATCACACACACACACTACCTGCACCAGGGGCGGGGCGGCTGTGGCTCAGGTGGTAGAGCAGGTCGTCCACTAATCGTAGGGTTGGCGGTTCGATTCCTGGCCCACGTGACTCCACATACCGAAGTGTCCTTGGGCAAGAAACTGAACCCCAAGTTGCTCCCAATGGCAAGTTAGCACCTTGCATGGCAGCTCTGCTACCATTGGTGGGAGAAAGTGCGTGAATGAGAGTGACTACGTTTACATGGACAGCAGTAATCTAATTATTGACCTTGATCTAAGGAAGGTAATAATGTGATTAAGGTGTTTACACGAGTCGATTTTATAATACTCATGTTCCCGTTTTACATGTTATAGATCATAATTAGATTAAGAGCCCGCATCATTACGTCACCGAACCACGACGTTACTCCAAAATTTCATGCATCAACATACAGTTGGTCTTTGTTATGGTCCCGTATACAGTTTTGGGTGTTTGTTTCATTTTTTCCGAACGCTTTAAGCGCAGTTAATTATTTGTCATGCTGTACATGCTAATAGACGACTGCTTGAAGCCGTGGGCTGCGTCTCAAATCGCATACTTACCTACTGTATAGTATAGTAGCCGAGATGCATGTATTTTTCCCCCCACTAGAGGCCTATAGTAGTCAAGTATGCAGTTCGGGACACAGCCGAACTCTCGTGTAGCTCTCATCCTATTGGTCTGCTGAAACCATATCCCAAGCAGAACCAATAGGATAGTCAAATCACTTAACCCGCCACATGTGGAAGGCACTGTACATCTAAAAAAAAAAAAAGTATTCTTTAAATGATGTGGTCCTTCCAGGTTCGTCATATATGACTGAAATACTAACAGAGATACAGACTTTACACAGCTACGTGTGGTATTTTTTTTCTTCATATAAGATGAATTTAGTGTAAAATGTAAAATGGCAGTGAACATATGAACTTATTTAGCTAAGAGTTTATGACACTGTTTATAACGTGTCTGCATTGCAAGGTATGGAATGATGTGTGTTCCTGTTACAGCAGATATAAAAACGTGCTCCTTTGTCAGCTTCTCTTGTTTTCTCTGTTGACATTAATAAGAGAAAAAACCCGTCACTAAATGAAGACACACTGGGGTTTGAGACCACGCAGTACAGTTATCAGGAAGAGGAACTACTTGAGCTGCTACAGACACTGTAACAACTTCTCAGAGAAGCAGGACACAAGAAAACTCTCACATTTTATTCAACATCAGAACAAATCTAACATGAGCCGCTTTTTCATTTTTATTCTCTTCACTTCCAGTAAGTACATTTCTCATGCACTCTTCTATCCTATTTTACAATCTTGTGCAGAATAAATCATTGATACATCAAAAACCTAACGTATTGAACTAATTTATCCATCATCAGTAATGTCTTGTATTCACGAATCAAATATTTTATTTTCACTGAGTAATAGTCGTGTTTTTCTGTTCTGTGTGCAGGTGTTGCCAGTCAGGCATCGAGGCAGTTTAGTTTTAAAACTGGAGCATCTGTCACCATCCCGTGTCGTTATGATAGGACATATATACAACATAAGAAAAACTGGTGCTATGGTTCAATATTCAGTTTCTGCACAATTCAGGCGTATGCCAATGAGACACAGGGGAAAGTGATAGTGACTGATAACCCAGCTGAGAGTCTCTTTACTGTGACTATGAATAATCTCCAGACAGAAAACACTGGATGGTACTATTGTGGTGTAGAGATAGATGGACAAAGTGATGATTACGAAGCCCTTCATATCACAGTGAAATCAGGTATTAAGTTACAATCTACAAATAATGAGTGAATTTAGCAGTGTTCTAATGTTGCTAAAGATTAATCATACATAACTGACTCTATATTTGTGGATATTTGTTCTCAGATCCTGTGTCTGGGGCGCAGAGTAGTGGAGAGGAGAGGGAGAAGGAGGCCGCGTCACAGTCCAGTGTCTCTACAGCGCCATTATCAGAATACACAGAAGCAGTGGTGCAGATTTAAAGACAAGGTGTGCAGCGCACTTAGGGAGGACTGATACATCCCAGAATTCAGCAGTGCACCTCAGTGATGATGGGAGAAGATCCTTCAGTGTGCAGATGAGTGGACTGAAGAAGAGTGATGCTGGCTGGTACTGGTGCAGTGCAGGAGATCTGCAGGTTCCTGTTAAACAGTGTCTGTGATCCACCTCCAGGTATTATCACATACACTGACCTCGACTTTAACAAATGAAAATCACACTGATTATTTTTCTTTTTCTTAGTTGTGACTACAGCAGTGACTACAACCACTCACCATGTCAGTACTTACACGTAAGTAGGAAAGCTCCATTTTATTTAGGCATGCTGTTGTCCTCTGCAGTTTTACAGATTTTCTATATTTATTAACTTATTCAAAGAAGAATGTGTTCTTAATGTACAAAACCAACTCTCTGATATTGAATATTTTCACCAGTACATGAGATATTATCTTGCTAGTTCTACTTTCTCATGTCATACGAGCTTAAATGCACTGACCATTTTATAATATATTTTTATGAGTCTGTGATGTGAGTGGATTAAATTAAATTGTATATTAAACTGTGAGATTGAAATAGCAAAGTAAGCATGAATAAAATAGCTAAATCTTACACATTGATTATAATCCTGTAGCCACATTAAATGAAACTGCACATGGATTACTACATTGTGCACAAGAACACAATGAATCTTTTAGTGACCTTTCCAGGGTTCTCTACACATTCTCTACACAGGGGATCTCAAACTAGGGGTCTCTTGACTTCCAAATGTAAGAGCTAGTCAAGAGTTAGCTTAAGGATGAGACTGAAAAATTATCAAATTAGAATTAAAAAAAGTGCATTTAAGGATGAGACTGGAAAATGACCCTGTGTATATGTATGAAGGAAAACATTTTAAATGGTCAAGTTTTACTTTCTGACTTTTTCTTTTATGTTTTAAACAGATCTGGCTCGAAGCACAATTCAGGTAGCATCAGATGGAGATATTTGAGAAAATTAGTGCAACTGTTCTTCTTAACATGTTTCTAATTTTAGTTATTTCTCACCCACAGCAACATCTCTGACTAGCGTCACATCAGTTTCTAGCGGTGATGACACCATGTGAGTGCAAACACACACTTATTCTTTCTTGTAGAACATGTTGAACACATTTAGGTTATGATGTTGTTCTCTGCAGTTTTACAGATATTTAAATTGATTCTCTTATTCAAAGATGAACATGTACGTAGTTACGATTGTCTCTGTGAATACAATCAGAGACAATCGTAACTTTAGCCGTGGACTTTGCTAACAAGCAGGTTCGGAAAAGCGATTTGCAAACATTCACAATATAAAAAGTGCGATACTTACGTCTTCTGGATATGAAGCTCGATCACGAACAGCTGGAATTGAAGCATTCTTGAGAATCAAGTTTTCAGCAAATCCTGCTTTGTATTGACCCTCGTTCACAAAGCAGTCTGGTGTCAAATGATTCGAAGAAACATATACAAATTTAGGTTTCCATCAAAAATAAAACTTCTCCACTACGTCTTCAGTGGCTCTGATGCCAGGAGTACACGAAGACTCTCATGTTGAAAGCTTATGAAGCTGAGACATTCCTCTTATCTCTATAGCTGCTCCAGCCCAGAAAACCCGTCTGACTGTGTGCAGCTCGCTCAGTGGAGGATCTATGCTAATAGGGCAGAGTCTGTCACCAGTCGTGGGCGGGGCCTGTTCTACTGTGACGTCACAATGGATAGAAAACGCGAACGACTCATTTTGAGACACTGTTTATGATTTATGGGGAATAAAAAAGGAGTGGGTGGCTTTTTACCATTATAGGGTGGTTGTGTACACACTGCTGACACACATTTATGTTCAAACACCATGTAAAAGTGAATTTTGCATAATAGGTCCCCTCTAAGAGATCGTGTAAGAGGACGAAATGATTACGTATCGTTGTTAGAGACAGAAATCTTTAACCTTGCTAATAGGAATGAGTCATTAGTATACACTTTTACTGTTTTATAGTATTTTAAATAATTTTAGGCTATGTTAAAATTCTTTAATTTTGTTTTTTGAATTTTGCATAATTAAAAAGTCTCATGTTATGGAGAAGATTTATATTACTGATTTGACGATTTTTGATGGAAAAAGACTTCATTCTGACTCCCTTCTTCCTTAACTATCATTGTATAAAAGCAATAAAATGTCACTCATCAAGACTTTTTTTAAAAGAGTTTATTGAGTAATTAAGGGTTCTTCACCTCCTACAAAATGTCTACCTCAGCACATGCTGTAATATACACTGTGATTGATCCCTGGTGTGTTTTGTTTTTGTTTCAGAAAGCCAGTGGAGTTCTGTCTTGCACAGAACTGAAGGACGTGATGTTGGTGGGACTGAAAATTTAAGAAGCTGGCGCTTATTCAATTATTTTTATTAAAACAGCACAGTCAGTCATGTGTTTATCCTTAAATATCGGTTAGAACACAATGTCTCACATTTCCCCTTAAAGATTGATAAGTACATCTACAGTGCCCTCCACAAATATTGGCATCCTTGGTAAATATGAGTCTTTAACCTTTTGTTAAAAAGGTTGTGACCATTCCTCCAAACTGAAGCTCTCCAGGTGCTACAAATTTCGAGATTCATGCTGGTGGACTCTCCTCTTCAGTTCAGCCCACAGGTTTTCTATGGGGTTCAAGACATGGGACTGGGATGGCCATGGTAGGACCTTGATTCTGTGGTCAGTAAACCATTTTTGTGTTGTTTTGATGTATGTTTTGGATCATTGTCCTGCTGGAAGATCCTGCTGGAAGCAAGATTTCTGTCAGAGGCAGCCAGGTTTTCCTTTAATTTCTGTTGATATTTGATAGAGTCCATGGTGCTATGTATCCTAACAAAACGTCCAGGTCCTCTGGCAGAAAAACAGCCCCAAAACATTAAAGATCCATCACAATAGTTAACTGTGAGCATGAGGTACTTTTCCATATGGCTACCTCTCTGTGTGCACCAAAACTGGTGTCTGGCAAACTGAAGACGCTCGAGTTTGTTTTTAGATGAGTGTAGAGCAGGGGTGTCAGACATACGTCCCGTGGGCCAAAATTGGTATGCTAGGGGGTTCAATCCGGCCCGCAGGATGGATTTTGAAAATGAACACAATGCATAAAAGACACAAACTAGAAATTTTTTATAAAATGCTATTCCTAAATTCTCCGCTAGGGGCGCACTGTTTTAGTAAGAGTAGAAGACGCAGCACATATCTGAGACCGAACAGTAGATGGCAGTGATGAGCTTCCTGCTGTTTGTTATTACGGTGTAGTTTAATCTATTTGCTACTCACCCCCACACTCTCATTAGCCAAAATGTCGTTGTCAAAAAGGAGAAAAGTGGATACAGAGTGTAGAGTTTTTCAAGAAAAATGGAGTGCAATACTATATTTTTCAGTTCCAAATACCTGTGACTTAAAAAGTTTTTTTTTGCATTTGTACAAACACTGTGTCCAGTTGCAATGCACACATGTAAATGATAATCAAAAGCAAATTGCAAAAATCTGAGGTTGTTCATGATGTTTTGTAAAATATTATTTCATTAAATATGAAAATTAATGTACTTGTACTTCTTTGCATGAAAACAAAAGGGAAAAACCTGGACTTATTGTTATTTATAGGTACTTATGCTATGGTTTTACTATGCTATGGTTTTACAGGCCCGGCTCACTTGACATCTAATTATGCTGTATGTGGCCCCTGAACTAAAATGAGTTTGACACCCCTGGTGTAGAGGCTTTTTTCATGAAACCCTTCCAAACAACTTATTCCAAAACAATTCCTGTTCCTTGTCACCCAGGTGTACTAAAAATGTGTGTGTATATATACTATATATATATATCAAAGGGAAAATACTATAATAATATATATGTATCTATCTATCTATGGAATATGACATTGATTTGTTGATTACAATAAAGTTTGTGTTATGCTTCTACATGTTTCTTTTTGTTTATGAGACACAAAGGTGTGACTGTGAAGGCCACAGAAGTGTCACTGGTGGAGAAATGAGGCAAGTCTTTGGTTTGACTACAAACATAAAGTATTCCTTAAATCAGGGGTGGGCAAACATTTTAACTCGTGGGCCACATCAAGTTTTTGAAACCAAGTGAAGAACTGCCATGATAAAGGAAGTCTTTTTAAAATGTATTCCAAATTGACACTCAGTTATTACTGTGCTGTAAGTACACATGGACATGCAGTTCTACCCTTTGTAAAAAAAATAAATAAAAAAAAACCCAACAACAACAATTATACATTTTTATAACACCTCGAATGCACATACATACAAATATGATAACAGATGTGTAATTAACAGTTCTAGAAAAACAACCATTATATTACATTCTGAGCGAAACATTTGGAATATTAAGGAACAATTCCCATTTATAATCCATTGTGAGCCATATTTACAATTATCTAATCATCTCAAGTGCATTTGCTAGATAACTATTACTGTATATTCATAATCTTTGCCTTTCCCAGCCAAAGTTATGGCAAAGTCAATTATTTGCATAA
Organism: Ameiurus melas; assembly: GCA_012411365.1. Classification (NCBI taxonomy): domain Eukaryota; kingdom Metazoa; phylum Chordata; class Actinopteri; order Siluriformes; family Ictaluridae; genus Ameiurus; species Ameiurus melas. The sequence goes on along the minus strand of CM022770.1, from coordinate 4,201,867 downwards.
CGCTTTTAACAACGGCCATTGTCTCAAAGCAGCTTTATAGAGACATATAATCACAGGATACAGATTTTAAGTGTGCGAACATATCCCTATTGATGAAGCTGGTGGTGACAGAGGCAACGAAAAACTCCCTAAGATGATACGAGGAAGAAACTTTAAAATGTTAATGTGAACAATGAGCCTGGCCCAATCTCTTGTCAAGGGCGTCAAAGTCTTGTGTAATCGTTGATGTAGAAATCCTCAGGGTAGCTGACAATGTCAAGTCAGCAGTGAATTAGATATTACTGAGCCCATTCTAATTCTGACTGAATATACCGTAATATGCAAGAACTTCAGGCTACAGCACCATCTATTGGGCTTGCGTGTACTGCATAAAATTAGCTATTTTGGAACAAACTCCAAACTAACTGAAATGTAATGATATTCAAGGGTTTAGAATCCACGGGTGGACGTGTCCCCCACACTTTTAATAAAAAGCACATTCGTCCCCTGCACTTTTTCACTGCCCATGGCCAATTTGTGTATCTACTATACATGTACGATACGATCCATTGTATTTAGTCCGAATTTCCTCACTCATTATCATTCACTTTTTCAATTCCCCATATAGTGACTCAAGTGTAATTTGCTAAATAGGAAATAGTGAATGAGTGAAGGCAAGGGCGTAGGTTTGGTCTCAATATTGGTAGAGAGACCCACCCACCCACAAAAAAGGACTGTTTAATGTTGACAACCAAATGGTTTATTAAAATATAACATCTATATTTACATTAAGATCCGTATTTACTTTTAAATGCAAATTATACAAAGCAACAGATCAAAGACTAAAAGATTATAAATTCTAAAATTCGGGCGCATGCCAATGATACACAGGGGAAAGTGACAGTGACTGATAGCCCAGCTGAGAGTCTCTTTACTGTGACTATGAATAATCTCCAGACAGAAAACACTGGAACGTACTGGTGTGGTGTAGAGATAGATGGAATATTCAATCCAGATGATTACAAAACCCTTCATATCACAGTAAAATCAGGTATTAAGTTACAATCTGGAATTAATTAGTGAATTTAATTTTAATAAAATGCTATCCCTAAATTGTCCGCTAGGGGCGCACTGTTTTTGTCAGAATAGAAGATGCAGCACAATTCTGGGACCGAACAGCAGATGGTAGCAATGCGCCTTCTGCTGTTTGTTATTACGGTGAAGTCTACCCAGGGGTTCCCAAACTTTTCCAGGGCAAGGCTTCCCAGATGGCATTAACATTTGACTGAGACACCCCTCTTGCAAGACGTCTTTTTTTTTTTTTTTTTTTTTTAAAGTTTCATTTTTATTGAACATTTCTGCTGAAAATTTCTACAGAACATTTCTACATTTCTACTGAACATTTCTACTGAGCATTTCTGCTAAACATTTCTGCTAAACAATTTTGCTAAACATTTCTAATGACCATTTCTGCTAAACATTTCTGCTAAACATTTCTGCTAAACATTTCTAATGACCATTTCTGCTAAACATTTCTGCTAAACATTTCCTACAAAAAATTAAGCTAAACATTTTTTTTTTTTTTTTTTTTTTTAAAGTTTCATTTTTATTGAACATTTCTGCTGAAAATTTCTACAGAACATTTCTACATTTCTACTGAACATTTCTAATGACCATTTCTGCTAAACATTTCTGCTATACATTTCTCAGGGTAGCTGACAATGTCAAGGAAGCAGTGAATTAGACATTACTGCGCCAATTCTAATTCTGACTGAATATACCGTAATATACAAGAACTGCAGGCTACAGCACCATCTATTGGGCTTGCTTGTACTGCATAAAATTAGTCATTTTGGAACAACCTAACTGAAATGTAATGATATTCAGGAGTGTAGAATCCGCGGGTGGATGTGTCCCCCACACTTAAAAAGTACATTCGTCCCCCGCACCTTTTCACTGCTCATGGCCAGTTTGTGTATCTTCTATACCTGTACGATACGATCCATTGTATTTTGTCTGAATTTGCTCACTCATTTTCGTTCACTTATTCAATTCCCCATATAGTGACTCAAATGTCATTTGCGATTTAGGGAATAGTGAATGAGTGAACGTGACCTGACTTTGCCATGACAACTGGTCACTCATGTCACACCCATGCTCACACCCATGCTGAGCGCTCAGAGGTCATGATGACCTCAAAGCAGCCAAAAAAAAAACATTCACTACTTTTTTACTAAGTTGAACAGTGTAAGTGTAAGTTCTTTTGGCATGTGGTATTCCATCCATCTTCTATACCGCTTATCATACAGGGTTGCGGGGAGCCTGGACAGGGAGCCTATCCCAGGGAGCATCGGGCACAAGGCGGGGTACATCCTGGATGGGGTGCCAATCCATCGCAGAACACAATCACATACACACTCACACACCCATTCATACACTACGGACACTTAGGACATGCCAATTAGCATACCATGCATGTCTTTGGACCGGGGAAGGAAACCGGAGTACCCGGAGGAAACCCCTGCAGCACGGGGAGAACCTGCAAACTCCGCTGAGAATGTATTTCAACAGGGCCGTGACAGGACTGGAACCCCCAACCCTGGAGATGTGAGACAAACGTGCTAATGGCATGTGGCATTCGTGTTGCACAATGATGAATAATTTGCTACACATTTCTTTTCAAACGTTGCCTATATCCACTGATGAATAATTAGCAAGATTTGATGGTAATATTAGTCTATCCACAGTCCCGCACAAACGTCCACTTATTCTTTTGTAGTGTAACCCTGCCTTTTTTTTAATATTACTGAATATAATTCAAGAGAAAAGGGAGAGAACTGAAACAAAATCATCCATAGTATCATGGATATGTAGTATTTAAAAATATTATTAATTGGTATACTGTACATTAACGTTCTGATATAGGTCTTCATTAATAGGGTTCACTTCCATTATTGATCTAACGCTTTATTGTATTGTCAATAGATTGAACAAGAAAAAGGCATGTTGGCAAGGCAGGATAGGAACATACCAATAACAGAAAAAAATAGAAAATAATAGAATAAAGTAGTGTGAATGTACAAGTATATATTATATACTGTATGTTATGTGTGTGCAATACAATGTACACTAAAACTGTTTGCAGTATTTAATACAGTGAAATATACAATATAACATACAGGTACAGAATCATAAATTCCATATTAAAAGCCAATTAAGAACAAGAAGAGATTAAAACCCATCAATTAGACCAAGGTCAGAAAAAAGAATACCCTTGAAATTCTGCTCCTTTAACCTTAACTTAGACTGACACGAATTAATAAAAGTAGAAAAGCTCTACTGTGTATACCACGTGTTTGCATTGCAAGGCACGGAATGATGTTTGTTCCTGTTATAGCAGCTATAAAAACGTGCTCTATTATTACCCTCTCTTTCTCTGTCTGTTGAAGTTAATAAGACAAAGCTGTGACTAAATTAAGACACACTTCGGTTTTAGACTACACTGTAAGGTTAGCAGGAAGAGGAACTGCTTGAGCTGTACAGACACAGTAACAATTTCACAGAGAAGCAGGACGCAAGATAACATCAGAACAAATCTAACATGAGCCGCTTTTTCATTTTTATTCTCTTCACTTCCAGTAAGTACATTTCTCATGCACTCTTCTATCCTATTTTACATTCTTGTGCAGAATAAATCATTGATACATCAAAAACCTAACATATTGAACTAATTTATCCATCATCAGTAATGTCTTGTATTCACTTATAAAATATTTTATTTTCACTGAGTAATAGTCGTGTTTTTCTGTTCTGTGTGCAGGTGTTGCCAGTCAGGCATGGAGGCAGTTTATTCTTAAAACTGGAGCATCTGTCACCATCCCGTGTCGTTATGATAGGAAATATATACAACATAAGAAATACTGGTGCTATGGTGCAACATTCAGTTCCTGCACAATTCAGGCGTATGCCAATGATAGACAGGGGAAAGTAACAGTGACTGATAACCCAGCTGAGAGTCTCTTTACTGTGACTATGAATAATCTCCAGACAGAAAACACTGGACTGTACTGGTGTGTTGTAGAGATAGATGGAATATTCAATCCAGATGTTGCAGAAGACTTTAATATGATAGTAAAACCAGGTATTAAGTTACAATCTGCAAATAATGAGTGAATTTAGCAGTGTTCTAATGTTGCTAAAGATTAATTATACATAACTGACTCTATATTTGTGCTCAGATCCTGATCTGTCTGTGATGGAGAGCAGAGTGAGTGGTGAGGAAGGAGGCAGCGTCACAGTCCAGTGTCTCTACAGCGCTGCGTATCAGAATAAACAGAAGCAGTGGTGCAGATTTAATGACAGGTTGTGCACATTTAGGAGGACTGATACATCCCAGAATTCAGCAGTGAATCTCAGTGATGATGGGAGAGGATCCTTCAGTGTGCAGATGAGTGGACTGAAGAAGAGTGATGCTGGGTGGTACTGGTGCAGTGCAGGAGATCTGCAGGTTCCTGTTCACATCAGTGTCCATGCTCCAGGTATTATTGTCATGCATTATCTGCAGTACTACCATTATTGTAGCAAAACTGGTTGTCAGTGAAAAATTGTCCTGAATGTTCACATTGTCTTCTTAATGGTAGAATTCAGGCAGCAGCTTAATAAGATTACTAAAAATTAAATGGTTCAAACACTCCACAATGATCACAATCATGACCCAAGATCCCAAGACTGCATTACGACAGAGCAGTTGCATTGATGTCTGTGATTGTGAAATAATCTGAGAGACTGGAACTGCCTCACCAGCTTCAGCTTTTTCACCAGGGAAAATTCACATCCAGCACCTGCATAATCAGCACAGCCGCTCCTCAGGGTTAGATGCTCTCCCCACTGCTCTTCTCCCTCTACACAAATGACTACTCCTCTACAGACAGACCCCTGTGTGCAGCTCTTGAAGTTTGCAGATGACACCACATCTAGGATGGTGATGAGTCTGCATACAGAAAGGAGGTTGAACAACCTTGATCTGAACACACTGAAAACTGTGTAGATGATCATGGACTTCAGGAGGAACTCCCCAGCACTTCCCATCTCACGATCCTCGACAGCAATGTAGCTGCCGTGGACTCCTTTAAGTTCCTCGGCTGTACCTGGGTCTGAATTGAGAGACCCACATAAACGCCATTGTGAAAAGGGCCCAGAAGAGGCAGTAGTTCATGCCAACTGTGAGGAAGTTCAACCTACCATAGGAGCTGGTAATCCAGGTCTACTCAGCTGTCACTGGCTTGTTTGGTTTAGCTACCAAATTGGATATAAGAAGGCTACAACAGACAGTCTGGACTGCTGAGAGGATTATTGGTGTGTCTCCGTCCAACTTCCAGAAGCTGTATGCCTCCAGAATGAGGAAATAGTCAGGAAAAATCATCTCAGACCCTACTCACCCTGGTCACAACCTCTGCGCACCAGAATATCCAGACACAGGAGCAGCTTTGTCCCACAGACCATCTCCCTCATGAACAGTCAACTGCCCCCAAGGACCCTTCTAGTGCAATTTTCACTGTGAAGAAACTCTTATCTGCAACTGTATCTCTTACTGTATTTCTTCCATTACCTGTATATACCCCTACCTTCTGCACATTACACTACCCTTCCATAGCTGTACATAGCATCTATACCATGTTTATTATGCATTAAGCTTATCGTGTCTTCTTAACTGCCATCCTCGGTCCACAAGGAAATGGGAAAGGGGAGGGGCTTAAGCCAGGAGTTAGGCAAACAATACATTCTTCTCCACAGTAGCATTGCAGAGACAATAACAATTCACAATATTCCACAATACAGGTGGAAAATTCTATTTTTTGGCCTCTGGTAAAAAAGAGTTAATTGAATGTTCCTTTTGCACATGTTTATTCAAATAAACATGGAAATAGTGTATAATATACAAAAGCAATGAACATCTAAGTTATATAATTTACAATAAGTAGATAAAATAGACAAATGCATTAATTGCTCTACTGTTCAAGGCTGATAAAGTTTGATTTAAGTTAAGTTTGATATGATTGCATATTAAAGTCCAATAGTGTAGACATAGTGTTCATTCTTTTGTATGTTGTATTTAATGTAATTTCATTTTTCATTTTATTTCAACAAATTCTGAATACAGAATTTATTACTTATATCTTTTTTAAATGATTGAGTGTTGTTGTTGTTGTTTTGAGTCTTATTATGCTATTGGGTTTTATGCTGTCCTAATAGCTCATGGTTCAAATCAGAGATGTCACTCCAGTTGCAGCCAAAAACACTGTTTAAGAAGTCATGTAAGAGGAAGAAATGATTACATTTGGACCTTCTGTATCATTGAAAGAGACCAACAAAATCTGGTGACCTAGATATCTTACATTGTGTCCTTTCGGCATATTAAATAAATAAGTGATTTAGACGGACACTAGCTACGTATTTACACTTTAGACGGATATAGAGACAGTTCAAGTCATTTCTGGTTGTGTTACTGTTACAAATAACACTTCTAATAATAATTTCTCCTTTAGATCCTTCAGATTCCCACAGCAAAGAACCCACGTGAGTACATAAATATGTATTGAGTCATTAGTAGACACTAGTATTTCTCTGAAATCATTTTAGGCTATGCTAATTTTTCAATTATGTCTTTTGAGCGGTTTGTAATTAAAAACTAATGTTATAGGAAAGATTCCCAGTAATATTATTGATTTGACAATTATTTTTTAGGGGAATAAAAGACTTCTTCCTCCATTCTTCCTTAGCTGTCAATGTGTAAAAGCAATAAAACATCATTGGCGTTTCAAGAGTTTATGGCATAATTAAGGGTTCTTAACCTCCTTGGAAAGGTTAAGAACCCTTGGAACCCTTTCTGAGAGGGAAACGGCACGGAATCTTGAAGTGAATGCAAGTGTGACACCCCTCAGCACATGCTGTAATATACACTGTGATTGATCCCTGGTGTGTTTTGTTTTGTTTCAGAAAGCCAATGCAGTTCTGTATCGCACAGAATTGAAGGACGTGATGTTGGTGGCACTGCAGCTTTAAGAAGGTGGCACATGAACTTGATTCAGTTACATTCGTAAAAACATTCATGTGTTAATCCTTACATATCGGTTAGAATATGTGTCCCATATTTCCACTAAAGGTCAATAAAGAATGCGGTGAAAATTTGTCTTTATTGTTTTAGTCAATACTTTGTACTGCTTCCCTTTCATAACAGCTCTGAGTCTTCTCCTATAATGCCTGATGAGGTTGGAGAATACATGGCAAGGGATATGAGACCATTCCTCCATACAGAAGCTACCCAGATCCGACAAATTTCGAGGTTCATGCTGGTGGACTCTCCTCTTCAGCTCACCACACAGGTTTTCTATGGGGTTCAAGTCAGGGGACTGTTATGTCCAGAGCAGGAACTTGATTTTGTGGTCAGTAAACCATTTTTGTGTTGATTGCGATATATGTTTTGGATCATTGTCCTGCTGGAAGATCCAACCACGGCCCATTTGAAGCTTTCTGTCAGAGGCAGTCAGGTTTTCATTTAATATCTGTTGATATTTGATAGAGTCCATGATGCCATGTTTTCAATCAAAATGTCCAGGTCCTCTGATAGAAAAACAGCCCCAAAACATTAAAGAGCCACGTTGAGATGGTATAGACACACGTCCAATTCCAGGTTGATTGATTATTATTTATCTTAATTATTGCCCTGCTGGTTTAAATGGGTATTTTTAATGCTTGTGCTATTTTCTTATAGCCACTTTTCATTTTGGGAAGCTCAACAACCTTTTGCCGCACATCACAGCTATATTCCTTGGTCTTACCCATTGTTATGAATGATTAAGGGAATTTGGGCTATGTGTTACCTCATATTTATACCCCTGTGAATCAGGAAGTCATGGTTGAACAATTTCCTGTTAATAGTCACCCAGGTGTACTAAAAAAATGTAAAATATCAGTGGAAATATACTTAAAATATATTTTACTCATATGAATTCATAGTGGTGCCAATAGTTGATACATTGAAGAAAGAATTTTTTTTATGAACCTGTGTTTTCTTCGCAATCCATGTTTGATATCCATGAGAGCAGATATCCATGAGATTGATATCCATGAGAGCAGAGTATATTTGTGAATTATGTTTAACAAACGATTGAAAGTTAAGCACAATTAAAAGACACATTTTCACAGCCTCCATTGCTCATATTTACCAAGGGTGCCAATATTAGAAAGCACTTCATTCGTCTGTCTATCAAGCTAGTACGCAATTTACAAACATAGTCAATGGTGATGCTATGTCATATAGCAAAAGATCATTAATATTCTAGACAACAACATATTCATATTTATTGAAGGTGTGTCTGCGATTGTTGTTAACTTTAATAAAGTTTGTTATACTCCTACATATTTCTGTATCTCTGAAGGACTTACGTTTGTGTGTGTGTGTGTGTGTGTGTGTGTGTGTGTGTGTGTGTGTGTGTGTGTGTTATGATATGTTGCCATTTGTCAAGTGTTCTTAAGGGAAAAATTGTTCTGGTGAGACTTTTTAAGATATTTCATCAGCATAGCACTAAATTGCCACACACTGTGGTTTAAGACAACATTGTAAGTTTACCAGGAAGAGGACTTGAGCTTCTATAGCCATAGTAACGACTTCACAGAAAAGCAGAACTCGAGAATGGAAACAAATTCAAAACGAGTTGCTACTTTTTCATTTTTACGTATTGAACTAATGTACCGACCATCAGTAAAGTCTTGTATTATCAAATCTCAGATATTTTATTTGCATTGAGTAATAGTAATAGAATGTCTGCTCTGTATGCAGGCCTTGACAGTTTCTGGCCAGCATCCAGACAGTTAAGTTTTTGTTCTGGAGCATCTGTCACTATCTGATATCATTATGATATTAAATATATACAACACAAGAAATATTGGTGCTGTGGTGATAATTCAGCATTCATTTCCTGCAAAATTTATATGTATGTCAATGAGACACAGAGGGAAGTGACAGTGACTGATAATTCAGCGGATAATTCTCTTTACTCTGATGATGAATAATCTCCAGACAGGAAACACTGGATGGCACTGGTGCGCTGTAGAGATAGCTGGAACATGGGACCAAGATGTTACACAAGGCCTTTATATCACAGTGAAATCGGGTATCAAATTACAAACAGCAAATACTAATCAGTGCATTTAGCAGTGCTTTTATTGACAATTGACTCTGTATTTGTCTCAGATCCTGATCTGTCTGTGATGAAGAGCAGAGTGAATGGTGAGGATGGAGGCAACATCGCAGTCCAGTGTCTCTACAGCACAGATTATCAGAATAAACAGAAGTAGTGGTGCAGATTTAAAGATTGTATCATGTTTAAGAGGACTGATATATATCCCAGAATTCAACAGTGCACATCATTGATGATGGGAGAAACCCGTATTTACAAGTCTGTACAACTGATCTACTTTTGTCTATGTAATGTGACTGAAAAAGGTTTGTAAACATTATTAGAGTAGAATTAGTTTTAACCAATGGGCGGATGTTCTAACAGGGGTGAAGCCAAAAGGTCTTTGAGGCCCTCTAGTGGCTGACTGCAGTACAATTGTTAGTACATGTTCGTGAAAGTAACTTACAATGCTGTGAAAAAGTATTTCCTTTTTTTTTTTACTTACTTTTTTGTGTGTATATCTGATACTAAATAGTTTTAGATCTAAAAAATAAAATATAAACATAAAACAAAAGCAACCTGAGTAGACGCACAATACAGTTTTTATTTATTTTTTTTTTATGTTATCCAACACCTATCACCTGCCCCTTTAAACTTAACATTTGTTTGTGCCACCTTTTAGCAGTAATAACTGCAACCAAACGCTTCTGATAACTGGAGATCAGTCTTTCACATACTTCTAGGACAAGGACTTGCCCAAGACCTGAAACAGACCAGAGACCTACATCATAGTCACATGACCATCACTCAGTCTCAAGAGACCAGTTCCTCACCATGTCTATCACATTTCCCTCAAGCTGCTTGTTATCTGAAAGCTTCTTCAGAGTTCTTTTTAACAGTTATAACGCAGTTGTGTAATCATATAATATATAATGCATTTCGGTCATCGTGATCTGGAGATATCAATCACTTCAGAAGTGCAGATGATTCCCAGTAATGGCCCCAGTGTACGCTCTATATAAACCACCAGGCTCTTCATTATGGCTGTATGATAAGTTTAGGAATCACCAGAATTATACAGCAGTGTTGAATCTCTATTCTGAATGGTCAGAAGGTTTAAAGTGAAAGGGATTTAATCTGATGATGATGGTGATGATAATCTCGCTGTCTGGTTTCACCCTGAGTTGGCTAAGTTTCATTTTGAGTCTGGTTCCTCTTAAAGTTTGAGTCCTTGCCATTGTTGCCACTGGTTTGCTCATCTACATCTGGGAAATTCTATCCAATCTCAAACGGCAACATATGAACGCTAACTTTTAGTTCTTCTGTCAATATAATGGAAAAAGTATCTCAATTTAATTAAAGAATGAAGTAATTGTGCACTTCTGTATGTATTTATTACACTACTACATAACCATGGAAATTCCACATGCATGCCAGCTATATTTTACTGTGCATGTTTACTTTCTGCTGGTGGTTTTCTGCACGGATGTTAGATTTAGAGTGTAACAGAAAGATAGAGAGAGTGAAAAAAGGGAACTAAGCTGGTACAAATCAACTTCACCCAGAAGTAGGAAGTGTATTTGTAATAATTTTGTCTTAAGGAAACATGCAGTTTCACTCACTAGTTGGTTCTGGAATTTTCATTGGGTTCTTCCTCTGTATATCAGGTAAGATTAAAACTGTATCACTCCGATATATTTATATATTTATATTGTTTGTGTGTGTCCATATTTTTCTAAAGGTTTAAATAAGCTCTTATAGACGAATTCCTTTCATAGAGCAGTGGCTGTTGAAATCTTTCGTCATTAGTAGACTGAATTTGTTCCTGATTCATGATCATTGTGAATTGTGAGTAATGATAATGCTGTTTCGTAATGTGGCTTTCTTGCAGACGTACAGAGCATGAGGACACTGAAATACGTAGCTGTAAAACGTGGAGGATCTGTCACTATTCCGTGTCTTTATGAAGAGCAATACAAACCAAACCCTAAATTCTGGTGCAAAGGGTATTTATGGTCTTCCTGCAGCATAGTAGCATATGCAAACTCAATTGGTAGTACATCAGTAACTGATTATCCAGCACAGGGTATGTTCACTGTTGAACTGAACCCTGTTTCTGATTCTGGAACGTATTGGTGCGCAGCAGAAATTGGAAGTAAATGGACACCAGATGACTATGATTATTTGTACATAACTGTTAGTCAAGGTAAGAAACTGAAATTATGTAGAAATATAAGATTTGTAGTAGAGTCCCTTACACCACTCATTTCGTGACTCTTTATTTAGATCCCTATCTGTCTGTGATGGAGAGCAGAGTGAGTGGTGAGGAAGGAGGCAGCGTCACAGTCCAGTGTCTCTACAGCGCTGCGTATCAGAATAAACAGAAGCAGTGGTGCAGATTTAAAGACAAGGTGTGTACATCCCAGAATTCAGCAGTGCACCTCAGTGATGATGGGAGAGGATCCTTCAGAGTGCAGATGAGTGGACTGAAGAAGAGTGATGCTGGTTGGTACTGGTGCAGTGCAGGCGATCTGCAGGTTCCTGTTCACATCAGTGTCGGTGGTGAAGCTCCAGGTATTACATTTGATTTCATATAACAACGGGAGGAATTTATTCATATTCATTTACAACTACCCTTCTGAAAATACAGCCTGGGTCAGTAGACTGGCCTTAGCTTGTCATCAGCCTCAGCAAGTCAAGTTGATCTGGTTTGATGTTTGTAGAGGGGTTATGGACTTATAAGCTCGTTCCAACTGGCCAAGTCGACCGGCCTGGCCTGATCAGGCTGGTTCTACATGGTCAGGTTAGATGGTTTTAGTGGGTTTTTGGACACTTGCAGGCTTGTTCCAGCTGATCAGACTGGTTCCAGCTGGTCAGGTTTGATGGTTTTAGTGGGGGTTTTGAACACTTACGGGCTGGTTCTAGTTGGTAGGGTTTGATGGTTTTTTGAGAGGTTTTGTATGGACTAATTCTAGATTGCTAACTCTATGTTAAATACAGAGCAATTTAGAATACTTGTAGGTTGATTCTAGCTGGTTAGGCTGCTTCTAGCTGGTCTGTCTGGGTCTGGTTGGTCAAGTTGACCAGTCCAGATGGTCAGGCTAGTTTTAGCTAGTCAGGTTGGTTCTAGTAGGTCAGTTATGAGTATGAAGAGGCTTTGGACACAAGTTGACCTAGCATGAGATCAAATAAGCACGGTTGAAATGACAGCTAGAGTACCTAAACAAACCTAAAATAGTTTTGACCAACCATCCATCTTAAAAACCAGCCTGGTTAGTCTAGTTGGTTCTATCTGGTCAGTTTTGATAGTTTTAAAGGGTCTCTGGACACTTACAGTATAAGCTAAATCCAACTGGTTCTAGCTGGTCAAGCTGGTTCAACCAGATCAGGTATGATGGTTTTTAACTTCTTTGTCAGTTTAAAGAGTTAATTAGTTCAGTAAGCGCTCATTAGGTTAAGATGTTTCTGTTCCTCTGAATCAGAAAACAACAATAACAAAAAAAATACAACTGAAACTTTATGTAACATTTAAAATGCCATCATTTGTTTCAATTAAAGCCATTTGAAGGCATCTTTATAATATTTGTGTATACCAGGAGATTATTTTCAACTTCTAATCCCTTCAAGCAATTTGACTCCACTTTTTGCAGTCATAGAGTACAAACAGCATTTACTGTGATTGATATCCATGAGAATTGTTTGAACAAAAGCTCAAAAGGTTAAACAATGAAGACACTGTTTCACTGCCTTCTTTGCTCTTATTTACCAAGGGTGCCAATATTAGTGGAGGCCATATATATCTATGTCTGCATTATACTCTTTGCAGGTATCTCTGGAAAAAAAGAGGAACATAAAGTATCTCCTATGTAAGTACTGAGGTATTTTACTTTTGTAACCCTAAAGTATTTTTGAAAAATGATAGTTTTACCATAAAAGTCACATTTTGCAATTTCTAATTTTGTCTCTCATCCCATCCCCTCTTTCAACACAGAGATGACACTATACTGGCTCTTTGCATCATCTCTGGGCTCTTGTTGGTGCTCATAGCGGTTGGTTATGTCATCTGGAAGCGTAAACAGAAACACAGTCAGTAGCCTTTTTCATACATTTTCAAAAATTGATGTCCATTGTCTTAACGTTACTGCATTTTTTTTTCTGTGGCATGTATATATTCATTTTTACCTAGTCTTACTTTATCTAATCCATCTACTCTTGTTGGCCATTTTATCAACTAAAACATATGCTACTGTCTGGGCTAGAACTAAATCAGCCCCAACCTCTTATGACCAATGGTGGTGCTATAATCCTTGGTCCTATGGATGTAAAAAAATAAAATAAAAAATTAAGTCAGCAAATAAGACAATGTGGATGGCAATTTCTACCTTAGTTGTATTTAATTTTTTTCTTGAAAAAGAGGAGCAGTTATAGCTTTAGCATTTTTTTTTTCTCTTTTGCAGTAAACAAAGGAGCTAGCCACAGTCTGGTATGTGTTACACATGTGTTACCCGATCATGTAGTTGCCTTCATTGCAAAAGCTTATCGAGCTATGACATCTGACAGCTATTTTTCCCTTTGTTCACATAGATAAACACTGATGTGGTTTATGATGATGTCGTTTTCGGACAGCCACAGAGCATTCCAAACAAGGTATAACTATCTTTATGAAAACCTAAGAACCATATTTATAAGTAAGGAAAACTAAATTTTCCTAGATTATTTGTACAATCCAGTTCTACTTCTGTCTACAGTAGGTGCATGTCTGTGTCTCAAATTGTAGAATCCCAAAGAACGTGAGGATTTGGTGACATATAGCACTGTGGCAGATGGACAATGCAAGGTATGTTAATTTTGCATATTAAATATGATCATGCTTCTAATTGTTTTAAATATCATGATTTGCAGTAGGGTGTGTTTGGACATAATGTAGGTTAACACAAATTATAGGCTACATATATATATATATATATATATATATATATATATACCGTTCGTACTGGGTGGTTCAGTAGATTAACTCATACCAATTTCTTCACATAACTTCACACCATTAAACTGTTAATAACTTGTTAGCGCTGCAAGCTATGATTTGCAAATTGCCAAAAGTTCCTTAGCCTAAAATTTGAGTTTACTTACACTCTGTACAAAAAGACAGAGCGAAATCAAATATTTCACTGAAATTTGATTGACTGATTAACATTATTAATGGCTATTCATATATGACTCAGGTGGGTGTTAATATGTACGTTTCATTTTTTTCCTCATGTGCTTAGTGCAGTGTAGTCATTAAAATTCTGAAAGCATTAGGTTTGATATATGCTCCAATATATTAATATACAGTGTGTATATCTGTGGACCTCAGTAAAGTGTTACCAGTAAAAAAAAAAAAATGCAGAACTGCAGTGCAGATCAAAGTAAATATATTTGTATGCTATCTACAGGCTTCAACAGCTTCTGAGCCAGAAGTCACCTACAGCACTGTCAGAACCTCTCACCATCCAACAGTAAGAATCACATATAATGAAATAAAGAGGCACAAAACTGGTGGTGTGTGGTCCCGATTCATGTGTTAATAAAGCAGCTGAGCAATAAATCGAAACCAGTACATTTCATTTGAACCCAAATCAAATGAAAATGCTTGTTTTTTATCTAAATTTAAAATTTTTAACATTCTATTTCCAGGTCTCTCCAGTTCCCCCTAATGACAAAGTCATCTACAGCTCAGTAAAAAGTCACACATGAGAGGTGAATATAATAACTTCAACCATTTACATGGACATTTCACACACCCTCACACAAATGCAGTCTTCACAGGTGAAACCGGAGGCTAAAAGCAAGAGTAGCCGTTCAGAGTTATTGATCATTTAAACAATCACACCGTTTAACAAGACACACCCAGATAATAAGAAACATGAATGTCAGTCGTGTTCCAATATTTTTTCTCGCCTGCAAATCGGCTATGTCGTTTAACACATCTACAAATAAATACCAGGAACTAAAAGCTAAAATTATAAACTCTCTTCTCATATTCATCCTTTGAACACGAAACCCAAATGTTTTCAGTCGACAGCAAAAATAAATGAATTGGCCTTGACGTTCCAATCGTTTCGGGGGTGGGGGGCTGCATTCGATGGAGCGCAATAATATGAACCTGGGATTTGAATTACAGTCAGAGCTGCTGTCAGATTCGAGAATTCAGCAGCACTGTGGAATATTACACAGAAATGTATCTGGCTTTACACATCCGGAGATGGATGCAAATGCACTTCAAGCATTTTTAATATATAAAGTCCAGCAAAAAAAAATCCAATATGTAAAGTAGATTCAAAGCCAAGGCTGGCAAAGTGGCAGGCGATCAGCAAACAGGATATCAAAGCATAACCGAACTACCCAAAAACCAGGGGAAAAAACAAAGTCAAAACACCAGAATAGCAATATGGAAATCAAGGCTCGGTAATGACAGACCACAACAGGGAACTAAGCAATTTCTCCACAGTGATGCAGTGCCAGAATGAGGCTTATAAAGGATCACAGTAATGAGTGTGAAATTGAGAACAGGTGCAGACAGTCATGTAATGTGCTCAGTTGACATGCAGTGGCTGATGGGAATTGTAGTCTCTAGTCCCCTTTTTTATTGTATTTCTAAGATGCACCATTGCTTTCGGTATTGGTCTTATAGCTGTAGCATTGTTTAAAAAATGTAAAAAAGTATAAGAAATACTCCAAAAATTGGGGGAAAATTTTATTTTAATGATACTATAAAACTACAGAGAAACCCTTAATTTAATCTAATGTAAAGTTTGGAATCCATTTCGATATGTAACGCTTTATAATACTGAGCAGCAATCAAATTTTGTAATAATTTTATGTTTTTTTCCCCCTCTCAGGCTACTGAAAAAACACCAGCACTGGAAAGTCTTTGCAAGAAGTGGTGGTACTACACACATTTTGTGTGTTATTCTATCCACAATCTAGAATCGCTTACTGTGGCAGTTATATTTGTCTTTTCTTCCCAACCACAAACTTCTCTTTTTTGCATCAGAATTTGCATGGCTCTGTTGGAGAGAGAGAGAGAGAGAGTGTGTGTGTGTGTGTGTGTGTGTGTGTGTGTGTGTGTGTGTGTGTGTGTGTGTTTAACAAGGTATACTGCCAAGGATTACAGTGCTGTGAAAAAAGTATTATTCCCCATTTCTTCAGTTTTTTTCATACTAAATTGCAGTCTTTCACTTATTTCTAGGACTAGGATTTACTCCTATGCTTTGAATCATTGTTTTGCTGCGTAATCCAGTTGTGCTTGAGTTTCAGTTACGGACTGAAGACTGAACATTCTCTTTTAGGATTTTCTGGTAGAGCAGAATTCATGTTGCCTAGACTGTGAAGCAGCAAAGCATCCCCACACCATCGCACTTCCTCCACCATGCTCGACTGTAGGTATGATGTTCTTTTTGTGGAGTTCTGTGTTTGGTTTACGTCAGATGTAACTAGACCCCTGTCTTCCAAACAGTTCCAATTTCGACTCATCAGTCCACAGAACATTCTCCCAAAAGGTTTGAGGAAAATCAAGGTGTGTTTTGCCAAAGTTCAGACGAGATTTAATGTTCTTCTGGGTTAGCAGTGGTTTTCACCTCAACACTCTTCCATAAATGCCATTTTGCCAACTGTCTTTCTGATAGTGGACCCATGAACAGTGACCTTTATTGATGCAAGAGAGGCCTGTAAGGTCCTTTGATGTTGTCCTTGGCTCTTTTGTGACTTCCTGGATGAGTAGTTGCTGCTCTTGGAGGTATTTTGGAAGGTCGGCCACTTCTGGGAAAGTTCACTACGGTGCTGAGTTTTTCCATTTGGAGATATTGCCTCTCACTGTGGGTTCTCTGGAGTCCCAGAGCCTTTGAAATAGCTTTGTAACCCTTCCCAGACTGAGATATTTCAAACACCTTCTTCCTCATCATTTCTGGAATTTCTTTCAGTTTTGGCATAGTGTGTTACTGGGTAAGACCTTTTAAACAACTTCATGCTGTTGAGAAAGTTCTATTTAAGTGTTGATGTGATTGAACAGGGTTTGCAGTAATCAGCTCTGGTTGCGTCTATTCCAGCTGAACCCCGTTATGAATGCAGTTGGGGAATTAGTAACTACGGGGGCAAATACATATTCACACAGGCTCAGTTGGTATTGGATAACTTTTTTGCTTCAGTAAATAACATTATCATTTAAAATCTTTATTGTGTGTTTATTCAGGTTGCCTTTGTTTTATACTAGATTTTGTTTTAAATTCTGAAACTATTTAGTATGGGATATACACAAAAACAGAAGAAGTCTTGAGAAATACTTTTTCACAGCACTGTATCCAGGCATTACACGTTATAATACCATCATTCATTTCACAGATTTTCGTTATAAAAATGCTCCAATATTTTCCTATATATTAAGCAATAACACATTGTCTAACAATAGAAAGTATTTTCTATAATTCTAGCCTCTGCTATTAATGAACTACTATTTTTTTAAAGGAACAGTTGTGCCAAAAATTTTATTCACTATTGTTACTATACCCCAAACATGTGTATATTGTTTTTTGTTGTTGTTGTTGTTTTTTATTAAAACAAATGGCAAAAAACAAAAACAAACATTACTCTAATTAACATTAACGCATTATAATTATCACACTGACATATTTGCTTGTTAAATCTATAACACTGACTATACAGTTCACAGCTTTACGGAGGTAAATATACATCACTCTTTACAGTCAGGCATGGTAGTTTGAAGGTATCCATGTTTCTGTTTTGTTTTTTTGTATTTTCGTATTCTTTGTATTTTCCCCCAAATTACAATAATTCCCACTTCAAAAGTGTGTACATTTTTATTTTAAAGATCATCTTCATATATCTCACTGATTGTACAGCGACCACATACTATACATTGATTTTTAGTGCCACCTTGTGGTGGAGCATGACTAAACCCATACACATTGCAGTTATTTTTGGTTCATACTAGCAGGAGTCACTGCATCTTGGCATCTTGGCACGAGCAGGGCAAAATCGTGCAATTTCTGGTTCTTACAGTTCTTGTTAACAATGGTTCAAGCATGCACACAAATAAACAGTGGGCAAGGTGAGAAAACGTTCTGAGCAGCATTATGTTTCTTGTTTACTGCTTTTTAAGCACCGCTGAAGATTATAAAGATTCTGCAGCACATGAGAAATAAAGAACACCGGCTGATTCATTTTCCAGAGCTGCTTGCATGTCTGAGAAGGAATTCCCTGCAGGCAGACAGGCAGAAATCCCCGGTTGTGCCATTAAACTCTTGTAAACCTTAAAATGTCACTTCATTTTAAAATCGTTTTTCATCTTTAACTGTAATGAATCTTTTTTTCTTGAAAGGTTTCTTTGCTGATAATGTCATGGTCTTAAATTAGTAACTAGAGTCGAGTGTTTTAGCATAAAGGTAAAATGGGGTTAATCCATGCTAATGGCATGAGGATGTTAAGAAAATTATCAGGGGCACGGTGGATTAGGGGTTAGCACATTTGCCTCACACCTCCAGGGATGGGAGTTTGACTCCTTCCTTCGGCCTGTGTTCACGGAGTTTGCATGTTCTCCACGTGCTTTGGGGGATTTCCTCCAGGATTCTTGTTTCTTCCCCCAATCCAAAGACGTGCATTGTAGTCTGAGAGACATTTCCAAATTGTCTGTAGTGTGTGAATGGGCGTGTGAGCGTGTGTGCGATTGTGCCTTGCGATGGGTTGGCACCATGTCCAGTGTGCCCCCTGCATCGTCCCCTTGAGTCCCCTGGGATAGGCTCCAGGATCCCCTGTGATCCTGTGTAGGATAAGCGATAAAGAAAATGGATGACTCTATAATTTCGGTAACAGGGATATAATTTCAGTCACCTCATAAGTCAATCATTGAAAACAAAGAAGAAGAAAAAAGAATGATACAACTTCATTTTCTTCTTCCCATGATCTTCAGAAAATTTGAATGCCACAACACTGAACATGTGACTGGTGGAATATTGCAAATTTTTCATAAAGCTGCTGTTTCAGCTTAAAAAAAAAAAAAAAAAAAAAAGCAGAAGCATAGTTTTCCTGTATCGTCGTAGCAAGAGATCAAAAACCCCAAATGCTATGTTGAAACCGTAATTATTGGCACCTCTGTTTTCCTTATGCAAGATATAACAGATGTAGTTTGATGGACGTCGGTTGTTTCTATTATTTGTTTTTCAAATTTTAAAAGTACAAAAAATTTGCAAATACAGAGGCATCGTACTGCAACAGAATTCATTATAATGCTTATCATTTCTTATCACGATTCCCTGAATATATTAATCTCGGTGCTGAAAGGATCTCTAAACGTGAACATTTTGAATATTATCAGAAAGACCATACATATGGGAGGCAAGATTATCAATGCTGATCCATATCTGTGCTCACAGACTAGCCCACTATTGGCTTGCCATCCTCATTTCTCCCTCTCAAAGGAAAAAATACAGAATGACATGTATTAAAAACAACACATCTATAATCTCCCACAGAATCAGAATGCTAAACAGCTAGATGTTAAAAAGGCAACTTTTTTTAACCTTTGCATCAATAATGCATGTCTAAGGCTTCCTTTTAATCTCTGTTGGGGCAATAAATCTTCAGTCAGTCATTTCAAATTGATATAAAAGAATAGAGAATAAATCCAGCATCATGTTTAAAAAAGGATTATCCTGTATTATATATTATAATTTGCAGATTCCATCAGGTTACAAGAGTTCTGCATGTACTGCCATGCCCCATGGGCCAGATATCTGGTAGTACCTGTTGTTAGCAGCGTTCTGCTTTGCTGTTAAGTTTTGCACCTATTAAGAAATGGTTGCAGCATGGCCTTAGGGAAATCTTAAGCTTCATAACACAGAACTTTTAAATTTTTATTTGCTTGTAATATACAGTTGTAATCAAAATTATTCAACCCCTATTGCTATCAGGTTTATTGCCAAAATTTACAGACTTTCAGCAGTTTGCAATGAACAAATCGGTTGTGGCGCAGTTGGTAGAGCAGGTTGTCCACTAATCGTAGGGTTGGCGGTTCGATTCCCGGCCCATGTGACTCCACATGCCGAAGTGTCCTTGAGCAAGACACTGAACCCCAAGTTGCTCCCAATGGCAAGCTAGCGCCTTGCATGGCAGCTCTGCTAACATTGGTGTGCGAGTGTGTGTGTGAATGGGTGAATGAGACACAGTGTAAAGCTGTTCAACACAACGAATTCTTCGAGTGGTTTCACCAAATTCAACTGAAAATGCAACTTATAACGACTTCTCCTGTTTCAAAATTATTCAACCCCTTGAACAGAATCCCTCACAACAGCACAAACATGCAAAACTGGTGTTGTCTCAAGCACACGTGATGCAACTCATGAAGGGCTTCATTAGCTGCAGCAGGTGTGCTTGAGCTGGAACATATGAAATACCTGAACTAACTAGGGGAAGAAAATATACCAAATACCTGGATGGGGCTGAAAAAGGATGTCTGCAAGCAGATATCTGAGAAGGCAAGTTGTGAAAAACCCTCGAGTGACTGCAAAGGCCTGCAGCAAAACTTGATGGTAACATGCTCTGAGGTTTCAGTGAGCACAGTAAGGTGTGTACTAAATACAGAAGGTTTCCATGCCAGAACTCCAAGACATACACCACTACTGACCCAAAAGCACAAGAAAAGTCAGCTCAAAATCATATAAATAAGCCACAGAAGTTTTGGGATTATGTTCCGTGGAGCGATGAAACAAAACCGGAACTTTTCTGCAAGATGGATCAGCAGTATGTCTGGAGGAAGAAGAATGAAGAAAGAACACTCTGTCCACAGTCAAGCGTGGTGGTGGCTCAGTGATGCTCTGCGGCTGATTTGCATCCTCTGGCACTGGAAACCTGTAACGTGTGGAAGGCGAGATGGATTCATTGAAGTATCAGGAAATCTTAGGACTAAACATTATGCTGTCTGTGAGAAAGCTGAAGCTTGGGTGACACTGGAACTTCCAACAGGACAATGATCCCAAACACACCTCAAATTCCACCAAGGCTTGGTTGCAGAAGAAGTCCTGGAAGATTCTACAGGGCCATCACAGTCACCTGACTTGAAACCCATAGAAAATCTCTGGTGGGATTTGATTTGGGAAGAAGGCAGTTGCATCACGCAAACCCAAGAATATTACTGAACTTGGGTCGATTGCTCATGAGGAATGGGCTAAGATTCCTCAGAAATGCTGCCAGAAGCTGCTGTCTGCTTACGCATCTCATTTTTGCTTTTGTTTGATTTGTTCATTGCAAACAGCTGAAAGTCTGTCAATTTTGACAATAAACCTGATTTGCAATGGAAGTTGGATATTTTTGATTGCAACTGTAGCCGTGGACATGCCCATAATGGAACATCCTCAGTATTTGAGTAATCTATTTAGTTTCCAGCATACAAAGATGTCAAAGAGATGACACAATACTGCTCCCCCCATTAAATAACTTTAATTCCAGTATAATATTGCTCAATACCTATCTACTTTCTCTTGTTATGGCACCGATAGTCTATAACTATGGTTATAGATAATATCAGGTAACGTACGTTATGTCACTTTACATTGGATTGCCCTACAACCAATCTTGTAATAATTCAGCTCAGATTTGTTGTAGAATCAGATCAGATTCATTCTGTCTTTTCCTCCTGCAATGCCCTCCACTAATATTGTCACCCTTCATAAATATGAGCAAAGAAGGATGTAAAAAATTGTCTTTATTGTTTAACCTTTTGATCTTTTGTTCAAAACATTCAGCAAAAATATTTTGATCTCATTGATATCAAACAATTGCAAAAAAAACCCAAAAACACAAGTTTATAAAAAATAAAAAAATAAAAAATAAATAAATAATAAAAAAAAATTAAAAAAAAAAAAAATTGTTGTCTTGAAAGAAAGCCAGATCCCAATTTGGACCAAAAAACAGATTTTATTTAGACAAACACAAACGTCACATTTATTGGACATTTGACAAACAAAAATACATACTGTTCCAAATTATTGTACTGAGCTTAAGCTGACACCTTCAGATGCTATCACCAGCTGTGATGAGTGTTTTACCCTGAAGTAATTACTAGGCTTTTTCTGTACAAACCTGGCAAGATTTATTAAAAAACAAACAAACAAACAAAAAAAATAAACTAAATTTACCCTACACTCCAGAGAACAATATTAGAATGTCATACAAAATGCCATCTGGAGAAATACAGAGCACAATGCAATTATAGAGATGTTGAGAATTGATCAGGAAATCTAGTGTCTAGAACTTTTATTCTCACAGTGTTACTTAAATAGAGGTCAAGAGGATGAGAGAGAGAGAGAGAGAGAGAGAGAGATATATAGAGAGAGAGAGAGAAAGAGCAATCTAATTAAATACATTAAATTCAATAGTTTGTTGGCTATCACAAACACAGACATAACTTCACTCTGTCTCTGTGACTCACTGGTCTTCTCTTACACATGTAAATGTAAATCAACATCATACGTAGGTATGAATGAAAACTAAAAGGCTCTCAAAATATAAAGACATAACATGAATCGAAGACAAAACTATTCACACTGCCGGCTGAAATCAGAAACAAAATAAGTTAGACATGATGAAATAATGGCCTTTGACTTTCCTCACTACGTAGAAAAACAGATATGTATCTGTCAGAGTATAGCAACTGACTCAAGCATCCTTTCTGTTTTCTACTTTGTGAATAATAAACGAAATGTCCAATATGCTGGTTTTCTTCTCAGTAGGTTCATCTGACCATTGAAGGTATTTTGGTGCCAGGCGCTTTTTTTCATTCAAACATTCATCTTCAGCGACCGCTTCATCCTGCCTTTGGTTGCAGTGGATCCGGAGCTTATCCCGGAAATACTGGGCGTGAGGCAGGAACATATCACCAGTCCATCGAGCACCATGCGCACACGCATTCACACACTCATTAACACCTAGGGGCAATTTAGTGCAGCCAATCAACCTATTGGCATGTTTTTGGAGGGTGGGAAGAAATCCACACAGACACGCGAAGAACAAGCGCATAAACTCTGTGCAGAGAGTAACCCATGCTCGAAATCAAACCGGGGAACCTTCGAGCTGTGAAGAGGCAATACTACTGTGCCGCCCTAGGCATTTTTTTGGGAGTTTGACTTCTAAAGCATTATACCAGGCAACAGAAATTTTCTGTATCCTTCTCGTCCTGTGCAAGATAAGCCAGCGATCTGATCCTTTTGAAACAGCCTTCGGCTTATCCCTTTCATCTAACATTAATCAAAAAATAGAATAGAAATAGGCAAACTAATCAGAGATCCCATCAGGCTGACTTCAAGCCCAATACACAAAGAGCTTCTCTATATCTGGCCTTATGGACTGCCTTCTCTGATCGATTTGCTTTTAGTTTTCTTCAGCAGTGGATCTCATACGCGATCTGTGTGTCAAAAAGCAGACTCTGGTTTATAAATAGTCCCTCTGGGTCTGGTGGTGGACCCTCTATGCCCTCTGCTGGGGCTCTGCGTGGTCCAATGGTAGATGTCAGTGTGGCTTGGCCCTGGAGTACTTCTCTAGGCTGCAGTACCCCGTGCTGCCCAGAGGTGGGAGGTGGAGGAAGCACAGGCTTGGCTCGGTTTAACACGTACATCTCATGGCCACGCTCATCCCGGTACTCCTCAAGCTGTGCAAACGTAGTGGGTCCATCAGAGTAGTCATTGACATAGAGGATGCTCTCCTCCTTGCCATAAGCACCATCCTCTTTCTGGCGCTGCCGGTGACGGCTGTAGATCATGCACAGCAGCAGCAGGGCAGTCAGCGCCAGGAGTGAGATGCCCACAGCGATGGCTGTTTGGGTGGCTGTGCCCAGGGCACTGAAGTCCATACTCTCAAGCTCATACAGCGGTTCCTGACTGACATCCCCTAAGGATGGACGGTGGTGCGAAGAGGATGAGGAGGATGATGAGGGGTGCAGGCGAGGCCAGGATGATGACAAAGATGAAGATGAAACGTTCACAGCAAGGTGGAAAGTCACACGTGCCACCCCTCCAGGATTCCAAGCTTCACACTCATAGCGTCCTGCGTGTGCCACTGTAACATTACTCAGAAACAGCATTCCACTGCCCGTGTCTTGATCGAAGCTCTCCCTGTCCCGACCATCATCTGTTTGTCCGCGGTTTCCCACATTGACTCCATTACCACCAGGCTTGACTGTCACTGACTTTCTGCTGTCCCCGTCTGTCCCTTCCTCCTGCACCAGACCTCGTGGTGATAGCTGAGCTCTACCGTAGGACACCTTCCTCCAGGTGACCTGAGGCTGTGGGTAACCTGAGGCCTGGCATGACACACGGATGCTCTCACCCAAACGTACGCTTAGTTCCCTCGGCTCAAGTTGCACAGCAGGCGGGATGCACACCAGGCTATTAGCTGGCACCTCTACCAGGCTCAGGTGTGAGAGGCGTGGTGGCTCAGAGCACAGAAGCCTCCGATCAGCTGAGCTCAACAACCGCTGGCCCTCAGTGTTTATCCAGCCACGAAGCCAGTGGAGAGCACAGTCACAACGCCAAGGGTTATCTACCAAAACATAGAGAGAGAGTGAAGTGAGGGATGGAGACGGGGGGCGGGGGAGGAGGAAAAGATACAGGTAGACAGATCAAGATTATTTAAGAGAGGAAACAGAAACACAGAAGGAGAAGTGAAGTGTCAAGATTTAAGTAAGATATGAGAAAGCAACGGCTTGCTTTTTCATACAAAAGACTATGAGAAAGCAAATTATCTGATCATCTAAAAGGCCACATCACAGAGTGGTAAAGAAAGCTACAATAGGAGAAAATGTGAAGAAGAGAAAAAAAGCCTAAAAGGGAATCTTTTGACTCTAAATCCTACACAACTTTATTTCAAACCTTGTGCGCTGTTTTGTGCTTTCGATTCCGATCTTGTTTGATACTGTGCTAATCCTTCTTTCCTTAAAATGTCCTTCCACTGGAAATAAAGATTTCCCTCCCAACTTCATGTGTTCAGTATTTTCCATTATTGGTCTTGTTCCATTTCCCTTACATTTAATATTGCTCCTGTTTGTAATCTGGTTTCATCACCTTGACTCTTTTCCCGTTTTGTGCAAGTCTGTGCATGTGTCTATAAAGGTACCTGTGATGCGCAGCACCTGCAGGCTGATGAGCGGTCTGAGAGTGACAGCACTCAGGGTGCGCAGGTTATTCTTGCTGAGGTCCAGGAGAGCCAGAGAAGACAGGCCCATCAGAGCCTGCTCATCTAACACCTCCATCGTATTCTCCTGCAGGTGCAGCTCTTGCAGACGCTGGGGGAGAAAAATGAGATCTCATTATCCCCCGCATCATCTTCATTGTGATCCTTCTTGTTACTTTAGACATCATCATGTTCATCATTGCCACCACCACCGTCATTAAAACCTATGATGTTCACAGTTCCTGCTTCCATTTTGTTCCAGTTCAGGTAACTGCAGAGTGTACAGCCAGCTGCGTGTTTATGCTGTCACATTTACTTCACTCCAATTGACTGGGATATTTTTCTGCACTCTGTACATAATCCGAATGCCAGAACTCAAATGTGCAGGAGTAGAGACCACACACACACACACACACACACACACACACACACAACCTGCAATCCACGGAAGGTGTATTCCTCCAGACGGTTGATGTGGTTCCCTGCCAGGTAGAGGATGCGCAGGTGTTCAAGACCACGAAAGGCATCAGCGTAGATCAGGTTGAGGCGGTTGCCATTGAGCGCAAGCTCTAGCAGTTGGCCCAGACTCACGAAGGCGCTGGCCTCCAGAGCTGAGATGCTGTTATTCTGCAGGTACAGATAGTGCAGGTGACCCAAGCCAGAGAGGTCCACAGCCCGGATCTGACCAATGGCATTATCCTGCAGGAAGATAGTCTGTAAAAGAGTGCAAAACACAAGCTCAACAACATCCTAAGTTTTTTTTCAGTTCTTTGGGATATAAGCATTGCTTTCTAGAATTATTGGCACCCTTGGTGAAGATGAGCAAAAATATTACTGTGTTATTTGTACTCAGAATAAGATTTTATTTATTTATTTTTAAGGTTTATGAGTTTGTTCATCTGCCTCACAACTCCAGGGTTTCGAGTGTAAATTGTTCTGCATGTGTAAATTGTTTTGCATGGTTTCTTTCAGGTTCTCTGGTTTTGCACCGCCTAACCGTGCCAGTATTTTAATTGGTCATTCCAATATTTACTGAGGTGTGAATGTGTGTGGTACCAAGTGATGGACTGGCGTCCTATGCAGTATGTATTCCTGCTTGGCATCCAGTGGGATTCCCGGGACAGGCTCCAGATCCACCGTGACCCTGACCAGGATAAAGTGTTTACTGAAGATGAAAGAACGAATACCTTTTCTATTATTTAAGCCAAGGTTGCCAATAATTCCGGAGGGCGGTGTATCAATGGACTCATTAGGACAAAAATATTCATCCACTAGTTCTTAGCAGTTTAGAGCCACAGAGGTAAAAGATATAAGAACATATAAGATCTTTTTTTTCATGTCCAAGTGATGTTTCGTTTCGTGAAAGACACTTCAGTTATATAATAAAAAAAAATGTTTGCTAGTAGGTAGCTTATCATGAAGGCCCTTTCTTTCACTGAGTGAGAATTGGATCAATGGGAAGCTTTAGGCACTGAATCGACTCTTTCATAAACGCTCTCCCCAGAGTCTCCACAGTGCGGGTACTTGTAAACAACTCAATTGGTAGAGCCAGCATTTGCATTAGAAAGTTTTTTCTCTTCGTGTGAACAGTGGTGAGTTTGTATGGGCCTTTCGTCTTGTCTTTAGTGATTTATCAACACCATATCAATTGCATAATTCATTACTTTACTTGATTGCTCATGCTCGCATTCTCTCTCTCTCTCTCTCTCTCTCTCTCTCACTCTCCCTCTCATATTGTTTCCACAGAGATTAATGCAGGCGGAGCAACATCAGCTCATTTGTATGGCACAGGTTCCTCAGGTTATTTGAGTATACTGTGTAAATAGGCTTATGAATATGTAAAGAGTGCTGTGGTGTTATGGTTGCAGCACAGGTTAATGTATAGAGACAGGGAACGAAACTACCACCGTAGAAGAGGAGGATTATATTTGTATGCTTGGCTGAAACCTCGGAACATGGGGAACCATGTCATGGATCTGATATTGATCTTTTATATGAAATGAGTTTGGCAGAGCATTTTAATTAGCATTTAAAACAGACATAAAAGTGAAACACAGCTCCTGCATTATAGTCGATGCCACAAAATGATTCATTCCCAATATTTGTGCATTTCTAATTTTCATTTAAACTAGGCTTCTCTGCTCTCCGTTTTTAATTTGGTCTTCCACCACTATCAAGCCTTCCTAGTGCTTAGTGTTTTCATTCTATTTTTCTTGTATATGTTGTTATGTCCTTTATTCGATTTTTGCTGTGCCGTTTATGTGCCCAGTCTTTTATTATGCATTGGGCTTTTGCTGCATGTAATCCAGTTTCCTTTTATTTGACTTTTATTGCTGTGGTTCGATCAGCAGCTGTTGTTTCATATATACATTTGACTGGAAATCTAATAGTCACAGGCAGCATCTCTGGGCCTAAATAGGAGATAATATCACTGAACAGAAAATAATAGTGTTGTGTAACCAACTATGGCGTTTTCAAATAATGACCTGAGTTCCATGAGCAATGCCCCGTGGTATCTCTTTGAGTCCGATGGAGCCACACTCCACTGTCAGGCTGTAGCACCGGCAGCCAGAGGGGCATCCGATGCAGGGCACGGGTAATAGGACCAGAACCACCACCAGAAGCGAGAGACAATTGAAGAGGAAAGCCATCTCAGAACAGACAGCGCCTGAGGAAGCAAAGAAGATACAGGTGCCGAAAGAGAGGTGAACAACTCTGAGAAAAGTTAATGGATTAGAAAAAGGTGAAGTAAGGAGTAAAACACTTCAGGGCATGCTGTTATTGGAAAACGATCAACAATAGGGTGGTGTGATGCAGCTTGGTATGAAGTTGATATTTTCCAATATCTCCTGGTCTTGAAGTGTTTTACTCTTCAAATACCACGACAATTTATCAATGTGAAACAAGTTAGTTCCTCTTATCACTTATGTTATAGCTGTTATAAACAGGAGTTTCCTCTCCACTTATTTTTTTCTCGCTCACTTTTGAAGTTAATACAACAGCAAAAAAAAAAAAAACCACACACCACAGCTTGTCATGGTATTAAGGAACCACAAAACACAAACTCCTCTGAGCTGTACCTCTAACTGGCCAGTACCGTATAAGTGCTACCACTCGAGACTCCTTCTAGAAACGCTAAGTAAACATTTCCTTCCCGAAAACGTCACCATATCAACTATTATGCACTGTTATTATCAGCCTTCGATTATAATAAACATGGCATATAACTACCTGTGAATTAGTTGTCACAATAGTCCCCATAAAGCATTAGCACGAGCACATTAATATAAACGTAATGTGAATTACAGCTGGCGCTGCTGTCAGAGCTGCTATTAGAAAATGAATTCGCAGCTCATGAGCAGTCTTTTTTCTTTTCTTTTTTTTTCATCGAGAATTCAATAACGCTGTGGAATAAAGAAAAGAATAAAGACTGCACGCCTTAGGAGCCTAATCAGATATCGAATGCATGGGCAATGAGCAAGTGTATCTGAAAAGGGAATATCATGGTGGAGAAAGTGAAAAGGGGCCGTGTGATATTAAGTGGCAGGAATCTTCAAGCAAGACAAAGCTGACGGAGACGGATTGAAACCATTCTTGCTTCATATAGTTTCTGTTTTGGGCTTCAGTTAATTAAAGATCTATGCAGAGGGGTACATATGCAGTCTTAAGGAGCTCGCTTACCCATTCAGTCCATCGCTGTTTCTTCTACAATACATTTCCTCAGATAAATAAATGAGGTGTACTGCATCTTGTCATGCTGCTAATCCCCAGGGAAGCTTTCTCAATGTAATCAAAATCTACTCCTGATGAGGCTTTTATGTCTCTCAGTCTTTCTTCCTTTTGATAAAGATACGTCGTATGAACACACATATAAATTACAGCCTCTGGCACTGTTTAAAAAAAAATAGGATGTAACTCTAATACTCAGCAGAATACTCAGTAGAGATCAAAATTGTGTACTATGATGAGACCAGATGGAAGGAGAGCACTACAGCGCGCTGATCAGATTGACGGCTCTGAGTCAGCAACAGAATTTCAAACAGATTCCGTTGCAACGTTATTAACCATAGTTTAGTCCTTTTTGTGTCATCACAAAGTCGTAGCCTGTATACGCCATGCCGAAGTGCTGCCAAAACATCCGTTACTGCAGATTTGTGTGGTTGCGGAGCATGAAAAACTTTCATCTTCAGTAAAGAGGAGCCGGATGGATCTTCACATAAAAAGAGCAATGAGCCATGAACAAGACGGTAATATTTTATGCCGGAAAATATCAAGGCTTAACAGGAAAAACGTGGACAATGTTACATCCTAGTCTAGGGTTTGGTCTATGGCTTAAAATAGGTGTGGAAGTCCATTGTGTCTATAAAATGTAAATTCAATCCTGAACAAATTCATTAAACAAAAGGCTGAAAGGAGCGCAGACTGAAAATGACTCTGGGAGAAAGCAAGTCTGAACTAATAAAGAAAACAGAGACTGCGGGACTAATTAGGCTCAAAAATAAAACACCAAAAAACAAGAAAACCTCACTTACTGCCTCATTAACAAAGCAGGAAACAGAAATAATTCCAAGAAAAAGGCACCCAGGCCTTAATGTTGTTGGCTTTCCAGCAACATTACAGTGCATTCGGAAAGTAGTCAGACCTTTTAGGGGTTTTTTTCTTCTTCACATTTTATGTTGCATGCTAAAACTGTCTTCACATCAATCTACACTCCATATTCCATACCGATAGTTTCCATACTGATAGTTTTATTGAAATGGATCAAATAAAACTAAATAAAAACCCTGAAATATCACAGTGACACAATTATTCAGAGCCGTAACTCAGTACTTATTTGAAGCATCTTTGGCAGCAATTACATCCTCAAGTCTTTTGGGGTATGATGGGACAAGCTTTGCACATCTGGATTTGCTGCCATTCTTCTCTGCAGATCCTCTCAAGCTCTGTCAGGTTGGATTGGGGACCACTGGTGGACAGGCTCTGGCTGAGCGATTCAAAGACATTCACAGATTTATCTCTAATACACTCTTGCTTTAGGTGATTAGAGTCATTATACTGTTAGAAGGTGGACCTTCTGAGGTCCTGAGCATTCTGGAACATGTTTTCATTTAAGGATATCTCTGTACTCAGCGTTCCTTCTACCCTAAACACTGCTCCAGTCCATGCTACTGAAAAACACCCCCACAGCACGATGGTACCACCACCATGCTTCACCTTTGTGATGGTACTGTGCACGTGATGAGCAGTGCCTGGTTTCCTCCAGACATGACACTTGGAATTGAGGCCAAACAGTTTCAATCTTTTTTTCATCCGACCAGAGAATCTTGTTTCTTACAGCTCTCACACCTAAAACTATATTTACAAACCTAAAATGCCGTACCTTCAATAAGTCTAGCAAGACAACTTGCACAAATGACACAGTAACTAGTACAAGTCCAAAATACACATCCCATAGCAGGGAAATGGTAATCCCAAAGCTGTCTTAGCCTACAGGTCTTCACTATCCTTTTCCTCACAAGTATATTGTTATTGTGAATTTGAAGGCACAACCAATGAGAAGAGATAAGAAGAGAAGAGTCTAGAAAGTGTCAGGTGCACCGTGCATACCGAAAGGCATTACAGTGTACTGGAGGAAATGAGCAGAGATCTCTGAAGCTTGAAAAGATAAAGACAGAATCCCTTGAGTAGATCTAATTTTGTAAGAAACCTTTGAAATAGCTCTGCTTTGAATGATAGGGTTGGAATGGAGAGCAGGTGGACATATGATAGACCGGAAATTCTAGTTTTAGAATTTGTATAGAATATACAAATATATATATATATATATACACTATTTTTGTGTATATATCTCACCATCTGACGTTCTGAGAAGTTCCTCTTTACCAGGCAGTAAGAGTTATCAGGTTCAGCTAGTAACTTTGGAAATGGCAAGACACTACAGAATGAGTGTGTGTGTAGTGCCTGTATGTATCACACACACTTTCATTTTGATTCAGGAGACAAAGCCAGCACTAGGAGCAGGTTTACAAGTGCATGCCACAATTTTGAAAGAATCATGCGGAAAAAACTGAGAATTTTGTGTCATCAACAAGACTGAATCGAAGTGGAGATTATTTTATGTGTCACAAACTCGTCAGATAATATCATAGCTTTGGAATTTTGGAGCATTTTTTTTCATTTCAGTGAACTACACTTTCATATAAACAACTTAAAAAATCTAAAAAATATTTTTAAAAAATAATAAAAAAAAAACAGAACTACATCATGCAACACACCAACAAAATAAATCATAATTCTACAAATATTCCTTGCCAACGAGTTATCTGAGATGTTAACGTGCTCTGAGAATCGTATGTGTTAAAGGTCTCAGCATGTGTGCGCATACTCTCAAGCATTTATCCATACTAATGGTATGAACCTGCCAGATAAAGGTGAACTAGAACATATCTCCAGTATATTCACAGCGGCTGTGAGACTTGAGTTCACCGTGACTAATTGGAATCCATCCAAACCCGTTTGTGTTTGGTGTGTAATTCCTTTTTAAATATGAAAATTCAAATGAACTGATGTCCTTCTCCTCTTGATATAATATTTGTACTTCTGAAAACGTGGATATCTGGAAATACACATTTGGAGATTTTAAATTCCATCCCATATTGTATGTTTGTTCATCAAGGTGAGTAGTAGTTGCTGAAACCAAGCCATTTGAACTACCTAGATCCAAAAGCTGACAGAGACCGAAAGCCCTGCACTCTTAAACATAAAGGTTCCAATTAGAACCAAAAAGGGGGTGTTTTCAGCCTGATGCTCTTTTATGCTGCACAAAGAACCATTTACTTGCTGGTGCTTTAAAAAAAACTCAGAAATGCTTCTTCACAGTTGTTCCACAAGGAACCATGATATCATAAGTTCTCTAAAAAAAAAAAACCCATTCCTTAATTAGTGGGTAATTCACTTTAATGCTCTGAAGAACCAATAATGAAGCATGAAGAACTTCTTTATTCTCCAAAGAACCATACAGCTCAACTCAAGAACCCTATACAATGAAAAACGGTCTGTAACAAATGGTCTGTGTTCTTTGTAGAACCTGTGGTGCTATAAAGAACCACTGAATAACCTTTGTTTTTAAGAGTGTATGAGAGAATGGGTTCATGGGAGGTTATGTGTGAATCCTGTGCCTTAACCTTTACCTAACCTTTTCTGTCTCCAAATCGAGCTCTCACAGATGGACTAACTGTGCTAAGTGCCAAGCATTAGTCTTTTTTAATTTTTTTTTATTTCAGATAATATCTTTCATATAATAACATGGCTTCATAACGAGATGGAACTACAGAGTTACATGCGTCATCACCACTGTCCTCTGCTTTCTCAGACATCATTTTGAATGATATCGTCTGACTAGCACAGTTCAGTTTCTTAGAAGCTTAACATGATAGTTAGGGTTAGAAAGAGTGACAAGTTTCAGGCTATAGGGGTTGGATCTACGCCTCAGACGTCTATTATCTTGTCCCGGCACTTTAACTGTCATCCGTTAAAAGTCTTTAAATGGCAACAAAAAGGAAAAGAGGATCAAGACTGCAGGAATGGGTAAAACCGAATTATTAACGAAAAACTCAAGTGGTGCAATCAAGGGTGACGGGTACAAACAGGCTAGCAGGGCTAAATCCCCAGCCTGATTAATTAGTCATAAATATAAGGTTTAATTTTTTGCCATTCGCTTAAATATTTTTTTTTCTCTTAGCAAACATCTTAAACGGGATTATTTTGGATTTTTGTGGAACCAAGCAGAACTTTATCACCAATGGTCGGGAAAAATTTTTAAAAAATCAATGACAGGGTGATTAGATTTGATCTCCACTTGGGCTGATATTTTTCAGCCTGCTTCGCTGACGCATTCATATCGTGCCGTCCGTGACTGAGTAAGCGAGTATGAAATACATGTAGGTGTAATAAACATGAACAAAGTGGATGATTTACTTGATTATTCTCTATCGATGCATAGACGAGGCAAGTAGATAGACTAAGCACACACTGTCCAATCAAAGCACATGAAAGGACAAATGACAGAACCAAACCATTTAGGGTTTGTTTTTTTGGGGGGTTTTTTTGACTGAAAGGGTATACACTTTTCTGTTTGGTATTTGGAAGAAACACAGCACCAAACATGCAAAAGTTAGAAATCATGAATGTAGCTATGTATCTGAAATCAGTCCCTCCAGGATTTCGCGATTCGTCGCAGAAATGAACGCAAAATCTTGGAAACACGGCATCGCAGGGGCTTGCAAACGTTTCAAAATGACCGCAGATTTTCCAGATTTGGGCCAAGACACGTCATGTGACGCCATCTCAAAGCGCGTTCACCCAGAGCCCCCTTCGATTCACGTGTGCCGAACATGAGTACAGCTAAAAGGTCTCATTTACCAACAGACATCACTGTGAAAGACAATTTCGCACGACTGCAATTTCGCCAATTCACAAAAGTACGAAAACTCCGCAAATAGCATCGCAAATTTTGAACAAAAACCAACAAAAAAAAACGCAGCAAAATCGAACAATTCTGCCAGCAACGATCACAAAAACAAAAAATCTGCTAGTTCAATTCGTGTGTGTTTGAAAACACCATTTTTTCATACCACATGAGCCCTTATGATATAATGCATTACTCAACCTTTCTCTGTGTCAAGCTATTCAAAGATTTCAGGTTTTAGCCTTCAACGTCTGATATCACGACGAGCCGTAAGTGGGTGGGATCCAATTAACCCAACAAACAAAAGACCAAAAGAACAACAGGAAGCTTGAATCGCTCACTTGCAAAACAAAACCATAAGGAAGGACAGGGATGAAAATCAACCCCACTGCTTATAGGTTTGCAAACTCATTGCCAGTTCAGATGGCAGATTGAGACGACTCCTAATGAAACAGGAACTAGACCAGCGACAACTACACCGACGATGCATCTGGTAGCAGGAGCACAATGCTGTCATATCTCTCAGGGTTATTATCCTTGTCCTCGCTTTCATCCGCACCAATCTATGACAGGCATCTCGTTAGAAAAGATCAGCTGTGCAATCTATCAGGAGAGACAGAGGAGATAGAGAAACGTGTGGAGAAAACAGGCAAGAGAAAGAAAAGAGGCCACAAGCGATAAAAAACGCACACAAGTGAGACTGAGTACAACCGCAACCAACAACAAATACAACCAGTGAAGTAATATTAGAATCTATTCCTGCTCCACACAGCCCTATAGAACTGTCTCTGGAGAGAAACCTATGGTTTCTTTTGAGCTTCACTTAATGAAAGACTTGTGCAAAAAGGCACGCCCTCCTCTCTGCTTCTCTCTTTTCATTCTCGAAGATAAACCGATGAGGTGTTTTGCCTCTCGCGGCCTGGCACGTACCTCGCAAGCCCGTGGGAGAGTTTTGTCACTATAATCATCCAAATATCAAAATCTACTGCCTAGGAGGCATTTCTGTCATTCTGTCTCTCTCCTTTTTTTTCAGTTTTTTTTTTTTATTTCTAGGGTACGTACACAAACCCTCAGGCATCGGATTTAAAGCAAGACTGCATAGAAATCCAGGAATACTCTGTAGAGATCAAAATCATGTTCGGTGATGAGCCCAGATGGTGGAAGAGAACAGCAGCATGCTGATCAGGACGGCAGCTCTGGGGAAAGAATGTCAATGAAAGTTAAAGTCAGGAGGAATCGCAAACAGAGATTATCGTCGAACGGTGTGACGTGATGCTTACATTTAAAAAAAAAGCGGTCACGGAAAAACAACAAAAAAAAAAAAAAGTCATCCCAAAGTCAAAGTGTATAACAAAGCAGCTCTGATCTGATCAAAGCATTGTCAGAACATGTTCTTATCTCAGAAACGTTCGTTTCTGGAGCGAGTACCAACTCCAGTGGAGTAAAACTTCACGTAATCAGAGCAGTGAGGCGTGAACAAGCCGTTAATATTTCATGCCGCTGCCTAATTCTGCAAGTATTTAGAGGTTCTAGATTAATATAATGTGCCCTACATAAGCCATTTTATCTTTTCCAAGCATGAAATTGGAAAGAAAAGGGGGCTGATAAACATTGCCAGAGAAATGACAAGCTATTTCCGTCAGCACCATACAGACATACTGTCCTTTGCTTCTTTTCCTGCCAGGGAGAAATAGTGAGAAAAAAAAAAAAAAAAAAGCATTTTGAATGAGGTTTGCTTCCAAGGGTTTCATTTGCTACGTGAACAGCCTCCCAAACAATGGGGGCGATGGAGCTGTGTATCCAGTAAGCTGCAGAATAAACTGCGATGATGATCTGAAAGCTGATCGGAGTGAGAGAGGGTTTATTTATTTATTTTTTTGTAGTTCAGAGTTCTTTTTTTTTTTTTTAATATTGCAAGAAGCTGATTTAAATACATACGTCTCTTGTGCGAGGATGTTTGTAGAGGAGGGTCGGTACAGTTGAAAAATGTTTTCGGTTTGAGATCGATTACTTGCCGATCGATGATTTAGCAGCACGATATAGGAAAAAAAAATCCATGTTAAGCCATTATACATTCATTACTCTGAATGAAATATCTCGGTAGCTTAGATCATTGGACATCCATTATGGACATCCATTAAGAAGAAGCGTGCACAGAACAATCGCCCAGTTAAAGATGTATTATAATTTTGCGGGGGAAAGGCGTTGGGGGGGTATTTGTGGTAATTGAGTGTGGGAACCATTATGGTTTCAGGTTGTCCGTCTGTATGTCTGTCCGTCCAAGTTTCTCATTCGAGCAATATCTCAAGAACGAACGGTTGTAACCAGCAGGTGAACTGTTTAGATTGTGGAATTGCTCCAAGCAGGGTTCGAGGTCACACAATGTCTGAAATAGTTGTTCTTCCTTCAAGCTTGTCATCCGAAGTGGTTACTTACAGTGCACCTTTTTTTTCCCACCTATTTTCAGCGCTATTTACAATTTTTGCCTTCCATCCATCTGTCTGTCCATCTGTCAGCGTGTCTGTGCATCTGTCCAAGATCGCACAGTAACAATCGGTCGAATTCTTGTAGGATTTTTATGGAACTATCACTGTAACCAGTGGATGGGCGGATTAGATTTTGGAAATGACCGAACAGGGGCAAGGTCACAGCATGGTCAAATGTCTGAAATATTTTTTTCTTCAATAGCGTCCTTCACGTTTGAAGTATGTTTTAAGGATGTTCCTGCCATGCACAGTAGTAAAGAGACGGACTGCACTTATTGGTGGAGGAGGAATGCTCGCCGACGCTGTTAGCGTTTTCATTTCTCCCATTTTATTTGTTGTTATAGTATAGTAAACGTGATTACAATGGCAGGGGCTTACTGGTTAGCACGTTCGCCTCACACCTCCGGGGTCCGGGGTTCGATTACCACCGTGGCCCTGTGTGTGTGGAGTTTGCATGTTCTCCCCGTGCTGTGGGGGTTTCCTCCGGGTACTCCGGTTTCCTCCCTTAATCCAAAGACATGCATGGTAGGCTCATTGGCGTGTCTAAAGTGTCCGTAGTGTATGAATGGGTGTGTCAGTGTGTATGTGATTGTGCCCTGCTATGGACTGGCACCCTGTCCAGGGTGTACCCCGCCTTGTGCCTGATGATCCGTGGGATTGGCTCCAGGTTCCCCGTGACCCTGAAGAAGGAGTACGGATAGATGGATGGATGTGATTACTACGGCTTGGTATATGCTTACTACGGTTTAAATAGAATCATATGACATTTTTTTTAAAAAGGATAATGTCTTTAGGTCTTTATTTCATTCATTACAATTCATCAATAGAAGCGTGAAAATGTGGGTGCATCTCATCCAGCTTAGTGCTGCCAACTTTTGATATTCTTTGACATTCTCTTGAGAGTCTCTGAAGCAAGGACCTCTATAAAATTGCAAAAGACTTAGCAAGCACATACCTTAACTTTTTCTTTAATTAGCTGGCACAAAATGGTTTTTCATACAGATATTTTCAGCAAGAGTAGATGTATCCTCCTGTTTTGTTTTTTCTTTCCAAAAGGATAAGGAGAAGTGACGCACTTATATATTGGTATAATGAAGTCACAGTTGCATGCATGCATTTACAGAATACAGCGCTGTTACAATTTGGGCCTGCTCTCTCGTGTTGTGTGTGTGTGTGCAGGAGAAAGAGAGATAACTACAGTTACCAAAACAGATGGCACCCTTGCTCATACATACACTTGATTAAGGATTTTCCCTAATTTGAAATGAACTGCCAACCGCACACTGCCTTCTGCGCTGGACACACACTTTGCTTGCTAATACGGCAAGAATGAAGCTGCACCAGCAGAGCGTTTGTTCTGTTGTCTTTATGCCAGCTGGAACGCATCAATCCATCAATTTTATGCATACCCACATGAACAATGGCAATTTCAGTTTGTTGCCAGGTCTGTCCTTTAGGAGGATATCTTAAGACAAAATAAAAGAACCAGAAGACAAACATAAGAAGCAGCGTTTGTACATAGATCTATTTACACACTCACTATTGAAGGTTTAAGGTTAAGTCTTGGTTTAAGGTTACTTGCTGTAAATATTAGTAATAATACTGTATGTAAGTCATTTCGTGCACACGTAATCACGTGTAAGGCGTCTGGTCTGAGTGGCTGCTTTGTATGCTTGCTCAGTTGCCGCTTACTAATCGTCTGTCTACAGGCCAGCATGGTTTGTTACATCCCTTTGTAATCCTCTCCAGCATAATCAGTCTAAATCTGTCACTTGATGCATCGTGGAATCATCATTCCATGCTGAACAAGTCAAATTTCTGCCAAAAAAACAAGCCGCTATGCTGCCAAAAAAAAAAAAAACCCAACACAAGCTGAGGTCCCAGCACTTTGCTCAACTTTGGATCAAGAGATGCGTGTAACTGAAGGGAGGTCCGTCTTATACGAATGTCTTGAAATATAAGGATGTTTTAATATGAATACATACACAGTACATCTGCAGTACTCCTGAGAGGCAGAAGACGGTTCGAACGAACTGAAACTGCTCCCTAATTTTAAGGGATTTTCAGGAAAATGTGAATATTTTACTGATGTTCACCGACTAGTTGAGTTAAATACAATAACTAATATACATTAAGTGAAGTATAAACGCAATGGGACATGCTGGTATTGGAAAAGAATCGATCATGGGGTGGTTGCCACTGCGATATATTTTACTCCTCTTATACCACAGCAATTTGCCAAGACTTTTTCTTATTTATTAAAGAATAATACATTGTAAATTTTATCCGTTTATAGTTACTTTTTAACGTTGTGGAACATCCTCAAAACAAGTTCTTGTTATACACAGTCGTACCCTCACCAGGCTATCTTGTATTTATTTATTTATTTTTTTAAATCTCTCTCTCAGCTAGTCATGTGACTGAAAAACCACCAAGACTTTCCCAAGGAGGAACACTTAACCTTTTTTTTCCATGAAGGACAACACAGTGTTCATCTTACCTATTGGGAAACAAGCTCCTACAGCAGCTATATACAATACATTCATTCACCCTCACCAGCCTCAGTTTTCTCTTAATGAGTTAATAAAACTGATGGGCATGGACAAGTTAAAGTTACAGCTTTACCTCTGTCTGTTACACAGTGCTAACACTGGAGACTCAATCCATCCATCCATCCTTTTCCCATGCCACTTATGCTACACAGGGTCACGGTGCATCTTGGAACCTATCCCAGGGAACAACATGGGGGACACCTTAGACAGGGTGCCAACCCATCACAGGGCACAATCGCACATCCATTTACACACTATGAACCATTTGCAAATGCCAATCAGCCTTCGGAAATACCAAAGCAGAGTACCCGGAAGAAACCCCCGAAGCACATGGAGAACCTGCAAGCTCCACACACACACACACACACACACACACATACACATACACACATACACAGCAGAGGCGGGATTTGAACCCACAACCCTGGAGGTGTGAGGCAAATGTGCATAACCACTAAGCCACATATAATACACTATACAAATGCCAATGTATTAGAATGACAGTATTAATATGAACCTATGATTTGACTTGAGGCAGCACTACTATCAGAGTTGTCGTTAAAGAAAACAAATAAGCACCTTCAGACCAATCAGAATAGAGCATTCAACAGCACTGCATTTTATCATTTAATAACACATTCAGCCAGTGACTCAGATACTCTCTGACCTGTATTGAACCCTAATCGATGCCCTAAAGCTTTCACCCATCAGGGCTCATTCTCTGTGGTTTCCATGACACCATGGAATAGCCTAAAGGCCAATTTGTTCTCTCTCTCTCTCTCTCTCTTCTCTCTCTCTCTCTCTCTCTCTCTCTTCCTTCCTTCCTTCTGTGACAGCCTTCAAGTGTCCCATTATGCTCAAAGAGTGACTCGGTTGCTCTTATTATCTTGGTGACTGTGCAAAAGCGAGGACATTGATCAAACGCTCCTGTCTAAATGCGCCATATTGATGGTACAGAACAATGCTAACGGTCAGAGCTTTTACTGCGACCCGTTCTCCATTCTGCCACTGCTGGCTGTTATCGAGGAACGAAACGCTGAAGATGCGGATCAGATGAATATGATTTAAGGCCTTGAACCAATGCACACACACACACACACACACACAAATCTGCACAAATGCACACGGCGGGAAACGATAAATTATCTTCCTTTGTAGTGGACGAGCTCTGCAAGGCAACAATGGCTGTCGTCTGGCTAAGAAGCCTATTTTCAGGAATAAAATGTTCTTGTCTGTTTCGTCAGGAAAATGTAGACCGTGATTAATGTTCTGGGTGGGAACAGTACGCAGGAGTGAACTGAATCTTTTTATTAGCCAAATCTGCAAAATAAAATAGGCTAATCAGCGAGAATGTTCAACATACAATACCAAAATATAGCACTCAATTGATATGACATAGCATTTACATATAACGTGTGACTGTCAAATATAAAGTTCAGTCCGCAACAACAAAACAATTGCACTGTAATGAGTAGAACTCGTTACCGTCAAATCAGCCAGGATCATCTGCCAAATACAAAACGCCAAGACTTGATCTGTCACATGATGTGTCACATGACCCGTCACCTTATGTTCTCACTCCACAGACTACTAATCACACGCACTTGTTTCCGATATCTGATTAACTACATATACACATCACCTCACTCTATAGACACCTCATCACTATTGACATGTCCAAGCTTTTATTATTGAGTGCACCATATTCCGGATTTGACTCATGGAGCTGCTCTGCTTAGTCTAGCCCCATTTCTGATCATCGGAAGCTTTGCTTGTTTATGGCTTCAAGTCTGTCTTTGCCCTTTGGATTTGTCTGCTTTGCCATTTGCATCAATAAACCCTGCACTTGCATCCAAACCACTGTCCATGCCAGAGATAATCTGCCAGGACTTGTCCTTTCACGTTGGAATTAAGTACTCATATTGCACATCGATACTGAGTGTACCTGTTTCTAACAGCAGAGCTACAAGGTTTAAATGATCACGCTCCTTCTAGTGTATTTCTATCATTAAAAAATATATACAGGGACCTGGAGTCTTGAAAGAAAACAAAAATAAAAAATACAGATCATTGTCGATACGGTGAAGTTTTCCATGAGTAGACATTTATATAACAGTCTCAAGCACCTTAACTCAGAGGTTAAGCTGTAAGTTTATATTTTCTGACAGTCTTTGGACAGGGATGGAGGACTTTGTGGTTTCTCAGTAACAAGACAAGCTGCATTTTTTGCCTTATTAACTTCAAGAGAGAGAGAGAGAGAGAGCTTGGTGAGTGAACAGCTGTTTATAGCTGCTAAAACATAAGCGATAACAGAAACGGACTTGTTTCAGAGACCTTCCACATCGTTAAACACAAATATAGTCAGCCTAACAAGGATTTTGCGATCGGATAGATGAACGCAAAATCGAACCAACTCCGCAATAATCATAGGAGCTTGCGAACGCAGATTTGGGCGTCGTGTGACGTCATCACGACATGAGCTTAGCTGAAAGGTCTCATTTACCAACAAACATCACTGCAAAAGACAATTTCATGCAATTGCAATTTTGACAATTCAAGTACTTTTCTGGAAGAAAAAAACATATATATAAAGCAAATATTGGAGAGATACATGGGTCGACAGATGGATGGATGGCTAGATGGATGGTTAGACAGACAGACAGACAGACAAACAGACAGACAGATAGCTCAGAGATAGATGGATGGGTGAATGGATGGATGCTGAATAGCTAGATGGATGGATGGATGGAAGGATGGATGGATGGATGACTGGAGGAATGCACAACTGGACAGATGAATGGATGACTGGATAGATAGTTACTGGCTCGCTGGATGAATGGATGGATGGATGGATGGATAGACAGTCAGATAGACAGATAGACAGACTGATAGATAGGCAGATAGATAGATAGATAGATAGATAGATAGATAGATAGATAGATAGATAGATAGATAGATAGATAGATAGATAGATAGATAGATAGATAGATAGATAGCTGAGAGATGGATGAATGGATAGATGAATGGCTGGATGAATGCGAAACTGGACAGATGGATGAATGACTGGATGGATAGATGGCTGGCTAGATGAATGGATGGATGGATGGATAAAGTCAGTATATTAATAAAGCAAATATTGAAAAAAAACCCACAACAAAATCAAGCATTTCTTGCCGCAAAAAAAAAAATTCAAAATGCCACTAAATCCTGTATGGACTGTATAGTAACTGTAAGTGGATAAAAAAAGTGTCATTCATTCACCAATAATGTGTCAGAAATAACACATTACGGTGATGTGGTATATAAGTAGAATAAAACACTGGTGTTTTTGGGAAATAATCAACTTCAGGGTGATAACCGTAACTCCGTTTAGTGCCTGGCTGCATCACAGCACCTCGATCTTGATTATTTTCCTATAACAGCATTCCCTGTCATGTTTTAATCCTTACACGTGGCTTATCTGGCATGTTATGTGCATAATATGTTCACGTGGATGCAGCTGAAACTGTATGTGGGCAAGTGCCTGCTTGTGTTTTTCTTTTTTTGCCCTTTTTTTCCCACAGTGTGTCTATGCGATCCGTTCTTAAGTGTATTTATGTATACCGTATGTAAGAGGGAGTAACAGAACAGCGAAAAAACACTCAATTATCCTCTCGCCTGCACTCCATCCTGTTGCGCTGTCTAATGTACTGCACCCTGCTAAGTGTTTTGTGTTGTCAAGGTTGTTTGTATTTACACTCTCATCGCTTCCATCTTCAGCGTTCTGTAACGCCACCAGACACTGGGAGAGTAATTAATGCCCACACATAATGGACCTCTTTGCATCAAACGCTTACGAAAAAATAATGCACGATTCGAACCGATTGCACACCACCTTCCAAACCAGAACAGACCAGAACAGAACAGACCACCAGAACAGACCAGAACAGACCAGAACAGAACAGACCACCAGAACAGACCAGAACAGAACAGACCAGAACAGACCAGAACAGACCACCAGAACAGACCAGAACAGAACAGACCAGAACAGACCAGACCAGAACAGAACAGAACAGAACAGAACAGAACAGACCAGAACAGAACAGAACAGAACAGAACAGACCAGAACAGAACAGACCAGAACAGATCAGAACAGAACAGACCACCAGAACAGACCACCAGAACAGACCAGAACTGAACAGACCACCAGAACAGACCACCAGAACAGACCACCAGAACAGACCAACCAGAACAGAACAGACCAGACCAGAACAGACCACCAGAAACAGAACAGACAAAGACCAAAAAAAGCACAGAACAGACCAGAACAGAACACAGAACAGAACAGACCACCAGAACAGACCACCAGAACAGACCAGAACAGACCAGAACAGACCACCAGAACAGACCAGACCAGAACAGAACAGACCACCAGAACAGACCACCAGAACAGACCAGAACAGAACAGACCACCAGAACAGACCAGAACAGACCAGAACAGACCACCAGAACAGACCAGACCAGAACAGAACAGACCACCAGAACAGACCACCAGAACAGACCAGAACAGACCACCAGAACAGACCAGAACAGAACAGACCAGAACAGAACAGACCAGACCAGACCAGAACAGAACAGAACAGAACAGAACAGAACAGAACAGTCGCCACTGAGCGATGATCACAGTGCTGGCGAGCTTGTGTTCAAGAGTCCAACCTGCGTCCTGAATCCTGCTACCTGCTGTATCTGTAGAGATTGAAGTTTAAACCCAAAAGATAATCAATATAGCCTGGGTGGAAGGTTTTTTTGTTGTTGTTGTTTTTTTTCAGATGCAGGCTGTATTGAAACAGCGAAGGAATACTGAGTTTATGTGCCAAGAACACTGTGTGTTTGTGCGGTCTTGGTCAGCTGTGATAGCGCAGCAGGACGCCACTGAAGGCTGAACAGCATGCAAACAAAAACTGAATACGCTGACAAAAGACTTTCTCTGGAAGCCTGAGTGTGCTTCTGTAGATATTTTTGTCCTACTTGTCTGGACAAAATGTTTTCATGATAATACATACAAAAAAGAAGAAAAAAACTCATCGCATTTTTTATTTTGTGAAGATGCTTTGATCGTTCCTGCACAGATTCTTTTTTTACACACAAGAAATCCTTCACTTGAGAATGTCATTGGTGAAGGAAATGCTTGTGCTGGGGAAAAAAAAAACATCTGTGACACAATGTTTCACTTTTGTCAAGACACGTTAAGTGTCTGATGTGTTTGTTGCTTTAATTTTGTGCTGGAGCCACAATTCTAATGTAAGCTGGTGATGTAATACGAAGCAGAGTTGTTTTTTTGGGAGGTTTTTTTTGTGCCGAAGTCTTTAATTTATTCCTCTAATACCACAACTCTCTTTTTAATGATTAAAAAAACACGCATTGTGTATGTTATCCATTTGTAATTAATATTGTGGAATGTCTGGGAAGCAAGTTCCTGTTTTCACTTACATTACAGCAGCTGAAAAAAGTCGTTCCCTCATCAGCCTCTCTTTTTTTTCTCTCTTAATAAGGTGATAAGACTTAAAAAACATCAAATTGTCACGGAGAACTTAAAGTTACAGCTTTATCTCGGACTATTACGAAGCACTCACAGGGAAGAGTCTGTCGGTAATTGCGAAATAAGCGGCTCCTCACACAAAAATTCACCTGCTAACAATGACATTAAAAAAAAAAACCCAAGGTAAAACCTTCATGTAGTGCCAGAGTTCTGCTACTTCAACCTCACTCAAGTTCACCCTTATGAATAAACGCTTCACGAAATCTTAAATCCAAACTCTATTTGTCACCCATAGCAACCTCGGTAGATGGGTGAATAACTCTTTATTAGTGTACTTTTGAGGTTTTCAAGTTTAACACCACTCCGTTATTGATTTTTTTGTGCTCTGGCATCTCCTAGTGTGGGGGAAAAATGCTCTCATTAAAGAGTGCTGCACACAAGCACAATACATCACAGGCCTATAAGCCCCTCAGCTTTGATCATTCTCACACAGTTTATACATCAAAAAAGGCCAAATGTGGCCCAAAGCTAACGCAATAAACAGTTTTTTCTCTTTTTTTCCTCAA
This sequence comes from Ameiurus melas, assembly GCA_012411365.1. NCBI lineage: Eukaryota > Metazoa > Chordata > Actinopteri > Siluriformes > Ictaluridae > Ameiurus > Ameiurus melas. The sequence goes on along the minus strand of CM022770.1, from coordinate 4,156,902 downwards.
AGCTTGGGTTAAGCTTAGAATTTGACTAATACTTTTAGATTTGCAGTCAGTGTCAAAACCTCAGCAAAATCCAGTGCATGTATATTGGCGACTTTATTTATCTTTAGTAAATGCTTTTTTTCTGGTCAGAGTATATCTGGAGCCAGTACCAGGAGCACTGGGCACAAGCCAGGGAAACACCCTGAATTAACACGTAGGGGCCAATTTAGAATCATCAATCCACCTACTTTTTGGAAGTTAGAAGGAAACCAGAGAACCCGGAGGAAACCCATTGAGAATGATCAAATGCAGTAATCTGAGCCCAGGAGCAACACAAGCAGCCTGGGGCTGTGAGGCAGGATTGGTACTTGCTGTGCTACTGTGCCATGCTGGGTAACTGCAATTGTAAAAGATGGTATTGAATTTGTCATTTGTCATTTTCTCCACCTCATGCACAGCGGTCCAAGGATAGGCTCCGCATCCACCACCACCCTGAACAAGGATAAAACTGAAAATAACTAGATGGACAGATGGACATGACTGGATGGAAAGCTGACTGGATGGAAAGCTGACTGGATGGTTGGCTGGCTGGCTGGCTGGCTGGCTGGCTGGATGGATGGATGGATGGATGGATGGATGGGTGGGTGGATGGATGGATGGATGGATGGCGGAGTATCTGGCTGTATGGATGGACGGGGCTGGCGGGCCGCCTCGCTGGCTGGCTGGATGGATGGATGGATGGATGGATGGGTGGATGGATGGCCGGATGGATGGATGGATGGCTAGCGGATGGATGGATGGATGACGGATGGATGGGTGGATGATTGATGGATGGATGGTTGGCTGGTCGATGATCGATGGATGGATGGATGGATGGCTGGATGGATGGGTGGATGGATGGTACTGGATGGATGGATGGGTATGGATGGTGGCTTGGATCGCTGGCTGGATGGATGGATGGATGGATGGGTGGATGGATGGATGGATGGATGGATGGGTGGGTGGGTGGATGGATGGATGGCTGGATGGATGGATGGATGGCTGGCTGGCTGGCTGGCTGGATGGATGGCTGGATGGATGGACGGACGGACGGCTGGATGGACGGACGGACGGACGGCTGGCTGGATGGCTGGATGGATGGCTGGATGGCTAGATGGATAGATTGATAAAGTCAATATACAACTCTAACGGCCACTTTTCCTCACTTGACGTAAACACCGCAACCGACATGCTATGTTCCACCTTATCATCTTCTCTTGACAGCATATGCCCCCTAACCTCCAGACCTGCTCGCACATCACCGTCTAGTCCTTGGCTCTCAGAAGCTCTGCGTAGCAACCGGGCCAAACTAAGAGCATCTGAAAGGAAATGGCGCAAATCAAACAATCCAATTGACCTAACCAATTACCAGACACTTCTCTCCTCTTTTTCCAAAAGCATCTCCATTGCTAAAACCACATACTTCCAAGATAAGATTGGTAGTTCTCCCAACACCCGCATTCTTTTCAAAACTTTTTCCTCTCTTCTCTGTCCCCCTCCTCCCCCTTCCCCTACCTCCCCCTTCCCCTTCCTCTCTCACTGCAGATGACTTTGCAAGTTTCTTTTCCAGCAAGGTTACATCAATTAGGAACCAGTTCTCAACCCCAGACATGCATAGACCATCTCCTCCTCCACGTACCTCCCAACTGACTTCCTTCTCTCCCCTCTCAGAGACTGATGTCTCTAAACTCCTCCGCTCTAGCCGTCCCACAACCTGTCCCCTTGACCCTATCCCTTCTCAACTTCTTCAGTCCATCTCTCCCACACTATTACCTGCACTTACACACATCTTTAACACATCGCTCTCTACTGGCACATACCCTACCTCATTTAAGCAAGCCCGGGTTACCCCACTGCTTAAAAAACCATCACTCAATCCTTCTATAGTTGACAATTACAGACCTGTTTCCCTCCTCCCCTTTCTTTTCTAAAACTCTCGAAAGAGCCGTTTTTAATCAACTCTACAATTTTCTCACACAGAACAACCTCCTAGACACCAAGCAGTCTGGCTTCAAGAGCAACCATTCCACGGAGACTGCTCTGCTTTCCGTCACTGAAGCCTTACGACTAGCAAGAGCAACCTCTAGATCATCTGTCCTCATCCTACTTGACCTCTCTGCTGCCTTCGACACTGTGAACCATCAGATCCTTCTATCAACTCTCTCCAACCTGGGCATCAATGGAACGGTTCTACGCTGGGTGGAATCCTATCTTTCGGACAGATCCTTCAAGGTATCATGGAGCGGAGGTATTTCTTTTCGGAACTCAGCAACTCACAACTGGCGCGTTCCACAGGGATCAGTTCTGGGTCCACTCCTCTTTTCTATATACACTACATCTCTCGGTCAGGTGATTGAGTCTCATGGCTTTTCCTATCACTGCTATGCTGATGACACTCAGCTCTATTTGTCCTTCCAGCCTGACGACCCATCTGTTTCTACTCGCATCTCATCTTGCCTGTCAGACATCTCGGTCTGGATGAAGAAGCACCATCTTCAGCTTAACCTGGGAAAATCGGAGCTTCTCGTCATCCCAGCCTATCCCTCAATCAACCAGAACTTCACTGTACAGCTCAGCTCACTCACACTCATGCCAACCAAGACGGCCAGGAACCTTGGGGTGATTCTTGATGAGGGCTTGACCTTTACAGACCACATCTCCGCAACTGCAAGGTCCTGTAGGTTCATCCTGTACAACATCAAGAAAATCCGACCATTCCTCACCAAACAGGCTACACAGATACTTGTCCAGGCTCTTGTCATCTCTAAACTGGACTACTGCAACTCACTGCTTTCAGGCCTCCCAGCCAGCTCCATCAAACCCCTTCAAATGATTCAGAATGCTGCAGCGCCTTGTCTTCAACCAGCCCAAGACTACTCATGTCACACCCCTCTTCATCTCCCTCCACTGGCTTCCTGTAGCTGCCCCGCATCAAGTTCAAGGCCTTGATGCTCAACTACAAGACCTTGTCAGAAACAGCACCCTCCTACCTCAACTCTCTCCTGAAGGCATACATTCCCTCTCGCAATCTGCGGGTCGACGACCGACGTGTTTAGTAGTTCCCACTCAGCGAGGCGTAAGGTCCCTTTCCAGAACCTTCACACATACCGTTCCCCCAGTGGTGGAATGCTCTTCCGATCTCAATCCGGACTGCAGAGTCTCTCACTATCTTCAAAAAACAGCTAAAGACCCACCTTTTCCGTGAACACCTAACCATCTCCTAAAAAAAAAAAAAAAAAAAAAAAAACACAGACTTGCACTTACACCTCTATTCTGTACACTTTGCTTCCTCTGGTATTCAATTAATGGATCTTGTATGGTAGCACTACTTGTATTGTTCCCTGCTTGATATATCGCTTTGCTTATTTGTAAGTCGCTTTGGATAAAAGCGTCTGCTAAATGAATAAATGTAAATGTAGTGTGTACATTCCATTAGGCATTATTTAAACCACAACATCAGAAACTTATGGCTGAACTCATTAAGTAAGGTGCCGGCAATGCATACTAGCAGTATGCTAGCAATCCCTGCTTAATGCAAAAAAAACCAAAAAACATACAATTGCTTTTCAAATCTGTCAATAGTTTTACAAATATTTATTAAAATAAACCTGGAATGAAACACTTCATGTGTCTGTACCAGTATATTTTGCTCAAATCTTACAAGCGCTCATTTCTACCTCAGCTTTTCCTGTAGTTAATCAAGTTGAGACTTTTTTTTTTTTTTTATCATGCTGTGCTGTGTACACAGTATGCGTTTTCTGCTAAATTGTCCAGTAAATATGATTCCTGCCAAGACCTCAGAAGCTCATTGTCTGCTTTGTGGTTCTGCAGCTCCAGTCCTGACATAATTCATTTAGTTTTCTCATCCTGATGATAACGCGTGCCTTTTAGTGCTTAATCAAATCTGTCTCTGATGAACAACTTGGAAAAGTTCTTCTGAATTAATCATACATTTTTAATCTTATCTGCTCGCTATGGTGGCAAAAAAAATGAAAAAAAAATGAAGATTGCTGTTAAGTTATTTATTATTTATTTATATATTTTAGCTGTCTAAAATCCCACTTAGAATAGTAACAAGTATCAAAATAGAAACACACACTTTGACCAGCCAATGTGGATCAATGCACGCACACACACACACACACACACACACACACACACACACACACACACACACACAGACCAGATTGAAAGAACAGGTTAAGATTGATTTCATCCTATTGCATTCTCTCCAGCAGCCCCAAAGGATGTGAATATCCACTCCGGTCATGTGCTTTGCTAAACGGATCGATCGTCACCTATTTAATTCCCGGCACGTCCAAACCGGCTGTGACATCACAGCTCTGTGCTGCCAGTGAAGCTGAACTCCTAGTCACAAAAGCTTCACTGTACATGCGAGACCAAAAGCGTCTCTCCTCAGCGACCTGTGGATTCCATTTTGCCGCGGTCGATACCCTTCGCCAGGAAAATCCATTCTGTCTGATACTTAACAGCATGCTTATTGCACATATCTCGAATCCGTGACTGACAGGTCATCAAGCTGACATTCAATACACGGCCTCTGAAAAACGAGCGTGTTCGATACGTCCAAATATCTGCCTTGCACTTTGGAACCGATCCTGAAAAGACAATTTGATTCGATTCAGAGACGCACGACATATTTCATAGTCACAAGCACAAAGAGGCTTATGAACACATTACTCTCGCTTATGTTCATCATAGCCATTGTCTAATTCTCGATTCTGATCCGTGTGGATTCATTTTTATTTTATTTTTCTAGAATAACAGCTCTGAACAGTCGTTCTGGCTGCAAGACCCATCACAAACTTAGATTAATGTGTTTGTTATTAATACTTTATGGTTCCCATAGTAACGGCTTACACAGGGACTTTGTCTGACAAATGCTCCACATACTGTAGCCTACAGTTTATAATGGATGTTTGGTGTAAAGAGATGTTTCTTGAACATTTATGGGACGAGTCTCCATTGTCAGTGCTTTACAACAGTCAGAGGTAAAGCTGTAAAAAAAGAAAAAATAAATCCAGTTTTGCTACTCTAGAAAGCCTTCAGAAAAGAGGTGACAAGCTCCATTTGATTTGTCATACTACCTTCAAGAGAGAGAAAAAAAGAAAGGCTTTTAAGGGAGCGACTATTTATATATTTTATAATGCAGCTGATAACAGGACAAAGCGAGAAACATAACTCCGCTATGTGTCGGGCAGGGCCGCCGTCGAGTATTTTCCTATAACAACACATCCCCAAGTGTTTTCTTCCTTAGTTATACCATACCACTGAATTCTCTAATCTGATTGGTCAGAACGTGTCGATTAAATAGTTAATGAACTACTGACAATTCAACTGCTATATGTAAATGAGCTTATTATAATACAATACTGTTTCTATAGTAACAGCTCATGTACCGGGACCAGCATTTCAGATTGTCTAACTAATACAAGGATGTCTTGACATGTGCATACGTGTTTAGTCGGTGTGAATCAAACATCTGGTGCGGTTCAGTTGTATAGGTGAAAAGACAGCAATCACACTCAAGTGGGGATCGAAATAAGTGGTCCGAGAGCGTCTAAGCGAGCTGATCTCACTGTGGTTCCAATCAAACTCTGGCACGGTTCGATCGCGACGTGAACGCGATTCGACTCTGAATCGACCTGACCGCAGGAAGCGAACCAAACAAACCGTGTGTCTGGGGTCGCGGGCGAGATTTTTTTTAAAAACGAGCCGCGGGGCGCAAATTGAACCAGAGTACAACGCTGTAGCGATGAGGAAACGTGACGTGTTCTGACGATTTGGACCGGCGACCAAAAAAAGAAATAAACCCTCGATGCGATCTATAAAGTGGTTTTATATGATTATCTAGTAATACATTGAGCACGGCGGCGTGTTCAAAACCTTTTCCGTTGACGTATTTCTGACCAATGAATGAAGGAGTTTTATGTGCGTGTTTTCAACCCCACAGTAATATGCTCCATAAATTTAAATGTAGCCACTTTATATGGCCTAAAAGTATGTGGACACCTGACCATCACGCTCATATGTGCTTGTTAAACAGCCCATTCCAGATTCATTCCCCCTTTGCTGTTATAATAAGCTCCACTCTTCTGGGAAGGCTTTCCACTAGATTTTGGAGCGTGCCTGTGGGGATTTGTGTTCATTCAGCTATTAGAGTATTAGTGAGCTCAGGCAGTGATGTTGGCTGAGGAGGTCTGGGGTGCAGTCGTCGTTCCAGTTCATCCCAAAGGTATTCGTGGAATTGAGGTCAGGACACTCGAGTTCTTCCAGCATTTCTTCATGGAGCTCACTTTATGCAGAGGAACACTGTCATGCTGGAACAGGTCTGGGCCTCTTAGTTGGTGTGAAGTGAAATTGTAATGCAACAGCGTACAAAGACGTTTTATTTTGATTTAATTGTGTGCTTAAACTTTGTATCGACAACTTGGGGAAAAACCCCATATGGGTATGATGGTCCGGTGTCCACAAACTTTTGACCATGTAGTGTGTAAACAGCAATGTAGCACAGCATGATATTTTACTTGAATGCATTGTTGATTATTTTCCTATAAAACCTACCAGCAAGTGGCTTTGTTATTTACGCTGTAATGACTAGGTAGTTAGGAGGATGATTTATGTTTTATGCTCTCCGCTTTTGACATGCGATCCATTTTAACTTCTCACTTCCTCTTCCAGTCTGATGAGATGGATGGGAAAATGCTTCACCTCTTCACTTCCTGTCACCACTCATCAATCTACACGAGAGTCGGCTTTGTGCTCAACAAATGGTCAATAAGCTGATCCATTTGCACCTGCACTATTTCTCTCTCTCTCTCTCTCTCTCCGTCCTCCATTCCTTCCTTCTCCTGTCTTTCCTTCATCTTTTTTTCCCTTCCTTCACACATTTGTGAAGTTTCTCTTCTTCTTTCTACTCTCTCTCTCTCTTTGTCTCTCTCATCCTTCCTTCAGACTATTTCTCTCCCATAACCCTCTCTTTCAGTTCCTCGCGCTTCTCTGTCTCTTTTCTTTTTCCTCCATTCACTTTCCCTTCCTTTCTCATTTTTTTTCTTCCTCCCACCATTCCTCACACTTCTTCCACCCCATCGTGTCCCATGTTTTCATTATATCTGCTCTCTCTTTCAACTCCTCCTCCTGCATCTATTCTTTCTCCAACACATTTTCCCTTCTTTTTTCTCTCGTCACTCTCTCTTTGCTTCCTGCTTTTGATTTCTTTCCTCCTTCCTTTATTTTTATCCTTCCTTTACTCCATCCCACTCTCTTTCCTTGTCTTTATATTCACTCCTCGTTGTTTCGTTCCTTCTTTTCCTCATTGCACTGCTTTATCATCCCACTGTTCTTGCCTGTTTTTCCCATCTCTCCTCCTTCACTCATTTCTCTTGCTTTCTTCCATGCTGCTTTGTTTCTCCATTCTCTCTCTCACTCTCTCTCTCTCTTTCCATTTGTCTATTTCAGTCCATTTCTTGTCATCGCACACTCATTCATCTCCTCTCGTTCCTCCCATATTTTCCTTCCCACCTCTTTCTTTCTCCTTCTACTTCACTGTCTTTCCTTTCTCCTTTCTATTTTCTCTTTCTTAACTTCTCAGCTGTCTTTTCCATCCACCCTTCGTTCCTCTCATCCACTAGCTGTTTCTCCCTTTCCCCTTCTCTCTCTCTCGTCTTCGCATTCGCATTCTCTTTCCTTTCTGTATGCCTTTCCTCTCACTGTATTGCCCTCTCCCCTATCCTCTCCGCCTTTCTCCGTATTTTTATTCTCCTCTTTCTCCTCCTTCAATTCAGTCTTCTCCCTCTTTTAGCTCATTCTCCTCTACGCTTTCTTTTGGTTTTTCCCTTTTTTCCTTCTTGATGTCCTTTACTCTTCTGCTTTCCTCCGCTCCACCTTTACACACTTTCATTCAGTCCTCTCATCATTTCTCTCTTTTAGGACACTCTCCTTTCATTCTGTTCTGCTCCTATCTCCACACATCTTTCCCTTCTCACCTCTCTTCTTCTTCTATCTTCCATTCTCTCTCTCTCTCTCTCTTTCTTTCATTGATCTTTTCTCCCATTTATCTGGACTATACCTTCTCATTGCTTCCCTTCACTGTTTTCTTCCTTTCTTGGTCCCTCTTTCCCCTGACTCATGCTTCTCCATTCCCCATCTTTCTCATCACTCTCTACTTCTTCCCGTTTCCTTTCTTCCTTCTCTATTCTTCCTGCACTTCTTTCTCTCTACCACTTCGCTCTCTCCATCCCAACGTCACTTTAACTCTCTCTCTCTCTCTCTCTCTCTCTCTCTCTCTTTTTCCCATGTTCGCTCTCTCTTGCTCCATTTCGTTCTCTCACTCATCGCTCACTCTCTTCCAGAACTCTCCTCCGTTCTCTCTACACTTCTTTTCCCCACCGTCCTTCTCACTCCCTTCGTTTATCCCTTTCTTTTATCACACTCGGCTATACTTTTCTGTTGATCTGTTTTCTCTCTCCTTCCCTCTCTCCTCCACCAGTTATGTTCCTCCCTTCTGTCTTGTTCGTGTTGCTCTCAACACTGCTTCCATATTTTCACCTTCTTATCCTACACTCTCTCTCTCTCTCTCTCTCTCTCTCTCTGGCAGAACTCCATACTGCTGTGTATTGTTGGTGGTGGATGGTCACTTTGGTCAGATGTACTCTGTTTTGCTATGTCTGCATTTTAAATGCCCGCTGTGCAGCCGTGCTGTAAATATATTTATGCTTAAATAATAATAATAATTATTATTATTATAATTATAATAATAATAGTAACAAGAACAACATTAAACATCAAACAGATCAGTGTGTTAAACCCATACCACGTTCAGTCTCGGTCATGTTTCATCCACTAAGATTGCAAACGTGATGGTTAATGAATTGTAATTGTAATTGTGGATTAAAATAAACGCAGTTTAATAAACACACAACACAGGATGAGTAATAAAACACCGACCTGGCTGTCAGGGCTCGTGCTGAGTGCGGTGTTGTGTCGCGTTCTCGGGGTTTGCGTTCTTTATCCGGTGTCTCGGTGGATCAGTTCGGACGCCTGGACATTTCAGAGCTGAGAAATCAAACCGATTGTCATCTGGTGCCTAGAGGCCAGAGGTCTGTCCCTCTGATTGCTCAGATCACCCACTGCCGATACACCCCGCGCGCCGGCCGCCGTGTCCACGCTTTCCCAGAAACACCGAATGGACGTCAGTCACTTTGTCGGTGTTCAGATGGCATCCGCGTGCACTCTCACTCTCTCACTCTCTCACTCAGACTCTCACACTCCGCTCATTCTCACGCCTCCTATCACTCTCCTGCCCTTTCTGCTCGCGAGACATCCGGCGTCCTCGTCGGCGGTGACCGCGGATTTCACACCTCGTTTCCCTCTCGCGCTCTCGCCCTTCCGTTTCCCCTTCTCTCCTTTGTCAAGCTGCGTTCCCTCCTCCCCCTCCTCCCCGCACCGCACCGCACAGTCACCGCTGCTCACGCACGTCCGTAACGTAAAAGGCTCGCAACGAAACTGGGGGCGCGTTTCAATAGCGCGTGCTGTACTTTAGAAATCTTTTTCTATTTAAGTTTATTATTATTTATTTTATTTTATTTTTTGGACTAAATCCCTTTGTGCAAACGTTAATATTTTAATACAGAGGCTGGAAGAGAACTCCAGAAGTCAAACGAGAACAAGTGTTAAAAGTATAAAAGTATAAAAGTAATATATATATATATATATATATATATATATATATATATATTTGTGTGTGTGTGTGTGTGTGTGTGTGTGTGTCCATCCATCCATCCAGCTATCCAGCCATCAATCTGTCTGTCTGTCTGTCTGTCTACCTGCTTACATCGTTACTTATACGACCTTTGACCCCTCTACTCCAATACAAGTTCTACAGTGCGTTATGAAGTGAAAGGGAAAGAAAACCTCTATTTTCATTCCATTAATTGATATCATAAATAAATAATTGGGTGTAAAAGTCGAATATATAATTGGGCTCAATGTGACCTCGAACAGTTTGCGTTGAGTAATTCACTTGAAGAGCTCACTTACTCAGAGAGTGCTGAAATGAGCCGCGGGAATTTCAGCACTACGGAGAGCGGCACGTGACGTCACGCCCGGACGTGAAAATGAGCGTGAAGGGCAGGAGAGCTGTGGAGTGTTCAATAAGTAGCTTACACCAGCCACTTAAAGAGTACAAGCACCGACCTCTGCTAATTACTCCAACTCCATAAGAGACAGTCATGAATGCTAACAACACATAATAAATCTCTGGAGTTCACACAAACACAGGCAGTGTTTAAACACGCAAATCTGTACAAATGAGATGTGTGGACGCTGTGTCCATACATACTACAAAAACAGGGCATGAGGAATAAGCTCTTATTTACCCCCTTCACTGTCAGGAATAAAGGTATTATATAAGTTTATGTCACACATTAGGTACATGTAATATAAAAGTACTATACAGAGAAACCTCAGGGTACAAATGAAGCCAGTTCATCAGCAGGACGTCAGTGCGGTCACATCTGCTTATTGGTTAGTAAATACTGTAACTAACCTTGATCCTAACCCTAGCTAATCTAGCTGTGACAGAACGTAACACTTCATGGTCAGAAGGAGAAGGTGCACGGTGGCTTAGTGGTTAGCATGTTCACCTCACACCTCCAGAGTTGGGTGTTCGTGTATTTGGAGTTTGCATGTTCTCTGGGGGTTTCCTCCGGGTACTCTGGTTTAATCCCCCAGTCCAAAGACATGCATGGTAGGCTGATTGGTGTGTCCAAAGTGACTATAGTGTGTGTATGTGATTGTGTACCCTGTCCAGTCTTGCGCCCAATACTCCCTGGGATAGACTCCAGGTTTCCCCATAACCCTGAAAAGGATAAGCGGTACAGAAGATGGATGTCTATTTTTTATAGATAATAATAATAATATGAAGAAGAAGAATAGTAATAATAATACGTTTTAATTTGATAGCGCCTTTCTCACCAACTCAAGGGCACTTTAGACTTCGTATACATTTAACAGGACAAAGTACATATTAATATACATTTCAACAGAAGTTATAATCTAAATCGCGAAACAGGAAATAAAACATCGATCAATAATAGAGAGATAATGCGTTGAGAAAAGATGTGTTTGAAACTGTTTCAAGCTGAGTTCCAGAGTTTAGGTGCAACTACACTGAATTATTTCACCAAAAAAACCCCCAAAAAACCCCATATATATATAAATTTTAGTGATCATGAACTAAAGAAATGATGTGATTTGATGTAGTATAGCAGCTATGCAGTATATAATGAATATACAAAGACATGCAAATACAAAATAACCATACAAATCATGAGAGCACATTCTGCAAAATTCCCCTCACGTGTAAATTCAGATTTTTAGCACGTTTCCTTAAAGTCCTAGACTTAAAATCTCCTAAAAACTGACATTTTTGTGTTTAAGTGAAGTAGAGAATTAACTATCCATTATTATCTGATCACAACAACAAGCTACATTTTAGAGTTCTACTGACTGTCGGGTTAATATATATATATATAAATATATATATATATATATATTTTTTTTTTCAAGGCGTTGTCATGGTTACGCTGTTCGTTTTTTAATGGCATTGTACAGCTTTTGTAAGTCTGCTTTTAGAAACAGATGACCGTTTGTACCCAGCTTTGTGTGTGTGTTAGCGCCTAGATGATCATGATGATGGTTCTTACAGCGGATGCTGTGGAGGAAGAACAAACGCACTTCACCTTCAGTGATCCTAACCAGGCGTATTTTTGGCGCATCCCTGTTGCTAATTAAGGCGAAGCCTGAAACAAACAGCCTGCAAGTGATCGACATCCTGACGTCTCCTTCAAGGCCAGAGGGAACTTGTAGAGCGTCTGTCCTCGGATAGGTCACGTCTGAGCGCCATATTTTTTCTAAATCAATGAAGAAAGGTGAAGGACTGAAAATTGAGAATGGCGCTTTCTGGAGACTGTGCTCACACAAAGCCCGGGTATCCATGGTGATGTGATCCTGGCCTTTTATTGCAGCACTTTCAATTTCATTGTCATTACACATTACGAAGCTGTAAATGCCAATGGCGTAATGTGAACGCTAGGACTACAATAGTGAGTTCAGCCCTGGAGGTGTGTTTTTTTGTTTTTGTTTTTTTCGTGATCACAAAATGGAACATGGATGAAAGGAAATGGATGAAAGAAAATCCTTCTTGGTGAAGGAAAGGTTTAGCTTGTAGGTGGTGAATCAATGAGGGTGGTGAGAGTATTTCCTGTGTGCAGTGGGTTTATGAGTCAGCACCGTTGTGGAGGTTGGACGAAATTATTTGGGGTTTGTGAGTTTGAGCACACCTTTCAGGGACGAGTGCTTAACATGGTTACTGTCCTCCAGCTTAGGAAGCCACATATCCGTCACCTCAGAATCTGGTGTCTTTGTTTTGTGACCAAGAACTACCAATCGTACGTGGTCATTTGATTGTCTGTAACAGTTTCCAAAAAAACCTTTTTTAAATCATAAAATTAATCCAATTTTAATCGAATAGCACTTTTTTTATTCATTTATTTCTTTCTTTTTTTTCTACAGTAGACATTGTTGGAGCTTGACTGAAAATCCGGATACATCTCTAACAAGGAACCCCGAGGTGACCATCCATCCATAACACTCAATCCTTTTCAGGGTCATGGGGAAACCTGGAGCCTATCACAGGGAGCATCGGGCCCAAGGTGGGGTACACCCTGGACAGGGTGCCAATCCACCACAGGGCACAATCACATACACACTCACACACCCATTCATACACTACGGACACTTTAGACACACCAATCAGCCGAACATGCATGTCTTTGAACTGGGGGAGGAAACCGGAGTACCCGGAGGAAACCCCCGCAGCACGGGGAGAACATTCAAACTCCGTACACACAAGGCCACGGTGGAAATCGAACCCTCTGACCCTGGAGGAGTGAGGCGAACATGCTAACCACTAAGCCACCGTGCGCCCCAGAGGTGACCATAGCAAGAAATAATTCCCTGAAATGACATGAGTTCGAGTGCAATTCATTGTCCTTGTTTTAATATACTGTGGCTTCATTAACCTATGCACAGAGCGAACTGTCGGAGAGAAATAGAAAAAAAATTCTAATAAAATGCAAAAGAATAGTAAGTGCTTGATCAAGTGCTGCCAAATAATGAGCGTGGAAGCCATGTTTTTAAAGCAGATTTGTAGTGATTAATGCCAGAATAACAATTAGGACTATTCATACAGCAAGATAGGCCTACTGTCATTACATTAGACTCCTATTAGATGTTTAGTTTGATGTTTGGTTCTTTTCATTACATATTCATATATTCATATATTCATGTATTAGCAAAGAGAACAAACGCTAGTTGCTTCTTCAGTCTGCATTTCCTATCAGTGAAAATTCAAGATTCTTAAGCATGTCTCCAGAAAAGTGTACACAAGGTACGAGACCTTCTGTATACAAAGCGTCTGAGATTCACTGTAGGATTTCTGTGATGATGCTGCGTGACCATGTGCACAAGCACTATATGAAAAATACAACTGAACTGAACCTTTTCAAACACATTGAAAGGCTGGGGAGAGAAGATGTCAATCGAGCACGGTCGTTAGAATATTACGTTCCTGGCTAGCGATTTTTCATTCAGACTTGGTTGGATGTCCAATATATCAGGCTAGATTGCTACTGTTCAATATTTCACACAGTGCTCCCTGGGAATGTAGCTACACTGCGTTGCCCGAGAAAAAGTAGTGGGTGAAAAGTGGAGACTTTAGAAATACAATCTTTCATCTTCATCTTGACTGAATCCATGCCTATTGGTTCTCATCTATCTCTGCTCTGGAGGCTTTGGGAGTTTTCCCTAGCTGGAGAATTGTTAATATTTGGGTCACATCAACGTCTGAGCGGGAGATATGAGAGAGAGAGAGAGAGAGAGAGAGAGAGAGCAGGCGGTGGTGATCGAAGCCTGCCATGGGGAGATGAGCTGACCCACATTTGAAGCTTTTGAACATGGTCTCTGGATAGTTCGGGGTCTTTAGGGACAGTGTGTTGGATATGAGATGGGCTTATGCTTTTAGACTATCGCAGTAGACTATGACTGATTTGTATCCATGATGAGCTTGTGTTTTTACAAATCTCTGCATGTGTGCAGTACATGTAAAGTGTTTATACTATTGTGTGTGTGTGTGTGTGTGTGTGTGTTTTCGATAAAAGTCTGTAGAGCCTCTGGGCTGGGCTGATCCATGTCAACCTAGATCAGTGTAATTAACATCAGATATAAATGTCAGGAGGACATGGAGGTGGTGAGACCCAACTCAGCATGATGCACACACTACATTTGGGCCCACCCACACACACACACACACACACACACACACCACACACACACACACACACATATATATATATATATATATATATAGTCTACTTTCTTTTTCTGCAATGCCCACAGCATAGTGTTATCAATATCTGAGGAGACCTGGAGAGAGAAAATGTGTGGGCGATTAAACAATAAAATTGTGCATGTGTGTGTGTGTGTGTGTGTGTGTGTGTGTGTGCCTGGTAATGTGCATATCCTTTTTTTCCTTATACAAAATGGTTTCAGGCATTATAATCTTTCCAGAGTAATGAAGAATTAATGACTGCAGTCTAGGCAGCGAAAGGTTGGGCATAACAAAAGGAAGACAATGTGAGCAGCAGTGGGCCTGACAGATGTTTCTCTCTTCAGTAATCTTGGTTTAGGGTGGAAAAGGAATTACAGCACGCACGCACGCACAAGCGCACACATGCACACACACACACACACACAGAGACACACACACACACACACACACATGCAGATGAAGTAATGGATGTCACCTACTCAGTGACCTCATAAAATAGCCAAGGATTAGTGTGTGTGTGTGTGTGTGTGTGTGTGTGTGTTTATGCATTAAACATCATAATTTGTGGATTGTACATCAAAATATAAAATGTGCCTAAAATTATTGGCACCCTTAGTAAATATGAGGCTTCAAACTAAATTGAGATACATTGAGATTTATAACTGAATTTGTTTTAATCTAAAATAAATGTATATATATATATATATATATATATATATATATATATATATATATATATATATATATATATATATATATACATATAAAAGTTTTAAGAGTACATTCTTTAAAATGTTTCCCCGAAAGTTCCTTGTCTAATTAGAAGCTTTTATTGCAAAAAGGTCAATATTGTGTTGCAGAGTTCTATGGAGAACTTTTAAATGGTTTCACTGAATGGGAGAAAAAAAAAAGAACCCTTTAAGATGCAAGATGGCAGGGTTTTGTTTTTTCTCCTTGAAGAGAATGATAAAAAATGATATCATAGCAGGTACAAATATCTTGAAATTCAGCTAATATTTTTCTTTATTAGTTTGTTTTGAAACATCTCTAAGATTATTATGTGTATTTTTATTTATTTACTTTACACATTTCAAGGTTGAAATGGTCTTATTCAAGAAGCAGATAATTCAGCTCATTTCACGTAATTTATCTCTGAAAAGAACACCAACACGAAATGACTGTGTTTTTTTTAAGCGTATAATGAGTATGGATATTCCTTATTCCTCTGTCTGGGAATGCGCTTAAAGAGCTTTCATTTCTTATACAATAATCTCATAATGAGAAATGTTAGATCAATTTTCCTTTATCCGAGATATCCTCACTTGCTAAGAGTGACGGTTAGTGAACAGATAAACTAAATCTACAATCAATAAAAATATTACTTCAGAACAGTTCATTCATTCTTCAGGAAGAGCTTTATTTTGAACAGAGTTGTGGTGGATCCAGAGCTTATCTGGGAACGCTGGATGTGTGGTGGGAATACACACGGGATGGGGTGCTCAGGATCAAACCAGCGAACCTGAAGATGATAGGAAGGAATGTGAATAATTAAATAATACATGATGATGTTGATGCTGATGATGAAACTGATGGAATTTGGGGGATGGAGGGAGGGGGTTGCTTCAAAGACACTAGTTAGACAGGCAAAGTGATAATCTACAAAGAACACTGCATGATGCTTGCTTTTGTCACTCCAGGCCAATAAGAGTGGTATGAGTATGAGCGGTCTCTAAACCTTTACACAAAATGACAACAATTGTCTGTAATATCTTCTCAAAAAGTAGTTACTGAGCCTACCAAATGAAACTCTGGGAGAAAGGAGGACTGAGGAGATTTAAATGTGACACGACCTCATCCAAGCACATAGCAGGGACAATTCTTACAAAAAGGACTTTCCAATGGATTCATTCTACAGTCAATCAATGAATGGCAATAATGTGTAGTAGATGGCTTGTCAGCACATACCCAAACAATTTTGTTTATCTGGTTTACCTTGGTGCTCACGGTGGCTTAGTGGTTAGCATGTTCGCCTCACACCTCCAGGGTCGGGAGTTCGATTTCCACTGTGGTGCTGTGTGTGTGGAGTTTGCATGTTCTCCGGAGACACGCACGGTATTCTGATTGGCATATCCAAAGTGTCCATAGTGTATGAATGGTTATGTGAGTGTGTATGTGCGTGTGCCCTGCGATGGACTCCAGGGTGTACCCAGCCTTGTGCCCGATGCTGCCTGGGATAGGCTCCAGGTTTCCCAGTGACCCTGAAAAGGATAAGCAGTATAGAAGATGGATGGATGGATGGTTTGCAAGTTTGCTGTGCATCTCTGGGGTTATGGGTTCAAATCCCGCCTCCACCCCCTCTCTGGGTACTTCATTTGGGTTTCGTCCGACAGTCCAAAGACACGCGTTGTAGGCTGATTGGCATTTCCGAATTGTCTGTAGTGTGTGCGATTGTGCCTTGTGATGGTTTGGCACCCCATCCAGGGTGTCCCCCGCCTTGTGCCTCAAGTTCCCTGGAATAGTCCCCAGGTTCCCTCACAACTCCGTGTAGGATACATGGGTATGGAAAAATGGATGTTTGACCTTGATTAGAGACACTCAGTCTTTTCTAAATGTCTTTTAGAAACAAGACTTGACCAAGAAGAATTTTGCTGAAAAAATACTGAAATGCTGAAAAAATTCCAGGTCCCGGCTGACAAAACTCTAAGAGCGTCCGCACCTGCTGGTAATTATTCGCCAACTTTCTTAATGAATTATCTGATTTGATCAATTCGTCTTTGAGATTTTCTTTGAAATAACTTTAATAGCAGTATTCTATGAACTTGAACTATTTTATTTCTACTAGCCTGACCAGTTCGGCCTGCGCTGTTGCAGCTGGTAGCCAGGAACAGGGAAAGCAGCGATATCTATAGATCCTAATATAATAAATCAAATGCATTGCAAACTTGTATTACAGCACATTTCCAATCATCAGGCAATTATTCGGCTCACCGACAGAACACAAACGGCACATATTAATGTCTCTTGCATCACTAGATACCCCAGAGTGTCCTTTCTCTGTATCACCTCTTCATCGTCCACACCAGGACTGCACAGTGTAATCGCCATGTGATGAGGGTTAAAGAAAACACAATGGTCCTTTTTGCATTATTATCTCCTCCACAAGAACACACAGCTGCCCTGCACGAGTCTGTAAAAATTGTGTGACAGCTCCTGTAAGGCCCAGGAGAGAGCCATGACCTTTTAGAACAAGGAACGTGCCGCGTCAGTACATTGCATTACATTCGTCCACAGGGAGCCGGTGGAAGTGGTTAAGAAATACAAATGTCCGAGCAGTGTCTTTGATGACAAGTTATCGTCCGAGGCCAGACAGAAGAAATGTCACAGACGTCAATACATTTTGTGAAATTCAATTATAAGGCTGTCAGCAAGAACATCCCTACCCCGTTCCAGGTCTGGTCCAGAGAACATAACATAACAATTTCCTGGTTGTAATGTTTTGGCCTCAAGAAAAGAAAATTGTGCTCGAAAATTACTGGCCACTTCCTCATGTCCAAGTATGCTAATAGATTAGTATGCATGTTTGTTAATATGACAGTATATTTGTATTCAAGTATGTTAGTAAGCAATTATGTGACTGTATTAGTAGTCTAGTACTGTATGAACGTATTTGAGAAGGATAGTAGCCAAGTATGGTAGTATGGAAGTAAGTGTGCAACCTCCGCACACACAGAGCAGTGGCGGGACTCAATCCCTCAACCCACTAAGCCACCGTGCGCCCATTATTTATTTGTTTGTTGTTGTTGTTGTTGTTTTTATTAACCTTCCATCCATCCATCTTCTACCGCTTACTCCTTTTCAGGGTTACGGGGAACCTGGAGCCTATCCCAGGGAGCATCGGGCCCAAGGCGGGGTACACCCTGGACAGGGTGCCAGTCCATCGCAGGGCACAATCACATACACACTCACACACCCATTCATACACTAAGGACACTTTTTTGGACACGCCAATCAACCGACCATGCATGTCTTTTGACTGGGGGAGGAAACCAGAGTACCCGGAGGAAACTCCCGCACACAGATGGTGGGACTCAAGCCCCGGACCCTTGAGGTGTGAGGCAAACATGCTGACCACTAAGCCACCGTGCACCCCATGAATATATATATATATATTATTATTTTTTTTTTTTATTATTTTTATTTTTTATTTTTACATTTTTGTCCGTGAGTAATATGGTGTTTTTATGTGATGTTTTAGACTCTTGCATCTAAAAACCCAGTGAACCTTGTTACCAGCAATGGACGCTCAAGTCCAGGGTGAAAAATAAAATCCGCCTGCTGCTTCTGAGATGGGAAAATTGGGTAATCGCTGAGTAATAGCTAAATTGAGGAACATGAGGGCTATAATTGAAGTTTTCCCCAGAACTGCACAGAAAATGGCTCGTCGAGTACAGTATTAAGATTACACAGCGGCTACTTGAGTCTCCTGACGTAAATCCTGTTGATAATCTGAAAGCTCAAGCATGGACAATGGTCTCTGTAGCACCTTCTTAAATTCTTGATTCTTTTCCACCTCATCGAACATTATGGGGAAACTCCTAGCAAAATTCTCGTTTCAAAAAAACATTTGTTTTTTGCAGAATGCATTCGGTTGTAATCATGATTTGTGTGCGTATGTATGAATCATTCTAGAGGCGAGTGCAAACACACCGCCCACAAAACGATCTCCATCAACACGGCTCTGGAACGCTGAATCTCCTTATTGCTTTCCAATCTGCGATTCCTCAGTTCGCTCCGTTGCTATTTCAGAGGCACATCGCGCCACAATCGATGCGTCCCCATTAACGTGACGAACGACGGCTTTTCAAAAGCTCTTCAGTCTGCGGTTGTTTAAGTGGCAGTCAGTCAAGGCCGAACTGTGACAAGCTCCTCCAAAAGAAACATCAGAGCAATGAATTTGAGCTTTATCTATTCCTGATATGACGTTTGCCAGACTTGATATTTGATATTTTAATTCAGCCGTGACGAGCACACTGGAGTCAAAAGCCGTGATTAATTAGTAGTTAGCAGTGCAAATAGAAATCATACTCTGTAGGATTTACAGTTAGTGACACGGTATGCATGTGAAATGTGCCTTTTTGGTGTCCAAAGGCTTCATGTTTTATAGAACGTATTAATACATTTCACAATTCTATTCCTGTTTGTAATAACATCACTATATGACTACTGTATACTACATCATATATGATATTGCATAAGGAGTAAAACGCTTGAGGATTTGCTGTTAGCGGAAAATAATCTACACCTGTGTGGCATAATGAGAAATGACATTAACTGTTATTACTGCATAAAAGCACACGCCAATGTGGTTTATTCCTCTTTTACCATACAACACTTTGCCAATGATTATAATTTTGTATTAATTATAGTATATATAAGTACCATAATGCTGTCTGCACATATTAATAGCACAAATTTGTTATTTATTTACATTCATATTAAATGTCTTTTGGGTCATATTGGGTAGCATGTTTGCCTCGCACCTCCAGGGTCGGGGTTCCTCCCCCCTGTGTGTGTGGACTTTGGATGTTCACCTTGGATGCTTCAGGGGTTTCCTCCAAATACTCCGGTTTCCTCCAAGTACTCCGGTTTCCTCTCCGCAGTCCAAAGGTGTGTGCTGTCGGCTGATTGGAGTTTCCAAATTGTCCGTTGTGTGTGAGTGTGGCACTCTGTCCAGGTTGTCCCACACCTTGTCCTCCGAGTTCCTTGGGATAGGCATCAGACTCCCCCATGACCCTGTGTAGGATAAGCGGTATGGAAAATGGATGAATGGATACTTGTTACTGTATTGAATATTCAAAAATGATCAATTCCGATATAGTCTCCAAATACTCACCTTAACCTCTCGACTGACTGATGAGTTAGTGTAGCTAAATATCATCTACCAAAAAGAGCAGCCATGTGTATGTAGTGCAGCTCCTAAGTAATAGCTATAATAGATGTACCATCAATAATAGATAATATAGAGGCGAAGGCTGTACTTTTCTAGGTGTGTGAAATCTGTGTTACAATAGGGAAACACACCACAATGTGCAATGCAAGGGAAGTTAAGGGACATGGCTGGGGAAGACTGCACTATGACAAGGTCAAAATTATACTCCGTCTCCCCTAATGCATCAATCATAGTGACGTTCTGTATGTCTTAGAGGATGATGGTTGGCTTGTCCAATTATTTTTCGCAGCATATAAAGGCAGCAACCTGATAACCTCAAGGTCGTAGTGTTTCAAGAGAAATCATAGGATATCATGCGGTGTTTTGCAGTTCTTACAGTACAGTACATAGTGGGGGATAAAGTAGAAAAGGATGCCTTTTCTTTGCCTTTCTTTCTGATCCAGGATTTTTTACGTAAACTGCAAAAAAAAAAAAAAACCCCACCTCAAGAGCAGTTAACAGTAATAAATGAAACAAAGTCAATTTTAGATTTGACAAAAAAAAAGTTTGCCTTTGTTTATTTATTCATTTTCATATGATTCATTTACATGTGATTCATTTTCATATGATTCATTTACATGTGATTCATATTCATGCATGTGCTTCATTTACACGTAATTCATTTTTATGTGGCTCATTTTCATGTGATGGGGCGCACGGTGGCTTAGTGGTTAGCACGTTCGCCTCACACCTCCAGGGTCTGGGGTTCGATTTCCACCGGGGCCATGTGTGTGCGGAGTTTGCCTGTTCTCCCCGTGCTGGAAACCCAGAGGGTTTCCTCTGGGTACTCCGGTTTCCTCCCCAGTCCAAAGACATGCATGGTAGGTTGGTAAATTGTCCATAGTGTATGAATGGGTGTGTGAGTTTGTATGTGATTGTGCCCTGTGATGGATTGGCACCCTGTCCAGGGTGTACCCCGCCTTGTGCCTGATGCCTCCTGGGATAGGCTCCAGGTTCCCCACGACCCTGAAGAAGGAATAAGCGGTTGAAGATGGATGAATGGATTTTCATGTGGAAATTCATTTACCTTTTCTCCCCTCCCTTCCCTTTCCCAAATATTTCATTGAGAAGAAAAGAAGAAAAAAAATAATATTTGAATAAATATTTAAAATATAATAGTATCCGGTTCAATGTGTGCAGATTTATAAGGAAATGAGCTGTAAGTTTTATTGAGCATTTTGCAGAACAAGCCACGGTTCTTCTGGAGACTTTGACTGTCGCTCTCGCTTCTTATTTTTGCAGCAAAATCCATATCTATAACAAATCTATCATCTATAACAAAGTTTGTACTAAAAAAAATAGGGTGCCTAAAACTTTTGCACAGTACTGTATATATTCACAATTAGCTACACTTAATGTGGAGATTTTTTATCTATAGTGTAGGTCTACCATCTACAATACAAATATAATTCTTTCTATAGTCCTTACAGGATTTTTTGGTGATTGTTGTGGCCAAAATTGCTTGATTGGGGAATCTCAGTGATCTCAGTGCCTTTGACTATGGCATAGTTATTGGTACCAGATGAGTTGATTTGAGTTCCTCACACAATAGTCATTCATCTTTTGGATGAGACGTTAAACCGAGGTCCTGACTCTCTGTGGTCAATACAAATCCAAGGACACTTCTCGTAAAGAGATACAAGAGATACGTATAACCCTGGTGTCCTGATGAAATTCTCGAATTGGCCCTTATCTATCATGGCCCCCTAATAATCTCCATCCCTGAATTATCTACATCACGCTCCTCTCCTCTCCTCTCCACCAATAGCTGGTGTGTGATGGGTGTTCTGGCGAACTATGGCTGCCGTCGCATCATCCAGGTGGATGCTACACGCTGGTGGTGGATTGATGAGATGTCTCCCCCATATTATATAAACCGCTTTGAGTGCCTAGAAAAGCGCTATATAAATCTAAGGAATTATTATTATTATTTACTATAGTTTACACAGATTGGTCCGAAAGACAGAAAGCATCCTTTGAGCGGCAGCTCTGCAGGCGCAAATATCTTATTGATGAGAGCGGTCAGAGCAAGACAGGTTCAAGTAGACAGGAAGCCTATGGTAAATCAATTAATAACGCTTTGCAACTGTGCTGAGCAGAAAAGCAATGCAGAATGCACAAAACATGAAACTGCATTGGGCATTGGGCTCCTGTCAGCCAAGAACAGAAATCTGACACTACAGTGAGCACAGGCTCACCGAAACTGCATGTTCTATTGTATATTTGTTAACATTTGTTTTACTTACTGAAAGAAATGCGTTTCAAGGACATCAGTGATTTCCCAAATGCCCTAGACCTATATGTGTTTGAATTAAATAATCAACCATATACAGTGCCGAGAAAATGTATTTTTCAAAAAAGTATCTAAAGGAGAATGTTCTGTCTTCAAGTTCAAGAAACTCAAGCGCAAAGGGATTATACAGCAAGACAATGATCCAAAGCATAGGAGTAAGTCCTAGTCCTAGAAGTAAGTGAAAGACTGATCGGAAGCGTTTGGTTGCAGTTATTGCTGCTAAAGTTGGCACAACCAGATTTTAAGTTTAAGAAGGCAATTAGTTTTCCAAATGGTGATACTTCAATAAAATAATAATAAAAAACTGTATTTTGTGTTTACTCGGGTTGCCTTTGTTTTATGTTAGATTTTGTTTTAATCTTTGAAACACTTTAGCATGAGATATACACACAAAAAAAACCCCAGAAATCAGGATGGGTTAAATACTTTTTCACATCACTATAAATGAAAAATGTAAGTGTGCGACGTTATTTTATAGGCTATTTAAAATAATCACTTTTTGCCACAGTAGAACAGTCAACTTTAATATACAGATTTTTGGGCTCCTACCAACAGGTAATTAGATCATTCATCCGTGTCCTGGCCTCATTGCTTTTTATAATGATTTATACCTAATGAGGTGGTTTCTATGACCCCCTTTTCTCCTACAAAACCACATCGGTGTAAAAGACCACATTTATGAAAATGTTCAACAAGTTTCCACCTGAATGAGCAACAAATAAGGCAAGGACTGGATGTCAAAGAAAAGTCAAATCTACATTTAAAAGATTTGGCAATCGAGCGTCACCTCTTTGAAATCGATTCCATACTGTGACACTGATTAAGTTCATGTTCTTGCACAGAGGAGACAGTATATGGCTATGGTTCTCGAAATGGAACCAGGGACTGACAGGAGTCCTTGAAGCAAGGATATGAGTTGTGTCAAGTTGTGAAATTGATTCCAAAGATATGAAGTTGAATTTCAAGTCCTAAATTCTGAACTAAACATTTGACTCTTTTGAATGTGAGGAGTCAACAGTTTTTGTTATTTAAAGGGAACCCTGACTATAAAGACTTGTATGGCTTATTAGATGAACGCTGACATCTGCTATATACATCCGCTATACAAAAACACCCTAGATGTCAGTTTTAAAAAATTAATAAATCCTTGCACTCGTAGCCCGGCATTGCTATTTACGTCACAATGCCTTCTGGGTAGTGACGTCAAATAGTTGTAACGGTCTTGATTCCCCAGCGACCCTATATATAGGCGATATAAACGTCTTCAGCCTTTCCAATTTGAAGACATTACTCAAAATGTACATCAAAATGAAGATTATCAGAGAGGTGAGTGGGACAAAATCCATGGTGTCTGTGTAGCGACTGCATGTCTATGCCAACCGAGAGCGTTTCTTGTTCAAGGTAAGTTCATGGATTAAACTATATATTTATGATTAAACGTATTCTAATATCAATCATTTGAGAGATTATCATCCATCTCGCGGCAGTCGTATACTTCATCCTGTTCAAATTCCCACGGCCCGCCAGCGCACTATCGCCATGTTATGCGCGAATCTACGCTATCTACCCACCTCTGTGTGAACTAAGGTACTCATATCTTTGCGAAGCGAAGATTCTTGTGATCCGATTGATAGAAACCGTTTTGAGATACAATCACAACAGACCCCACAACAGGAGGGTTGTTTTTTTTTTCTTCTCCTTTATTTATTAACTGAGAAGAGAGAGAAGAATCGATTCTTGGAATCGACTCAAATGGAATCAGAATCGGATTCGAACAGCCGGAGCAGCCATGCTAGTCATGATACTGAGAACATACAGGCCACGTGTTAAACCACGCCCACGCGTACTTTTAACCAATCAGGTGCGTGGATCATTTTGGCTTAGGAACGCCCTGAAGAGTCGCCGAGCTGAATCTTTTCGCTTAGTTAAAAAAAGTTTGATTCGACAGAACGTGTGACAGTTCAGCTGTCGAATCCTAAATCAATATCTGTAGGTAGTGCAC
Source organism: Ameiurus melas (assembly GCA_012411365.1). Lineage (NCBI taxonomy): Eukaryota > Metazoa > Chordata > Actinopteri > Siluriformes > Ictaluridae > Ameiurus > Ameiurus melas. Next base: position 4,132,190 of record CM022770.1, on the reverse strand, counting down.
TTTTTAGGGTGTGTAAAATATATATATTGTATATCTATTCCTTACTTATGTAATGTGTTTTTTTAGGGAGCAAGCGGCGTTTGTGATTGGACCGCTGGCTGTCGAGGCTGTGAGCAAGACAAAGCGCGTTTCAGGCCATGTAAGTTCTGTTTTCAAGGAAGGAAATGTTCTTATTTGGGTTTTTATCGCGTTTATATATCCTGTAGGAGATCCGGTAAAAAAATGATCGGCTACAAATCAATGTTTCTGAGAAAACTTCGAGCTCACGTGCGCTCGCGTGCGCTTTATGAGGCTGTCGAATTGAGCGCGCGACGCTCACGAACTTTATTATTGGGAGGGTTTTTCTCCCAATAAAAGCCACAGGTTAGAAATATAGATTGGGGTGCAGGCTCGGCTATTACTGGAAATTGGACTGATCGTGCTTTTATGGTCAGTATTCAGACTGAGACGTGCTTCTGAGCCCTTTCAGATTGTTAGGCCTGTGGCCAAATATTATAATAATAATAATAATAATAACAATATCTGCAAATGTATCATGCAGAAGTGCCCTGTTATTATTATTTTTTCCCTCCCCTTTGTGCATATTTGTCTTCTCGGGCTATTCAGGAGGAAAAGTAAAAGCACACAGCCATTTAGCACTAATGCCCAGTTTAAGAGGGCATTTAAGAGAGGAAATTACTTTCCAGACTAGTGGAAATCAATAGATGAGGGAATATAATGGTGTGAAATGTCACCGGTCATTTTACTTTCAAACTCGTGCGGTTGAGGTGTGGACAGAAACTGAGGAAGTGCTCAGTTCATTTCCAAAAAAAATCACGTCTGGACCTTTTTTATGTTTAAAATCAGATGGTGGTGTTTTAGAGCTGGGTCTCGTGTTCCCGTAGACGCGAATAACACGAGATTATAGGACGGATATGTATATTTAAAGATGGCAATTGTCTTTTGTAAATATTCTTATTTTAATTGGACACTTGGGGAGGGGAGGTTTTTCAATGAGTCATCCTGTACTCCTCCAATTCGCATCCAATCAGATGCTCTCTAGAGCACAAATCGCTCTACACTAGCATCAAGTTCGTTTCTTGTGTGTTATTCATCTCTTAAACCACCTCTTGTGTGTTGGTGTGTGATGATTGGATTTTGTGTGTGTTCCATTTCCTAAAATCATGATCTTGACACATCCGTGTGCAGTCGTTGAATTCTGAACTGTGATGATCAGTGCACTGTGATTTAATATACAGCTATTTTAGACATCTCAAACAAAGGTTTGTTTGTTTGTCAGAGAGAATAGAGAGGAGAGAGTTAATTTTATTTTACTGCCTTGGGTTTAACATCAGTGTTTTTTCCCGTCCTCACGGAGTAAACACTCACACTGCCACATGGAAGAGGTTTATAAAAAAAACAAAAAAAAAAACTGCTGTAGGCCGGTAACAAATGAGTCACTGCACGGTTCCAATCCGAGACGTGGTGGAACAAATCTCATTCCACGTATAAATTTTGAGTAGGCCCCATTTTTCACACTGCTCATTCCGACTGAACTCGTCTGTCCAGTGTTTCTCGCATCCTCCTCCACTCTTGTGCAAGTGAGCGGCGAGCGTTGTGGTATGCTCACTGGACTCGTTTAACCTTACAAGTCATGTTAAAAATGATTGATTGGTGAAAGGAGGAGCATTTTTGTTAGCTGTGTTTCTGCGAATGTAGTCCCGTGATTCTGCTTTAAACCTGAGTGGGTGGTTAAGAGTCACGCATCCGAATAACATCACGCTACAGCTGCATCAATTTGAAACGACATTAATCGGGGGGGGGATTTGGGAGGCAATCAATATGGGCCTCTTTGTATCAGTGACGTCGCACACATGCACACCATTTTCACTTCCTGGTGTTCATTTATTTAGAAACATTACCAAGTAGATTTCCTTTAGTATCTCCCAACTGCTCCTACTCTTCCCCATTTATTTCTCAGTGAAGGAGGCGTGGCCTCTGTGTCTGTCCCGCTGAAGTAGGCGCGGCCTACCACTACTTAAAATTCTTTACATGTTATAATCCACCACAGTGTTGTGTATCGAAACAGTATATA